>CM077150.1:266054614-266654614 GCA_039583875.1 Platanthera guangdongensis
CTCGCGGCGTCCCGATCGACGAACCGGGCACGGCCATATATGGTAAGCCGCCAAATCAAGCCTAACGGCCCAAAGCCTGTGCTCGTCTCTGCTCCGCATCAAAAATGCATACACTATTTTAGACCATTTCAGTCTTAAGTACGTATTGGAGCAGCGCCTGACACAGTTCCGCAGCAGCGCTGGGTGAGCCCGCTATTGGGCTACGATTTTCGGTGAAATTCAAGGCGGGCACTTGAATCGGGCGGCCGACGCTCTCTCCAGTCGCGCTCTTTTGGTGCACTTCTCTTCGCCGTCTCCACACCGTCGTCTTTTGTTCTGCCCCGCCTCCGTCAGGAGATCCTAATCGAAGCATCCACAAGACCCATCAATGAGTCCGCGCTGAGTTCTTTTGGCACGGCCTCAAACGAAGCATCCAAACATTCATTGCTACATGCCTTATTTGCCAACACAGCAATACAGAGTCTCTTTCACCTGCTAGCCTCATGCAACCCCTCCCGGCTCCTACTCAGATTTGAGCAGACATTTCGATGGACTTCATCGAGGGATTGCCTCCCTCTCGTAGCCATTCCATCATCTTCGTGATTGTCGATTAGTTCTCCAAGGGGGCGCACTTCATTGCCATGAGCCACCCCATCACCGGACCCACTGTGGCCCGTGCCTTCTTCGATCGGTTTTTTCTCCTTCATGGACTACCAGAGATTATTGTGTCTGACGGGGACAAGGTTTTCACTTCTGATTTTTGGCAGGAGCTCTTTGCCCTTTGTGGCGCGAAGCTGGCCCTCTCCCCCGCCTATCATCCTCAATCGAACGGCCAGACCAAAGTTGTCAATCGGACGCTCGAGATGTACCTCCACTTCGTTACAGCCTTTACAGGGGATCATCCCAAAGATTGGGTCCGTTAGCTTCCATGGGTAGAGTATTGTTATAATACCTCCTATCATACGGCCCTCGCAGACCACTCCCTTTCGCCTCATCTACGGTCGCGACCCGCCCCGCCTCCTTACCTATTGGAGTGCCTCTGCCCGCTCCCCTACCGTTGACACTGAGGTGCGCTCACGCGATGAGCTTCTGCACCTTGCGCGTGACCGCCTCCTTCAGACCCAGGCACGCATGGAGACCGCCTACAATCGGGGCCACCGCGAGTTGTTTTTTTGCACCTGGGGATTGGGTCTGGCTGCGACGCCGCCCCTACCGTCAGTCTACCCTCTCCAAGGGCGCTTCTCAGAAGTTGGGGCCCAAGTTATTCGGCCATTCGAGTTTCCCACCGCATCGGGGACGTGCGTATCACCTCCGCCTTCCTGCCGATGCTCAGATTCATATCTTCCACGTGTCCCAGCTGAAGGCCTTCATCGGCGAGCCGCCCACGGTGACCTTGGTTCCTCTTCCGCCGCCGCCCCAAAACAAGCTTGAGGACAAGCTTGATGTCGAGGAGGGTGGAGATGTTATAGATCCACGATGAGGCGTAGTACAAGCGTCGTAGGCCTCGAGTGGCGTTCGCCTAATTTTTCTTAATATATGTATTCAAACTTTATTTTTTCAGTAATTTTCATCCTCACCTTTTGTTAAGCCTTGTGAGGGGGCATTTTAGTACTTTGGCTGATTTTACCTTCCACCTAAATGGGGGGGGGTCGGTTATGCTGATGGCAAGCAAGTTATTAGAACAAAAATCTCTCTCTCTCTTCTTTCTAACGAAAACCCGATTGAAGCTCTACCCGCAAAAAACCCCCGCCACACTCCCCGCTCGCCGCTGCCACCATAGATCCCCGAGATCCAAGCCGCCCTCCTCCTTCCTTGAGGACTTTCCTCCCCTTCCACAGATCACACGCTCTCAATCACGGCACACAACAATCACTTAATAAATAAAGTAGTATCTTGCATGATACTCGCCACCTACTTTTATTCATTCCACATCCCGCTTCTCTTGTTAGGTAAAAAAAAGACAAAAATTGAACAATAAAATCGGAAGCCTCAATGTTTCATTGATGGCTTCCCTTATATTATAGTATAGATTAGAGCATGGGGTTAAAGAATATAGCAGGCTATATTTAATTTAGTTTGCTAAGATAATTAGTAATTTATTAAGAAATGGTATTGTAATTATTGTTAGAGAATATGTGGAAAAACGATGTAAAAGCCCATGTATAAAGCCCATCTATACCTGCTTATTCTTTCTCTATTTGTCTCACATCTCTGTATAAGATTCTTTCTCCTCCCATGTAAAACCATGTATAAGGCCCATCTATACTGCTTATTCTTTCTCTATTTGTCTCACATCTCTTGTATAAGATTCTTTCTACTCCTATATATTTTTTGTACTCACTCTTGTATTTTGGTTATGACAAAGTATATACAAGTTTTGACTCTATTTTTCTACATGGCATTCAGAGGCAGGTTCCGATCCCGGGCGATACCTATTTTGTAACCGCACCTATCCGCACGGCTTCCTCTACTCTACCCGCCCTGATCTGCATTCTCTCTCTTTCCTACCGCCTCTACTCTCTTTCTCCTGGCTTCCACTCCTCTTCCTCTCTCTTTTATATCCCCTGATCTGCGCTCTACCCGCTGTTCGTCGTCTTGCTGCTGCTTGTTGTCTGTTCGCTGCTTCTGGCCGCTTCGTTTGGTCGTCCGACCTTATCCTTCTCGCCGCGGTCCCGTCTTAATCGGCTGCCTGGTGTTCTTCGTGGCGATTTCTTCTGACTCTGCGGTCTCGCCTTAACCACTACTTCTGTCCGCTGCTTCTGGCCCTTGGAAATTTCTTCTAACCGCTGGCAGGTGTTCTGCTTCTGGCTCCTTGTGATTATTTCTAATCGCTGCGACTGTCTCTATCCGCAGCGGGCTGGTTTTCTGCTCGCCGCGCTCTCTTAGCCGCGGCCTCTCTTACCTTATCCTTCTTGCCGCGGTCCTGTTTTAACCACTATCCTGGTGTTCTGCTTGGCGATTTCTTCTAATCGCCGCGGTTTCGCCTTAACCGCTGTTCTGGCCCTCGACAATTTCTTCTAACTGCTGGCCTGGTGTTCTGCTTTTGGCCCTTAGCGATTTCTTCTAATCGTCGCGACGTCTTTGTCCGCAGCGGCCTGGTCCTCTGCTCGCCGCGCGATCTCTTAGCCGCAGCCTCTCTACCGCGTGCTCTCTTTGGCGCACACACTTTTAGCCTCAGCGGCCTGGCCTTTAATCTCTCGGATAGTTTTCCTAATCGCCGATCTCGGCGTTGTCCGCATGGTTTCCGATTCAACTACTCTTCCCAGACATCCTTGTGTTGCTCCCCCAGAGCTTCGTGATGAATTACGTATTACCACCATTTCTCTCAGTTGAATACCAATTTTATTGAATGGATTCACTCAGTTTGTCATGCGTTGCAAAATAAAGGTCTCCTTCATCACCTGACAAAGCCTCCTCCCACTGAACCTACTGACGAGTGGATCTGAGGCGATGGGCGTGTCCAATCTTGGCTTCTCAATTCTCTAGACACTGAGCCATATCAGATGGCCATGTATCACGAGATGCTCACGCTATGTGGACGAACCTTCATTCTCTCTACTCCGGGAAGGACAGTCTTCAGCACTTATTCAACATTCTTACCGATCTTCAGTCCCTGAACCTGAGCTACTGGTGACTTGACGTCCTTGTGTGCTCGGCTAAAATTCTTGTGGAGGCTTGGATCCAGTATCGACCACCCACCACGGACTTGGTTACTCAACGATAGCAAAAAGAAACAGTGGAGATTGCTATGTTGATGACTCGTGTTCCACCACATCTTCATAGTGTCCGCGCTCATATCCTATCTTGCGTTGTTACTCCACCCCTCTCGACTTTTGCTCGATGTTTCTGAAAGTTACCCCTCCACCGAATGCACTGCCTCTCTTTCCAGCTCTCCTTCAGCAACCCATGGCTATTCTTGCTCCTACTCACGTCACCCGGCTTGTAGAGGTCGCTAGTCTCGGGACGAGGTCGTGGTGGTCGTACTCTCTTCAAGTGCTCTCACTGCTGCAGGGATGGTCATCTGGAGGCCATCTACTACTGCAAGTATGGTCTGCCCCCTCACCTTGCTGCTTCGGCTACTCCCCACCTCCCTCTGCCACTAGTGAGGATATTGCTGCTCTACGTACTCAACTTCATTAACATCAAGGGGTAGTTAGTCGCTCCTATGGTTCAGTGACCTCAATCTCAAATGAAGGTTTATCTTGCCTCTCACACAGCTCTTACTGGATTCTGGACTCGGGTGCTACGCATCATCGCTCTCCTCGCAGAAGCCCCTGTAATACTTATATTCTACTTATCCCAAGTTCATCACTTCGGCTAATGGTGACGGTCCCGGTTTCTGGCAGAGCTGATCTGCCTCTTACTTCTTCCCTTTCCTTATCCTCGGTTCTTCATCTTCCAGGATCCCCTTTTAATCTATTTTTTGTTAGCCGTCTTACATAAGACCTTAATTGTTGTGTAACCTTCTCACTCTCTTCCTTTGTTGTGCATGATCGACTAACGCAGAATATACTTGGTAGGGGGTGACTGTCTAACGGACTGTATCTTCTTGAAGTTCCTCCCGCTGCTCTCACCATTGTCTCCTCCACTGATTGACATCGTCGTCTTGGGCATGCTCCTCTTCCGATTCTCAAGAAAGTTCTTCCAATTGTTCCCCTTCATGAGTTTTGTTTGTGAATCATGTATTTTTGGCAAACAACACAGTGTATCTTTTACTTCTCCTTGTACTCGAAGCGATATCCCTTATCATTAATGCATTCTGATATCTGGGGACCATATATAAGATCCATAGTGTTTTTGGTTATCGCTTTTATGTAACATTTATTGATGATTACTCGCGGGTTACTTTGTTGTACTTGCTTCGTGATCGTGCCGAACTCTCCTCCACATTCCGTATGTTTCTTACAAAACTCGAACTTAGTTTTCAACGTGTGTAAAAATTCTCCGCACTGACAATGCTCGTGAGTATATTGGTCGCACCTTCTCCGATCTGTGCGCTGGGTTTGGTATTATTCATCAGAATTCGCGTGCCTATACCCCTCAACCGAATGGCGTAGCAGGACGGAAAAGCCGCAACCTCCTTGATGTTGTCAGATCTCTCATGATCCAAATGCAGCTTCTTCCTCTCCACTGTAACTTTGAGTTTTCCACTGCTTACCGCCTCATCAATTGCATGCCCTTGTCTATCCTCCATTTTGTGGCTCCCGTCACTATTCTTTACCCATCCAAGGATCTTTTCTCTCTTACTTCTCGTGTGTTTGGATGTACATGTTATGTCCATCACCTTTGTCCTCCAAATGATAAGTTAGCCCCTCGTGCTACCAAAGCTATGTTTGTTGGGTACTCTCGCACTCAGAAGAGATATGTCTGTTATTACCCTACCACAGGAAGGTGGTTGTCTCTGCTGATGTCTCCTTTCACGAAGACCAACCATATCACATTAGTCCTATTGATCCTCTTCTTCCTCCTCTGCTACCTCGGCCCACAGTTGCAGTTATGTCCTCGCTTCCACCCCTTCTACCTACTCCTCTATTTCCAACACCTACCCCACCACCTGTCCCCTCCAAACCTCCCATCATTCAGGTTTTCACTCGTCGTCCTCCACGTCCAGATGCCCTGCGCAGCTTCCCTCTATCGGTGTATCCTCGCGGCTTGTTGATTTGGCATCACCCTCGACGACTCATCCCTTGGCCAATTATGTCTCTTTACATCGGATCTCTCCACCTTTTCTTATATTTGCTCTCTCTCTCTATCTCTATACCTAACTTTGTGCAGGAAGCTCTCCAGCATCCGGGGTTGCGTACAACCATGGATGAAAAAAATTACTTCTCTGTGGGGAAATCAGACTTGGGAACTTGTCTCTTTTACTCCTGGCCAAAGTTGTGTAAGCTGCAAATGGATCTTTACAATCAAGCATGCAACGGATGAGACATTTGATCGTTTGAGCGCTCGACTTGTGGCAAGGGGTTTTACTCAACAATACGACCTTGATTATGATGAAACCTTCTTCCATGTCGCAAAATTAAATTCGGTTCGTGTTCTGCTCTTCTTAACCGTTCATCGCCAGTGGCCCCTCCATCAGCTGGACGTCAAAAATTCCTTTTTGAATGGTGATCTTTTTGAGTATGTTTACATGCATCAACCGCTCGGGTTTGAGACCACGGGGAGTCTAGTGTATGTTTGCTTTGAAAATCTACTATGGTCTCAAACAATCTCCTCGGGCGTGATTTGAGAAATTCAGCAAGGCCGTTCCTGAGGTTGGTTTCAAACGAAGCTCCGCAGATTTCTCTCTTTTCACTCGTTACCAATCAACTGAGACTGTAATACTTCTGGTTTATGTGGACGATATTTCGATCAACATGTTAAACAACATTTAAATTCTGTCTTTCAAATCTAAGATCTGGGAAACCTTCGATATTTTCTTAGACTAGAGGTTTGCACAGCGACCTGATGACCTTGTCTTATCCCAACGCAAGTATTGCATTTATCTTTTGCAAGATGTTGGCCTCTCAGGGTGCAAACCTGCGGAGACCCCGTTGGAAGTCAACCACAAGTTATGTGCTCAGGGATCTGAGTCTGACTCTCTACTTCCAAATTCGGAATACTATCGGCGTCTTGTGGGAAAACTGATATACCTAACAGTTACAAGACCAGATATCTCATTTGTAACATCCGTAATTTGACGCGAAATTTAAAATCTAATCTTCCAGGGGGCTGTTCACAAACAGAGTTAATCGAATAATTATTCGTGTCGAGGTACGATTTTAATAGAGTTAAACTTTGAACGTTAATTGTCAGATTAGATTCGGCTATTGTTTTTGTGCTCGACACATGTTAAATTATTTGAGCAAAGGCATAGCACACATTCTAAGTGGTGGAGTGTTGCAGGATGGCAAACTTGTAATTTTGTGCCAATGTATAGTTCCTACTTAGTGTTCTGGTGGTGTGTGACCCGTTCCTTCACCCAAGCGGTTTCTATAACCGCTCGTGCCTAGCCGCTGTATTAAACCCCCGTAGATCTCCCCTGTAGCGAAACCCTCCTTCACGCAAATCCTTCGCACGTTCTCCATATAGAAGAAGGTTGCTGGCCCGTTTCCTCCCCCGTCTGTGAATCGCGCAGTTGAGGTCCAGGTTAGATCGTTCCCTCTCCGCCAACGATCCAGTTGCAAGTTTCATTTTCGTCACTAAAGGGTCGGTGGCTCCTTGTCAAACGCAAGGATCGACAGTCCAATTAGGTTTTGTTGGGGAATTTTCCCCTATTTTTGAGAGCCAATCAGAAATCTAGACAGAAATTTTGTCTTCCCGTGGCTTTCGACTCAGGCCAGAAAATCGTTTAGTGCTTCCTCTCGATTTGCCGGTATAACTCTCTCTCCCTCTTACGCGTTCCTCTGATTTTTCTTGTGTTAGTAAGCATGAAAATTTAATCACTTTGTAGTTTCTGCGTCTTCGATTTCAGGAATTAATCCCTCCATTTCTGTTATTCAGAAATTGAGTCGCGAGCGGTGTTGGTTGCCGCTATTTCAAGGTATTTGCCCTTAGTCCTAGATATTTCCTTAAATTAGCCAAATCAGATTTCTTTTAGGATGTGGGCTATTATTAGTACCTTCTTTTGATTAAGGTACACGTTGAAATTTAGGCTACTGGTGTTTGCTGTCATTCAACGCTAGTACGAAGAAGGAATTGTGGAAGTAGTAACCATAATCTAAACCATCATGCCGCCACGTCGGGTGTACAAGTGCCACAACACCGCTGTAAAAAATTCTTTTTCTTCCTGGCTAGACATATCAGATAGCCTGTATAATAATGTTTAGTATATTTCGGTAAAATCGATACGAGTGTAGGAAATTTTTACTATCAATAGAGATTACTAATAAAATTATTGTGTAGCTAGTATATGCAGTATGTGTTTAATTCTAATAAGTCCCAAACAATTAGATCATACGAACAATATAGTCATTCGGTTAGATTGACAAATAGAAGACATTAAATTTAGAAATGTGGTTCTAGTCATCTTAAACCAATTTGGTGAATCACCTTAACTATATGCATATGCTCACAAGTAGAGTAGCATTAGACATAAATTGTTGTGTAGGCACGATGGAGATCTTCTCCCGTGTTCGATAGAGGCGCACTATCATTCTCGTGGGTGATAGTATACCCTATGAGTCAAATTGTTTGGGGGATGTATCCCGTTTTAGAAATTAGTAGATTCGAGTCTGTGTTCGTGAGACACTAGAACACTTGAGTTCGTTAGTAAGACTCGGATTGTTAGACTCGTATTGCGGGTTAGGAGCTGCTCAGCCTGGAACTCTGTCGAAAAACAACCATAAGTGAATTAAAACAAAAGTATAGATCGAGCCTTACAAACTATTAGATAACCAAAGTATTCGAAATTTGAGTAAACGTCATAGTTTATGAGTAATTAGAATAGTCATTTATTTGTTAGTTTTTTTGAAAATCATGCACAGTACACTAGCATACAGTTTTTCCTATAGCACAAAAGTATTTTCAAAGTATGCATACTTTTCTTCTAAAATTATTTTAGTGTCACTAGGAGGAATAATTTTTCTTACTCTCCCTTTGGGCTGACCCATGTTTGGGCATGTTTTTACAGGGGACACATGTGAGAAACTGCGTCTAGGATGAGCGTGATTATGAAGTCGCTCCTAATTTGTTTTCTTTCAGTTGTTGTTTTACTTCTAATACCATACTGTTTAGTTTTGCATACATGTAATATTAATGTTTAAGAATTCGTATATGTACTAGACTTTGTGTGATTTTTCAGATATTCAGTGGTTTGGTTTTTTCTATCTAGTGGCTCTGTGAATTCATCTTGTCGAGATACACTTTTACCCTTAGTTTCATATGCAACTTTCGATGTAAGCTTACATTTCAGTCTTTTCATTTATTCCTGCTATGTACTAGTTTTTAATGATGTTTCTTAGTTGACATCTTATCGTTGGACCCAGCCGGACGACTAATGTGTTGTTAAACTAGGTTGGGTTGTTTCATCATTTGCGGTTGGAGTGGTCAGCCGCTTTATGTACACTCCACGTGTTTCTCATCTTCAGGCAGTGGAACACATTCTCAGATATCTGAACACTGCTCCTGTACAAGGACTTGTGTATAAACCATCTTCAGAGCTTTCTCTTATTGCTTACTCTGATGTGGATTATGCGGGCTCGGTGGATGATCGATGATCTACAATTGGTTTCTGTACTTTGGAGGAAATCTTATCACATGGAGGAGTAAGAAGCAGTCGGTGGTTGCTCGCTCGTCTGTTGAGGCTGAGTATCATGTGATGGCGGCTGTTGTATCAGAACTAACCTGGTTGAACAGTCTTCTTATGGATTTGGGAGTTAAATTATCCCCACCGTCAACATTGTTTTGTGACAGTCAGTCTGCAGTCCATATTGTAAAGAATCCTGTGTTCCATGAGCTGACCAAACATATTGAAGTTTATCGTCACTTCGTTCGAGAAAACGTCTAATCGAAGATGCTAAAGCTTGAGCATGTTCCTGCTTCTGGGCAAGTTGCTGACATTCTTACCAATGCATTACCTCGGAAATTGTACCATCATTCCTGTCCAAGCTTGGTGCCTACAACTTATATGCTCCAGCTTGCGGGGGAGTGTTAGAGAATATAAGGGAAAACTATGTAAAAGCCCATGTATAAGACCCATCTATAGGCCCCTTATTCTTTATTCTATTATTCTCACATCTCTTGTATATGATTCTTTCTCCTTATCTTCTCCTATACATTTGTACTCACTCTTGTATTTTGGTTGTGACAAAGTATATACATGGTTTGGCTCTATTTTTGTACAATTATATTAAGAGGTTTTGAATTGAAAATAAATAGTAAAGGTTAAAAATTAAGATAAAGAAAACTAAAAAACACAAGATTTTGTTATGGACAAGAACATCATGTCTATTCTCAAGAAAATAAATTATATAAATATTATTCAACTTTATTTGAAAGGCATGGTTTATTAAGATACATATATAAGTTGAATTAAAAAATTCATATAATAAAATATATTTTAGATAAAATAATATTTATTATTATAGTTTTTCTTATTCAATATTGAATTAGAATTTTTCGTCAAATTATTATTATGTACTGGCTTTGTAATTTAATTAATTAGTATAATTCATAACTTCCTTTTTCCTTACTGTTTTTTTTGTTTGAGCAGATAATGTAGGATTTTCTTGGCAAGGTAATTAAATTAATATACAATGCAATTATTATTTCCTTAATCTATGATTTGCTTATAGTAAAAAAAATAAAAACTTGATATGGAATATAAAACTTTTAATATTTTTTCATGTGTCATGCATCATCTTTGTTGCGCACCATATTAATTGTATATCGTGGTATTCATATGTCACCTCACTTGATTGGAATATATATATATATATTAAATTGATTTTCCTTTCTTAAATAATTGCTTGAAAAATTTCCAATCATATATCACCATACTCCTTGTAAGACCATTATGATTATTTAAGAACTTGAAAATTCAGTAAATAATATTACGACAAGAGTAACTTTGGAAAGGTTCTGGCGCATGATGGTCAGGACCATAAATACACAAGCACATGAATATCAACATGCGCCACAAATGGTGTGGAAACAAAGCTTACAATAAGAATATATGATATGGCAAACAAGGAAATAGTCACTAATTCAACAAAATTTAATTAACACCCAACTTAAAATTCACAGAACTATGAAGTAGGTAGCTTGGTGGACTTTCTTGGGATTGGAATTGAAGTAGATACTGAATTCTGGGCTCCCAATGGTGCTTAAGGTACTGGACAGTGCTAACAACGACTGAAAAGAACTCCCTGAAGATGGGCTGGTGGTGGTGGAAGTGTTCGAGGCTGTGGGGAAGCTGACAGGGGGTAATTGAGCCTCAGGACAGCCCAAATAGGAGGTGTCTAACTGTCTATACTGGATGAGTAAACAGATAAGCAGCTGGGACCCAAACAATGACGGATCTCCAGCATGAAAATTTAGAGAAAATCTTCAGTTTTGGAGAGTTTGGGAGCAAGGAATTGGCATGGGGAGTCTAGGGGAACCTTCCTTTGGCCCAATTAGGAATTCAGGGTGCAGTAGAGGGCAAAAAGGAAAGGAACCGACCAGCTGGGAAATGCTATGCTTACTCTTACCTCCTATATGTTTACCAGTTGTTCATATGGATTGTCGTATGGACGATTCAAGCCAGTAGTTGTGTTCAGAGCAATGATGGCAAGTATGTATTTTATATTTTTATATTTTTATTTCATGTAAAGTTAGCGGATTTATGTTCCGTACGATCTTGGCCGTCTACAGTGAGTTCTAAGCTATGAATAGGGGTGTAAGGGCTGATTTTCAGAAATCGTGAATTTTAGACGGACATTTCCGGCTCTTGCGGCAACTCACGGTGTTGTTTTTGCGGATACTTGGTGCGGAAGACAGGGTAAATACTTTTCCTAACCATCCCACTACCAGACTACCCCGCCACTCAATAACCACCCATTAATTGCCGGTTCTCAACATATTCACTGAATTACTACCTAGTTTCCACCAAGTCCACAACCATAAATACCTAAGAAAGCCGCCTCCATTCTGCACCACCCACCAATCACAATTCCTTCTCATTCGGAACTCACAGGCACTGTATTACTCCCATGCCTTCCGACACTTGTTGATCCCAGATATTCATGCCTTTCCAGCCCAAATTTCTGTCCAAAACAAAAACCCAAAGTCAAGTTTTACTCAAACAGTACTTCCCCTGTAGTTTCCTAGCATTAAGACTCGTCCAACCCTTGCCAGAACATCCAACAGCCAGAATTCACTTCTCTGTACGCTGATTGCCTTATCCGTCCTCTAAACAAATCACCTACATCTGCCAGAGCATCTGTCCATAGTAGAGAAGTTGGTGGCGGAAACAGAAAATGGAAAAGTAATTTTTGTGAGATAGATTTCAGTGACTCGTATTTTAGAGTAAAGAGTCACTTGCTAAAAATATTCGGGAATGGTATTAGGGTATGTCCAAAAGTAACTCAAGAGTATTTAAAAGAGCTTCAAAAAGTGATTGCTACATCAGAAGAAAAATGCAAACCGTCTCCCAAGGTATTAGGGGTGCAATTCGGATCAGTTCGGTTCGGTTCCACTCAAAACCAGGAACCGATCCATGTATGTTCGGTTCCAGGTTTTTGGAACCGGAACCGACCCATGGTTCTAAAATATAGAACCGGATCCGAACCGAATTGTTCGGTTCGGTTCTGGTTCGGTTCTACTCAATCTTCAAAAAAATATTGAAGAATGAATAATCTAATTTGATTTCCAAATATTTAGAATTGTTTACATATTTGTTTACTTTTCATATCATTACATTTCAGCTTCTAGAAGCATTGAAGCAGTGCTATCTAAGTCTTTGCTTATTATCTTTGTAACATTGCAGGTGTCCACGACTAATCATTTGTTATTCTCATTCAAATAAAGCCTCATACCCAATAAATAACAAATACAGAGCTCATGAGAATGCATAAATTATATATGAAGGCGACAAGGCTTGAGCGGCGTTATTTCTCGATCTGGATTCTAGAGTAAAAAAATAAATAACCCAAACCAGTTAACCCATGTAATCCCCTATTCCCCTGAGTAGCGTGATCGGCGGACCGCGTGAGGCTTGAGCCATGAGAGAGATATTTTTGATTCTGCATTTAATAGTTGGGTTTTTTTAATCTTTTTTTAAAATTTATTGGTTCGAGTCGGTTCTCGGGTACCCGACCACGGGAACCGAGAACCAAACCGAACCGGAGGTTCTAGTATTTTTTAGATCCCTACCCGAACCGTGTAAAATGAGAACCGATCTGAACCGTCAGGTTCAGTTCGGTTTCGGTCTGGTTCTCGGTTCTTCGGATATTTGTGCACAGGCCTACAAGGTATTATCGTTTCATAGTGCAAGTCAAGGTTCTCAATTAGTTGGGGAAACAAAAAAAGAAGAGGGGGACCTATTGATATGACTTTTCAAAATAAAGCTAGAGTTGAGGTAAAGAGTCACATATCCAGGATGTTCTATTCTGGTGGTTTGCCATTTCATCTAGCTAGAAATACATATTATGTTAGTTCATATAAATTTGCTACTAACCACTATCTTGATGGATTTGTTCCTCCTGGATATAATGCTCTCAGAACAACACTTTTGCAGAAAGAAAAATCAAATATCATTAGATGCTTCAGCCAATTAAAGATACTTGACCCCTAAAGGGAATCAGCTTAGTCAGTGATGGTTGGACAGATGCTCAAAGAAGACCTTTGATTAATTTTATGGCAACCTCCGAGGATGATCCTATTTTTTAAAGGCAGTTGATGCATCAGGTGAGTATAAGGATAAACTTTATATTGCAAATTTGATGATTGAAGTTATTAATGAAGTTGGTGCTGAAAATGTTATACAAGTTATCACTGAAAATGCACCGATGTGTAAGGCAGCAGGAGCAATTGTGGAGGCACGATTCCCACATATTTTTTGGACACCTTGTGTTGTGCACACTTTAAATGTAGCATTAACAAATATTTGCGCAGCCAATAATACTGATCGTTGTGCAACAGTTAGAGAACACTGCAGATGGATAACTCAAGTGGCTAATGATGCTCAATCAATCAGGACTTTCATAATGAATCATCAATATAGGTTGAACATGTATAACTCTTTTGTTTCACTGAAATTACTTGCAGTTGCTGAGACACGATTTGCTTTCACTATAGTAATGTTGAAGAGGTTTAAATTTGTGAAGATGAGCTTGCTTAATATGGTTGGATGTCCCGAATGGACTATGTATAAAACAGATGATGTTGAGAAAGCTCTAAAGGTTAAAAACATCATCTATAATGACAAATGGTGGGATGATGTGGACAAGATCCTTGATATAACAAGACTCATATATGATATGCTTAGGGTTTGTGATACAGACAAACCTAATCTCATCTGGTATATTACATGTGGGATTCAATGATAAAAAATGTGAAGCTTGAAATATATAAACACGAGAAGTTGATGGACTTGGAAGCTCATTGTTCTCTTTATGAGGTAATTTATGATGTGCTCGTTGATCGATGGACCAAGAGTTGCACACCACTACATTGCATGACTCATTCTCTTAATCCAGGGTAATTTTTTTTTTATTTGATATTAAACATTTATTATGATATATTTATTTACAATATATTTTTATTTGTAGGTATTATAGTCGAGAATGACTTGAAGGAGGGCCAAATAGAGTTGCTCCAAATACGTATGAAGAGATTTCTTTAGAGAGGAATAAATGCTTAAGAAGATATTTTCCTGATGTGGTGGAGAGGAATATAGTAATCAATGAGTTCTCTAGGTTCTCGGGATTTGATCAAGATTTTAGTGAGCCAGATAGTTTGGAGAGTAGAGCTTCATTATTGCCCAAAGTTTGGTGGAGTTACTATGGATCTTCGACACCTAAATTACAAAAAAATGCTTTGAAGTTGTTAGGTCAACCTTCTTCATTGTCCTGCTGTGAGAGAAATTGGAGCACATACTCATTCATTCACTCATTGAGAAGAAACAAAATTCTATCACAACGAGCTGATGATTTGGTGTACGTGCATAATAATCTACGCTTATTATCGAGGAGAAACGAAATCTACAGTCAAGGAAGGAGTAGAATGTGGGATATAAGAGAAGATGCATGGGCAAATCCTTTTGATGGAGTTGACATGCTTACGGTTGCCTTTATTCAAGTTTTAACTCATGACACTACACAATCACCTCAATGAGAGAGTTAGTCTCTCATTGTTGGGCGAACCATTAGAAAATTGAAAATAAAAATAGTTATATGCATGATTTTAGATAACAAGGCATAAAAGAGAGAATATAAAGCTTCACAAAGGTTATCAATCTTGTGCAGGATTCCTACTCCAAACTTCAGTTAAGCCTTGCACTTGATGTTCCTTCAATCTCCAAGATTTGCTCCAATGTGCTCTCATGATTACCTTTATCACAGAAATACAAGAATATGTGTAAATCCATCTGCTTGACAAAAGTACACAAAAAATCTATGCTAAGTAGGGTTGAAATGTTGAGAGTAAGTGTCATATATTTGATGTTATCAATGTTATTCATTTTAACATTTCAAAAATATTATTATATTAATATCAAGTAATAGGATTCTAAGAATATCCTACAAAAACACCTAACTACTAGGAGATGTAATAGAATATTTCTTTGTTTTCTTTGATCAAATTATTATTATTTTAACTTCTCTTGCAAACATGCATCATGTTGAATCCTAGCACAAATGATCATAGTTCACTTGATTCATGCAATGGACCCCAATTTCCATCGTAATCACTAAACCTAATTTTTTTCTAGGTATTCTATCTACTTAAAATAAAGATTATTTTGAGATTGTGTGGTGGTTTTATTTCATATCAATCTGACATCAAAGCATTTGTTATAACTTATAGGAATCATTATTATTATAAGATTTGAGATGTAGAAGAGGCTGAATATAATCTTATGAAGAATTCATGCAACAATGAGGGTGAAAGGTGAGAGTAAAGTACTAAAAATTACTCTAAAGGTGGGGGGGGGGTGAATAGAATTTTAAAGATTTTGTATTTCACAATCATAGTTAATTATTATATGAGCAACATAAGAATTATAACACAGAGAATAAAAAAGCTATAAAGTTCTATACAACCAGATGACACAAAGTTTTATAGAGGTTCCCCAAATGGTGGGTGCGTCACCGTCTTCCATCCCTTGGTAGGATATCCACTAAATCAGTATTGAGTCTTTTGATAATGAGACTTTTTGAACCAATACAATTTATCCTTTGATAAGGTGATCTACAAAACCGGCAAATTGAATCTTTTGATAAGGAGTTTCACAAAATCAATCTGAATCCTTTTATAAGGGGACTCTTAGGACCAGTTGAGTCTTTTGATAAGAAGACTTTGATAAGAAGACTCTTAGAACCAGTTAAGTCTTTTAATAAAGAGACTCTTAAAATCAACTGAATCTTTATAAGAGAGATTTTAAAAACCCTTTCTTAGAAATGGTAGATTTATAAGATGATTTTTCACTACGTGATCCTTCTTCAACAAAGCTATGAAGGATCTGGTTCTTTGAAGCACTGTGTGAATTCCTGAAAATAGCAGTAGTTGGCTATTCCTCTAGGCAAAGAAGACTGGATTCAATAGAGAGAAGATGAATCTTGTCATGTGATGAATTATGAGAATAAGATGATGAACTCTTGAGAATAAGATCAGAGAGAGAAGATGATCTTGTCAGCTAGGTTTCTTAGAGAGAACTTCTTCTTAGAGGAAGGAGACTGAATCTTGAAGAGAAGAAGAGTTGGTTAAGAATGAGTGCTGGATATATCCTTCTATTTATATATATATATATATATATATATATATATATATATATATATATATATATATATATTGTTGCTGAATATACGCTTTACTTTCAAGTGTCAAACAACGCAAACTTTTTCTATAAATGAATTAGTAACGGCTCGAATTTGATCTAATTCATTACCTTGATATGCTCTGAGATTGATAACAGTCATCTGAAAAGATTTTGACATTTTGTTATATTTGCGTTGAATACTTTCTGATGTACGTTGAAATGTTGTGAAGAGTGATTTTGACGTAGAATGAGTTTTTTTTTGCTTTGAGCAAACTTTTCTTTGAAGGTGGATTTTAATGTTAGGATATTTCTCGACGCACCAAAGTATAACTTGGTTGATTCTTCTTCTTGAATATATTATGAAACCTTGGCAACCTGTATCTGATTTCATAACATAGTAATGCAATATATTTCTTATTTATACATAATGTAGGCAATTCCTAAATCATTTTATTTAATTTTATAATTTAAATCTTAAGAGTTAGCCAACATAGATGATGACGAAGATATAACAAGTTCTTTGAGGGGGAAAACGATCTCTACAATAAGAGAACTATAGACGTCCATTTTCATCCTGAGGGGGTAGTGGTCGGGCCAAAGAAGCACCACATCGGTGATTGTATACAAACCCCCGATCACATGCAAGTGATCCATCGGGAACTGAAAGATGAAGTTGTGACTCGCCTTACTGTCAATCATCACGATCACATGCAAACCCTGGAGTGTCCCTGAGAGCTTCATTATCTGAGTTCTTAAGATTCCGCTGACGGTAAATAGTGGAACGTCCAATGGAAGGTCACTGTGGGAGAGTCCGCATCAGTCAGATCCACCTCAAGTGTCTCAAAATCCGCGAGAGTAACTTTGAGATCCTCCTCACTGATGAGGACTCATATGTATTTCAACGGACAATCGTGAGTTATGGAGCAAGGTTGTTTGTAGCGAAAAAGCATCCCCTTGGTGCGAAGATTTTGCTACTCATGATTGGATAACCTGGGATGGGGCGGATGTAGCCAAGTGGATCAAGGCAGTGGATTGTGAATCCACCATGCGCGTGTTCAATTCCCGTCGTTCGCCCATCACATTATTTCCAATTCCAAAAATTCAATTTTAAATGTTCCTATTTACGGCGACGAAGAATAAAACTATCACTATATTTGTTCCTTTTCCTACTTCTTCTTCCAAGCGCAGGATAACTTCAAGGGGTTGTGGGTTTTTTCTACCAATTGGGGCTCTCCCGTCACTGCCCCCATGGGGATGGTCTACAGGGTTCATAACTATTCTTACTACAGGACGCTTGCCATCAGTTTTGTAGGACTCAAAACGCTGTAGTGGAACATGCCGTCCCGGGGAGAGGGAGCACCTCTTGTTGTGGGGGGCAGTAAGCCGCGACAGGTCTGGCGGTCGGGCGAATAGAAGTTAGGTCACCGTGGGCGGCGACCAGCATCTGCAGTCTGACCTTGAAATCCACTTCAACCAAGCGGGCGAGGTCCATAGCCTCGACAATAGACAGAGGGTGGTTGGTGCGCAGGTGGGCACAGATATGGGAGGAACCCATGCATGAGAAAGTTGGGGTAATAGTTCGACGAAAGGACCGTCACATGAGTGGCGAGAGCTATGAATTCGTCGATATAATCATCGAGGTAGACTGTCTGTCGGACGCCACAAAGGTGCTCCATCGCAGAGCCAGAGTAGTGAGTCTTATATTGATGACTGAGCTCATGTTGGAGAGCGGACCAAGATAGAGTCGACGTGGACTGATAAAGACAACATGCCCAATGGAGGGAGGAGCCCTCAATGTCTATCAGAGTTGTACCGACTTTGTGCAGCTCTGAGATCTGCTAAATATTAAAGAACTGCTCCGCTCGGTAAATCTATCCTATGGGATAGGTGTTGTTGAAGGATGGAACGTCGAGGTACCAGAGGAGAAATGGCGGCCGCAGGAGTGGGTTCCTTGTAAGAGTCTAGGGGTTCTCCGAGAAGGGACGAAGAATCCTTGTTAGAGATTGCAGACGTGCTTCGGAGACCGGCCATGAGGGCATCCAGCTTCGCGTCCATCCTTGTAAGAGTCGTTGGTGTTGTCGTGATCTTCAAGGCGGCAGAGATGGTACGTTAGAATGTGCCATGTAGCAGAGCCGATGGAGCATGCACATGGTGAGGCACTGGCTGGAACAATTCAATTAACTCAGCATGGGAGTACCGAGGCCGAAATCAGCACTCGGTCGTTGTGGATGTCGCTGGGACGAGCATGAGGTCGTCGGAGATGTTAGGGTCATTGTGGGTGCTGGAGTCATTGTGGATATTGCAGGGACTAATGCCAACGTAGTCGATGTCGGTGTCAGCGGTGACATGCGATGATGTCGATGTGGGCGAGGGGAAACAAACAAAAGGTCGAGTGACGGTTCAAAACCCGTAGAGGGAGAATTCAAAGGTTGGCTTGTACGAGGAGCGCTGACGTGGCTTTGGACGAGGTCGGGCCGCGCAGCAAGGCGCTCTAGAATCGCTTCGGGCGACAAAGACCTCTGTCAGAAGGGCAGGTCAGACCAACTGTTACCATCTGTAGAAATATCTTTGGATTGACAATGGTCATGAATAGTTATCTTTGTCCATGCCGTCCTTTTTACTTGAAAATTTGATTATCCATCAAACCACCTGCCCGACAGACCTCTACAGAATAGTGTTACCGAATGCAAAATTCGCCACCTCCTGAAGATAACTCGCGTGCTCTAATATCACATGTAAGTGCCTAAACATTTTTTTTGTGGCGGTGGGATGTCGTTTATTCCATCACTTATCTCATCAATTATCTTCTCACTCTCATTCTTCATGTTAGGACTCCACAACATATAATATTTCCTACCCAATCAACACATCATTTACCCTGTCGTGTTTTTGATTGTTATGTTCGTGATGCTTGACTATCACTATCTAAACTTGATGATCAGTTGTTATGTGTATCTTCCTTAGGTACTTGCACCACCAAGGGCTATCCTTCCTACTCACTGAAACATATACGATACATTATCTCTACGCATGTTACATTTCTCGAATTCGTTTTGCGGATTCGAGGATGTGCGCCCCTGCCTACCTCTTCTCAAATAGCGAGGGCTTGTTTCTTTAGACATCTCCAAGAAGGGAGAATATGCAAGAATACCAACTCCTTGTGCTGAGAACATTGTTTTAAATTTCCTCTGACATATCATTTTTGAGCACAAAATGATATGTTTTTCTAAAAAGATAAATTATGTTCTTTTGTAAAATTTAGGCCGACATATCCGATTTTTTCCGATATATCGGCTGACGCGACTTTTAAATATATCGTTCATTATTGTCTTTATGTTATATTAGCATACCAACATTCTATGTGTAAATCACTAATATATATTATATTATTTATATTTAAATCGATTAGACTTATTGTTTTAATTTTTTAACGTTTTATTTTTACAACTAATAAAGACTTGGAATGAAACTATAAGGAAATGCATGATGTACTTAGGCATTTGTGGGATTATGACTAAAGATAGGGCACATGGAGACAAGGGATCCATATAGCCGACCCTACTATAATTGGATAAATGCTTAAGTGTTGTTGTTGTATAGTTCATTAATTTTAGAGAAGATAAAAAAAGTTCGATTAAGTTGGTTCAAACATGTACAAAGGAGACCATTAGAGGCACATGTTAGGGGTTGTGAGAGTTTAGCTACTAGGCATGTTAAACGGGGAGGGGTAGACCAAAAAAACTTAGAATGGAACTATATGGAAAGACATGATGTACTTAGGCATTAGTGAAATTATGATTAAAGTTTGGGTGCAATGGCGACAAATGATTATATAGCCGACCTCACTTCGGTGGGATAAAGGCTTGAGTGTTGTTGTATTGTCTAATATTAAATATATTTTAGAGTGTATCATTTTATATCTGTTAATAATATTTTATCTTATATACTATTTGATTTAATTTTGTAATACAAATGATTCATTTTTATCTATTTGCTATATATTTTTCTCATTTTATAACATATAATTATAGTGAGTATACGTACAAATTTTTTAAAAAAATTATAAGATATGAAAATCCGATATTTTAAAATATCTCTGACATGTGTCCGACATCCGATATTTACAACCTTGACTGAGAGTACTCAACTCCTCATATCTCTTTGGAAAGGTACTCACATTTGTAGATATACTCCATTATATATTACCTCTTATCAAGGGTTGTCTACATCTAACACTTGCTTTACTTTATACATATGAATACAATTACTGTTCCGAGCTCAGTTGCAGGCCAAGTCTTATTCTTGTTGGGTCACTGCCATGCAAGCGGAATTAGATGCATTGGACCTAAACCAAACCTTTGAACTTGTCATTTTGCCTATAGGAAAACATGTCATTGGATGGATATGGATATATTTTATCAAAGTCAAGACATATAGCTCTCTAGATCGCTTAGAAACTCGATTATTTGCAAAGGGTTATACTCAGATGAACGCCATAGATTATGATGAAACATTTTCCCATGTGACTAAAATGTCTTGTATTCACTTATTCCGTTCTCTTGCACTAGTCACCATTGACTTATGTACCAATTGGACATCAAAATTGTAACAAGGCGTCCAACTCGGATTGGTTTGATTCCACCCAAAACCAAGAATCGACTCATATAGGTTTGGTTCCAAATTGTTAGAACTCAAACTTACCCACAGTCCTAAAGTATCGAATCGGATCCGTACCGTTCGCATCGATTTGGTTCTGCTCATGTCTCAAAATAATTAAAAAATGACTGACAACTCATGATTCTTTGTTATAAAACTACCAATGTCTCAAAATAATTGAATCTTGACTCTATGTCATTAAAGTCATGCAACTACACGAGTTCAAAAATTATTTTCTTTAGCCATACAACTAAATTCTCAATCATTATCACGTATTAAGTCATACGACTATAACTGATCTCAAAATATTTTCTTTAGCATTTATTTTCGGTTCTCGGGTCGGTTCCGGGTACCTGACATGTAGAACCGAGAACCGAATTGTATTGTAAGTTCTGGTATTGTAGGAACCAGTCCCGAATCGATCCTATTTAGAATCGACCCAAACCGATCCTATTTAGAATCGACCCAAACCGATCATATTTAGAACCAATCCGAACCGATCCTATTTAAAACCGACCCGAACCTTCAGTTCGGTTCAGTTCCTGTTGCACACCCCTTTAAGAGTAACCTCCCGGGCTCATTGTTGATGGGGAGCGTTCAGAGCCATGTTATTAAAGGCATTCCTTAGGCACCAGGCGCACATCCACCCACCTCTGTCAGGCAAAGGTGGGCAAGGTGCCCTGGCGCACCTCGTGGTTTTTCAACAACAAAAAATTTGCCTGGTTGAAGCAGAACAGTAGGCTAAAAACTTGTAGAAATTCACTGGAAAGTGGCTATTATTGGAAGGAAGGAAAGCATATTAGTATAATCTTTCACTGTAGCTATCTTTACATCATTGCAAATGGAAAGTTAATCAAGGATGACATAACTTTCAGCTTTAATACTAGAGGGCACAATCCATGTGCACAAACAAATAACTAAAAACAAAGAGAATTAAATAAATAATCATCTGCCAAACAAAGTGTAATATATAAACATCAACATGACAATATTTTATCTTTGTTTTCTTAATTGCATCAATTTAGAATGCATTGCATCGCTTCTATTTGCACTATAAAGCTTATAACTAGGTACATTGTCTAGTAAATTAAGTGAATTGGGTGCCCAGTTCACTGAAATTTAGTGAACTGGCTGCCCCGTTCACTGATTTTTTATTTGAAATCTGATTTTTTAATGCTAGTTATATTTGAGGTTGTGATATATACAATTCTAGTGTGTTGATATGGTGGCGGATTTATTTTGTGTTTTTTTTGTTTTTAATAAACTATTGTCTTCTTTTTTTTAATTTTGCGCTTCACGTGCCTCAGGCACGCGCCTGTGCCTAGGCTCCGAGACTCCTTTGTGCCTCGGTGCAGCTTGCACCTTTAATAATTTCGGTTCGCAGGCATGTCGTTTCCAAAATTTCTTGTATGGATTGAAGGAGCCTCCATGTGCTTGGTTGGGACGCTTCCACGCGATAGTGACTCAGTTTAGCCTGCAAATATGCCAAAAGGTCTCTAATTTTTTTCTATAATCACATCTTGGTTGATAACATTCTGTTATTCGTTTATGTTGATAACATTATCATCACTTGAAGCGACTCACAAGGAATTGCTAATCTTAAGGCCTTCTTACACCATAATTTTTAGACACAAGATCTTGATCCACTGAGATATTGTCTTGGAATTGAAGTTACCGATTACAATCAAGTTCCCTTCCTATGATGGAGGAAGTATGTTCTGAATCTCCTCCAAGATTTTTGTATGTTTCAATGTTATACAACTAATTCCCCACTTGAACCAGGAGAGATGAGTCTCTATGTCGAAAATTTCTTATTCTTGGTCTAGTTTGTGGCGACTGTGGCCTTATTTTAGATGAGTCTCTATGTGAAAAATTCATTATTCCTTGTCTAGTTTATAGCAACCCTGGCCATAATAATATTGAAGCATCCTGTATGTCTGACTGGGCAGGATGCTTAGCCACTTGGAAACCGACTACAGATTTTATAGTTTTCTTTATTGCCAACCTAATCTCATGGCATCAAATATTTTATATTAAATATCCTTCTCTTTGGAAGATTCATACGTCTCCCTCAGAAGGATGGTTTTATCTTCCACCCCATCATGATTGGCCATCCTTTCCTCATTTTTTGTTGGGATCTATGGTAGGACTTCCTTTTATTTAATGTCTTTGTGTTAGTTTAGGTTTGCCTTAATTTGGTTATATTTTATGTTTTCCCCTCGTAACTGTTCTTATATTTAAATTGGCCTTTTGAGAAGATCACATTCATTGGTAAGGTAGACATATTTTTGTTTGCCCTCCTATTTAATATGAACGCATTATTTGTAGACTCATGAGGTAGGGTATAAAATTCACAACTCTATTGTTTTATTGTGTTTTATATATTGTTTTATTGTGTATTTTTTTATAAAAGATGGTATTTTTGTTTTTTTGCTGATTCATTAGTACTTGTTTTTAGTTGCAGTACTAAGCTTCAATTTACAGAAGGTGATAACCATGAGTACACTGCTCGTAATTCATGTTCATAAATTTCTTCTTGTATCTACTTTCTTCCAGGTTAGATGGGATGAGGATGATGTCGACATCAGTCTACATAACAGGGTCTCTCCATGGGAGATTGAGCCCACCGGATCCGTGTCCTGTCCCAATAGTCTTTTACCATCTGGTTCAAAGAGAACCAGGATTAGTATTCCTTCAACCAACCCTGACTATCCACATCAAAGTAAGCTCATAAACCTGAAAAAAATTATTCTTCCAACCCCGCTTTTGTATAATACTCCATGAATTCATGAGTCTTTTTGCAGGTGGAGGTGGTTATCAGAGCTTGGGGGAATCGGCAAGGTTCCACAAGGTCTTGCAAGGTCAAGAAATTTTTGGTTACAAAACTCCTTACAACGGGGGCGATGCGACTCTTCCCCAGCTTTCTGCCATGAGAAACCATCATTTGCCAGAAATGAGGAGATGCATTGCAAATCCCAACAGCTGCTTGCTAGCTGGCTCTGGTGGTAATGCCCGTGTTCCGCCCGGGAACACAGACATTTACTACGAAAGCACAGGCTTTGGGGAATCCGTGCGGTTCCATAAGGTCTTGCAAGGTCAAGAAATAGTTCCGGTATTGCCGTCGTATCGTGGCTTCGGCGTCAAAGGTCTACAAGAATTAGATGGATCAAAAATATTCGAACCATACAATGCTGGCAGGTGTCCTGCTCCGCCCCTCCAGGGATACTGCACCTACATACAGCCATGCACCTCGGCAGCTCAAGTGTCTTCTCCCTCTTCCGTTCTGATGTTTCAGCAAGCCACCTCGCAACTGCCGTCTACGCATTCACTTTATGATTCGAGTGAGAGAGAGAAGGCCGACGACTGCAGTTTATTCACTCAGTTCCCTCCTTCTGAGGCGGCTCGTCTACATCATTCATCCTCTACCATGGCCTTTAATGAAAATGTGACTAATTTCACCGTGCCAGTTCAGAAGAATATCATTCATGGTGGCGGTGGCAGCGGTTGTAGGCTATTCGGATTTTCACTCACCGAGGAGATTCCGGTTGCGAATGTGGTAGGTAGCTCTTTGAGCGAGGCTCCGTCTCTAATAGAAACTAGTATTAAATCACCTTTCTCAAACCAAAGGCCTCAAATGTCGACGAAGAATGGTGGCCATGGGTGTACAAGAGTATGTTTTTTCTTTGGTGATTATAGAAACTTGCAGCTTTTCTCCAGCCTGCTGACATGAGTTTCACTTTCTGTTTTTTTAGACAGGTCTATTGATCTCCAGGAGCCTGATTGATATGCCAATATGATCAAATATTCAAGGCTTCTAAAGTGATGGTAAGTTGTCAATTCTGATGATGATAATTGCTTGAAGGATTTTTCGGTAGGATACAAAAAGTACAGTGAATTGTTTTTTCGTTCTGTTTCCACGCATTATTGGTTCTTTACTTCCTTTTTCACTCACAAATCTCCTGCCATGTTTCATTCCAAAGTTCACGAATATTGCCTTGTGTGCTTCTTGTTGAATATTTGATTCAGATCCAAATTTGAAAATGTCATTCAAGGAAACGTCATGCATGGAATGCACCTAGCTCTATTAATGGTGTTAATTAGAGAGAGAAAACACTCTCTTGTATGGAAAGCCTTGATCACCGCCCATTATATGTATATATATATTGTTTCCTCAATTGACGTGGAGGATTGAAATAAAAGTAGCCGCCTAGGAGAGGTAGACAACTGCCTCCTGTGCGCGTGAAGGGAGGAGCCACCGCGTGAAGGAGATCACGCCACCTCGGGCTCACGTTGAAGGAAGGCCGCTGCCGGTGGTCGCCGGTGGTGCGACCCCGTGTGGCGGCATCAGCGTCGTTGGTGCCGATCTTGCCGTTCTCACCTTATTTCTTCCCCCCATGTGGAACCCCGACGCATCCCCCGGCTTTGGAGATGATAGCCGCTGGTCTTGGAGGAGAGTGTGTTTACCGATCTTGGAGGAGATGGTGCAGTGCAGACGTGACGGCGAAGGCTTGTGGTGGTGCAGTAGCCTTGATAGAGTTTCTCTCCGACGGCGTGGGTGTGGCGGCGAAGGCTTGCGGTGGTGCAGTAGCCTTGACGAAGTTTCTCTTCGGCGGTGCGGACATGGCGGCGAAGGCATGCGAGAATACAGTGTCCATGACAGTATTTCTCTCCGTTGGTGCGGCGAAGATTCCGGGCGAACCTTGTGCGCCCGGCGTGCTAGCGGATTGCAGTCCAGATAATTCTCTCTCCCGCGGATCGAGCGAGTCCGACTCCTCCGCGGTGTTTTCTGTAACAGACGTCGGTACATTTCTTCATGGTTTATTATTATAGTTACATGATTTATGTTTACAGTGTTTGTTCAGATTTATATGTTCGTGTACACCCTGTAAATATTTGGTTGCGCCTTGAGGATAGTTTCCGCGTTATATCCCAACAAGTGGTATCAGAGCCAGGTTCTGTAGGCGACTGATTGGACATTCGAGGAACGATTTGACTGCGGTGGGTGACGACTAGGTCCGCTCCCCATCTTTTCAAATCCGACCTTTGAATTAATCAGGTCTCCTAGTCATTTCGTAGGACAACCATGACATGGAAGAATGTGAATCTGGACAGTGTTTTTGAATAAGTGCGACAGTGACGGATTTGACCTATGACAGGTGGTAGTGTATGAGGTCATGATAACCGCGGATATGTTACAGAGAGAAGATTATCTGTGTGTACACGATATGATTTTAGACGGTTTCTGTGTGAGTTAGAGACAGCTATTGCAGAGACGGTGGGAGACGTGAAGACCCGTTTCACTCTTACCTCGCTCACTTCTTTTACCCGGTTTTTGTGACAATGCTTTTGTATGAGAAGGATACGGTGGAGCTCGTGGAGGTCACGATCGCAGTGCTATCCAGACAGATGTTAGTGGGCCCTACTCCTGAGGGCGGTCACATCTTGGCAGCATCGGATGGGTAAGGTGAGGCAGTTTGACAAGGGATTGAGTAGAGCACGATCTTGATCTGGGCCAAAGGAGGGTGTGTTATTTTACCAGTGCAGACAGTGCAGTCACACAGGAGATCTAGTTCCCAACGTGCAAAAGGGTCTCGAGACCAGTGTGCGGACTGGGTGACAGCTGGGTCAGGGTGCAGAGTGATGTTATCCCCACCATCACTGAGAGTTTGAGCGACTCTGACAGCGTGATGTTTGTCATCACTGTGCGGATTGGATTCAGGTGGCTACAGTTGGGTGGCCCAAGGTGGAGTCCTGATGGTAGAGTGAGGACGTACCATGCTCAGGAGAGCTGTGTAGCGCGGTAGTTTGTACCGGCTAATGGGGACCACGATACGAGTTGGTGCGCCTATGATTTATGTGGCCGACATGGTGGATTGTCGTGGTGGTGCAGAGGATCGTCCTTCTGGGACTCCGGTTATGCGAGTCAGTTTGTACGATCAGGTTGCGACGACGATCACGGATTGAGTCAGAATAGAAATGAGCCGACTGGAGCAGGTCGGATGATGCCTCGGATTGAGGTGGTGCTACGTGCAGACTTGCTTGGTGCAGTTTTTGCTGTGTGCGGTCAGTGCTTCGTGCAGGAGGTGGATCTGCATCCCGAACAAAGGTGGTGATTGTTGAATATTTGATTCAAATCCAAATTTGAAAATGCCATTCAAGGAAACGTCATGCATGAAAAGCACCTAGCCCTATTAATGGTATTAATTAGAGAGAGAAATCACTCTCTTGTATGGAAAGCCATGATCACCGCCCATTATATATATATATATATTGTTTCCTCAATTGACGTGGAGGAGGATTGAAATAAAAGTAGCCGCCTAGGAGAGGTAGACAACCGCCTCCTGTGCACGTGAAGGGAGGAGCCACCGCGTGAAGGAGATCACGCCGCCTCGGGCTCACGTTGAAGGAAGGCCGCCGCCGGTGGTGCGACCCCGTGCAGCAGCATTGGCGTCGTTGGTGCCGATCTTGCCATTCTCACCTTATTTCTCCCCCCCCATGTGGAACCCCGACGCATCCCCCGGCTTTGGAGATGATAGCCGCCAGTCTTGGAAGAGAGGGTGTTTGCCGGTCTTGGAGGAGATGATGCGGTGCAGACGTGGCGGCGAAGGCTTGCGGTGGTGCAGTAGCCTTGACGATGTTTCTCTTCGGCGGTGCGGACATGGCGGCGAAGGCATGCGAGAGTGCAGTGGCCATGACAGAGTTTCTCTCCGGTGGTGCGGCTTGGCGTTGATGGCGTGTGCGGGTGCAGTTGGCCTCGACGGTGCTTATCCAGTGGTGGTTTGGTCGTCATTTGACGACGAAGGTTCCGGGCGAACCTTGTGCGCCCGTTATGCTAGCGGATTGCAGTCTAGATAATTCTCTCTCCCGCGGATCGAGCAAGTCCGGCTCCTCCGCAGTGTTTTCTGTAACAGACGTTGGTACATTTCTTCCTGGTTTATTATTATATTTACATGATGTATGTTTACAGTGTTTGTTCAGATTTATATGTTCTTGTACACCCCGTAAATATTTGGTTGCGCCTTGAGGATAGTTTTCGCGTTATATCCCAACACTTCTCCTTTGTTCCGCCTGATGCCTGAGTCCTCTTCAACTTTGGGGGTTGGCTTCTTTCTACATTGTCATTTTGGTCACGTTGGTTGGTGCCCTTTGCTCAAGCTGATTCCAAGATCATTTCTTGATGTTCTAATTAGGTAGAATAGTGGCCCTTCATCTATTTGATTCCAAGATCTTTTTTTCGATCGTCTGATGCCGCCTGATGCCTGAGTCCTCTTTAACTTTGGGGGTTAACTTCTTTCTACATTGTCATTTTGGTCACGTTGGTTGGTGCCCTTTGCTGAAGCTGATTCCAAGATCATTTCTTGATGTTCTAATTAGGAAGAATAGTGGCCCTTCATCTATTTGATTCCAAGATCTTTTTTTTTCCATCGTCATTTTGAAATGACTCTTGTTTTGATTGAGTTTTCTAGTTGACGAATTCATTTATTCATGCTTGCTCCAATCTTTTGCAATCCTCTTGTGCTTGACAGTGTATTACTTCTCGCTCAAGGCTTTTTCCTCGTCTTAGATCCTTGTGGAATTAGTTATTAATTACTCTTTGTAATAATCCAACCCACAAAATGTGAATTTCTTAGAAGGCCGCCTATCATTGATTCTGGTAGTTGAACTTAACAGTTTCCTCCTTTTGTAGGCAAATTTCTTAGAAAACCACCGATCTTGGTCGTCCTTCACCCAAACATGCTTAATTGTGTTCATAATTAAACTCCTTTACATTGACCAAAATGTCTCAATATAGGAAGTACTCTCTTTTGGCAAAAGCTCAATCAGTATTATACTGAACCTGGCAATCTCTTTCTTTTTTAATGATTTACATGAGCTAATACTACACAATGAGCTTTGGATCACTATAAAATTGTGTTTTGGCAACGTCATTTTGGAACATACCTGTTTATGATAGAAACCATGTACAGTCAGTGGTCGCCTTGGCAGAGCCGTTTGCTGCTACCCGACGAGCCAACCTGTCGGAAACGCAATCTTTCAGCCACGATGCCGTGCAAATGAGTTCCCAAGGAGACTGCCTCTACTATTGGCATGGTTGTTATTTTTAGTGGTTTCGAGGAGGTTTGGAGGGGTGGATCAGGGTCTTAGTCTATAGAAATCTCGCTCCCCCAGTATGGATGGTGCAAGGAATCTTGAAATTTCCATCAGAATATGCAGATTGATGAGATCAACGGCTATTTTTATTTAAAAGTTCAAATTTTTGCTTGAAAAGATAGGGGCGGCATAATAGACCAGAGGGAAGGCTTGGATCTAACTTGCATTTTTTTTCCTTTTTAGCAGGATAACCGTGGTGTGGTCGTGGTAATTCGGCACCTCGGGTCTGTGTTGCTACGAAATACTGGAGCAAACTGTGAAATTCTGTACTTGACACTTAATTTGTGGGGGCAAACTTATATGTATTTGACAATTTCCTGTGCCTGTTTAGCTGACTTGCTGGGCATGTAAAAAAAACCTGCTGCAAGATTGTATTATTATTATTATTGCAACCACCCTTCAAAAAGCCTTGTTAAACCTGGCATCTGCATTGAGAACTCTGCATGCTTGTACACTTTTGCTGCTGCTCTTTGCTGTTAAATGTATTAAAATGAAGATAATATAATCTTCTGCATTGAGAACTCTGCATTCTTGTACACTTTTGCTGCTGCTCTTTGCTGTTAAATGTGTTAAAATGAAGATAATATAATCTTGAAATTAAAAGATTCGAGTCAAAATGAACTTCTGTTTAGCACTGATAGAGTACTTAAGCATTTTAGCTGAAAGACACTGTATTTGCAGCAGAACCAGATTTCACCAGTCAGGAAGTAGACATTGTGACGGCCAGCAGATAGTTGCAATACAGTACTCATTTTATAGCAGAGTTAGTGTAGACTTACTGTGTAGTACAGTAATATCTGATCACACTGAATATTAAAATGTATACAAAAGTTTTTAAAATTTTATTAATATCATATTTATACATAATTATGTTCTCAGATTGTTAGGTATTGTATCCACAATAATTAAATTTGTATGAAGTCATCTTGAATTAAGATGAATTAAGTTTGTATTTGATATCCTTTTCAAGTTGAGTGTTTACATGTTATAATTAAGTGTAAATCATTGTCAGTTTACAATGAGTCATCAAATACAAGATAATACAATATAATCTCTCATTGTGTGATTAATGATGTTAACTTATGTGTAACCTTCTTTATTGGACACTTCATTTTTAAGTACTAAAGTTATGAGAGAAAGGCTGATTGCTGGTTTCTTAGAAAAAAATCATTTTTTTATTAACAGAATTTTTCTAAGTATTTTGCTCTAATTAGCTTAGTCAGGTACTCGAGTAGCAGAAGTCTTTTTCTCGAGAAAGTCGAGTGTAGTTCTCGAGAAAGGCATGAAGTACTCGAGTAAGTCTTAACTTTCTCGAGTAACCTTAAAATTAAGCTCATAATTTTTTTAAGTCTTTTTCTTGAGAAAGCCAAAGACATTTCTCGAGAAGGCCAATGTTAGTTCTCGAGAACCAGATGTTCTTACTTGATAAGCAGAAAATTTTTCTCGAGGTGCTTTCTTGTTCTCAAGTAATAGAAATTTTTTTTACGAGTAAGTCGATCCATTCTCGAGAAACCAGAACTCATCTTCTATATTTTCCTTAAGTGTTTCTTTTCGAGAATCTTATATCCTTTCTCGAGAAACATAACTCGTACTCGAGTAATTCTTATTTCTCTCGAGAAACAGAGTTCTGAATCTGAATTTCGCTAAGTGTATGACGGGTTTTGATTTCAAATGTGATTAACTCTTGATTGGTACACGTGGATTGTAATTAATGAAATCAGATCGTTATGTAAGACCTATAAAAGGTCGTGTCAGAATTGACAAACTCTAAGAAGAATTTTACAGAATTCTGAATCATTTTCAAGATTCAAAATCGGGAAGTGCCGCCGTCCGACTAGACGTGTTCTTCATCGTCAAACTTCTCGATCCAGAAATTCAGACAAGAAGGATTCAACCGATCAAACTTTTCAACATCTGTAAATCTCCTCATTGATCGTGGTGATACTATGTTCTCAGATCGAAGCGTTCTCAGATTTCTTTCTCGATTTTTCTGACAGAGTTTTACAATTTTTCAAGAAGGAAGATGTCGAGAATCAGTCAGATCTGTGAAGACAAGTTTGTGTATTTCATTGTAAATTCATTTTATTCTTGTAGGAGTTATTATCCGAGATTGTAGGAGTTATTCTCCGAGTTTGTAGGAGTTGTTCTCCGAGTTGTTGTAGGAGTGGTTTTACTCCGAGTTGTAGGAACATTGTTCCGAGTTGTAGGAACATTGTTTAGAGTTGTAGGATTGTTTTTCAATCTGAGATAATAGCGAAGTAGCTAAGTCTAGCGTGATGCTAGATCGGTAAGGTGAGAGTGGATGTGCCTAAGATTGGGGAACCCCTATAATCTTTGGTGTCGTTTGTAGATTGCTTGTTTATTTTCTGCGGATTTCTTGTACAATTTTTATTCCGTAAAAAGACGCAGAACTCACTTATTCAACACCCTCTAGGTGATTTAGGTAGACCACTAGACATTTTCAATTGGTATCAGAGGGAGGTTATTCATCAAAAGGTTAACACCTTGAACAGATCTGCTCCTAGTTGTCTTAAGAGTGTACAAGCATGGACAGAGTCGAGGATTTTGCTAAGCTCCCTGTGTGCATTAAGGAAAACTTCCCCATGTGGAAAGAAAGGGTGAAGTTTTTCATGGAAGTAGTGGATCCAAGAATTTTCATGATAGTGGAAGAAGACCCCTACATTCCTATGACGACCTCCACTATTGATTCCTCAACGCAAGTACCAAAGAAGCTGATAGATCTAGATAAAGATGAGATTGCACTTGTCTCTCTAGACAAGAAGGCTAAAATTGTCATCACAAGTGCAGTCGATGATTCGACGCTACAAAATCTCATTCACTGTCAATCTGCCAAAGAGATGTGACAGTCACTGATCGTTTTGATGGAGAGCACCGAAGAAGTAAGGGATGATAGAAGATTCTTTTGAACCAGAAGTATGAGGCCTTCAGGTAAGGCCCCAAAGACACTACAACAGACACTTATGAATTTTTTTTCAAAATCGTCAACGACCTGAGGAATTATGGCCGAGCCTTCACTAACGGAGAATTAAATGATAAGCTCCTAAGATCCTTAACAAAGGAATGAGACAACAAAATATTTGTCATAAGGGAGTTTGGAAAGCTAGCTGAGACTGATCCTCAAAACCTCTTCGGAAAGCTGATGTCATATGAGCTTCAAATAAATACAAGACAAGCTAAAGAAGAGGGAAGCAAATCCTCATCGAAGGAGAAGTCTGTTGTATTAAAGGCAGACAACTCAAGGAAGGTTAAAGCTGCGTCTCCTGCTCCTGCACAGGAAGAAAGTGAGGAAGAAGAGTCGGAGCCGAGCCCCTTAGGCTCAAAACTATCAGATGAGAATTCTCTCTACTCTGTAGATAGTTCAAAAAGTTCCTGAGTAAGAAGAAGCAATGGAAAGACAAAGAATTTTCCTCCAAAAGATCACGTCACGATGTTTATCGTCATAAGAAAGGCTCAAGTAGCCACGTCATGTATAACTTTAAAATGAACAAACATATTTCATCTGACATCGTTTGTTACTGTTGTAATAAGGCAGGACACGTAATTGCTGATTGCCCGCACAAGAAGAAAGAGGGTGGAAGAAGAGAAGAAAAGAAGTCTTTTTATGGTAAAAAGATTCTAAAAGAAGCCTAGTAACCAAGAAGGCCAAAACTCTCAGTGACACTGACTCATTTGAGTCAAGTGAGGAAGAGGAAGCATACTTTGGGCTGATGGCACAGACAGACGAGGAATAAGAACCCCAGTACACTGGGAAGGTAAATTCTCACACCACTCTCTCAGAATCTGATGCTTCGGACCATGATCATGAGGACTGTTCTTCTGATGACGAGTCTGAACTCATGACTCAATACAAGGAATTAATCAAGGCTTACGACAAATGTTGAAGAGTCGTGAGAACTCAAGCCAATGAGATCAAATCTCTTAAGGCTAAGGAAAGCACTCTAAGGGAGGAAGTCGCAAGGATGGACTCACTCAGAAAGTAATTCATGTCACGATCGAAGAATACAATAAAGCTCTTGAGCACATAAACCTGAAAGAGAAAATCATCGAGAAATTGGAAGAACAACTTGTCGCTGAAAAGAAATTTGTTGAAAGTTTCTCCAACCCCAAGACAGTCCTTCCATTTGTTGTTGAATTCTCTGCTCAGGCTAAAGGAGCTGGCTTAGGCCATCAGGCTGCTCCTAGTAAATCTTCTAGGAGGAATAAAGATCAAAGAAGAAATATGGTTGCTAAAAAAGTTTTAGCCAAGGAGAAGGGGAAAGCTCCTCTAGATCAAACTTCGTTTAAGAAGGTCATCTTCCCAACAAATGAGTTTGATTTTGATTCATCCTACGGTCATTTTGTCAGGCCTACTTATGTAGAGCCTAAGTCACGGTACCAAGGATGGACCCGTCCCTGAATCTTTTGTGAAAGTGTATTCAAGGCACCTTATGAGGAAATACAAATGAAACACTATAGTCCATACGTTCATGACCATAATATGAAGAAGGAACCTAAGCCAAAGCCAGTTGTACCCAAGGAAAAGGAGGTGAAAAAGGCTTGTGAGTGCCATCATCATGAGGCTTCTACCTCCAGATCAGCCGCCCCTGCAAGACCACACGTTCAAAAGGTCAAGTAGGAGACTAGAAAAAGGTACAACGGGTTTGACTGTTGGTGTTGCGACAAAGTTGATCACTTTGCTGTAAATTTCTGGTTTAATCCCAGAAGCTTTAAAACTCCTCTAATTAATCATACGAGGCAGACCACTCGTAATGTTAACACTCCTAGGGGGAGCATGCTGACAAATAACCAAGTATCCAAATGCGTTTTGGGTTCCTAAGGTAAACTGATTCTATTTTTGCAGGTATGTCCAAAGTCCAACAAATCGCCTATCTGATATTTGGACAGTGGATTCTCTCGACACATGACCGGGACAAGAAGTATTCTTCAGAAGTACTCTCCAGTTGTGAACGAGCCAAAAGTTATCTTTGGAGGTTCTGACAGGGGAATCACAAAAGGCTACGGTATGATCACTAATGGTAGTGTATCCTTCTCAAATGTGGCTTGTGTTGAAGGATTAAAACATAATCTTATAAGCATAAACCAGCTCTGTGATAAATGATACATAGTAGAATTTCATGCAAACAAGTACTTGATAAAATCGATAGATAACTTAGAAACGATCCTATCAGGCACTCCTAGTAGAAATATATTTTGTTTAAATTTTATTTGCATAGACTCTTCTACACCAGTATGCTTTTTGACAAAAGATAGTGCGTCTCTTGGTGACCAATGACACAAGAGATTAGCATATATAAATTGCAAAACTATTAATAAATTATTTTCTCTTAATTTATTACGTGATGCAGTCAACGTTAAGTACGTTAAAGGTATACCTTGTCACGCATGCGTAAAAGGCAAGCAAACAAGGGCTATCTTTAAGAGCATTATTGGCAAAGATTCTAATAGGTGTTTACACCTACTTCATATGGACTTGTTCGGTCCCCTGCAAATTAGAAGTTTGGGAGGTAAGGATTATACACTAGTTATTGTAGATGACTACTCTCGTTTTGCATGAGTGTTCTTTCTAAAACCTAAGTCAGATACTTTTGATATTTTCACTAATTTTTTCAGACAGATCCAGAAAGAATATAATTGTTCAGTTATCAAATCAGAAGTGACAATGGAACAGAGTTCAAATCTGGGGCCATGACTGAATTCTGTGAAAGCCTAGATATCTTTCATAAGTTTTGCTCTCCTCGTACTGCTCAATAGAACGGAGTCGCTGAGAGAAAGAATAGAACACTCATAGATGCCTGCAGAACCATGTTGAGTGATGCCTCACTACCAGAATACTTTTGGGCTGAAGCCGTCAACACTGCTTGTCAAGTGCAAAACAGAGCACTCATAAATAAGAACAATGATAAAACACCTTACGAACTATTAAAGGGCAGAAAACTGACTATTTCATATTTTAGAATCTTTGGTAGTAAATGTTTCGTACTTAACAATGAGAAGTATCACACAACTAAATTTAGTAAAAGGAGTTTTGAAAGTATTTTTGTAGAATATAGTGGTCATAGTAAGACATATATGATTTTTAACAAAAAAGGAGCTTCTTCTCGAGAAAGTTCAAATTTTGATATTGGCACCCGGGCACTCCAACCGCCATACTTCAGGTATTTTATTATTATTTTTTCCTTAATCGTCAAGATTTAGTGTTTATATGAATAAATAAGTCCAAAAAATCCAAAGCCCGATTTTAAAATCTCCTTCTCGAGAAAACCCTTCATCTTCTCCGTCTCCACCGCTCCTCCGCGAATAACCTTATTTCTCTTCTCGTCGGCTAACAGACTTTCAGTTCTTCAATTAATGGCTCCCACATCAAAGATAAGCATCAGCAGTGAACTCATTTCAACTAGAGTCGCCGATATTTCTGTCGACTTCAGAAATGTTCTTATATTGCTCGACACCTCTAGACTGAACTTTGCTCTTCAACACCCATGCAAAGTTCTCATTTCTGATGTGAAAGAGTTCTTCCAGAATGCTATGGTCAAGAGAAATGGTAAAGTTCTGAAAACCAACATACGCGACATCAAAGTCAAGATGACATCAACCTCTGTTTCTCAACTTCTGCGGCTGTCGGTGATTGACGAGGAAGATGACCTAGAAGGGCCAGACTATGAAAGGGCTTACAACTTCTGTGGCCTTCCCGACTCAACCCTCACAATTTGCTGACAACACATGAATGCAGAGAGCAATCTACTTGCCGACATTTTGGGATAGGTTTTTCTCTATCGCACCAGTTCAATAAGCTATATCACCACTGATTTTTTTGACATGATGACTGCAGTAATCAGTAGAAAGAAATTTCAGTGGGGGTGATGATTTTGACAAGATCAAAGAAATTATAAAAAGCCCTAACTATGGAATAATTATGTCTCTCTATCTAAATCAGTTGAGGCCAGATGTCTTTACCTTAGCTAAGGGCATGACCATTCATCACATGAAGAAGGTTTCAATAACCTCCATCCAGAGATGGGAAATCAAACTTTTAAGGCCAGACCAAGCCCCTCCAGCTCCAAGGACAGTTGTAGATGAAGTGAGGACCTCATCTTCCCTCTCTCATCAAATAACTGGCATAGCTGATCCAGCTATTGAGGTGGAGCCTGCTCCATCTGTACAAGTGACAGTACAGTCTGCTCAAGTTCCAGTTCCAGCCACAGGCCAACCTGATATTCAATCCCAAGTCACAACTCCACCAGCTGTTAAACATATAGTCATAGAAGAAGCTACAGCTCCATCTGCTGCTCCAAAGGGCACTTCTGTCCAAGAAGATGGCTCAGGTCTTATTGTTGCTGACCTGTCTGATCAAGAACTTCTTATTGATTCCCAGGTAGATGATCAAGTAATATCTACAGAAGCTGACATTGACAGGATGATAGAGGAACTCAACTCTAAAGAACCTCTCTCCCCTCTGCTTGAAGAACATCCATCTCAACCAGAAAATCCATCTCAACCAAAAAATCCATCTCAACCAGAATCTTCTCAACCAGAACCATATAAACTAGAAAAATTCATCTGAACCAGAATCTTCTCTGCCCCAGTCCCATGTTGAGGGTGTGCAAGATGAAGAGATAACTTTAATTTCTGATACTGAAGAACTATCTCCTGAAGCAGCTGAACCACCTCTCCCAAGCTTACACTTCAACATTCCCACTTTCATAAGTGATGATGATGAAGATGAAATAACAACTGCTAGAAGAAAACAGACCTCCACATCTACTATGCTCATTGAAGAAGTAGCTCCATGGACAGCTCAAATTCTACCTCCTCCACCTCCTCAGATTGAAGTCATTACTACAGACAATATCTTAAGTAAAATAAAAGCCATATTGGCTAAGCAAAGAGAGTATTTTGATACCTCCATTCAAGTTGTCATAAATAAGGTCTCTGCTTTAGAAAAGGAAATGAGCCGAGGATTTGCAGAAATCCAGAGCAATGCTGATGAATTCAAAAAGCTACTACTAATTGGAGGCAAGCTCTAGACCACACTATTACCAGTATTGGTGAGGTAATGAATCAATATGTCACTCTCGCAAACAATCAGATTTAGTTGGAAAAGAAAGCTCAAGAGCACAACTTCAAGACATGTGAAGAAGTTGACAAGTTCAAAGAAGAAGTCATAGACACCCTCTCTGCAGAAGTCAGAAAGGGGGAGGAGAAAGTAAAGGACCAACTAGATAATAAAGTCAAAAGGATGAAAGATCTGTGAGACAATCAACTTAAAGAGATTCAAACATCAGTGCTATAAGAAATTAAGAGTACAAAACTTTATACTTATGACACTGCAGTGTGGATGCATAATCAGATCTTCCCTGATTTCTCAGTTGATACCACTACAGCCCCTCCTGTCAGCCTGTAGGTTAATGTTCAAAGGCCTATATTCTCTCCAAGGCCTGAATTTTATGAAGCTCCACCTCCTGAAACTTATTCACAAGTCTGGAATTCTGAACAAGCTGATGTGCCTCAGCAAATATCTCCTGAAGTACGGATACCCAAGAGAAGAAAATATGGTGAAGGTGCTTCTGCAAGCAGGTCCACTCCTATGTCAGAACATGCAGAAAGAGAACATGCTGAACTCTGGAGCTCTACATATAAATCAATTATTCTGGATACTTTAAGACTAGTGGTGGAATTTAGAGGGAACAAGGATACCCATTACTCACACTCTGAATGAGTAAAGTGTTGAAACCGAAAAACGGTCTCGCGCCTACTTCACCTCCTGCAAACAAACAACAAAGAAAACAAAGGAAGATCGACCCAAGGGCTCGCGGGAGGACCCACCACACACCCGGAAGATCTGAAGTGCTTCCCCCCACCTTAGCCATAGCCGAGCTAAGGTCACCCAGAAAACACTTGAAAAACTGGAGCAGGAGAGCACAGGAAGCAAGCCTTCTTGTACCCCTTGGGTCCTTTATGGTTTTTCAGAATTGAACTGCCATAACCAAATGACTGACCTGAAGTTACCAAAAACCCTTGTTGGGTCTGCCACAGCCCAACTCCGTTGTTTTGAAGGGCTATAGACAGACCAGCGAGGGCAAATAGTAAGTACCTCACACATCCAGGCGAGCTAAGGAGCTTGATCACCTCGGCAGGTCCTGCTCGCCTGCTGTTGCCGAGCTCCGTTGCGAGGGCGCGAGCTGGGCCATGAGCTCGCGCCATCTATGGTCGCCATTAGTTGACCTGACTTGACGATTCTTGGACTAGCCCGCGAATGCCGAGCTCAGGTCGACGAATGCTGATCTTCGTTCGACGAATGCCGATCTCCGGTCGACGAATGCCGACCTCCGGTTGACCGAATGCCGAGGTCGGGCTCGGCTTCTCTACTGCCGAGCTCGCCCACTATCTTCAACCCGATCTCTGGTTCCTAGAGACCTTGCTCGCTGGACTCGGGGTTGTACATAAAGTATGAAAATTCTATGACTCTAAAAAAGCTTCATGATAAAAAGTATAGTCGTGAAGACCCTACTACTCCTCCCAGACCATCTAAGTACTTTCCAAAGCCGTTCATGAACTTCCAGGGATAAGAAGAGATATATCAGAGACATCATCAACAACAGAGCAAGAAGTAATTGAAGTTGATCAGAAGTTTCCTATATAAGATTTTGTGGAATAAGACTTTTTCCATTTTAATGATCTAAATCTTCTATTACATAGCATTTCTTTCTATTATTCTGTTTATTAGTTATTTTATTTGTTTACCTTAATATAATTCATCTTAGTGTAGATGGTTCTCACTTCTACAAATAGGGGGAGATTATTGGGTATTGTATCCACAATAACCTAGATTTGTATGAAGTCACCCTTGAACTAAGATGAATTAAGTTTGTATTTGATGCCCTTTTCAAGTTGAGTGCTTGCAGGTTATAATTGCAAAGTGTAGACCAGTATCAGTTTACAATGGATCACCAAATATAGGACCATACAATGTAATCCCTCATTGTGTGATCTATAGTATTGACTCATGTGTAACCTCTCTATTGGGACACACTTCATTTTCAAGTACTAAAGTTATGAGAGAAATGTTGGTTGCTGGTTTCTTAGAAGAAAATCATTTTTTAGTTAACAGAATTTTTCCAAGTATTTTACTCGAGTTAGCTTAGTCAGGTACTCGAGTAGTAGAAATCTTTTTCTCGAGAAAGCTGAGTGTAGTTCTCGAGAAAGCCATGAAGTACTCGAGTAGGTCTTAACTTTCTCGAGTAACCTTAAAATTAAGCTCAGAATTTTTTTCTAAGTCTTTTTCTTGAGAAAGCCAAAGACATTTCTCGAGAAGGGCAAGGTTAGTTCTTGAGAACCAGATGTTCTTACACGAGAAACAGAAAACTTTTCTCGAGTTGCTTTCTTGTTCTCGAGTAACAGAAAAACTTTTCTCGAGTAAGTCTATCCATTCTCGAGAAACCAGAACTCATCTTCTATATTTTCCTTAAGTGTTTCTTCTCGAGAATCTTATATCCTTTCTCGAGAAATCGAACTCGCACTCGATTAATTCTTATTTCTCTCGAAAAACGGAGTTCTGAATCTGAATTTCGCCAAGTGTATGATGGAGTTTGATTTCAAATGTGATTAACTCTTGATTGGTCCACGTGAATTGTAATTAATGAAATCAGACCGTTATGTAAGACCTATAAAGGTCATGTCAGAATCGACAAACTTTAAGAAGAATTTTACAGAATTCTGAATCATTTTCAAGATTCTAAATCGGTAAGTGCCGCGGCCGACTAGACGTGTTCTTCATCGTCAAACTTCTGATCCAGAAATTCAGACAAGAATGATTCAACCAATCAAACTTTTCAACATCTGCAAATCTCCTCCTTGATCGTGGTGATCCTATGTTCTCAGATCGAAGCGTTCTCATATTTCTTCCTCGACTTTTCTGACAGAGATTTACAAATTTTCAAGAAGGAAGAGGTCGAGAATCAGTCAGATCTGTGAAGACGAGTTTATGTATTTCATTGTAAATTCATTTTATTCTTGTAGGAGTTATTCTTCGAGATTGTATGAGTTATTCTCCGAGCTTGTAGGAGTTGTTCTCCGAGTTGTTGTACGAATGATTTTACTCCGAGTTATATGAACGTTATTCCGAGTTGTAGGATTGTTTTTCAATCCGAGATAATAGTGAAGTAGCCGAGTCTAGCGTGGTGCTAGATCGGTGAGGTGGAGAGTGGATGTACCCAAGATTGGGGAACTACTATAGTCTTTTGTGTCGTCTGTGGATTGCTTGTTTATTTTCTGCGCATCTCTTGTACAATTTTTATTCCGCAAAAAGACGTAGAACTCACCTATTCACCCCCTCTAGGTGATTTAGATAGACAACTAGACATTTTCATAGATTCACATATATAATTAGATGAGTACTTTGTAATATTCTATTCTAATTATATCACTATTGATTTAGGCACAATTTCACTTGTTCTTCAACCTCCTTTGTGATCACTACTAACATTTTGGCCCATGATTTGTACAGCTCCTCTTCACTTCTTTTTCTTTTTGGATAATTGGGAGTTGTTAAGGGCACCGCAGTTTTGGCTAGGTGCACCGCACTTTCTCCAAATGTTTGTGTCTTTTAAAAATACGCCTTGCATTTTTGGAAAAGTGTTCAACACGAAAGTGTAGATCTCGACGAGATCTAAACTTTTGTGTTGAACACTTTCCTAAAAATGCATGTACAATGCGTACTTTGAAATACGTATAAGTTTCGCGTCTTTCTAGAAATACGCGTTGTAAATGATTTTTAGGAAACATGTTCAACAAAATAGACTGCGAGATCTACAACTTTCGTGTTGAACACTTTTTCTAAAAACATGTACAACGCGTATTCCAAAAGAGCGGAAAAATTAGGAGAAATTGCGGTGCACCTAGCCAAAACTGCGGTGCCCTTAACAACTCCCTAATTTTTTTGCCCATGTCTGACTTTATGCTTGGACTCTAAAAAATATACTATATTTGGTTAGTTGTAAAAGATTAGGTGAAATTTTGCCACTTTAACAACTGTAAATGCAAATACAAGATATTAGTAATAATATGGATATAATACTTTATTTTATAGTAAGCATCTGAAATCAGTCAGTGTTATGAAATCTATAATTATGTAAAACAGTATAAAAAGTTTGCGAGGAGTATGAAAACCTATAAGCATTATGAAGAAAACTTTCAAATGTTTATTTATTTCATTATATGCATGTTTTATCATTCTTTATTCATTTTATCCTGAAGACTCATTCTTGGTGACGGCTAAAGTCAAGGCAAATGGAAGACGAAGGATGAAACTTTGCTAATGTATCAAGCACTCCTTGATGGGACCATTGCTTGTTTTCATGAGTTATTATGGGCTTGCCTTTGAGATCTAGTGACCGACCTTGAAGGAGGAGGATGCGTCGAAGGAGTTGCTATGGCTGGCGACGATGAGGAGTTGCGAGGAGCGGCGGGAGGGGGGGGGGGTTGTCGCGGGATGCGGCTAGGTCAGAAGGAGGAAAGACTTCTGTCGGGTTATAGAGAGAGAGAGAGGTTTGGGATTTAATTTCTTGCATAATAATCTAAGGGCACAAGTGGCCGATTAAGTAGGTTCACAAGTTGCCCCCCTTTTGGGCATACGACATATGTGCAAATACGAAAATAAACTGGACAATAAAAAACACAACACATAATAGGATAGAACACAAAGCCACGCATTTGTTGCATGTAGATGACATTGGCACCTGCGGTCCCAACGCGGGCTGCCGTGCATCATAACATCACCGCCACCGTCAGAAGACATGTTTTCCTCAAGCTGGTTCAAAAATTATTACAGGTTATGCTCTGGCCTCCACGTCGTCGTTGGAAGGATCACCTACTTCGAGACAAAATAAGCATTTGCATGATGCCCCGATCACCTACTTTGAACCAAAAAAAGCATTTCCACGATCACCTACTTCAGAAGACATGTTTTCCTCGAGCTGGATCAAAAAGCATTTTTGCGGCGCTTGACCATTTCGGGGTGGGATAGACGGCGGCGGAAAATAGGCCGCTGTGGCTCTTCCCCGATTGGAGCCTTGCCAGTCAAACCGACTAAAGATCTGTCTCCCTGATAGTCACGACACCCCATAGGCATAGGCAGACGATCTAATAGCATTCTACGTTCACAAGGTCGGGTGAGGCTCATAGCGATGGAGAGATCACACAGCATCTGGAATTCCACGCACAATGCAACTGCTTATGAAGACCGGTTGTGAAGAGGGGAACTTGTTGCTCTGGTAAAACGGACGTTGCCCTTGATAACAGAATCTGAAATTGTTTTAAATAGGTGTCTATAGAGTCGAATTGGTGTCTATAGAGCCGACCTGTTTGAGGTTCACTAGGTCTCCCAGTGGATTTCCCGGCAGAGCAGGACCAAACCGTAAGGTGCTGGCCGCACTGAAATCCGCCCACGATGAATTGGGGCCCTCTCGCATAAGTTGGGTGAACCACTATTGCACCGAGCCAAGTAAGTGGAAGGAGGCGATGTCGATACGTTCGTCCTCTGGCTTACGTTGGTTGGCGAAGGAAAATGTCACAATGGGTAAGCCAAGGAAGAGGATCTTCACGGCCTTTGTATATGGGAAAATCCATCTGGATAGAACGTGTAGACGGGGTAGTCCGCGCGAGGAGTGGGGGAGTCCACGGGACTTTCCAAGAGATAATTGGTCGTGTTCATAGGCGGAGGAGATGGCACTCCCTGTAGGGAATCCAATAGTGCGTTGAGGGAGTCCTTTTTGGAGTTCTGAGTCGTGAGCATAGTTTGGAAAAGTTCCATTACTTGGGCTAGGGACGGACCACCGTTGGCCATCGGGATAGGGTTTGACGGAAAGCAGGCGGGTTCAGAAGCAGGCCGGTGGAGGCTGTGGGCCGTGAGGCTATCGCTGCAGCGCTGGAAGGGCGGACGGAAGCGGAAATATTTCTCAGAGAAGTATCGGTGGGGTTGCTAGGCCACGGAGATGTCACTGTGAAGTTGGAAGGGCGGACAGGAGCAGAAGTGGAAGAAGTGTCGGAGTCACCGACGCCTGGCTCTGATACCGAAATATTTTGGGTTTGCCTTCGAGATGTTATGACTATCCTCGAAGGAGGAGGATGCGCCAAAAGAGTTGCTATGGCTGGCGGCGATGAGGAGCTGCGAGGAGCGTCGATCAGCGAGAGGGGGGGGGGGGGGGGGGCGGGGTTGTCGCGAGATGCGGCTAGGTCATAAGGCAGAAAGACTTCCAACGGGTTACAGAGAGAGATAGGAAGAGGAAAAGTGAGAGAGAGAGATTTGGCTTATGACATATGGGCAAATATGGAAATAAACTAGACAATAAAAATAAAACACAACACATAATAGGATGGAACATAAAGTCACGCCTCTGTTGCATATAGACGACGTTGGCACGTGCTGCCCCAATGCGGGTTGTCGCGCATCATAACATTAACCTTCTCCTACATTCCTAGGAACCAAGATCACTTTGTCGATGCTTTGGCTTCCTATGTTGACATGCCCGATCAAACCAAGATCATGCCCATCATAGTTCAACAAAAGTTTGAGCCGAGCCATTGCTCAAGGGGATCCTGTGGACGCTAACACTCGGAATGCGCATGGTACACCGACATTCGCAACTTCATTGAGAAAGGCGAGTATCCTTTTAGTTTGGAGGTACTGATGAGGTTAGTTGTATCAGTCATCGGATTTTTGAGCCCAACCCCTCAAGATCCTTATCTACAAATTCAATACGCTCAAACATGCAAGACCTGGATTGGACAAGATATCTAATCTAGTGTGATCAAATATGCATAATGCCCGTTGGTCCTACTGAATCAGACATCATATTTACTCCAGCACGCTCAAACACGATCATCTTTAGGCCCTAGGAAGTCCAATTTAGTGTGATCGAACAAACATTAGGTCTTTTGGCCCTACTGAATTAGAAAAGTGTACATGGACAACCCTTAATATTATGTATGCATTGTTGCATTCAGTTTTGAGTTTCTCTTCATTTATGTTTTATGTTCTTATTTAACATGGTGTTAATTAATAAAATATCCCCTAAAAAGCTTAGTTGCATTTGTCATCTTTAGCAATTATTTATTGTAACTGATATAAAGTAGTAAACTTGTATACCTAAATGAACTTATAGGAATGAACATACATGAAATAATTTTAGTATGAAAATAAATAGTTGTGCATGTAATAATGGAAAATATTAGTAAAATATTGCATAAATTAAAAAGATAAAAACTCATTGTAGTTTTTCTATTCTCTTATTGCTCTTGTACTCATGGTCGCGTCTATCTTTGGACACCATCATACGATAACTACAAACCATTTGGGGTTTTTGAAGGAGAAGAGTAAAGTTTGGGCGGTCTTAATTCAAAATCTAAGAACCGTGATTCGTAAATGCCAGACATCTATAAGAAAAACCCTAACCGGCCTCCGTTCCGTTTGGAACGACAGTGATGGTCACAAATGCGACGGTTATGAACTGTCATTCGTAAATGCCAGACATCACCTAAGGAACTTCATCACTAGTTTTGTTTTTTATAGCGGTCATAACCGTTGTCATGCCAAACATACATTCTATGGCAGTAGTGTTTTTGATAGGAAATAAAAGAGCCGGCTCTTCTCCTGAATGGAAACTGACAGTAAGCATTAACACTACTCCATGCATTTAACAATCACCATTACTCTTGAGGTGCAGTGTCGGCCAAAGGAAACCCACAAAACAACAATTCATTACTACAAAATAATTGTATTAATTTGTGTTAAGTAATTTCACTTTCTGTACAAAACAAACAACTCAAACTTTTGCATAAATTTCAACATTAGCAAGGTGAATAAAGTTGAGAAGTCTTCACAGTCATCTTCTTGTGAGAGTGAGTTTGCTCAAGATAGTCCACATAACCCTATCAAGTTTGGAATAGAGATTATATAGTATCTCCAGCGTAGAGCCAAGCCCTAGAGCGACACGAACCCAATAAATACGTTCCGAGTCGGACCCGACACGAGCGGACATAAACTAAATATCACTAACAATCTCCTCCTATGTCCGCTGTGAACCCGACGTCGGAAAAGGGGGTGGTTGTGAAATGTTCAGCCAAAAGTGAATCATTCACAACCGTGTCCGACACCTGTTTAAACATTATTAGACTTAACACAAGAATTAGTATGCATGCATAAACAGAACAAGAGTTCAGCCACATCACATCATGTCTCAGATACAATCAGGGCACAGGCCCTAAACGCCTAGCATCCCAAATCAAACAGAGAGCAACAAAAGTCCAAACAAACAGGTGAAAAGAAAAATAAAGAGCTAAACAGTGCTCTGAAACAGAGATACCAACAATAAGGTCTAACAATACTCTAACTGTCAGTATCCAGAAGATCATCATGATCAGGATCCCAGTCTACCAGTGCTCCTCCTAGATCAGCAGCCCCTGTAATTTCCAACAGAGAATTTCATTTTAAAATGAATTCAAACATTTGAAAAATATACAAATATCTAGTTCTACCATGAGAACGTAGTATTTTATTATTATTATTAGTGTTGGCTGGGAGGACGCTTCTACAGAGTATTATAGATAAACCTCAGAATCCGTTATCTGTTTCCAAATGAAACGATTTACGGACTTCTGGACACCATAGCTATATCTGTGTTCCTATATGGAATGTCACGGTTACTGCTCTTCTAGAGTTGACTGGAACTCATCAAGTTTGGAATGGAACCAATCAACAAGAGAAAAGTCAAACCAAGTAAGATCGTGTTATCAAGTTTGGAATAACACTCTCCTCCAAGGCAAGATAGCCGAATCCAGGTGAAGTTGTTAGCATCAAGTTTGGAATGAAACAACTTACCAGATCCGAACTCAGCAACCAGGAGCATCAACGGAGCACAACATGCTTGCTTTGACAAAGGAAATTTGAAAATCAAAACAATTGGACTAAGGCTAAACTGAATCGCCTAACCTTGAACTAAGACCGAGCTAAATCGCTTTAGTCTCATTTCCCCCACTGTTTTGATTAACCGGTCTTTGGGCATTCCTTTCGTCAATGGATCAGCCAGATTATCCTTCGAACGCACATCGACCAAAGTGATAATTCCTTGTTCTTTTAGATAATCAACAAAGCATGTCTCAGTCGTACATGTCTCCTCTTAGTGTTATAGAGAGCATTCTTTACAACTTGAGCTGCTGCTTGATTATCACAATACAAGCTCAACGAGTTGACTTGTAACTTAGACAAGGGTATGTCTAAAATCAAGTTCCTGATCCAATCTGCCTCTTCACCAGCTGAAGCTAAGGCAAACAACTCGGCTTCCATGGACGACAATGCTATACACGTCTGTCTTTTGGATTTCCAAGTGATAGCAGCTCCACCCAAAGTGAATATATCCACTGGTAGACTTGCTGTTCCCAATTTCTGAACACCACGAGGCATCAGAGAATCCATCCACAGTAGGAGGATAACCAGTATAGCACAAAGCATGATCTTTAGTACCTCTCAGGTATCTCATCAGCCTATCTAGGGCATCCCAATGCTCTTTGCCTGGACTACTGGTAAACGGCTCAGCATGCCAACCGTGAAGGCAATGTGTCTGGTCTAGTACAACTTGTGGCGTACATGAGACTACCAATTATTTTAGAATATTTTAATTGATCTATGCTGGTCTCTTCATTAGGACTCAACTTAACATTATGATCGAACGGTGTCTCAACAGGCCTACAGTCTTTGTATCCCCAAGTAGAAAGTAGTTGCTCTATATAGTGAGCCTGGCTAAGGGTGACTCTACCTTGTCAACTCTAACTTTCATACCTAATAGGGTATCCACAGGACCAAGGTCCTTCATGTCAAAAGCTTCTGCAAGAGTGGATTGGACATCCCTCACTACAGCAAGATCTGAACCCAGAATCAACATGTCATCCACATATAGGCATATGGATGACTGTTTGACTCGCCATCGAGCGGTAGTAGAGGCATTTGTCTGAGAGACTGGACTGAAATCCAACGCTCTTTACCACTTGATCAAAATTTAATGTGCCACATCTTAGGTGCCTGCTTAAGCCCATAGATCGATTTGTCGAGCTTGCACACTTTGTCTCTTAGATTCTTATGTACATAACTTTCAGGTTGTGCCATATAGATCTCTTCATCAAGCTCTCCATTTAAGAAGGCTGTCTTTACATCCATCTGATGAACTATAAAGTTCTCGATAGAAGCTCTATGGCAAGAAGAATCCTAATAGTGGATAGGTGACACACAGGTGAATAGACGTCAAAATAGTCAATTCCCCCCTGTTGTTTATAACCCTTAGCTACTAGACGTGCTTTATATCTGGCTATAGACCCATCACTGTGCAATTTCTTCTTCAGTACCCACTTGCATCCTAAGACTTTAGCTCCTTTCGGCAGGTCAACTAAATGCCAAGTGTTATTTTGTAGCAGCGAGTTCATCTCATCGTCGATGGCTTCTGCCCACATTAACGCATCTCTAGATCTCATTGCTTCCTGATAGGAGAATGGATCATCCTCTAAGTGGTAGGTGACAAAATTCTCACCAAAATTCTTAGGGACTCTATCTCTTGTAGACGTTCTAACAGGAATAGGTTCCACCTCTAGAGGTTGGGGAGCAGTGTCAGAGGGGCCAGCTTCAGGTCTACAGTAGATTCTGCAATCACGTCAGTAGACCCGTGGACGGTTTAAGCCATGATCTTTGATAAATTTATGTTCAAAGAAAAAACATCTCTAGACTATATCACTGTATTAGTGGATAGATCAAGAAACCTGTCAGCTGCACTATCTTCTGCACTACCTAGATAAACACATGTTGTCGTTCTAGGTCCCACCTTAGGTCTCTTAAGGTCTTGTAAACGCACATACGCGATACAACCCAAGTCTTTAGAGTATCATATCTACAAGGATAACCATGCCACAACTCATACGGGATAGAAATGAGTTTTGAGTGAGGCACTCTATTCAGAATGTGGTTCGCAGTAAGAACTGCTCTCCCCAAAAGGAGTTGGGCATGCCAGCTGTTAGGAGCATAGAGTTCAACATCTCTGTTAAAGTTCTATTCTTACGCTCGGCAACGCCATTAGACTGGGGTGAGTAAGGAGCTGTGGTTTCAAGGATTATGCCCTCAGAGGCAAAATTCCTTAAACTCAGTGCAGTGTATTCTCCTCCTCGATCACTTCTGAGTCTCTTGATTTTAAGGTTCAACTGATTTTCCACACGAGACTTAAAAATTTTAAAAGTCTCAAAGGCCTCATCTTTCGATCTCACAAAATACATGACAATATCTCGAAAAGTCGTCTATGAAGGTAATTAGATACTTCTTTCCCCCTCTAGTGATATGACCGGAAATCACAAAGGTCTGAATGTATCAATTCCAGAAGTTGTGTGCTTCTAGACACCGACTTAAAAGGTGTTCTAGTGATTTTGGTTTGCACACACACCTCACATTTGTCAAATCGAATAGACAGATCTAAAAGGATGTTTTGACTCTTAGCTAGGTCTAGCATTTTCCTAAAGTTCACATGTCCTAGTCTGTTATGCAACAACTTGGGATCAATGAGGTTAGAACTCACTTGGTTAATGCTATCGTTATTCAGGCTAAGTCTATACATTCCGTTGATCAAATACGCACACCCAAAATAATGTGAATTGACCATTAGGTCATTCTTACGTTTTGAGTAGTGAAGGTCATCCCAGCCTTATCTAATAAGCTTATGGAAATCAGATTTTTAGTAAATTTGGAACTACTTTAACATTTTCAAAATTAAAGCTTACCTGAAGAGAGCATAAGCTCTGCAGTCCCAGCATGAGTAACGTCAGTCGCTCCTCCATTGCAATTCTGACTCTGTCCTTGACCGCTGTCACCTTAGAAAGAAGACTCTGTCATTTGTGACGTGACAGGTAGCACCACTGTCCAGCCACCACTCAGAAGACGCACGCGGTGACTACTCCCAATCATAGCCACGAAGGACTTATGATCGGAGTTGTCGACCACCATGTGCGCACATTTTGTGGGCATCCTCCTTTACCTTCTTCGGACCCCTGCATTCAGCGGCCCAGTGACCCCATTTGCCACAGTTGTGGCACTTGCCCTTCTTCCTTTTGAGAGAAGGCTTTTTGACCGCCAACGGTTGCTGGAGTGTCACGCTTGGGTGCCGGGGGCTTCCGAGAAGGCTTACTAGGACGTGAAACGAAGTTGACAGCCTGTGAAGGCTGCGCAACCTGCTCCAAACTCTTCCAGCAATATTCTGGTCTTCAATATGGATGAACCTTTTGAGTTCGTCCAAACTAATCTTCTCTTTCAGTCGGTGCATCTCGGTCTTGAAAAAGAGCCATTCAGGAGACAATTTACTCAGGATCATATACACAAAGAGGGTGTCGTCCATCTTCGAATGATCATCATCCAGCTTCTGACGAAGGTTGACCAGCTCCAAAAGTTGAGAAGTGATAGGCACGTCCGCTTTGAATCTGAAGTTGAAGAACTTCTCTCCAAGAGCGACTTCGACAATCCTTCCTCCTTCTGGAAATGCGCATTCAGGCGATCCCATATTTCCTTTGCAGATTTGTACGCGTGGTAGGTCAACGCGAGCCGGATTCAGAGAATTTAACAGATAATCCCTGCAGAAATCTTCATCTTTGTTCCACGGGTACTCGTCCACGTCCTCAACGGTGGAGGCAAAATCGCTCTGAACAGTATAGAATATCTCGCGTTCCTTCATTCCTAGTTGGACTTGAATTTTCCAACTGAGGAAATCGGAGGCGTCGAACGATTGCAATTTTATTGTGTCGAGCGCGCTTTTCTTCGACATCGTACTAGATTTAAACAAAAAATAAAATGCTAGAACGAGGTCACCTGAGCCGTGTGAAGATGTCAGAAAAACTTCGGATCCAATCCAAGTATTATTTGCACCTCTTTGGCTTGCACGCTTCTAGAGACTAGCACAATCGCGAGAGACAGATCTAATCAGCAATCTCCAGCGAAGCAAGGAGACAAGAACTCCTTAAAGAACGATATTGATTGTGGAGAATAGACTCAGATATCTAGCACTCCAAGCAGCAAAGATTCAGCTTTGTCACTGGATCAAGGTCGCAGAAAAAGGCAAAAATCCCGATTGATTCTTGCTGGGAAAAATAATCTGTCACAAAGGGCAAGCAACATGGAATTTCTGGCTGTCCAAGCACCTACAGCAGCGGTAAATAGTAGATCTGGATTTGCAACCCTATCTGGACAAGACCAGACAAGATCACGCCAGATCTGTTGGTGGCGATATCCAGACAGGATCGTCGGATCTGTAAATTCAGCGAGGTTGTCCAAAGCAGCTCCCTTTCTTCTGGATTTACAGGCAGCAAGCTATAGGAACACAGAAAGGGGACTGGATCCCCTCACTACGGCGGCAGCGGTGAACGGACCAGGCGGCGACTCTCAGCGACAGGCTTAGAAAGGCGGAAATCCTCCCGATCTATTCAATCAGCGGCGCAGCAACGGTGGCAGCGAATGGATCTGGATCTGGATGAGGAGAAAATGGACTGAAATCGACTGCCCTTCTTCCCGATCGGCGGCCACGGATCGCGGCGAAAACCTCTGATTGTAATGGATTCACGATCCTTTTTTGATCAGTATCACGACCAGGTCCCGATGGAGGAAGGAATCGCACCGAACCGGCGGCAGCAACTGCCTCTTCTTCCACGATCCGCGACTAAAAACCAGTCCCTTCCAGATCCGACGGAGAGGGGATTGATGTCGTGACGAGCGGCGGCGCTGAAAATCTGGAACGAGAGAGAGCGGCGGACGGAACGAGAGCGATCGGGAGCGGACGGGGTGAGAGCGAAACCCTAAGCGATATCTTGAGAATGTGAGAGTGGGTTTGCTCAAGATAGTCCACATAACCCTATCAAGTTTGGAAAGAGATTATATAGTATCTCCAGCGTAGAGCCAAGCCCTAGAGCGACACGAACCCAATAAATCCGTCCGAGTCGGACCCGACACGAGCGGACATAAACTAAATATCAACTAACATTCTCTCGATCCACCTTTCACACTCTCTTCTACTATTATGGTATCAGAGGTTTCTCTGTCTATGAGCAAATTCATCTCCACCAAGCTTTGAGTATCTCTCATATCTATCTTGAGCATCATGTCAGCCGATCCCCAACAACAAGACATGGCTTCCAAAAACTACTCAAGGATACCTACTGTTCTTACACCCAACTCAAACCTTGTGGTGCAAGGTAATTTTCTCAGAAATGGTGGAAATCTCTTCTCCCTTGACACCTCGTCCTAGATTCCTTTTAAACTCATGAAAGATGGAGCAAACTGTTGGGGAAACGAGAGCAAAACAACAACCAAAAACGCAGAGCACAACACAGGAATTAACGCGGAAAAACCCCAAGTCCGGGGAAAAAAACCACAACCGCCCGCGCCACAGAAATCCACTATGAAGAACGTTCAAAGAAACTTACACCGCTTCTCTCTTCCGGCCGCTCTCCTCCTTTGGTTTCTAAATTCTATTCTCTCTAGAAACCCTAAGCCGAAATTAGGCTTAAATACATACCGGAATAAAGATGTACAAAATTACATAAATACCCTTGACAAAATTTCGGTCGGGGCTTCGCCCCGAACCCCTGAGCAGGGGGCGCGCTGCCCCCCTGCAACCCCCCAGCGAGCTCTGCGCCGAGCTCGACCGGTGAAATCGTGTCGAGTGCCCAGTACATCCCACGCAGTCAGGCTCCGCCTCTAAGACAAACTACTCCTCTTGGAAGTCGCAAGTGATCGACCAATCTTCTATTTGGTTATGACCTTATTGGACTTGTGGATGGATCTCGTAACTGCCCATCACAAATCGAGCCAAGCTATAATCTCTTGCTCTGTCAAGATCGTCTGATATTACTGACTATTCAAGCCATTATGCACACCACAATTAGTCCAACAATCAACAATTGGTCCACTTCAGCATTTGCTTGGAGCAAATTGGAGTTGAGCTTCGCCAATCAATCCAATGCCCGAAAGATCTCCCTTCTCTCCATTCTCATGAATTTGGAGAAAGGAGACATGTCCGTCTCCGTATGTATGAATCATGTTAAAAGTATTGTAGATGACTTGCTCCAGATTGGTTACCCTCTAAGTTATTAGGTCCCACACTCTAAATTGTATGTGTGATGGGTTCAAAGAGTTAAAAGTCGTTGTCCACATTCTTGACACTCCGATTACATTCCAGGATCTCTATGACAAATTACTTGATGAAAAAATCATGAAAAACAGTGATAATGGGATGCAGGCAGAACCCAAAAACACAATGCAGAACTTCCACAAAGGCAGTAACAATTTTCACCGCAACAAAGGAAAAGGCTACCACAACAATTCTGGACAAAATAACAATTTTGGCCAGCCCATCATCCCGCATACTTATCATCAAGGACCTCATTTCCATACCAACCAATGGAATTGTCATACCGACAATGGGCAAATCTCCATCACTAATCCTTGGAGGCACTACCTGTTGGGTTGGCTCCGCTCAAAGTATTCTATATAGTCATATCAAGTTTAGAATAGGTATATATAGTACCTCCAGCGTACAGCCAAACCCTAGAGCGACACGAACTCAAAACCCGTTCCAAGTCGAACCCGACACGAGCGGAAATAAGACCCAATATTTCTAACACTACCAACCCACCAACACCTCAAGAGTGGTTTGCAAGAGTCTGTAGATTAAAGCCAAAACCACCTTCTTATCAACCCCAAGCCAATTACTTGGATGGTGACCGAAGATCGCTATCTAACAATTGGGTTATTGACTTTGTTAAAATAGCCCATGTAAAAGACCCATTATTGAGCCCATTTATTGTTTTATCTTCTCTCCTCCTTTAGTCCCACATCTTGTACATGATTTTCTTCTCTCTTCCTCTTCCTATATATTTGTATTCTCTCCTTGTATTTACATACACAAACAATACATACAAGTTTTGAGCTATCTCAACATGGTATCAAAGTCAGGTTCCTGCCCTCTGCGGCTTGTTTTTTTCTAACCGCCAAGCCCGCCCGGTCTCTATTCCATCCTACCCGCTGCTTTCTCTCTTGCGGACTGGTAGCCTACCCGCTCCGGTCTTCTGTCCTCCCCTGACTCTGCGGTTTGCAACTTTGCATCCGCTTCTCCTCTCCCTCTCCGTGGTTCCACCCTCTTCAGGCTTCTTATAGCCATCCTCTCTCTCTGCTTCGTGGGGCCCACCTTTCTTCAAACCGCTGCGGGCTCTCTACTTCTGTCCGCTGCCAGCCCCGCTGCGGCTTCGTCTTCAGACCGCTGCGGCCTTCGCCTTCAGACCGCTGCGGCCTCGCCTTCAGACCGCTGCGGCCTTGCCTTCTGTTCGTTGCCAGCCTCTCTTTTCTAGCCGCTCGAGTTCCTACTCGCGGCCACTCCTCTCTAGCCGCTCGAGTTCCTACGCGCGGCCTCTCTTTTCTAGCCGCTTGAGTTCCTCCTCGCGGCCTCTCTTTTCTAGCCGCTCGAGTTCCTACTCGCGGCCTCTCTCCTCTTTCCGGGTTTTTCTGTCAACCCGCCCGGGCTGTTTTTCTGACCGCTGCCGGCTTCACCTAGACCGGGGAAGTCTCTCTTTTGTTTCTGCCCTTTGGTCGCGACCTGACTACTCGCTGGTGTCCGGCTTGACCGTGCGGACTGCTTCCTATCTGCAGTCTGGTCGTGGTCTTCCTTAGTCTTTCTTGCCGGCGGCTTATCCTCTATTCGCCGCGGTCTGCCTGATGGGCTCTTCCGGTAACTCTTCTGGCTCGACAGCCAGCCCGCCTGCTGACTGCCCGGCCTGTCCAACTGACCGCGCGGCTTACCCTACAGAACTTCATGACGAGCTGCGCATCACTACCATTTCTCTTTCTGGAAAGAAGAACTTCATTCCTTAGGTCCATTCAGTTCGACGGGTTCTCCAGGACAAGGGTCTTCTCCCTCACCTTACTCAGGCTCCACCCACCCCTCCTACCGATGAATGGCTCCGCAATGATGGCCGAGTTCAGACCTGGATCTTGAATTCTTTGGATGGTGAACCATATCAAATGGCTATGTATCATGAGACTGCCAAAGATATGTGGACTGAGCTACACTCCTTATATTCTGGTCGGGACAGCCTCCAGCATCTCTACGACATCCTCACTGACCTCTTTACTTTGGACGCTGGAGGGGCTTCCGATATGTCCTCCTTTGTTGCTCGTGCGAAGACTCTTGCTGAATCCTAGATCCAGCATCAGCCGTTTACCAATGATGCTCTTGCTCAGCGCGCTCAGAAGGAAGCCGCATGTACTGCCATCCTTATGGCTCGTCTTCCCCCTCACCTTCAGAGCATTCGTACTCAGGTCCTGGCGTCCTCTACCACACCATCTTTTTCTGATGTGTGCTCCATGATTCTCCGAGTCCCACCTCCTCCAGATACTACGGCTCCTCCGGCCCTTTTCAGCAGGCACCTCCGCTTCTACCCTTCCCTCCTCCTCCTTCTACTCGGGGGGGGGGGGGGGGGGGGGTCGTTCAGGCTCTCGCTGCCGTGGTCGTGGTGGCCGGGGTCGGCCGAAGTGTTCCTTCTGTGGCAAAGACGGTCATCTCGAGGCAACCTGTTACAAGAAAGTTGGCTATCCTCCTCGCTCGGCGACTTCTGTTGCTACCGATGCTGGTCCTCCTAATCTTGAAAGTGTCCGTCTTCAGCTCCAGCATATCCAGGGCTTGCTCCATCCCCCATCTGCCTCTGTTGTCTCCGTCTCCAACACAGGTACCGCTTGTCTCTCCACCAGCTTGGGCTGGATTGTGGATTCTGGCGCTACTCATCACATTACTCCACATCGCCCTGCCCAGTACTTGAATTCCCCTTATCCACCGTCTATTACTGTGGCTAATGGCGCCACTGTTCCCGTCTCCGGCTCGGCAGATCTTCCTCTCACCTCCTCCATCTCCCTTCGCTCGGCTCTTCACGTCCCGAGTTCTCCGTTCAATTTACTTTCTGTTGGATGGCTTACTACTGATTTGGATTGTTCTATTATATTCACTTCCTCTTCTTTTGTTATACAGGATCGGCAGACGCAGACTACCATTGGTAAAGGCCGGCTGCGGAATGGGCTCTACCTTCTCGACGACTCTCCCACCATCCTCTCCTCCATTTCCTCCACAGATTGGCATCGTCGTCTTAGGAATGCTCCTCTACCGGTCCTCCGGCGGGCTCTCCCGGATGTCTCTCTTACCCCCTTTCAGTGTGATTCCTGCATCCTCGGCAAGCAGCCTCGTTCATCTTTTTCTTCGCATTGTACTCGGAGCGCTGCTCCTTTTGATTTAGTCCATTCAGATATTTGGGGACCATTTAAAATTTCTAGTATTTCCGGTTTCCGGTATTTTATCACGTTTATTGATGATCATTCTCGCACTACCTGTCTATACTTACTTTGTGATCACTCCGAGCTTCCTCGTATCTTTTAGGCATTTGTCCTCGAAACCCGTACGCAATTCCACAAGACCATCAAAATCCTACAAACTGACAATGCTCGTGAGTACACTAGTCACGAATTTACTGCTTTATGTTCCGAGTTTGGGATTCTCCATCATACTTCCTGCGCTTACACGCCGCAACAAAATGGTGTTGCCGAACGCAAGAATCTCCACTTACTCGATGTTGCCCGTTCCCTCATGCTTCAAATGCATGTCCCTAAACCGTATTGGAACTTTGCGGTCTCGACCGCCTGCTTTCTCATCAACCGTCTCCCTTCCTCTATTCTCAACTACGCTACTCCGTTCAGCATCCTCTTTCCCTCCGCTACAGTCTTTCCTCTCCCACCTCGTGTGTTTGGTAGCCTATGTTATGTCCACCATTTGGGGCCTTCATCAGATAAGTTAGATCCCCGGGCCGCCAAGCATATCTTTGTTGGTTATTCTCGCACCCAAAAGGGGTGTGTCTGTTATTCTCCTGCTACCCGCAAGATCTCCGTTTCTGCTGATGTCACTTTCCGCGAGAATCAACCATTATTTTCTGCTCCCTTACCTGACCATCCCCCACCTACACCTCCATCCATTCCCCGCCCGGTCATTCCTGCCACTCCTCCACTGCCTGTCATTCCCTCTCCACCGCCTGTCGTTCCCTCCAAACCACCAGTTATCCGTGTCTACACTCGTCGCTCTACCCCTTCCGTTGCCCCTTTGTCGTCGGTCTCTACCATGGATACTCCGCATCCGACTGATCAGGTATCGCCTTCCACTGCTCATCTGCTGGCCAACTCCGTCTCTCTTCATCGCATCTCTCCCCATTTGCGCACATTGGCTACTTCTCTCTCTTCGGTTGCTATTTCTAATTTTGTGCAGGAGGCGCTTCAACATCCCGGCTGGCGAGCAGCCATGGAGGAAGAAATGTCTGCTCTCTGGTCTAACCAGACCTGGTCTATTGTTCCTCTTCCATCGGGCCAGAAACCAGTTGGGTGCAAATGAGTCTTTGCCATCAAACATGCTGCCGATGGGACAATTGACCGTCCAAAGGCCCGTCTTGTGGTTCGCGGTTTCACTCAACAGGAAGGGCTCGATTATGAGGAAACGTTCTCTTCGGTGGCAAAGCTTAATAGTGTTCGTGTCCTCATCTCTGTTGTTGTCCATCGCCGGTGGCCTCTCTTTCAGCTGGATATCAAGAATGCCTTCTTGAATGGGGACCTCCAGGAAACTGTCTACATGCAGCAACTGCCCGGGTTTGAGACCACGGGGTAGTCTCAGGTCTTCCATCTTAAAAAGGCTCTATATGGTCTCAAACAATCTCCGCGGGCATGGTTTGAAAAATTCAGCAAGGTCCTCTGTGCGATTGGCTTCAGTCGGAGCTCGGCCGACTTCTCGCTCTTTACTCGTCACCACCCAACAAGCACGGTTATTCTGTTAGTTTACGTCGATGATATTATCATTACTGGAGATGACTCTCAAGGGATACAGGCAGTCAAAGTCCATCTAAACTCAATCTTCCAGACCAAGGATTTGAGACCCCTTCGCTATTTTTTGGGCCTTGAGATTGCTAGAAGGCCAAATGGGCTCACTCTCTCTCAACTAAAATATTGCCTTGACCTTCTTCATGATGCGGGTCTGTCTGGCTGCAAGCCCAGTGATACTCCTATGGATGTGAACCACAAACTGTGTGCCCAAGCCTCTGACTCCGATCTCCTTCTTCAGAATCCTGAATATTATCGACGTCTTGTTGGAAAACTGATATATCTCATGGTTACCAGACCGAATATCTCCTTTGCTGTTGGTCTTGTCAGCAGATACATGCACTCTCCTCGAAAATCTCATCTTCAAGCAGTGGAACGAATTCTCAGGTATCTGAAAACCGCTCCTGGTCAGGGACTTGTCTACAGGACCTCCTCTTCTGCTCCAACATTGGTGGCATATTCAGATGCCGACTACGCTAGCTCTCTCGATGACCGACGATCTACGAGTGCTTTTTGCACTTACCTTGGAGGACATCTTGTAACTTGGCGAAGTAAGAAACAAGCGGTCGTTGCTTGCTCTTCAGCTGAGGCAGAGTACCGGACAATGGCATCGGTTGTATCAGAATTAACATGGCTTGAGAGTCTTCTTACTGATCTGGGTGTAAAATTACCATCACCGGCTCTTCTCCTTTGTGATAGTCAAGCCGCCATACACATCGCAAAGAACCCGGTCTTTCACGAAAGGACGAAGCATATTGAGGTCGATTGTCACTTCATCCGGGAAAAGGTTCAAATGAAGAAGCTTGACTTAAAGCATGTCCCAGGATCGGAACAAGTTGCAGATGTCTTCACAAAGGCTCTTTCCAAGACATTATTCTATCAGTGCTTGTCCAAGCTTGGCGCATACGATTTGTACGCTCCAGCTTGCGGGGGAGTGTTAAAATAGCCCATGTAAAAGGCCCATTATTGGGCTCATTTATTGTTTTATCTTCTCTCCTCCTTTAGTCTCACATCTTGTATATGATTTTCTTCTCTCTTCCTCTTCCTACGTATTCTCTCCTTGTATTTACATACACAAGCAATACATACAAGTTTTGAGCTATCTCAACAGACTTCAAACAATGCATCATGTGACATATGATCTTCAGATCCTCTCTGTGTACTCCGACTACACTAGCAATGACGACGTAATAGTTGACAATGGTAATGACATCTCCATCTCTCATAACGGTCTCTCAACTATAAAAACACTCATCTCCACCTTCAATCTTAGCAATGTTTTATGCGCTCCTGCCAGAAAGTCAACACTTAGTGCCAAAAGTCAAAGCTAGGGTTAGGCAAAAAAAGACCCAACCACACCAACGGACAACATAGACTAATCTTGACCTAAACAGCCCTACCCAGCAGCGGCGACGACAAAACCGGACGGCAACCTCCTTAGAGCGGCGGCGGCAGAGTCCGACGAAAACCTCCTTTACGGCAGCAGCGGCGACGGCAGAATCCGACGACGAGTTTTCCCTTACCACAGCAGCGGCGGAAAGCTTTACCCCCGACCTCAATGGAGCTTAAGCAGCGACGGCGAGCGAAGCAGATAGAGAAAGAGGTGGCGGCAAGCTCCTCTATCCCGATTCCAACGACGGACGAGATCCGCAATTAACTCGAGGAAAAACAGCGACGGAAAGCCTTTTGCAGTCGGCGAGCGAAGCGGAGCAAGGAGCGACGGAGCAGAAACTTCGAGATTGTTAAGTCGCTCGAAACATCCGGATGGGGATCAAAGTGGAATACTCTATTTGTTGCCCCTATGTAGGTATATAAAGCAAACCGTAGGAGTATCTATGGGTACTGGATATCCGTATATCCAACACGACTCGTTAAGCCTCTGAACCCGTTAATTGTCCAAATATACATTAACATTTTCTAGTATTGTTTTAATTTATTTTTTTATATTTTTGATTTTATTTTTCACCCCCTATAATTTTGGAATTTAAAATTTTTATGCTCACTCACTCGTCATATTTTTTTAACATTTTTAGGCTAATATACTTTAGCTTATTCTATTTCTTATTAGAGTTTCATTCATTTCATTATTCATAAGGAAATTCCTAGTATAAAGATTGAGAGGCTAAACAGATTGGGACTTCGTTGGGTGGAGCGATGGACTCACTCCACTTTTATGCTCATGAGTACTAGTTTTTTTATGGCAGTGATGAGTAATGATGGATTCAGAAAATTAGAAATGAGGTGCACAGTTTTTTTTAAATACAATATAGTACATAAATGAGTTTCAAATTAATTTTGGTGGTGCACATCACTGAGTTTAGTTTGTAAATAGTCATATTTGGTCTGTGAATAGATAGATTTTGTTGTGAGAAACGCGTTCTCACGCACCTGAGTCCACGCGAGGATGCGAGCTGAGATACTTGCAAAATCGTCATCGAAAAAACGCAATAACAGAAACAATAACAGTCAGACACAGACGTATACATGGAAAACTCTCAAAATATGGTAAAAATCACGGGATGGTCGGAGTCCAACCCGATAAACCTTCACTAAATAATGTTCGGCAATACAATGGCTCCCCCCCCCCTGCGATCTCCGCAGGGACGGAGCCAAAAAAAATTTCGAGGGGGGGGGGGCGCAAAATTTTAATGAAATGTAAAAAGATATCCTAATAAGAAATACAATTTAAAACATAAAATATTAAAGTAAAACAATAAGTTTAAAAAATATACCAATCATTATAATTGTCCTTGTCGACTTTTCAAACAATAAGAACACTTCAAAACATAAGATCACCACACACTTTTCCAAGAAAACATGAAATTTTTGGTGATCTTGTTGTTTCCTGCATAACATTATAAAAATATTAAATATATTGAGAATTTATAAAAACAAATTATTTATAAAATAAATCAATATAATTTGTAAACATACTATATTTTTATAGCTGTGCTCGTCTGCTTTTCATTTTTTGAAACCTCTGAATGATTGTTTCTTTTTCAACATTTACAAATACATCTCTCTCTATATATGTAATCAAACAGTCATTCATTAAAGAATCTCCCATTCGATTGCGTAGACGATTCTTCACAATGTTCATTGCTGAAAATGCTCTTTCGACTGTAGCAGTTGCAACTGGTAAAACTAATGCTAACTTTACTAGCAAATATACCAATGGATATAAAATATCCTTCTTTTTTTCTACCATTTTTCTTGCAAGATCGTCAATTCCATTTAATTGTCCAAAGTCAATGTCAGATTTTACATCAATAATAAATGTTTCCAATTGGCTATCAAGTTCCATATTAGCCAAAATGGAAAAATCGGATGGATAAAACTCTGCAAGACGTTTCAGCTTTTGAATATCAAAACTTGCAAATGTATTGCTTGGATTCAAACATGCAATGCAAAAAAGTAATTCTGTATTCGTTTCTGTAAACCTGTTGTTGAGTTCATGAAGTTGCAAATCTATGACATTATAAAAAATCTCGGCTCGATAATAATGTAAATTTGTCATCTCATGAACTCGTCGTCGTGATCGCCCTCGTGTCACATACATATTTTTCATTGAAGGAATATCAAGTTTATAATTATCACAAAATGAAGAAACATCTTTAATCAATTTTTCCCATCCATTATCTCACATATCTTGTAGCATTTGTTTTGATATTCTGACCAAATTTATTGCATTAGCAATATCTTGTTCCTTGCGTTGCAAAGCTTGTGATAAAATATTGGTTATTCCTAGAATATCTTTTAGTAGATATAAAATGAAAGCATAATCAAAAGTTTGTAGAGAATTTAATAATGCAAATGTAGCTGCTTTCTGTTATGAACTTGTAACACCCCCATCTGTCGCATGGCATATAACAGAAGGTTCAGCTGGAACCCGACGTCATATACCACAAACAGTCGGAAGGGTTGCATAAGAATATTCAAACTATCCAATTAAGACTACTCGTCCTACACAGAGCATTCTAGCAGAAGCTTTTTAAAGTTAAAAGAATCCAAAACTTAAATCCAATAAACATGAATGTCCACAACACACTACATGAATGAAACTCAAAATACACTGAAAGGGGTACATGGCCTTATGGCCTTACAAATGTTCATTTAATACATACATGTCTTACATACATCGGCTCGCAGGCCGGCCACACATGATAAAATAAAAACAACTATTCTATTTGGCCTTCAAGGGCCAGCACAACAACATGGGCTCCAGCCCGCTATTTGGTACTCGGCTCCGCAGCACCTGCAAGCACAATTCCACCGCACGGTGGCAAACAAAGCAACGGTCAGGCAAAAGCCAACCAAATTATAACGACCCCGCCCCTTGCTCGGGACGACGGTGCTCTTTTCCTGCATAACATTATCCCAATAAAACAATAAAGCGCAATTATACTACGCCACAGGTGTAGGCTCGCACGGCCAAACACCCCGTGCACTCAGGGCATATTAACGGTGAATCCTGACATATCAGTGTCTTCACCACCATCCCAAAGATGGCAACCAAGTGAGCATTTTAGCCTTTCTGACCCTGTCTAGTCTAAGGCTCCTGACTATGCCAACGACCAGTGCCCTTTTCGGATTTCTCGCATCGTTCCACATAGCCTAGGTCCAATTCCACTTGCCTGTTGCTCACGCCGCATATACACTTTAAGTCCTACGCGCGGGCCAAGCTTCTCTCGGATCCTAAAATTTTCCAAACAATCTCATAACCCAGTTATGATCAAGGCCGGTTCCCAGACCGCCAAGTTAGCAGAACACGTTTCCGCTCAGTTTTCTGGGTGCGCCTTGAAGCTAACCTCCAAGGATCCCTGATGCAATCTACCGCGTAGAAACCCGAAAAACCCAAAGCACGGAGTCTTCTCCGGCAAAATATATCAAATGCAACATCACCGATCCAGACAATACACGTCCGGGTAGGCTTCACACACAATGACTATGCCCGTAATTATGATTTCGGACTCTATATGCAACACAAGGGGGACTATTCATATCAACCCAAAGGAACACCACACACTCACCGCACACTCGCGAGAGCGGGATTCCCTATGCAGAAAGAAAGAGCTTCACATGCTCAAGTTGAGAATCGTTACACTTGTAGTCCGTTTTGGCGCCATGGAAAAACTACACGGACAGAACTCTTCGCAACGAATTTTCCTCCACGGATCCGCTCTCAGATTTCGAAACGGTGCTCCGATGCTCCGCCGGCGGCCGAAAACCTCCTTCTTCTTCCTCTTCTCTCTAACACCTTGGAAAGAGAAAACCTTGGAGAGAAATGAGGGATTAACTCCCTATTCCCGGCCTTAACAGAGCAGGAAACCATCTGGGCCGTTGGATCCTAATTAAAGAAAGCGAACGGCTCAGATCCGTTCAAAAATCTCCAGACCTGGGCCGAACACGGCTTGGCACACGGCCGTGTCCCAGGTCGTGTGCCTCTATCCAGGCACGATCGTCGAACTGAGAAAAGACACACGGGCAAAGACACGCCCGTGTCTCACCTGACACGCCCGTGTCCGGGGGCGTGCCACGCATAACCGCCACGCCAACCGACACGACCCAACTGCACACGGGTACTGACACGGGTAGGCACACGCCCGTGTCCAATGACACGCCCGTGTCATGAAACCGTGTTCTTGGTTGTGTCCTTCTCGGGATGAAAACGACCAAAAATCACCAGCCAGACACGGCCTTAGACACGCCCGTGTCCTAGGTCGTGTACCCCTATACAGGCACCAAAAACCCCTTTTTACGCGACCGACTCAAATACAATTTTCGGGGCGTTACAAATCTTCCCCACTTAAGGAATTTCATCCCGAAATTAAGTAAAGGTACACAAATCTAAATAATACCTGAGTGGAATAACTCGGGGTATTCCTCCAACATAGCTTGCTCTCGCTCCCAAGAAAGCTCCTCAAGTCCGCAATTATCTCATCGGACTTTAACCATACGGATATCCTTGTTGCGGAGTCGCTTGACTGCAGCATCTTCAATACGTACTGGCTTGACCCTTGTGGTCAACTCATAATCAACTGGTACTTGATTGTCCGCAATGATCTGCGAAGGCTCTTGCACTGCCTTACGCAACACCGACATGTGGAACACGTCATGCAGCCCACTCAACTCCACCGACAGCTTCAACCTATACGCCGCCTCACCAACACGCTCCAGGATTTCGAATGGTCCAAGGTATCTCGGACTCAGCTTCTTCAAGCGTCGAACCCATGATACACTCTTGAACGACTTGATTTTTAAGTACACTCAGTCGCCAACATTGAACTCCACATTCATATGTTTGGCGTTATAATACTTTGCCTGCCTGTCCTGAGCGATCTTCAATCTTTCCTGAATTGTTCGTATCACTGATGTGGCATCTTACACCGCTTGACATTTGTACAACTTCGATTCGCCTGCCTCCAACCAAGACAACGGCGTACGACACTTCCTCCCGTACAAGGCCTCGAAAGGCGCCATTCCAATACTTGCCTGAAAGCTGTTTTTGTACGCAAACTCCACCATGTACAGGTGATCTTCCCACTGCTTTCCAAAATCTAGGACGCACATGCGTAGCATGTCTTCCATCGTCTGGTTGACCCTCTCGGTTTGGCCATCCGTCTGCGGGTGAAAGGCTGTGCTGAACTTTAGCTTAGTACCCAACAGACTATGCACCAACCTCCAGTCATTCGACGTAAAGCGTCCATCTCGATCACTAACAATACTGCGGGGCACACCATGCAATCGTACAATATTCTCCACATAGAGTTTGGCTAACTTTTCCACCGGATCTTCCTTCCTGTTCGGAATAAAGTGTGACACCTTTGTCAACCTATCTACGACCACCCAAATGACGTCGTTTCCTTTCTGTGACTTCGGCAACCCATGCACAAAATCCATAGATATGTCATCGAATTTCCATTCTGGGATAGATAGGGGCTTCAAGAAACCTCCGGGCTTCTGGCATTCCGCCTTCACCAATGCACAAGTACGACACTTGGCCACATAAAGTGCTACATCCTTCTTCAAACCAGACCACCAGAATAATTTCTTCAAGTCTCTATACATCTTCGTGCTTCCTGAGTGGATTGAGTATCTGGTATGATGAGCCTCATACATCAACTCCTCCCGAAGATTATCCGCACTAGGAACGCATAGGCGACCGTCCTTACTTAGCAACCCATCCTCAACAGCAAACTGGGAACTTGACCCATCCAAAGATTCTTCCAAGATCTGCTTCATGCTGTTATCCTGAACCAAAGCCCGCCAAACTCTATCTGCTAGGTCACACTGCACCTCTGTCCAAAACAGTTTCGCCTCGGCACTAGACTGCTTGTCGACACAAGATATCTCCAATGCATCCAACTCATGGACCAATCTCTCATCATGTACCGATAACCAGTTGGCTTGTGCGGGAATCTTACGACTCAACGCATCCGCCACTGCATTTCCCTTCCCAGGCACATAATGAATCTTGAAGGTGTAGTCCCCTAAGAAATCCATCCACCTCCGCTGTCTCATATTCAGATCCTTTTGGTCCAACAGGTACTTCAAACTCTTATGATCGGTGTAAATATTGACCTTCACACCGTACAGGTAGTGCCTCCAAAGCTTTAGAGCAAATATCACGGCCGCTAACTCTAAGTCATGCACCGGATAATACCTCTCATGAACCTTCAGTTGTCGTGAACCATAGGCTATCACTCTCCCATGCTGTAGCAGAACACAGCCCAAACCACTGCCTGAAGCATCACTATAGATCTCGAACCCTTCGGTTCCACTTGGCGAACATAAAATAGGCGTCGTGGTCAACCGCCTCTTCAACTCTTCAAAAGTCTGTTCGCACTCTGAAGACCACACAAACTTTTGATCCTTCCTAGTCAACGTCGTGAGTGGTAGTGCTATCCGCGAGAAGTTCTCTACAAAGCGCCTGTAGTAGCCAGCAAGCCCCAGAAAACTCCGAACCACTGCCACTGTAGTCAAAGTAGGCCACTCTCGTATCGCCACTATCTTCGCCGGATCCACAGCTATCCCTTCTCCACTGACAACATGACCAAGGAATGCTATCGAGGATAACCAGAATTCACACTTGGAGAACTTAGCATACAACTGATTCCTCCTCAACGTCTCCAACACCATGTGAATATGATTGTAGTGATCCTCCTCGCATCACGAGTACACCAGGATATCATCGATGAATACTATCACGAAGCGATCCAGGTACTCTCTGAACGTCCTGTTCATCAGATCCATAAACACGGATGGCGCATTCGTCAACCCAAACGGCATGACCGTGAACTCGTAATGCCCAAACCTCGTACTGAATGCTGTCTTTGGGATGTCGCTTTCCCTTATCCTCAACTGGTAGTATCCAGATTTCAGATCTAACTTCGAATATAACGTTGACCCAACCAACTGATCAAATAGATCGTCAATCCGGGGAATCAGATACTTATTCTTTTCCGTAAGCTTGTTCAATTCCCGGTAGTCGATACAAAGCCGCAAGCTCCCATCTTTCTTCTTAACAAAGAGAACTGGTGCGCTCCAAGGCGACGAACTTGGACGCACATAACCTTGCTCTAGCAACTCTTGCAATTGCACCTTCAACTCCGCCATCTCTCTTGTCGCTATCCGATATGGAGAGCGTGACACCGGTTTGGCACCCGGTACCAACTCAATGGTAAAATCAATCTCCCGCTGAGGAGAGGCTCCTAGGAGATCATCTGGGAACACATCGGTATGCTCGGACACAACTGGTATACTGCCAAGACTTGGCTTAGGCGTCGAAGTCTGCACTAATGTGACAAACAACTCTGCCCCAGACCGAGCTGCCTTGATCACCTGAAGGGCCGACATCAAGATCTTACCCGACCCCTTCATGCCCGCGAAAGTCGTCTCCCGATCAGTGTTTTGACCCAACGTAACTTCCTTACAGTTGCAATCAATGCATGCTCCCTGCTCCAAGAGCCAATCCATACCGAATATTACGTCGAACTCCACTAATGGTAGAATCAACGCTCGCAAATCAAACTTTTGACTCACAATCCGAATCTTCATTACGCAGACCCTGTCCGCGCGCATTGATCACTACTAGTCAACAACACATCCATTATGTCTTTTGCCATCGGAAGATGTACTCCGACACGCAATACAATTCCTTTGGGTAAACAGGGACGTGAAGCCCCCGAAACGAACGGTGCTCTCACCAAAAAAACGCAAGTCAGGACAAAACTCAACACCAATAGTTCTAAGCTACACGCATAAGGACAACATGTATTTATAGTTATCTGTTATAACTTTAAACCATACCTGTCACCACGACAGCTAGCTTCCTGACCTCGTACTAGCCCTGGCTGTACACTTCAGACTTCCCCTCGGGCTTTGCACGTCCGCTCCAACACTCACGAGCAAAATGTCCCGTCTTCCCGCAGTTATAACAAGCATCCGAGGTTCGGCCTGTAGTTTCCCCTGTAGCACGAAAAGGGGGGGGGGGGGGGCTGGACTCGAAGTCCTAGCCTTCTTATACCACCTACGATATCCAGACTTTGAGGTAGCCGACATTTTGAACTCTGTTTTCTTGACACTAGAGTCCTCAACTGCTCCTAACGTAGATTCCTTAGTCTTCTGAGCACTATCTTGACGAGCTTGGGAAGAGTGCTCTTTCTTGCCAAAAGTATGACAGTTGTAAGTAACCTTGTTAGTCGATGATCTAACCTTCTTCTTCAACGTTCTGCGAGATGCACCCCTCATAGGACTTGCAGAGTTCGATACCCTACTCACTGGTATCTGGTGAATTTTTCCCATATCCACTTCCAAAGATCTAGCCGACTCCACCAAGGCTCGAAATCCCATTAGTTTTGGTCCTAGAAGTAGAATTCGCAGTTGTCACGCAGACCACTATAGAATCTATCAACTATAGACCGCTCGTTCTCCAATTCAAAGCATGGGTAGTGGCTCATCAAAAGAAATGTCTGCAAATATTCATCAACTGAGTGCGTACCCTGCACCAAGCACATGTTCAACGGCTGACCTGATGGCCTCCTAAATGTCACTTGATCCAATACACCACCCGGCATTGAAGTCATCTCGGGGACAAAAGATTGCACATTGCTTCCCTGCTGTGCACTAGTCATAGCGAGCACCACTTCAACGATCCTTCTTATGGTTTCAAACGAAGGAGGGGTCTCAGGCGCGCCACTGGGTGCACTATAGTCCTCATAAACCAGAGGTTCTGTCGGCTCTGCGCCACTCCCGGTCACCTATAGTCATACAAAACACCAATAAGTGACTAACAAAATTGCAAAAAAACAACTATATGAACACGCAGGTTCCTCAAACACGAGTATTTTTCATTCCTAAGTGGACATTCATGGGTTATTTTAATGTTATAACGATGACGCACACATGTGCTCACCACCCCTTAAACAAATTCGCCCACGAATTCATTTAAGCCTGACCGTAACCTGGCTCTGATACCAAATTGTAACGCTCCCATCTGTCGCATGACATATAACAGAAGGTCCAGCTGGAACCCGACGCCATATACCACAGACCGTCGGAAGGGTTGCATAAGAATATTCAAACTATCCAATTAAGACTACTCGTCCTACACAGAGCATTCTAGCGGAAGCTTTTTAAAGTTGAAAGAACCCAAAACTTAAATCCAATAAACATGAATGTCCACAACACACTACATGAATGAAACCCAAAATACACTGAAAGGGGTACATGGCCTTATGGCCTTACAAATGTTCATTTAATACATACATGTCTTACATACATCGGCTCGCAGGTCGGCCACACATGATAAAATAAAAACAACTATTCTATTTGGCCTTCAAGGGCCAGCACAGCAACATGAGCTCCAACCCGCTATTTGGTACTCGGCTCCGCAGCACCTGTAAGCACAATTCCATCGCACGGTGGCAAACAAAGCAACGGTCAACCAAAAGCCGACCAAATTATAACGACCCCGCCCCTTTCTCGGGACGGCGGTGCTCTTTCCCTGCATAATATTAGCCCAATAAAATAATAAAGCGCAATTATACTACGCCACAGGTGTAGGCTCGCACGGCCAAACACCTCGTGCACTCAGGGCACATTAACGGTGAATCCTGACATATCAGTGTCTTCACCACCATCCCGACTATGCCAACGGCCAGTGCCCTTTTTCAGATTTCTCGCACCGTTCCACATAGCCTAGGTCCAATTCCACTTGCCCGTTGCTCACCCCGCATATACACTTTAAGTCCTACGCGCGGGCCAAGCTTCTCTCGGATCCCAAAATTTTCCAAACAATCTCATAACCCAGTTATGATAAAGGCCGGTTCCCAGACCGCCAAGTTAGCAGAACACGTTTCCGCTCAGTTTTCCGGGTGCGCCTTGAAGCTAACCTCCAAGGATCCCTGCTGCAATCTACCGCGTAGAAACCCGAAAAACCCAAAGCACGGAGTCTTCTCCGGCAAAACATATCAAATGCAAAATCATTGATCCAGACAATACACGTCCGAGTAGGCTTCACACACAATGCCTATGCCCGTACTTACGATTCCGGACTCTATATGCAACACAAGGAGGACTATTCACATCAACCCCAAGGAACACCACGCACTCACCACACACTCGCGGGAGCAGGATTCCCTATGCAGAAAGAAAGAGCTTCATATGCTCAAGTTGCGAATCGTTACCCTTGTAGTCCGTTTTGGCGCCATGGAAAAACTACACGGACAGAACTCTTCGCAACGAACTTTCCTCTACGGATCCGCTCTCAGATTTCGAAACGGTGCTCCGATGCTCGCCGGCGGCCGGAAACCTCCTTCTTCTTCCTCTTCTCTCTAACACCTTGGAAAGAGAAAGCCTTGGAGAGAAATGAGGGATTAACTCCCTTATTCCCGGCCTTAACAGAGCAGGAAATCACCTGGGTCGTTGGATCCTAATTAAAGAAAGAACGGCTCAGCACAAACTCCATTCTCAGACCTGGGTCCGAACACGGCTTGGTACAACGACCGTGTCCCAGGCCGTGTGCCTCGATCCAGGCACGATCGTCGAACTGAGAAAAGACACACGGGCAAAGACACGCCCTTGTCTCACCTGACATGCCCGTGTCGGGTCTCTCGACACGCCCGTGTCCGGGGGCGTGTCACGCATAACCGCCACGCCAACCGACACGACCCAACTGCACACGGGTACTGACACGGGTAGGCACACGCCCGTGTCCAATGACACGCCCGTGTCATGAAACTGTGTTCCTGGCGTGTCCTTCTCGGGATGAAAACGGCGAAAAATCACCAGCCAGACACGGCCTTGGACACGCCCGTGTCCTAGGCCGTGTACCCCTATACAGGCACCAAAAACCCCTTTTTACGCGACCGACTCAAATACAATTTTCGGGGCGTTACCTAACTTGTATGTTGATCTTTTTCAACCAACTCGAGAACATCAATAACAGATGAAAATAACACAATAATATTAATCAATGAACTATAATGTGAACCCCACCTTGTATCACCTTCTCTAGTAAGATTTCTTTGTTGATGTTGACCTGTTCCGCCAATTATCTCTCCTTTTTGTAAACAATCAAAAATTTTCTGTGCTTGAGATTCTCGAAAAAGTTCTTGTCGTTTACATGAAGCAGTAATGATAGTAGTAGCAGTGGTGGTTAAATCAAAAAACCAAGCAACTAGAACATGATTTTTTGCAACGGCTACTAGTGCAAGCTGAAGTTGGTGAGCAAAACAGTGAATATAATATGCTGATGAATTCTCCTTCATAATGAGTGCTTTGAGACCATTAAACTCTCTCTCATATTACTAGCACCATCATAACATTGTCCACGCAATTTTGAAATACATAAATTATGATTAGAAAAGAATCCTTCCATTGCTGCTTTCAACAAAACTGATGATGTATCTGAAATATGCACAATACCAAGAAAGTGTTCAATCAATTCACCTTGTTTATCAACATAGCGTACTGCAATAGTCATCTGCTCTTTTGTCGATACATCCCGTGACTCATCAATAAGTACAGAAAAAAAGAATCTCCAATATCTCTAATAATCAAATGTACTATCTCAGTAGCCATTCCATTGATAATATCCTTTTGAATATTCGGTGCAGTAAGCTTATTATTTTCAGGAGCTTTTTCTAAAATTACATGATTAATTTCTTCATTATGATCACCAAGAAATCGTAAGAGCGCAAAAACATTTCCTTGATTAGATGACTTTTCTGACTCATCATTCCCATGAAATGTCAAACCCTGTCTAATCAAAAATGAAATACAATCAATGGATACTGTCAACCGGGTTCTATAATCCTTTTTGTTTTGATCTGTTTGTCTTTGAAAACTGAGTTCAAGGTGTTGTCTTGAATTCATTAAATTATTGCATTTCATTGACGCTTCATTATGAATGCTATTCGAACCTCCAATGTGTTCTTTAAATTTTGATAAAGCATCTTTCCAATTTTTAAATCCTTCGGTGACAAAAATATCACCCCCTGATTGTTGTCTCATAGCTAGCTTAAAGAGATAACAAAAGAGACAGAAAGCAGCATCTTTTTCTATGCTATACTCCAACCATGAAGAGAATTGATCAAACCAAGCGACGTTAAACTTTCTTTCTTTTTGACCAAATTTTGTTTTTGGAAATATATGAGTTCGAGGTTGATGATGCCCTTTTAACAAATAATAACGTCTAATCTCATCACGTTGTTCAACAGGATAATCTGAAATACGCATCCGAGAACAAGGATCTGGTGGGAGATCTGTCATATCAATTTCAGTCCGACTACGTTTATTACCCTATTGTAACTCATCATCATTGATGCAGACTTTACTTGAAGAAACTGATTTTTCCACTGACTTAAAATACTTAAGCATTGTTGTTAAAAAAATTGCATTTCATCAAAGGTTATACTTAGGTATATACTCAGCATGAAGCATTTTATATTTTTATCAGTAGCATGTAATTTTTGCAACTAATTATATGATAAAAAAATCTATGCAAATCTATGCCAATCGCATTTCATCAGTAGCATTCTATATTTTTATATTTTTATCAGTAACATGTATTGTTGTGCAAATCTATGCCAATTGATTATATGATAAAAAAATCACTCAAGCAGAAATCCAACCTCAGTAAAATCTGAGAGATTTGACTGCAAGAGATACATTAAAAACAAACCATGCAACCGTAGTGAAATCAGTGAAATCTGAGAGATTTTGGCTCCGTCCCTATTGAAGATGTCGGACCGAGCGAAGGAGTAAGTGCCCAAGCAGAATTGCAGAAATCTGGGAATCAGACCAAGCGATCTGAAGCAAAAAAAATGTATTCAGAACAATCTAGAAGAAATCCAGAAATCTAGTGACAAGGGAACAACAATGGAGAATCAGAGATGGAGAGAAACTAGAAAGCAAGGACCGGCGCTGGCGTGGGTTAGGGCTTTTTCAGTTTGGACTTTGAAAGGACCGAAGGAGTAGTTACCTTGCAATGAGAATGTCGCAGACTCGCAGTTTGGCGGATCTGGATTCTGGAGCAGGAATGCAGGAGAGTGGCGGAATCGGCAACGGTCCAACGACAACGATCGACTTCGGTCAGGCAGGTTAGGCCGTTAGGGCACGACTGCACGAGGAAAAATTGATCGGAAACGGAAAGTGTATACAAAGGCTAGCACAAATTGATCGACTTCGGGAGTAGTTACCTTGCAAAATGAAGATGTCGCAGACTCGCAGCTTCGCGGATCTGGAGAAGGAAAGCGGCGGGATCAACAACAGCAAGTCGGCGAGGTCGGCGTTTGGCGAGGACCGCTGCGGGCAGGTTAGGATTTTTAGTCAGAGTAACTCACTCCAAATCGGTTCTATCTATTTTGATACACGACGTCGCTGACATCCTCCGATCTATCCAGTGTGAGAACCTCTGTTGATCTACTGAGGCTGAATATTGCAACTCAGAAAAACACGACCAGAGCAATTGGTGCGAGCTTATTCTATTTTTCTAACTTTCCCCCACCAACTTTAAATTATCAAAAGAATTAAGCAGTAAGTGAAAAACTATAATTTATTTGCTGAGATGAGGATATTTTAATAGTTTTTAATATAATATATCAAATTGACTCGGCGACAAGTGGGACATACATTATTAGGTAAATGTCAATGATTACATCATCATTAAGTTCAACTAACACCCTAAACTAACCGCGCTTATCTTTTAGAAAAGCCACCGTACTTATCTTATCTTTTGCATCATACGTCGATCGAACGTGTGATTAACTCGTTTGACGGGTGGATATGCGCCGGTTGCACGTACCTCACCGTTCTGCCGGATTTGTTCTTTTCTGGACAGGACGCGGTCGGACGGCGGGGCTCTGCCCCGTCATGGGATTTCCGCAGAAATCAACCACATTGCGGGAACCTCGGTCATAGTCGGATGGTGCTGTGAATTCCGTGGAAGCCTCATCGCCCCGCCAAACTAAGCCTACGGCTCTATTTGACACAGTGGTGTGTCTGTGAAAGCGTTATGTCGTCTAAATATCTTCATCCACTTTTATGTTCAAAATAATTTAACTTTTTTTGTAGCGGTCATGACCATTGTCTCGCCAAGGATGTATTTGTAAAAAATTTCAAAGCAGGAGCAGATCGAGGTCGCAGGAACACTCAACCACAATCGAAGACAAGTAAAAGACAACAACAACAGGAGCACAAGGGTTTTCAATTGAACTTAATTTTTTTTACAGGACAAAACATACATTACAAGACATGATTTACAATGTAATCTAGGGAACAAAAAGCAGCAACAAGAAGTAGCCGTGCAGACAGATTCTTGTAACCGCACAAGCCGCTTAACCGCCAGCTGAGTCCTCCGTGACCGTCAAAGCCGCCTATCCGCGGCTAACCGGGCGAACAACTGTTTTTGCAATGCTGAAGGAAGCCGAACGTACAGAACCGGGTGATAGACCGAGCGAACTGCTCCGCTTATCTGCAACCCCGAGAAAGAGATCTAGCTGCAACACTGCGACTAGCTGCTAACCGCTGACTGTATCTGTGAACTGTTCCACACCAAGCTACCACTAGTCGTCTAGCCACTTGATGTTAGCCGCACAACCTGCACAGATTCAACTTCCTTTGTCGCAACGGTCAGAAAAACGTAATCGCAAAATCAAGCATGAGCTCGTTATTACTGTTCATTGCTTGTTTATGACGAGCCTAGGTATTTATAGATGTAAGGAGCAGTGTCGTCACCACCTACACCGATAGGATAATTGCCCATCAATTCTATCAGCTAACACCTTGTATCCGCACAGCGTGGACACCAACACCTGTTCGCTCGGTCGCAACATCGACAAGGCCGGATAGACGACCAGTGTTGCAACACTGCGGACACTGCTACTAGTCAGCGCAAACCGCGACTCGTCACTTGGACAAAATACGTCCAGCCAATACTACCTAACTCGGCGAATACCAGAGCAGTCCGCAAACCAGGCGAACACGGCGAGCTAGGCAACCAACTGGACTTAGTCCCACAGATCAAGTACACCAACCCGCGCGATCTCCGAGAACCCGCATCACATGATACCGAGATCGCGCCCACTGAACAACTCCAGTCCTCCACCATGCGGACTGCTCCATCAGTCTGCATGACCTCCAGGTAACCTATCCGCGCAACTATACCAACTTCACGATCCAACATCCAGATTGCAAGCACAGATACATGTCGGACACCAGCGAGCTCTAGAAGAGTCTGCAACACCAAACCTGCCGGACTCGACGAACTCCAAACTGAGTCCACCACACCTGTAGCATGGACTTATCAAAATGATCAAGTCCATATCAGCGATCTCTGATCTTCCTTGCCCGAAAAGGCACCAGCGAGCTGGCAGAAAGCCATCCTAGTTCGTGATATTTTCTTTCCTTCTTGCAAGCCAGAGAATCTGCCGAACACAGCGACCTCCAAAGGAGTCTGCCACTACCCGTGGGAAAACAAACATATTCGCCCAATTACTCCATCAGAGTGCTTGGTGGTCCAGACCGCCAGAGAAGAACCACAGACAAAACCAGCTGTCTGCTTAAGCTATCCGCCTTGTCAGCGCGGTCTCAGCGGCTTGTGCGGACTGCCCAATCAGTCAGCCTGACTTCCACCATTGCACACCTCAATAATTTCAACACTCTCCCTTGAAGTGAGAAGTTGAAACCAGCCCGAACAACTCCCGCAACCGAACAAACATCTCCTTCAGCAACGACTTTGTAAACATATATGTCATATTATCCTGACTCTGTACGTAGTCAACCATCAAAGATCCCTCCAGCACCTTATTTCATATGAAGTGATGTCTGATCTCGATGTACTTCGTCTGCATATGACAAATTGAATTATTAATCAGTTTGAGAGCACTCTCATTGTCACCACGAATCAGATTTGGACCCTGCACATTCTCACGAATGTCATCCACTAACCACCTAAGCCAGATGGTTTCCTGAGTAGCCAAGGCCGAAGCCTTGTATTATGCTTCTATAGTGGAGACAGACACCGGATCCTACGTCTAACTGCACCACGAAATAGTCGTCAATCCCGTGAAAAAGACATAGCCAGATGTCGACTTCTGATCATCTGTATCTCCCCTATAATCAGTATCTGTGTAGCCATGCATACAAAAGCCTGTGTCTCTCTTATACAAGAGACCCAACTCTAAGGTGGACTTTACGTATTTCAAGATATCTTTAGCCTCCATTAGATGAGGTTTCTGAGGCTCCGCCATATATCGACTAACCCGACACACCGCATAAGCAATATCTGCCCTAGTAATAGTCGGATATATAAGACTCCCCACAAGAGCCCGGAACACCAATGGGTCTGGAAGAACCCTTCCCTTATCCCACCGAAGTTTCAAGCCAACCTCCAGAGGAGTAGAACTTCTTTTCTCTTCCCGCATGCTGAATCACTTAACGATCCACTCTGCATAGCCCTTCTGGGAAACAAGCACGTCGTTCTTCTGCTTCTCCACCTCGAGCCCAAGGAAATGGTGAAGCTCACCCAGATCCTTCATCTCGAATTGGATAGTTAGCTCAGCCCGGAGCCTAGCTACTTCCTCCTCTGAGTTCCCTGTGATGATCATTTCGTCAACGTACAAAAGAACGAGGACCTAAAGCTTTCCATGCTTCTTAACAAACAAACTGGAATCTGAGTCTGAAGAAAAATAACCACAGAACTAGAGATATTCTGTGATCTTCCCATACCACGACCGAGGCGTCTGATTCAGACCGTAGAGAGACGTTTTTAGCTTGCAAACGTACCTTGTATGTTCCTAAAAATGTAACTCGGTGACTGCACCATGAAGATATCCTTATCAATCTCATCGTAGAGGAAAGCATTCTTCACGTCAAGTTGCAAAATCTTCCACCCTTGGTAAGCCGCTAAGGCAACCACCACCCGGACTAAAGTCATCTTAGCCACAGGGCTAAACATGTCCTCGTAATCCTCCCCAAATGATTGAGAGAACCTCCGAGCTACAAGGCAAGCTTTGTCTCGCTCGATGCTTCCTTCAGCTTTCTTCTTCAGCTTATACACCCACTTGCACATCACAGAAGTGATGTCATCGACTTTGGGCACAAGATCCCAAGTCTCATTCTTCTTGAGGGTGGTAATCTCCTCATTCATAGCATCCTCTCACTCCCTGACTCCATTAGCGTACTCAAATCATGAAGGCTCGTGTTCATCCAAGGGACCTGCGAAGAAACATGAGACGAAACTCATCATGTTCCCGTCCCTATATCGAGCTGGTGGAATAATCGTCCTTGTGGACCTCCACAGGGCTCGACCCTAATCCACCACTCCCACTACTTATTCTGTGCTAGCTCTGATCTCGGGCACACCAAGAGTATCTCTCCCCTGCTTCCAGATCCAGAAGCCTCCGCCCTAGAGCTAGTTGTCGCTGCAGTACCTGACGATGCAAACAACTCCACCAGAAGATCCTGAGCATCTTCTCCTTGCCCTCTGTTAGACTTACCCTCCTATAGCTCCACAGACGAGCTATCCTGGTGAAAGTTATTTACTTAAGGTTAGCTAATCACATAGAGGGGGGTTGAATGGGTCTTTGAAATTTCGTAGTCTTTATGCTGTTTTCGTTTAATGTGATCTAGAGATTGTCCTTTGAACCATCAATATAAAATAAAAGCCAACAACACAGCCAAGCACACAGTTGTTTATAGTGGTTCCCCAATTGGGTACATCCACTTTCCCTCTCACCTATCCAACTATTTTGTTGGACTATGCACAAACTCCACCAATATGCTCCTCAGAGCTTACACCTCAGGCTCTCAACCTTACACTCAGGTTCTCTTCAGAACCCTACCTCAGAACCACAAGGGTTCCTACCTCAGAGCCATACAGTGCTCCTACAGCTCAGTTGTAACGCCCCCGGTTTTTCTGTGTTTTGTTTGATCTTTGATTGGCGTTACGATGACGCACTTCCGTCCCTTCGCCATTATAGAGCGCGGTCTTAGCTATTTAGGTTCCTTGTGTAGCCTGGTTGTAGCTTGTTAGCAAGATTCCCCAGCTAGCCGGAGTCTGTTTTGGTGACTCGGTTGAGCCTCTTAGGAAATGCTTGTGTTTTGGCTTCGGGAGGTGTTAGCCCGAGTGTGCGATCGTCGGATGTTGTTTTCGACCTCACCGTTGTTTTCGTTGCTTGGGTGTTTTGCTACGATGCGAGTTTTGGTCGAAGTCCGAGATCGTTTGCTTTCGCGTCTTTTTGACATTTGTTATGTTAGCTGTAATGTTGTTGTGCTGTGCATAGTCTGATGTGGCCGAGCTTGTTAGGCTGGTGCCTGCTCTTCTTTTTAGCTAAGGAGTTAGCTGTTTTTGTGTATGTTTGGGTGTCACGGCCTAGGTTACAGGCGTGACCTAGGGCGTGTCGAGCTCGGGTAGAGCTCTCGGTTGTGTTGTCGACGAAATTCGGTCGACGAGTGTTTTTTGTAGGAACACGGCATGTGACACGCCCGTGTCACAGGGCGTGTCCCCTTTGGTTCGTCGAGCTACGCTCGACGATAGTCGAGCGGCGTTTGGGTGAGTTCACGCCCCCCCTGACACGGGCGTGCTGGATCTAGCATGGGCGTGGCATTAGGCGTGACTCCAGTTCGGCGATCTGCGCTCGACGATTTGTCGAGCGCTAGTTAGGTTGGTACACGGCCTGTGACACGGGCGTGTCACAGGGCGTGACCCTTGTTTCATCGAGCTGAGATCGACGGTCGTCGAGCGGGTAGGTGAGTGCCACGCCCCGTGACACGGGCGTGTCGGACGGTACACGGGCGTGTCTGGGGCGTGTTCCGTACTTTTTCTCCTGAGAGCATCTTTTGTTGCCGTAAACCGTTTTTCCTTCTCATTTCGTCGTTCCCGAGCCTGGAGAGCTTCCAGCGGAAGGGTTTTGAGAGGAGGCGGTGGTTTTTGGCCGATGTTTGCGGGAGGGAGCTCGTTTTTCTCGTGCGATAGCGGATTTGGCTTGCTCTCGTCTAGATCTTCCCTTTCATGTAAGTTATTCTTGATTATAGGGCTGATTCTAGGAGTTAAACTTCCGTTGATTTCTTTTCTTCTTCTCTTAATTGTTGCTTTTGACCCGTAGGTGGCCGATTTTGCCGCCAAGGCCTGTTTCGTGTTGCAATCGCTGCATCTTGGTGGTAAGGCAAGTGGCTCCTTGCCCTTGCCATGTTGACCCCCTTTTTCCTTCTTACTTTACTGTACCTTTGGTTCTTAAATTTCAGGCATGTTTAATTTAGGATGTTTAATTTCAGCCATGTTCAAATTTGGTTGTTTAGGAAATTTTTTTGGCTAATCCCTTTCTTTTATCCTTTTCACGGTTTGGTGTCCAATGGGTAGCTAGAGTTAGGGTGAGGCTGCGTTTAGTGGTAGTTTAAGTTTAGTTACGGTAGCCCCGAGTAGATGGGATGGAAGGGAGGGTTGGAATTAAATTTCCAACTCTCTGTTTTCGCGCGGTGAGAGAGTTTAGGCTGCGGTTTTAACTAGAATTTACATTTATCCTAAGTAGAAAGCGTTGACAGCGTTAGGTGAGCCGAGTTCACTCAACACCGTCATCCAGCGTAGGCTTTGCGGCAAGTATTTTGGCATCAAGTGAGTGGAACTTACTCAATGCCGCGTCGAGTGGGCTCGACGTTTCTGCCTTGGGTTCACGTGTTCCTTAGGATTGTTAGTATGACTTTTCCCTTTTCTTTAGGGGGGGGGGGGTATTGGGTGTTCGACTAGTTTTTGCATGCCGACTCTTGGGTTGTGGCAGGTGGTGGAGTTTTGGTGGCCTCTGGAGGGGTGGTTTTATGTGGAGAGCTGTGGCCACCGCCTTTTGCCCCGGTTTGGGTTGGCGTGTGTGGGACCCTAGTGCTGCCACTGTTTGACCCCTTAGCCCTTTTTGGATCCGGTTTTGGTTATGTATTCAGATCCATGTTTTGACCACTGTCATTTACCCACGTGTTAGGACTGTTAGTTCCTTTCCTGTGTATGACTATTTCTTTTGGCATAAATGTATATGTCTTGTTGCTGCTGCAGACTCTTTTGTAGGGCATATTACTTCTATTGCTCGCACTTGCTGTGCTTTGCTGTGCTTTAGACAGTGCTCTTTTCTTACTGTCATGCCCTTTCTTATGCTTATAGCATTTTTGTTGCCGGGTTGGTAAACCCTTCTTAATTGCTCATAAATATAAAACTCTATTTACCTTTTTGATTATTTTTCTTGCTGAGGTGTTCTTTTCTTGAATGCCTCAGGTCTAGGTTGTAGCTAGTTCAGCGGCTAGTTCTTTTGGAGGGGCTTGTTTGTGGCCTCTTGGGTAGCTGAGATAGCTGATCCTCAATTTTTGTGAGGTAGTTCTTTACCTTTCGGTATAGACATGCATACTCACTAGTGGGTTCGTGTCAGGTTGTTGACGCCCACTGGTGGCTTCTTGCGATGCTGAGTATGATCTTAAACTGCTATTTTTGCCTATTTGTGGTTGTTTACTTGCTTCTGGGAAGGATTTATGCTAGGTTGCATGTTAGATATTTTAAACTCTAAAAGCATTACTATATGTATCTCATGCATATCATATTTATAAAACCAAAACACTACTTTCCCTTTAGCGTAAAAATTACATTTTTATATATACTATACTAACCTTAGAGTCGTGCATACCATGAGTCGTCCCTCGGGGACACTTATGCTCATTTAGGGCGTCAACCTAATTTAACCAAAGTATTTTCTGCTGCGTACAAATATACTTTTAATTGTGGACTAGCTGATCCACCGTGCCGAGGGATACGACCATTAAATGTAACTGGTTTTCTTTCATATTAATCTACGTTTTTTTTTCTTAAAATCTAAGGTCTGGAGTTTTGCCTGAACGTGTGCAGTTATCCCCTACACGACGTGGCATCACGACACGTATTTTCTCTTGCTCTGATACGATGTACTCGTGGAGAAAATGCGGGCTATGACATCAGTGGTCCACTGACCACCTACCTCAGCCTTATCTTGAAGGCCTAGAGCTCAGGCTTTTTAGCCTTACAATTTCAGGCACATGGCCCTACTCTCAGAGTGTTGCAGCACTCCTACAACTCAGTACCCTTCCAAGTACCTACCTCAATGCCCTTCCAGACACCTACAGCTCAGCCTCCTCCAAGGCCTACAACTCAGTAACACACTTGCCACCTACAGCTCAGTGACTCAACAGTCACCTACCTCAGCCTTATCTTTAATGCCTACTACTCAGGCTAGGAGTACGACCCTACTCTCATATCCACACTTGTATCCTATCTCAGTACCCCAGCAGGGCACCTACCTCAGTGACTAATTAGTCATCTACAACTCAGGCCAAAAGGTCGTACAGCTCAGATTCAGATAAACTGAATCCTACAGGAATTTATACAAGAAGTTAAGTAAATTTAAAACAACTGACTCAGAGATAAATCTCTGAGTCTACCTTCGTGGACTAAGCAGATATCAGTCCAGTCCTCTTATTGTAGAAGAAATGAGTCTTCTTCTACAGCCACTGCTTCTTTGCTACACAGGTGAACAGCTATATGTTATTGAAGGCTGATGCCCCTTCACACAGCTATCTCCTTGCTGATTAGAAGAATTAGCTGCCTTATTCTGGAGAGAACAACCTTGCTGAACTTGAAAGAGCTTCAGCTATCTTTCACTGTCTTCTGACTTGCTCTGCTGGACTTTGCTTTCAAGCTTGTCGGAGAAGATCAAGTCTAACCGCCTCTATTTTCCGTATATTCTTCATGTGTTCTTCATAACCCTAATCCCCTTTTCTTTCTTCCTTTTATATTTGTTGATTTGAATCAACGACACAATTTGAGTATGGGCCCAGCCAAGGATGGTGAGTGTCACCTTCCTCAAAAAAGGACAAATACAACTTTCGACGCTACTACATCTTTCCTGCAACGGCTTGAACTATTTTAACTTTGTTGACTTCTAATGACATCAGCAGTGGTCATCTTATGCTATTGTAGCTTTCCCGCAACGACATGAAGGACTTTGACTTGTTGACTTTTGGTGACGTCAGCAGCGGTCATGATCATCTGGACTTAGAAAAATTCCAGAACTTTATTAAGCATTCAGTGATGTTAAGTCACTCAATACCATCTGTCTTGGCTCTTCATCTAAAGCATTAAGTGAACCTGCCTCTCTCAACGCCTCTGGACTTGGTGAATTCTCACTGGCTTTGTCTCAGCGGTTCCTTCTCAACTGTCTCAGCGGTTTCTTCTTAATAGTTGAGACTATCTCCTGTCTCAGTGGTTTCTTCTCACTATCTTAGCGGTTTCTTCTTAACAGCTGAAATTATTTCCTGGCTTAGTAGTTTTCCTCTCAACTATCTCAGCGCTTCCTTCTTTATTAGTTGCGTTGAGTGAACCTACTTCACTCAACGCTTCTGGACTTAGAGAAATTCCAGCTTGCTTTGTCTCAGTGGTTATGCTGAGACATACTTCTCAGTTGTCTCAGCTGTCTCAACGCTTATGCTGAGACATTCTTCTCAGCTGTCTTAGGGATTTTCCTTAGTCATTTTTTTTGGCTTTAGTTCGACGAATGTTGAAATGAGTTTGACGATCGGTGGGCTGAGCTCGACAAATTCTGAATCCCAAATTCTGAATTTAGCTCGATGAATGGTGAGCTCAACTCGACGAATGGTGAGCTGAGCTCGACGAATTTTGAGTCCCACACTTCTGAATTTAGCTCGACGAATGGTCAGCTCAGCTCGACGAATGGTGATCTGAGCTCGACGAACTCTGAATCCTCCAACATACTCTTTTTCTTCACATGTTCAATCATAGAAAACCTGCATGCATGAACTTAAGCACACATCAAATACATTATGTGTGTATGTCATTGACCAGTTTGACTTCTTACAAATGTAGGACATTGGAATCAATAGACCCAACAATATCCCCCTATTTGAAAAAAATTAAAACTTTGCTTGATCAATAATACAGGTCATTGGCATACACAACATATTCAACAAAAGAATTTAAAACTTGTTAAACCCTTATTAAAGTTTGGAAATGTTACCACATTTCTCCAGCCTGTGGAGAATTACTTACTCCCCCTGGCATGCTGCCAGCCGCATTTATCCTGGGAGAGCCACCCTTACTATTCTAGAGCTGAAGAAACTTAAGCAGCACCTGGCTTTGAGCTTCCTACATCTTGGTTTGGTCAGGTCTTGATCAAGTCTATTCTTCTTTCCCCATGACTACTCTCCCCCGTTTTAACTTCTGCAATAGGGAGATTGTTGTGGGGTTTTTCTCCCCCTATCTGTCTGGAGTTGATCTCCCCACTTTGACTCAAACCATTGCAGTTGTTGGGCTTGCTCCCCCTTAGTAATTGCACACTAGCTTCATTATCTTGAGGAAGGACTTGTATTACCTGCAAAATAGACAGTACAACATATGGTAGAGGAGAGAATTGAAGTTATACAAGATTCAACATACCCAATTCAAATTTTAAGGTGTTGAACTTGGTTTCATCTAATGGCTTAGTGAAGATATCAACCACCTGCTTATCTGTGGAGACACACTCAAGGCTGATGTCTTCCTTTTACATATGTTCTCTAATGAAATGGTACCTAATTTCTATATGTTTAGTCCTACTATGGGAGACAGGATTCCTAGCTATAGAAATTACACTAGTAGAATCACAAAAGAGTGGAGTTCTACTTATCTGAATGTTGTAGTCCTGAAGTTGATGCTGGATCCACAACAACTGAGCACTGCATCTCCTGACTGAAATACACTTTGACTCTACAGTGAAGATTACAACACTCGTTTCCTTCTTACTGCTCCAAGAGACGAGCCTTCCACCTAGAAATTGATAGGAACCAGAAGTGATCTTCTTGTCCTCCTTGCAGCCTGCAAAATCTGCATCTGAATAACATATTAGTTCAAACTCCCCATTTCTAGGGTACCATAGGCCAAGATTTGTGGTGCCCTTAAGATATCTCAATATTCTTTTCACAGCAGTGTAGTGAGATTATTTAGTGCATACCTGATACCTAGCACAGACACATGTTGCATTCATAATGTCAGGCCTATTTGCAGTGAGGTAGAGAAGGGATCCAACTATACCCCTATACAGAGTTGGATCAACAGGTTTCCCTGGATCATCTTTGCCTATGGGCATACTTGAGCTTATGAGAGTTCTTATGGTGGAAGCATTATCCATACCATATTTCTTGATTAGCTCTCTAGTGAACTTTGACTGGGATATGGATAGACCATCATCAGCATGTCTTATTTGGAGTCTCAAGAAGAACTTCAGTTCACCCATACTACTCATCTCAAACTTCCTCTGCATAAGTTTTGCAAACTTTCTGCAGAGGTTGTCATCAGTAGAGGCAAATATTATGTCATCAACATAAATCTAGACTAGGATGATCTTCCCTTTAGATTCCCTTAGGAATAGGGTCTTGTCTATCTTCACCCTTGAGAATTTGTTCTCAATGAGGAAGGTAGATAATGTCTCATACCATGTTCTAGGGGTTTGCTTGAGCTCATATACATCTTTCTTAAGCCTATACACAGCAGTAAGAGAGTTAGAATCTATAAAACCTGGAGGCTTCTCTGCATGGACCTCTTCTTTCAAATCTCCATTCAGGAAAACTAACTTTACATCCATCTGGAAGACTTTGAATCCTTGGAAGGCTGCAAATGCAAGGAACGGTCTAATGGATTCTAAACTTACAACTGGGGCAAAGGTCTGATCATAATCAATCCCCTCTTCCTGTCTGTACCCTTTGGCCACCAGTCTAGCTTTATTCTTTATTATAATGTCATTTTCATCAAGTTTATTTCTGAAAATCCACTTGACTCCAATAACATTATGTCCATCTGGTCTGAGAACCAGCTTCTAGACCTTGTACCTTTTGAACTAGTTCAGTTCTTCTTGCATTACACCAATCCAGAATTGGTCTTGATTTATCTCTTCAAATTTCTTGGGCTCTTCTTGTGACAGGAAACTAGAATATAAAGCTATGCTGAAACTCTTGCTTCTGGTCTGTACATCTTGGCAGGCCTCTCCTATTATCTGATCTTGAGGATGATCTCTCAGATATCTGACTGTTGAGGGAAGCCCTGACTGCTTCTTGCTGAGCACTATTTTCTTTAACTGGTTGGTCTTCATCTCCAACTAGACTGACCTGCGCTTCCTCTGGACAACATCCCTCTTCACATTCTTCTTGCACAGCTGGGTCTTTATTTTTGATGGAGAGTTTTTCCATCATGACTTCTGTACGTGCAGAACTAGGCAAAGAGCTTGACAGCTCACTGTTAATCATGCTTGACTTATCAAACACTACATGGACAGATTCTTCTACAACCTGATTAGTTAAGTTATAGACTCTATATGTCTTACTATTATTGTTGTACCCAATAAAGATCCCCAAATGGATTTCATAGCAAACTTAGTCACTTTTGACTTACCACTGTTCAAGATGAAACACTTGCAACCAAAGATCCTGAAATAGAATATGTATGGTTTTTTGCCTTTCAAGATCTCATAGGGAGTCTTCTTGTGGCCTTTAGTGATAGAAGCCCTATTGAGAACATGACATGCAGTATTAATTGCCTCAGCCCATAAATATTCAAGGAGAGAAGTGTCACTCAATAATATTCTCCCTGCTTCTATAAGAGTCCTATTTTTCCTCTCAGCTAACCCATTTTGCTGGGGTGTTCTTGGAGAGGAGAATTCTTGATGAATCCCTATCTCTTCACATAAAGAAGTCATGGCAGCAGACTAAAATTCAATCACATGGTCACTTCTTATTTTGACCATAGAGCATGCAAGTTCATTCTGAATCTGCCTGACAAAATTCATGAAGATATCAAGGATTTCATCATTTATTCTAAGGATGAACACCCAAGAAAATCTGGAATAGTCATCAACCACCACAAGGGTGTAGACCTTCCTACCTAGACTATGAACAAGTATTGGACCAAACAAGTCCATATATAGGAGATATAAGCATCTCACTTAGTCCTTGGTCCCAATGCTCTTGAAGGAGTTCTTAGTCTGCTTACCCTTTTGTCAATCAGCACATATACCCTCCTTTGTTGGGTACATTGGAAAATGTGTACCAGATTTGAAGAAGCCTCACCCTACTCAATGATATGCATCAATGTGTATTTGATGTGTTTTGAGTTTATATGTGCAGGTTAAGTAAATGCAGGAATGCAGAAAAAATTTCTAAGTCCATGTGTTAACACCTAGAGAAACAATGTCGACACTTATGAAGGCTTGTGTCGACACGGGAGAAAAGCTGTGTCGACACTTGGAGTTAGATGTGTCGACACCAGGAAATGCTTTGTCGACACCAGAAGAAATTGTGTCGACACCAGGAGGCAGTGTCGACACACAGTGAAGCATTGTCGACATCAACTGTGTCGACACCGAGAGGCAGTGTCGACACACAGGAATACTTAGTCGACATCAAATATGTCGACACCAAGAGGCAGTGTCGACATATAGAAGACTTTGTTGACATCAACTGTGTCGACACACAGGACTTGTGTCGACACACAACAAAGCTTCAACAAAGTTAAAGTAAAGAAGTACTTGTGTCGACACAAAGGAGATGTGTCGACACACAGTAAGTTTCAACAAAGTTAAAGAAAAGAAGGCTTGTGTCTACACACAGAATCAGTGTCGACACATTCTAAAGAAGCTGTGTCGAGAAGCTGTTACAACAACAAAAGGAGTTGTGTCGACACCACCAAGGCATGTGTCGACACTTAGTCCACTTGTGTCGACACTTAGTCTACTTGTGTCGACACATGATGAAGATCAGTCTCGACACTTTCAGACAGGGACAATATTTCAAGAAGTGACTGGATGACTTGACAGCTGCCATTTCTAACCGGTCTACTGCAACTGTCAAAGCTGTCAGAAGTTTGTTAGAAACCGGATAAGCCGGTTACCATGAAGGAAGACTATATAAAGGCTTTCTACTTCAACAGATGGTGTACAATTACAGAGGATTGAAGATCTACACAGATATCTAACAACACAAAAAGAAGAAGACCTTCGATAGAAGATCTAAGAAGTTGGAGAGAGAGAGCTCCATCTAAGAAGGGCAGTTGCTGAACTAGGCTGCCAAGAAAGATTCAGATTGAGATCTGAATCTCAAGTCAGAAGCTGATTGAAGATCAACTTCTCAAGAGTTCAACCCTACTGAGTTCAGATTCAAGAAGCTTTGAAGAAAGCTAAGAGAGGTTGTGCTCTGCCATCAGGTTCTTCTAAAAAATGATCAAGAATCCATCCATCCCTTCTCTCTCTACCTGGGTGGTGGGTAAACACTTTGTAAACTCTATTTTCTGTAGGACCTATTCTAGATCTGAGCTGTAAGCCTATTTTATAAAGGCTGAGTGTAGGAGAATATATTCTCTGAGTGGTAGGCCTTGTTGAAGGCTGAGGTAGGGTTGTGAGCCTGAGTTGTAGGAGATTGATATCTCTGAGTTGTAGGCCTTGTGTAGGCTGAGGTAGGGCAGATTGCCTGAGTTGTAGGAGCCTTATTTGGGGTTCTGACTTGTAAGATCTGAGGATCTGAGGTGAAATGAAGAAGTTAGGCCGAATATAGCACACTGCTAGATAGGCGAAGGGAGAAAGTGGATGTACCCAGACCTTGGGGAATCACTATAAAAATCTGTGTGCAATCTATGTTGTGATATTTTTATGAATCTGTGTTGTGTTAGCTGTAACATTTACTGATGCTAAGTAAAAAAATGAATTGATTTGCTGCCTTAAAAGAAAAACAGGAATTACACTTATTCACCCCACCCCCCACCCCTAGGTGATTAGGCACTAATTCTTTCAAGTGGTATCAGAGCCAGGTTACTCAAAGAAGGACTTAACAGTCTGAGAGAGATCCATAAGGCAGATTCAAGAATCAAGAAAATGGATTCAGGGGAAAATCATAAGGAACTAGGGTCTATGAAATTACCCATATGCAGAAAGGAGATTTTTGGCATTTGGAAAGAAAGGGTCAGGCTATTTATGGAGGATTTTGATCCAAGGATCTATATTACAGTCAAGGAAGGTCCTTATATTCCAATGAAGATTTCAATTCTGGATGCAAACCAAAGAATTCCCAAGGATTTCTCAGAAATGACTAAGGATGAAATCATCCTGACAACTATGGATAAGAGAGCCCAGAATATCATAGTTAGTGTCATAGATGATGCAACCTTTCAAAATTTGATTCACTGCAAGACCTCCAAAGAAATTTGAGATACTTTAATAGTCTACATGGAGGGTTCTGAAGAAGTAAGACAAGATAGAAAATCTATGCTAAACCAAGAATATGAAAGTTTCAGACAAGGAAAATCTGACAGTATAACTGAGTGTTATAAAAAGTTCTATAGAATAGTTAATGAGCTGATGTCATATGGAAGAATCTTCAGTACCTATGAACTGAATGATAAATTCCTAAGATCCTTGACAAAAGATTGGGATACTAAGATTTGTGCCATTAGGGAAGTGGCCAAACTTGTAGATATCTCTCCACCAACCTTATTTGGAAAACTGCTGTCATATGAGATGCAGCTAATGACAAGGAAAGAAGAAGAGAAAAGTGTGTTGAAGTTAGTGACCGGGCGGTCTGGCGGTTTGGCTTGGCGGGTTGATGACTGCACGGTTTGGCGATTACCCTTCAGCGGTTTGGTTGCTGTGTGTTGTTGTCTGAGGTCCAAGCGGTCTAGCGGGTTGTCTCTAGCGACTTGGAGACCGGGCGGTCTAGCGGTCTCTCATGACGATCTCTCTCTCTCTCTGGTAGTAGCCGAGCGGTTAGCCCTTCTACCTAACCGCGCGGCTTGTGCGGTTTGTGTCTGTATAGTCCGCTTGTGTCATGTAATTTTTAGTCCCACATCTCTTATTTATATTCTATCTTCTCTCCTCCATTCTATATAAGAGAGTTCATACCTTTGTAATATATACCTTTTTTCAGATAATAAAGTTTCAGTTAAAACCATTTCGGTTTGTTTTTGTTCGGTTTTTACATGGTATCAGAGCGAGGTTCGATCTACTCCTCCTGATTCTGTGCCTTCCCTGTCCGTGCGGCTTGTCTCGCCGGTTTGCGCCCTGTCCGCGCGACCTCTTCCTCTCCTTGTCGTTGTCCTCTATGTGCACGGCTTTTTTGTTTCCTGTTCCACGTCGCCGCCTCCTGTCGTCGTGACCTGTTTTGTCGCTGCTCCTGTTCGAGCGGCCTATCCTCTAGCCGTTCGACTTCTTCCCCTCTGCTTGGGTATGCGGCTTGGTCGTGGCTTTTCTGGCCGCTGGTTTCTACCCTCGTGACCGCTGCAGCTTTTCTTCTTCCTATCCGTGCGGGTTGTTTCCTAACCGCCGGGCTTCCCTTTTCCTGCTCTTATGGCTCTTTCTGATGCTTCTACTGCCACCACCCCTGTCACCAATCCGACTCCGCCTCTTCCTCCTACTCCTTCCGGGAACCTTGACACCGTTTCCAAGCTTGTCGGCTCCAACTACCCGGATTGGAGCGTCTCTTTCACCTTTCTACTCCGCTCACAACGCAAACGCCACCATCTCGTTGATGACCCACCTCCTCTCACTTCACCTCTCTTTGATGATTGGGATGCGAGTGACGAGCTTGTGCGTACTTGGCTCGCTAATAGCCTTTCCGATGAGTGCATTCCCGTCATCCGTCATGATGAGACGGTCAAGGCCGCTTGGCTTCATCTTGCCGCTCTGTACTCCAAGGGGGCTCAGACGTCCCATATCTATACGTTGTATGCGTACCTCTTTGCCCGTCCTACCTTGTCTCCTGCTGCTGCCTACCAACAGGTTCAGGCTCTTGGGGCTGAGATTCTTCAGAATCGCCCCTTTTTTGCGGATTTGGATCAACAACACAAGCACTTCCAGGAGCTTCTGGTTTTGTGTTATCTGCTCCGGCTTCCTGATACTTATGACATGATCCAGCAGCAAATTCTGGGTGAGGCGGAATCTCCTACCTTAGATGCCACCGCTGCCCGCATCGCTGCTGTCACCTCTCTCCTTCAGCGCCCACTTCTGCCCGCTCCTCCTCCACCGGACAACTATTCTCATCACACTCAGCGGAGTGGCTCTGGTAGCCGCAGTCACCAGTCCGGCGACCGTGCTTCTTCCTGCTACCTTTGCTCTCACTGTGGCCGTACCAGACATACTTCCGAACGCTGCTGGACGAAGCATCCCCATCTTCGCCCCTCCGGTGACTCTTCCAAGCCATCTGCCTCTGTTGTCACATCCTCAGGTAGTGCCCACATTGTGACTCAAGGTAAATGGCTCATCGACTCTGGTGCAACTAATCACATGACGGGCAATCCTCAGTGCTTCTCTTTACTCGAACAACATGATCGGTTGCCCCCGGTCCTCGTTGTAGACGGTTATTCCTTCCCGGTTCATGGGACGGGAGTGGTTCATGTTACTCCGTCACTACGACTAGTGAACACTCTCTATGTGCCCAAGTTTCCGTGCAATCTCTTGTCTATTACCTCTTTATGGAAGCAACTTCAGTGTTCTGTGACATTTACTCCGACTTCTTGTTCTTTTCAGGATCCGAGCTCCCACCGGACGATTGCTACTGGGACTGAGAGCGGCGACCTCTACTTCCTCGACAATGTTTCTGCCTTGTCCTCCTTCTCCTATTCTTGTACGGATCTTTTCCAGTGGCATCTCCGCCTCGGTCATCCTCCACCACGACTTCTACATCAGCTTATGCCCCACCTCCCTCCCTCCAGTACTCCTCTCCAATCCAACACTTGTCAACTAGGCAAGCAACACCGTTCCTCCTTCCCACCGAAGCAAGGTCGGGGCTCTACTCGTCCTTTTGATCTTGTCTACTCCGATGTCTGGGGACCTGCTCCTACCCTCACCATTGGCCGGGGTAGTTCTTATTTTGTAACTTTTATAGATGATTTTTCTCGATGTACTTGGGTGTATCTCCTACGAGATCGCTCTGAACTTTTAGATGTATGGATCTCTTTTTATCAGTTAATTCAAACTCAGTTTAATGTTTGTATTAAAACCTTTCGCTCCGACAATGCTAAAGAGTATCTGAGTCATGCTTTTACATCTTTTTGTGTGCAACATGGCATTATTCATCAGACTAGCTGTGTTTATACCTCCCAACAAAATGAGGTGGCAGAACGCAAAAACCATCACCTCCTCGATGTGGCTCGCACATTGATGACCCAGATGCATGTCCCTCGCTCTTATTGGGGCTATGCTGTTCTCCTTGCCTGCTACCTCATCAATCGCATTCCATCCACCATTCTCCATGGGAAAACCCCATTCTCCATTCTGTATCCGGGCAAGGAGCCTTTTCCTCTCCCTCTCCGAATCTTTGGATGCACTGCATTTGTGCATGCCCCATCTGCCACCCATGATAAGCTATCCCCTTGCTCCACCAAATGTGTCTTTCTAGGGTACTCCACCACTCAGAAAGGCTACTGTTGCTTTAACCCTGTTCTTCGTCAGCAGTTCGTCTCTGCTGACGTTACCTTCTTCGAGAATGCCTCCTACTTCTCGGCTGAATCCTCCTTTCTTTCCCCCGCTTCCTCTCCTCTTCCCCCAGCTTCTGATTCTCCTGCTATTCCCTTCGTTCCATCGTCTCCTACCGAGATATCCACCCCTCCGCCATCTCCCTCCCCTCCTCTCGCTCTGCCTCTCTCTCCCACTTCTCCATCACCGTCTCCCTCCTCTCCGCAGCCGTCGCTCTCTTCTCCCGTGCCAGCTATGTCTGCCACGGACGCTCCGGATACAGAGGGAGCCGCCGACCTGGATCTCCCTGTGGCTCTTCGCAAAGGGGTGCAGACATGTACCCTACACCCCCTTGCTGCTGTTTTTTCATATGATCGTCTTACCCCTTCTCGCAGGGCCTTTGCGCTGGCTATCTCTGCCACTGCCACGCCTCGTTCCTATCAGGAGGCCCTTGATATTCCCCACTGGAATCTGGCCATGGATGAGGAAATGGCGACCCTCATGGAGCGGGGTACCTGGACTCTTGTTCCTCCTCCCATCGGTACTGATGTTGTTGGCTGTCGCTGGGTCTTTGTGGTCAAATTTGGCCCCGACGGCACGGTGGACCGTTATAAAGCTCTCCTTGTTGCTAAGGGCTTTACTCAGACATATGGAGTTGATTACTTTGACACTTTCTCTCCCGTGGCTCGTCTCAGCACCATATGAGTCCTTCTCTCTGTGGCGGTCAATCGAGAGTGGCCGATTTCGCAGCTGGATGTCAAGAATGCCTTCCTTTATGGTGATCTTCAGGAGGCCGTCTATATGGAGCAACCTCCTGGGTATGTTGCTCAGGGGGATACCCGAGTATGCCGGTTGAAGAAGGCAATCTATGGCCTCAAGCAGAGCCCTCGAGCTTGGTTTGACAAGTTCAGCGACATCGTGGCGGCCGTTGATTTTGTGCGCAGCTCTGCCGATCACTCGCTATTTATTCGCAAAATCTCCTCGGGCCTGGTGGTTCTTGCTGTGTACGTCGATGATATTCTTCTCACTGGCGATGATCGGGAAGGGGTAGCCTTGACAAAGCGGCATCTTCGTCAACATCTGGTCACGAAAGATATGGGCTCTCTGAAGTACTTTTTGGGGATTGAAATCTCTCGGAAGCCCAACTCCTTAGTCCTCTCCCAGCGTAAATATGCTCTAGATCTTTTAAAAGAAGCAGGATTGACTGGATCCAAACCTGCCCAATGCCCCATGGCTATTGGAGAAGACAAAACCTGGACGGATGATTCGCCCCTTCTTTCAGATACTACGCGGTACAGACGTCTAGTTGGTAAGCTCATATATCTCATAGTGACCAGGCCCGACATTTCCTATACTGTGGGAAAGGTGAGTCAATTTATGCAAGCTCCTAAGGAGTGCCATTTATAGTCCGCCTTGAGGATCTTGAAGTATGTCAAAGCAGCGCCTGAGAAAGGATTACTCTTTCAGAAGAATTGTCACCTGAGGGTTGAAGCATATTCAGATGCGAGTTACGCTGATGACAAAGGGGATCACAAATCTACCTCCGGTTTCTGCACCTTTGTTGGGGGAAATCTGGTAAGCTGGAAGAGCAAGAAGCAGTCTGTTGTTTTCAGGTCCAGTGCTGAAGCAGAGTATCAGAGTATGACATCGACCACTTGTGAGTTAAAATGGCTACGACTCTCATGCTGGATTTAGGAGAGGTCTACCACCATCCTCTACCTATGTTTTGTGACAACAAGACTGTCATATACAACTCCAAAAATCCAGTCTTTCATGAAATAACCAAGCACATTGAGGTCGACTGTCATTTCATTCATGAAGAGATTTTGAAAGAACAAATTTGCACTCCCTTCGTCACTTCTGAAAAAGAGCTGGCTGACATCTTCACCAAGGCAGTATCTACCTCTTTTCTTCATATTTGTGACAAGCTTGGCATGATCGATATATATGCTCCAGCTTGAGGGGGAGTGTTGAAGTTAGTGACCGGGCGGTCTGGCGGTCTGGCTTGGCGGGTTGATGACCGCATGGTTTGGCGGTTACCCTTCAGCGGTTTGGTTGCTGTGTGTTGCTGTCTGAGGTCCAAGCGGTCTAGCGGGTTGTCTCTGGCGACTTGGAGATCGGGCGGTCTAGCGATCTCCCATGGCGATCTCTCTCTCTGGTAGTAGCCGAGCGGTTAGCCCTTCTGCCTAACCGCGCGGCTTGTGCGGTTTGTTTCTGTATAGTCCGCTTGTGTCATGTAATTTTTAGTCCCACATCTCTTATTTGTATTCTCTCTTCTCTCCTCAATTCTATATAAGGGAGGTCATACCTTTGTAATATATACCTTTTTTGGATAATAAAGTTTCAGTTAAAACCATTTCGGTTGTTTTTGTTCGGTTTTTACAAAGTGCAAAAGGTGAGCATAGAGAAAAGTCCGTGGCCTTCAAGGTTGAAGCCACTAAGAAAAATAGGAGGATGTCTCCATCATCTCCTAAGATTGTTGCTAAAACTGCTTCAGATAATTTAGACAACCAGAATTCAGACAGCAGTGACTCAGATGAAGATTTTGCAGCATTTACAAGACAGTTTCAGAGATTCCTGAAGAAGAAGCAGTGGAAGTCTAAGCCTTCCACATCTCAGCCTAAGGATGAGTATTATCAAAAGAAGAAGTCATCCTGGAAGGACAGGAGCAGGTCAAAGCCAAGCAAATCTACAACATCAAAGATAGTTTGCTACTGCTGTAATAGGCCTGAACATATTGTGGCTGAGTGTCCAGATAAAAGAAAAGGGACTACAGATAAAAAGAAGAGTCAACACCAGAGCAAGAAGGAGAAGTCCTTTATTGCTAAGAAGGAGAAGAGCTTGACAGACCAATCTACTTCAGAGTCAGAATCTGAAGCTGAGGCCTATATTGGCCTATATGCAGCAGATGAAGAAGAACAGTTTCTCCAGGTGCTGAACTCTATATATGAACAAGAAGACCATCAGTGCAAGGGACTGATGGCTGTGTCTGAAGAAGACAAATGTCAGGATCAGCCTGGTCCTAGTAAGGTGCAATGTCTTTCTAGAAATTCAGATTGCAGTACTGTGTCAGAGTCAGCAACATCTGCATCAAGTGATGTGGATGGGTCTGAGTCTGAAGGTGATATTCATCAGCTGATCGATGAATATGGAGATTTATTCCAGGCACTTAAGAAGAGCAAAAACCTGGCCAAATCTCAGGCTAAGGAAATTGCATATCTTAAGTTGGCTGCATTAGATTTAGAGAAGTTGCTGGATCAAAAACTGAATGAGATAGCCAGACTGAAAAACATTACTGTTATTCAGATGGGTACTATCACATTTAAGAATGATCAGATTAAAAATCTGGAGAATAGACTTCAGAAAGAAAAGGAGATAGTAGCTAGTTTTTCTAAACCAAAATCTGTATTACCCTTGATTGATGAGTTTGTGTCTCAAAAAGGTAAGGCTGGGTTAGGGTTTAAGAAAACTGCATGGACTGCTAGTTCCAAATCTAAAGGCAAAGCCCCAGCACAAAATAAGAAGCCTGTTGTAGACAATTCAGCTAGGGTTGTACCTAAACAAAGGTACAACAAGTTTGAGTGCTGGTGTTGTGGCAAGGTAGGCCACTTTGCCTTAGATTGTTGGCACAATTCCAGTGTCAAGGAGAGTAACAATCTGCCTGCTAGAAGGGCTACAAGCAGATTTGTTAAAGTTCAGACTAACTTGCACTAAGGATACAAAAGTTATTTGGGTTCTAAGGTTAAGTAATCTGTGTTGCAGGTGAGTCCAAGTGGCCATGCCCCTATATGGTACTTGGACAGTGGATGTTCTAGGCACATGACTGGAATAAGGGGGTTGCTGAAAGACTACACACCTATCATGGATGGCCCTAAAGTAACCTTTGATGGTTCTGAAAAAGGAATCATTACAGGATTTGGTAACATTTCTAGTAACCTGATTACTATCACTCAAGTGGCCTATGTGAAAGGTTTGAAACACAACCTTATAAGCATAAGTCAGCTGAGTGATTTAGGATATGACATTTCGTTTATTAAGAATGGATGTCATATCAAAAGGTCAAGTGATCAAAAGGTCATATTGACAGGATATAGAAAGAGAAATGTTTATTGTCTCAACTTTGTGTGTGAGAACAATGTTTCTCCTATTTGTCTTGTAGCTGATGAGAGAGTCTCACATTGTGTTAAATGACACAAGAGGCTGACCCATCTTAACTACAAGACAATTGGCCAACTCTTTAGCAAAGAGTTAGTGAGAAATGGTCCTCAAGTTAAGTGTATAAAGGATGGGATATACTCAGCTTGTCAAAAAGGCAAGCAGACCAAATCCTCCTTTCATAGCCTTGAAAGCAAGGATTCAGTGAGGTGTCTATACCTCTTGCATATGGATCTATTTGGTCATATGCCAGTTCATAGGTTAGGTAGGAAGGTCTACACTTTTGTGGTGGTAGATGACTATTCTAGATATTCCTGGGTGTTCTTTTTGAGACAAAAATATGAAACCCCAACTGTCTTATATAGTTTTGTTAAATAAATTCAGAATGAGTTGAACAGTACAGTGGTCAAAATCAGAAGTGACCATGACACTGAATTTCAGTCTAAAAGTATGACAAGACTATATGAAGAATTTGAGATTTTTCAAGAATTTTCCTCACCTAGAACACCACAACAAAATGGTATTGCTGAAAGGAAGAATAGAACACTGATTGAGGCTGGTAGGACTCTATTAAGTGACACTTCTCTCCCAGAATATTTCTGGACTGAGGCAGTAAACACTGCATGTCATGTGATCAATAGGGCTACTATCACCAAGAGCCACAAAAAGACTCCCTATGAGATTGTGAAGGGCAGAAAACCAAACTTATCCTATTTTAGGATCTTTAGTTGCAAGTGTTATATACTTAACAATGACAAGTCTTATCTAACTAAGTTTGCTGCCAAATCCCAAGATAGGATATTTGTTGGGTACAACAATAATAGTAAGGCTTATAGGATCTACAATTTGATTACTCAAGTTGTAGAAGAGTCTGTACATGTAGTCTTTGATGAAACAAGACTGATTAACTGTGAGTTATCAAGTAGTGCTTGCAGTTATACATGTATTAATGAGAGAATGGACAAGCTTACCATTACAGAAGATTCTACTGCAAATCAGGAAGTGGAAAATGGTGGCTGCTGTCCAAGGGGAGTACAAGACTCTCCAGATGCTGATGAAAACCAAGAGATGCAGCTTAATGAAGAGGCTGGAGGTGTTCAACCTGAAGATAGACTACCTCCAGCTAATAGACACTTAAAGGATCATCCAACAAATCAGATAATTGGTGATCCAAGACAAGGAGTGCAAACAAGAAGCAGGAATCTGAGCACAGTTCTTTGCTCCAGCTTCCTATCTCAAGTGGATCCAAAGAAATTTGAAGAAGCTGTTCTAGACCTATATTGGATTGATGCCATGCAAGAGGAGCTGAATCAGTTCAGAATATGTAAGGTCTGGAAGTTAGTTCTTAAAACAAAAGACCACAACATCATTGGAACAAAGTGGATCTTTAGGAACAAATTGGATGAGAATGGGATCATTGTGAAGAATAAAGCAAGACTTGTTGCAAAAGGATATAGGCAGGAAGAAGGTATTGACTTTGATCAAACCTTTGCCCCAGTAGCAAGACTGGAAGCAATTAGGATGTTCCTTGCTTATGCAACATATCAAGGTTTCAAGGTATTCCAAATGGATGTAAAATCAGCATTCCTAAATGGAAATCTAAAGGAAGAAGTGTATGTAGAGCAGCCCTCAGATTTTGTTGATCCTCTCAAACCTGATTATGTTTATATACTTAGGAAAACTTTGTATGGGTTGAAACAATCCCCAAGGGCTTGGTATGAAACCCTGTCTAGTTTCCTCATTGAGAACAAATTCTCAAGGGGGAAAATAGACAAAACTCTATTCCTAAGGGAATCCAAAGGAAAGATTATCCTACTCCAAATATATGTTGATGACATAATATTTGGGTCTACTGAAAGTAATCTTTGCAGAAAGTTTGCAAAACTTATGCCAGGAAAATTTGAAATGAGCAGTATGGGGGAACTTAAGTTCTTCTTGGGTCTCCAAGTAAGACAGACTGAAGATGGCTTGTCCATATCCCAGTCTAAGTTCACCCTGGAGTTAATAAAGAAGTATGGTATGGAATCATCCACTACCATGAGAACTCCTATGGGGTCAAGTGTGTCTCTAAGCAAAGATGATGCAGGGAAACCTGTAGATGAAACTTTGTATAGAGGGATAGTTGGCTCCCTTCTATATCTGACTGCTAGTAGACCAGATATTATGTATGATACATGTGTCTATGCTAGGTACCAATCATGCCCTAAAGAATCTCATCTGACTGCAGTCAAAAGGATTTTGAGATATCTTAAGGGCACCCCTAATCTAGGCCTTTGGTACCCTAGGAATGAAGATTTTCTACTGATAGGCTATTCAGATGCAGATTTTGCAGGTTGCAAAGAAGATAGAAAAAGTACTACAGGTACCTGTCAATTTCTAGGTGGAAGACTAGTGTCTTGGAGCAGTAAGAAGCAGACCAGTGTGGCAATCTCTACAGCTGAGTCAGAATATGTTGCTGTAGGAAGATGCTGTGCACAACTTTTGTAGATTAAGCATCAACTAGAAGACTATGTTATTCAAGTAAGTAGAACACATTTGCTTTGTGATTCTACACGTGCAATTTCTATTGCTAATAATCCTATTTCACATAGTAGAACTAAGCACATAGAAATTAGATACCATTTTCTTAGAGAACATGTAGAGAAAGAGGACATCTCACTAGAATATGTTAAAATAGATTCTCAAATTGCTGATATGTTTACTAAGCCTCTAGATGAAACTAAATTCAATAAGTTTAAAATTGAATTAGGAATGTTAAACTTAGAATAGTTTAATAAAATTGGCTAAGTAAAATGGTGTTGACACAAAGAGTTGTCGGTGTCGACACATAGAGTTGGTGTCGACATTCTAGAGAAATGATGTCGACACATCTAAAAAATTGGTGTCGACACTTCAAAGAAGTAGTGTCGACACATCCAAAGTAGGTGTCGACACATTCAGAGTTGGTGTCGACACTTAGGTTCAACACAGATTTCGTCGAGTGGAGTATCGACTAATCGTCGAGCGCAGATGTATAAGTGTCGACACATAAGTTCTGTCGACTATATTGGTGTCGACACATAGTAGTCAACACCGTTGTCGAGACTTAAGTTGTCAGTGTCGACACTTTTCAATAGTGTCAACACATTTAGAGGATTTTGACGTGCTTTTTCACCTTCGTTTTTAGAAAGGTATAAATAGGTCCACAATATTGTCTGTCGACACGCTCTCCATAGTTTCGAGACCAAACCTTTGTGTCGACAAATTCTCTCATTTAAATTCAAGATTTCTCTAAACCCTAATGACACCAAAGATCGAGGATAATGTCAATGAAGGATATGAGCTAGTACGCAACGCATTTGACCATGCGGAACCAGAAATTCAAGCTGTAGTAACCCTAGTTGCTGAGAATGGGTTAGAGTTTCTAGTCTCTGAACCAACAAAGATTTGGAAGAAGGAAATCCTAGAATTCTATGGCGCTGCAACTTTAGATTCGACTGGATTAAAGATCAAATCAATAGTTCATGGAGCTAAATTCAAACTTACTTTGAAAAGCTTGAGAAGAACTCTTCAACTACCAAGAACTCAAGAAGAGGAAGATGTACCTGCATCTAAGACAAGGGAAGCACTTCAATGGTGTGGATTGGATCCCACCTTGAAGATTGGAGCTGCCATAAACAGAAAAGGAATGAATCAGCAAGGCAAATTTCTTTCAGAAATAGTTGGCAAAGTCATCATCTGCAAGCCAGGGGGACATGATAGGATTTCTGTCTACATGTTCAGCCTGATGACAAGGATCATCTATAGACTCAACACTGATTGGTCAGCAATGATTTTTGAAAAGGTTAAGGAAAGTATTAAGAAGCCCAATCTAGGAAGGATAATGAGTCTGTACTTAGTTGGAACTATTCCAGAAGTCATGAAACAAGCAGCTAGTTCTAAAATTAATCACATGAGAAGGATGGACTTCAGGATTATCTCAAGATGGGAGAGGGTGTTAACTAAGGACATGCCTACTCCAGAGAAGGAAACACCTCCACATAAGAAGCAGAAGAAAGCCAAAAGGGCTCCTGCACCTTCCAGTAGTTCAGAAGAGCAAGCAGCTTCCAGTTCTAATGAGGAAGAAGCTGATAATGCTGGAAGGTCACCAGTAAGAAATGAAGATGCATAGAGACAGGGGGAGCAACCATCTGCTAGCCCCATTCACCTGGATCCACTCCAGGGGGAGCCTCCACATGAGGAAGTGCCAACTCACTTGGACAGTGAAATGGCAACGCAAACTATACTTGAGGTAATACATGAAGTAAATCAAACAAATTTCAATAATGAAGATGAACTGCTAACTGAATATTTGATTGATGTTGACCAGCCAACTCAATTAAACAGTCAAGCTCAAGATGTTATCTTGGAAGATACATCTGTTACTGCTGATGCTCCTGAGATAAGAGAATCTCCAGTTCCTTCCCAACAAGAGTTTACTCTAGATGCGTTGTTCACTGCTATGGAGCAAGAGACTCATGGGGAGACAGAAAAATTTGAGGGGGAGAAGGTAGATTTTGAGGGGGAGAAAATTAACCTGGAAGAGGAGCAAATACCAACTGAGAAGGAGCAGCAAGGGTCTCAAGGGGAGAATACAATGACTGAGGAGAAGCAAAGGACTCAGGAGGAGCTACCTAAGACTGCACAGTACTTGCATCCTAGTCCAAAGAATAGAGTAAATATAGCCAGTACCTCAGATTCTGAGGATGCAGCTGAGGTTCAAGCTAAGAAGAGGAAGCTTATGGTCTTCAAAAGGAGAAGCCAAAGCTACAAGAAGGCATTACAAACTGCTGCTTCACAGCCTGCCCCAACAATTGATTATAGTTCTTTGTTAATATCCATGCAAGTGAAGTTGGATGAGAAAAGGATTGCAATGGAGAAGTATATGGATGAAACTCACAAAGATCTCCAATTCTCCTTGGCACAAGACATCAAATCCATAAGATTTGAGGTGGATCAAAATAAGAAGAAAATGACTGATTGTTTCCACAAAGGGGGTAATGCAGTGGTTTTCCTGGCTACCCACCAAGAAAAGATAAAGACACAAGTTGATGATATAGCTCTTAATCAAGGCTATGTCTTAGAAAATCAGATTAGGATGAATGATAATCTGACTGCATCACATAATGCAATTGTTACAGAACTGAAAAATGTTGCAACAGCCCAGCCTGCTGATAAGTCTAAAGCCAGTGTTGGGTATTTCATCCACATAAACCCAGATTTGATGAAGTCACCATGGAACTAAGATGAATTAAGTTGTATCTGATGCTTGGTTTGAGTTATATGCTTGCAGGAATTTCACTAGAAGTGTAGACCATTGTCAGTCCACAGTGGGTCTTCAAACACAGGAACTGTGCAATGTAATCCCTCATTGCATATTCCAAGGTGTTGACTCATGTGTGGTCTCTCTATTGGGATACACTTCATATTCAAGCTATTGGACTATGGGAAAGAAATTTGAAGTTAGCTACTCTAGAAGAATCAGTTTTTCCAACATCAGAAATTTTCTAAGTGTTTTACTCGAGTAGAGCTTTCACCTACTCGAGTAGTCTGGGTATAATTTACTCGAGTAAAGGAACCTTGTACTCGAGTAGACATAGTCATATACTCGAGTAGCTAAGTCACATACTCGAGTAGACAAAGTCATATACTCGAGTAGCATGCTTATATACTCGAGTAGATTACTCTTTATACCCGAGTACTAAAGGGTTTCCTCATCTAAATTTCTCTAAGTCACATACTCGAGTAAGTACACTCATATACTCGGGTAAGTATACTCACTTACTCGAGTAGATAGAAACATACTCGAGTAGTTCATTATACCTACTCGAGTAGATCATGTGTCACTCGTGTACCTTGATATTTCTCTACTCCAGAATTTTTCTAAGTCTTTTACTCGAGTAGAACTTTCACCTACTCGAGTAGATTACTTCCTCTCGAGTAGTTTAGTTCAACTACTTGAGTAGTTGCCAGCAGACCTCTTCAGAATTTTTCTAAGTATTCCACTCGAGTGGTACTTCATGTACTCGAGTAGTTCATGTAATATACTCGAGTAACTTCTCCAGTACTCGAGTAGATCCTTTATGTACTCGAGTAGGTCTCTACACATACTCGAGTAATTCTGACTGCTTACTCGAGTAGTTGATTTCTATATACTCGAGTAGTCTATCTACATATACCCGAGTATGCTCTTCATCATATACTCGAGTAGTTATTCAACTACTCGAGTAGTTATTGACTTACTCGTGTAGTTGGCTGAATCTTTCCGAAATTTTTCTAAGTCCTTTTTCTGACGAGATTTTTCAAATCACGCGACATGATTGGTCCACGTGTACATCATTATGACCGATTATGACCGTTAGTCTCTCCTATATAAGGTCTTATCAGAAAATGACAAACCCTAAGTATTCTCCAAGCTTTCTTGCCATTCTATTTCGAGAAATATTCTTCAGCCGACTCCTCTCTGATTTTCGCAAATCGGAAGCCGCCGTCGTCGCCTTCTTCTCCGGCCAAAGCTTCTACTTTCAGAGGACTATTCTGAAGAGACTTACAGATCGAGATCGACTTCGCTGATTAGATTCTCTCTCGATTCTGTAAAAGCGAGTAAATCTAGATCGAAGCCGAGAACTTCTTTACCGATTTCTGAAAGTGCTACAAAGTTGAAAAGAAGAAGATCCTGGCCGTGTCTTCCAGATCTGAGTGATTTACTGTTTGTATTCTTGTAAACCTCATTTTGTTCTTGTAGGAGAAATCTTCTCCGAGTGTAGGAGTTTTTCACTCCGAGTTTGTATGAAGTGTTATCTTCCGAGGTGTAGATCCTTTTTGTTTGGATCGAGTTTGTAGGAACTTTGTTCCGAGGGTAGGATTGATTTTTGATCCAAGATAGTGGAGTAGCCGAGTCTAGTTGATTGCTAGATCGGTGAGGGAAAGTGGATGTACCCAAGGTTGGGGAACCACTATACATCTTGTGTCGTCTGTGATATTGGTAGATATTTCTGTGCTGTGCTCTAATTATTTTTTATTCCGCAAAACACGCACAAACCACCTATTCACCCCCCTCTAGGTGATTTAGGTCGAAAACAGTTTTCTTTCAATTGGTATCAAAGCGAGGTTGATCGTCAAAAGGTTAACACCTTGATCAGATCCGAATCTGTTGTCTGAAAGATTCTACCATAAAATGGACAAGGGCAAAGATTTCGCCAAGCTTCCACTGTGCAACAAAAATAACTTTCCCATGTGGAAAGAAAGGATAAAATATTTAATGGAAGCTGTGGATCCAAGGATCTTCATGATCGTTGAAGAAGGTCCTTACGTTCCCATGACTGTGTCCACTATCGACCCTACCAAGAAAGTTCCCAAAAAGCTAATGGATCTCGACAAAGACGAGATTGCACTTGTCTCTCTCGACAAGAAAGCTAAGAACATTATAGCAAGTGCAGTCGATGATTCGATGCTGCAGAATTTGATTCACTGTCAATCAGCTAAGGAGATGTGGCATTCCTTAGTCACTTTGATGGAAGGAACTGAAGAAGTAAGGGATGATCGGAGATCCCTTCTCAATCAAAGATATGAAGCGTTCCGACAAGGGAACAAGGAAACAATTGCCGACACCTTTGAAAACTTCTTCAAAATTGTAAATGGCCTAAGGGTGTATGGCCGTGTCTTCACCAACGGAGAACTGAACGACAAATTCTTGAGATCCCTAACCAAGGAATGGGATAACAAGGTATACGCCATCAGGGAGTTCGGGAAGCTAGCTGAAACGGACCCGCAAAATCTCTTTGGAAAGCTTATGTCTTATGAACTCCAAATCAATACAAGAAAAGCTGAAGAAGAGAAGGGCAGGTCTGCCCTGAAGGAGAAATCTGCCGCTCTGAAGGCAGACACCTCCAAAAAGACTAAGGCTGCCTCCCCCGCTCCAGCTCCAGAAGTTGATGAAAAAGAAGAATCATCAGAGCCTAGCACCTCAGGGTCTGAACTATCTGAAGGAGAGTTCTCCTTACTCTCAAGGCAATTCAAGAAGTTTCTAAATAAAAAGAAACAATGGAAAAGCAAGGATGCCTCATACAGAAGATCGCGGCGTGATGACGATCGACAAAGTAAAGGCTCAAGCAGCCACGAAAGGTACAATACTAAACAGAACAAATACGTTTCAACTGACATCATTTGCTACTGTTGTAATAAGCCAGGTCACGTCATTGCTGACTGCCCTCACAAGAAGAAGGAGGGTGGCATAAGGGAAGATAAGAAATCCTCACATAACAGGAAAAGGAAAGAGAAGAGCCTCATAGCCAAAAAGAGCAAGACTCTTTGCGACTCCGACTCTTCAGAGTCAAGCGAAGAAGAAGAAGCTTACTTTGGGCTAATGACTCAAACAGATGATGAACAAGAGCCCCAGTTCACTGGGAAGGTAAACTCTCACACCCCTCTCTCAGAGTCTGAAGTCTCTGAACATGATTGCGAGGGTAGCTCCTCTAACGATGAGTCAGAATTGATGGCCCAGTACAAGGAGTTAATCATGGCTTACGACAAATATCGTCGAGTCGTGAAGACTCAGGCTAAAGAGATCAAGTCTCTAAAAGCCGAAGAGAGCAACTTGAGAGAGAAAGTCGCAAAGACTGACTCCCTCGAGGAAAACTTCAATAATACTATTGAAGAATATAACAAGGCTCTTGAGCACCTTGACCTGAAGGAGAATATCATCAAAGGTTTGGAAGCCGAACTTGCGGCTGAAAGGAAACTTGTTGAGAGTTTCTCTAAGCCCAAGACGGTTCTTCCATTCGTTGCTGAATTCTCAGCAAAGGCCAAGGGAGCTGGACTAGGCCATGAAGAAGCTCCTAGTAAATCCTCTAGGAGAAATAAGAATCAACGGAAAAATAAGGCCGCCAAAAAGGCCTCAGCCGAAGAAAAGGGAAAAGCCCCTCAAAATCAAACCACATTCAAAAAGGTCATCTTTCCATCAAATGAGTTTGATTTTGACTCATCATACGGGCACTTTGCTAGGCCTACTTATGTAGAGCCAAAGTCCCGCTATCAAGGATGGGCTAGACCCCGAAACTTTGGAGAAAGTGTCTTTAAGGCACCTTATGAAGAAGTTGTTCTTCAGAGCTATGACCCTTTCAATCATGGGCATAACTTCAAGAACGCACCAAAGATAAAGCCTGTTGTAGAGAAGCCCATAAAGGAGAAGAAGCCATGTGATTGTCATCATCATGAGGCATCTTCCTCCAAGAATGCTACCACTGCTAGACCAAAGTTCCAAAAGGTCAAGCAGGAGATCTTGAGGCAAAGGTACAATAGATTTGACTGTTGGTGCTGTGGCAAGGTTGGTCACTTCGCCATAGATTGCTGGTTCAATTCCAGAAACGCTGCAACCCCTCATGTCAGTAATATGAGAAAGACCGCTCATAATGCTAACACTCGTAGGGGGAGCACTCTAACCCGAGACCAAGGACCCAAACATGTTTGGGTTCCTAAGGCAAATTGATTATGATTGCAGGGATGTCCAAAGGCCAACAAAACACCTATCTGGTACTTGGACAGCGGATGCTCTCTGCATATGACCGGGACTAGAAGCCTCATTCAGAACTTTACTCCAGTCGTGAACGAACCAAAAGTCATCTTTGGAGGTTCAGACCGTGGAAGTACTAGAGGCTATGGTATGATTACTAACGGTAATGTATCCTTCTCGGATGTGGCCTATGTCGAAGGATTAAAACACAATCTCATTAGCATAAGCCAACTCTGCGATAAAGGATACATATGAAAGAAATTGTACCTAATCACCTAGAGGGGGGGGGGGAGTGAATAGGTGACTAAATCTTTTTTAAACTTTTAGGCAGATTGCAGATAATATCACAGATTTATAATTACTTCTTCACAACAAACAATCAGCAATCACAGAATAAACATACACACAGTGAACACACAGATTTATAGTGGTTCCCTAAGGTTTGGGTACATCCACTTTTCCCCTTCGCCTATCTAGTAGTGTACTAGATTCAGCCAAACTCCTCCACTATACCTCAGATCTTACACTCAGAACCCCAAATGGTTCCTACAGCTCAGGCCCAAGGCCCTACAACTCAGTCTTCTCCAAAGACCTACACTCAGCCACAAGGCCTACACTCAGCCATAATAGGCCTACACTCAGAGATATGGATCTCCTACACTTAGGCACACATGCCCTACCACTCAGCCTTTATAATTGCAGGCTTACAACTCAGATCCCTAAGGATCCTACAAGAAATTTAGAATACAAAGTATATACCTACAACTCAGAAAAAGAGAGATGAGTTGACAGGTTCTTGATGAGTTCTTGAATGAACTCTGCTGAGATCAACCTCACTTGGCTTTTTTCAAAGCTTCTTGAATGTAGAACACAATAGGGTTGATCTTCTCTGCAGTTGATCTTCAATCACTGCAACTTAAGAATCAGAACTAAGTCTGAAACTTTCTTCACAGCCTGGTTCTAACAGCTGTCTTCTTGGAAGGAGCTCTCTCTCTCCAACTACTTAGATCTTCTGATCACTTCAACTGATTTGTGTTAATCTGTATTGAATCTTCTTCTTCTATTGACATAATAAGCCTATATATAGGCCTTCTTCATGGTGACCGGCTGATCCGGTTCCTAACAGCTTTCTGACATCTCTGACAGTTGCAGTAGACCGGCTGGAATGACAGCTGTCATGTCATCCAGTCACTTCTTGAAATATTTGTAACTGTCTGAAAGTGTCGAGACAGTCTGTCTTTAAGTGTCGACACTTATAGACTAAGTGTCGACACAAGTAGACTAAGTGTCGACACTTGCCTTCAAGGTGTCGACACAACTCCTTGTGTTGTAGATTTTACTTCTCGACACAGCTTCTTCAATATGTGTCGACACTGATATTGTGTGTCGACACAAGTTCTTGTTCTTCAGTACTTAGTTGAATTCTTGTAAGTGTCGACACAACTCCTTTGTGTCGACACATCTTCTTGTGTTGAACTTGTTTAGTGTCGACACATCTTCTTGGTGTCGACACATGTCTTCTGTGTTGATACTTGCTGAGTGTCGACACAGCTCCTCGTGTCGACACATTCTTCTTTTGTTGAGACTTTGGCTGAGTGTCGACACATCTCCTTTGTGTCGACACTTGTACTTAGAATTTGTTGAACTTTGCTGAGTGTCGACACAGCCTCCTAGTGTCGACACTTTCTTCATGTGTTGAGTCTTCTGCTGTGTGTCGACACATTCTTCATTATGTCGACACTTATACTTAGACTCTGTTGAAATTTGCTGAGTGTCGACACAGCCTCTAAGTGTCGACACTTTCTGATGTAGACAAGGTTCCTCTAGGTGTCGACACTACTGCTAAGTGTCGACACTGCTTCTCTGGACTTCTCTTCACTGAGTGTCGACACAGCCTTCATGTGTCGACACTTTCCATCTGGTGTCGACTCTGCATCCCTGGTGTCGACACAATTACTCCAAGTGTCGACACTGCTTGTCTGGGTGTCGACACAAGTCTTCTTAAGTGTCGACACTTTCCTTCTGGGTGTCGACACATGGACTTAGAAACTTTTCAGCTTTCCCTGTAAATACTTGACCTGCACAACTAAACTCAAAACACATCAAATACATTTTGATGTATATCATTGAGTAGGGTGAGGCTTCTTCAAATCAGGTACATTTATTCCAATGTACCCAACAATCTCCCCCTATTTGGAGAAGTCATAACCCTTAGTCAATGATATACACCATACATAACAAAATTACACTATGATGTAAAACAGGATTATGTAACAGGGTAAATTCATAAACATGTAATAACAAAACATGTATACACAGATATCTCAGAACAATTATGTAATAGATTTATCACACATCACATTGTTCTAACAACTTTGTCATATTCATTATACAAAAGTTTACAGAGTGTTTTAGAATCAAAAGATTACAACTGTAAACTAAAGATAAATTCTATTCTATTTCTGCTCAGCCTCCTTGATCACTATGCCCTTCCCAGACTTTATCTTTGCTTGTACTGAGGCTCCAGCATCTTCAGCAGCAGCAGGCTCCTTTCCTTTTAGATCCTTCTTCTTCTGCTCTTCAGTCTTGATCTTTTGTCTTTCAAAGTAATGATATGGCTTAGGAAAGTACTTGCTAGGCTCCTGGGCATTAGGAGGTAGCTTTCCCATCTTTGCCTTTCTTCTATACTTCACAATGACTTCTTTCCTGGACTCATGCTTTCTCCACTCAAGTTCAGAATACCACTTGTTTCTATCTTGAATATTATCCTTGGCAGCCTTCCATGCAGTTAAGATAATATTCCTTGAAGTGGGGCTCCACTGTTCAAAATCAGGCCTTTGTTCAGCTTGCTCTCTGAACCTCTTCTTAGACAACTGAGTCTCTTGTTCCTTCAGCAACAAAGCTTCTTGTTCTTTCAGTATAGCCTCTGGTACTGGCTGAACCACTTTTTCTATGATGACATTTTTCTTTCCCGCAGGTGGGCTATACATGGACTGTATATCTGCTTGTACCATATCAAAGTCTGGTGGAGGGTATATTACTTGAGCCACTTCAGCTTGCTCCCCTCCAAGATAAGCAGGATGAATCCCATACTCTGCTACATTGTCATCATCACACAATGGAGGATATCCAAGGGTGGCTCTGATGGAATTGTAAATCCATTTTGCATGATCAGAGCTGGCTTTGACTAACACCCTCTCCCCCTTTATGACTTCTCTTTCCATGTGATCCCTTAGATCATCTTTCTGAAACCTTATTTGAGCATCCAAATAGTTTACTCCATCCTTAAAGTAAGGTTTCAACCTTTGGAGTTTTTCAGTGATCAGCTTCTGAGAATCTTGAATTGCAGAAGTAACAGCAGTTAGACTCTCTTGCAGTGCTTTATCAAATTCCTCTTTGGCAGTGGTCAGCGATGCATTCTGGGCAGTTACTATATTCTTTAGTTCAGTTACAATAGCATTGTGGGAAGCTGTCAAATTATCATTCATTCTTATTTGATTCTCCTAAACATAGCCTTGCTTTACTTCAAGTTCATCTACTTGAGCTTTGATCTTCTCCTGATGAGTGGCTAGATAGACTACTGCATTCCCACCCTTATGGAAGCAGTCAGTCATCTCCTTCTTATTCAGATTCATCTCAAATCTGATGGACTTAATATCCTGGGCAAGATCAAACTGTAGAGATTTTTGTCCTTCATCTACATACTTTTCTATTGCTTACCTTTGCTCATCAAGTTTAATCTGCATTGCAACCATCAGAGAACTGTAATCTGCAGATGGTGCTAGCTGTTGTGTAGGCTGTGGAGTAATGGTTTGCAGAGCTTTCTTATAATTTTGGCTTCTCCTCTTGAAGACTTGAAACTTTCTCTTTTTAGCTCTGGCAGCCTCCTCATCTTCAGAAGCAGATGTGCTTGCAATATCAACCCTGTCCTTAGGGCTTGGAGGTAACTCCTTCTGCACTTTAGGTTCCTCCCTTGCAGTTTCCTCAACAATAACTATTTGCTCCCCCTCAACATGAGCATTCTCCCCCTCTGCAGCAGCACTTTCTTTCTCAAAGTCTGTTTGGAGTAGGTCAGGGAATAGCTCTTCTAGGGTGAATTCTTGTGGAGGATGGGGTGGAGAAACTCTTAGCTCATCAGTAACTTGATCAGATATTACTTGATCTGCAACAGATGTGTCCTCCATGACAACATCTGGGGTTTGACTATGAATTTGAGGTTGTTGATTAACATCAAATAATTTGTCAATTATAACTTCACTCTCAATAAGGAAATCTAATTGATTGATTTCAGTGATTACATCAAGAATGGTTTGAGTGGCTCTTTCACTTTCTAAGGGAGTAGGCTCTTCAACCAGTAGAGATTCCCCCTGGATAGAATCCTGGTGTATTGGGCTAGCCTGTGGTAGCTCCCCCTGCCTCTCTACAACTTCTTGTCTAGCTGGAGACTGGCCAGCATTTCCAGTGTCTTGTTCATCATCTGGAGTAAAGACAACTTGCTCTTCAGAGCTACTAGATGATTCTTGAGCCACTGGAGCAATCTTCTTCTTCTTCTTTTGGGGTGTTACTTTCTCAGGAGTTGGCAATTCCTTGGTCAAGACCCTATCCCATCTAGAGAAGATTCTCATGTCCATCTTCCTCATGTGATTGATCTTTGATCATGCAGCTTAGCTCATTACTTCTGGTATACTACCAGCCAAGTAAAGACTTAGAATCCTTCCCAAATTGGGTTTCTTCAGGCTCTCCTTAATCATCTCAAACACAACTCCAGACCAATCAGTGTTTAGTTGGAAGATTAACCTTGTCATAAGACTGAACATATATGCTGAAATCCTGTCATGCCCTCCAGACTTGCACAGGATCACTTTTCCAACTATTTCAGACAGAAATTTGCCTTGGCTGTTCATCCCCTTCCTATTGAACACAGATCCAATTTTCATATTGGAATCCAGTCCACACCATGTCAGTGCTTCTCTAGTTTTAGAAGCAGAAACTTCATCTTCTGCCTTAGTTCTTGGTAGGTTTAGTACCTTTCTCAAACTCTTAGATGAGAATTTCACCTTTGCCCCATGAACCCTAGACTTAATCTTTAGTCCTGATTCATCTAGGGATGCGCCATTCAGAAACTCCAGAACTTCTTTCTTCCATATCTTGGTTGGCTCTGAAACAAGAAAATCTAACCCTGAGTTTGCAACTAGGGTTACCACATCCTTGATCTCTGGTTCTGCGTCATCAAACGCATGCCGCACCAGTTCATATCCTTCATTCACGTTCTCTTCGAGCTTGGGCGCCATTAGGGTTTGAAGAATTTGAATTGAGAGAAGAGAGGTGTCGACACACAAGTTTGGTCTCGAAACTTTGGTGAGCGTGTCGACAGACAATGACGAAATCCTATTTATACCTTTCTAGAGTTGAAGATGAAAGGGCGCGTCAACAAACTTAAATTGTGTCGACACTGTTGAAAAGTGTCGACACAGACTTATAATGTCTCGACAACAATGTGTCGACACAAGTATAGTCGACAGAATATATGTGTCGACACTTGTTTATGTGTCGACACCACTTAACTCGACACTTAGTCGAGACTTTACTTGGTTAATTCTGTGTAAATTCTAAGTGTCGACACCACCTTGGTTGTGTCGACACCGACCATGTATGTGTCGACACCAACTTCCTAGATGTGTCGACACCTTTTCTCTGCAGTGTCGACACCAATTCTCTGTCTCGACATAGACAACTCTGTGTGTCGACACTATTTTACTTGGCCATTTCTGTAAACTTATTCTAAGTTTATCATACCTAATTCAATTTTAAACCTATTGAATTTGGTTTCTTCTAAAGGCTTAGTATACATGTCAGCTAGTTGATTATCTGTATTAACATACTTCAGTGAAATATCTTCTTTTTCTACATGTTCCCTTAGAAAATGATATTTTATTTCAATGTGTTTAGTTCTACTATGGGAAACATGATTGTTTGCAATAGATATAGCACAAGTAGAATCACAAAATAGTGGTGTTCTACTTACTTGAATACCATAGTCTTCTAGCTGATGTTGTATCCATAGAAGTTGAGCACAACAACTTCCTGCAGCCATATATTCTGATTCTGCTGTGGAGATAGCCACACTTGTTTGTTTCTTGTTACTCCATGATATCAGTCTTCCACCTAGGAATTGACAGGTACTAGTTGTACTTTTCCTATCTTCTTTGCAGCCTGCAAAATCTGCATCTGAATAACCTGTCAGTTCAAAGTCTCCATTCCCAGGGTACCAAAGGCCTAGATAAGGAGTGCCCTTAAGATATCTTAGAATTCTTTTGACTGCTGTCAAATGAGACTCTTTAGGGCATGCTTGGTACCTAGCACAGACACATGTAGCATACATAATATCTGGTCTACTGGCAGTCAAGTACAATAGGGAGCCAACTATCCCTCTATACAAAGTCTCATCTACAGGTTTCCCTGCATCATTTTTGCTAAGAGACATACTTGACCTCATAGGAGTCTTCATGGTACTGGATGATTCCATATCATACTTCCTTATTAATTCTAGGGTGAACTTAGACTGGCATATGGATAAACCATTCTCAGTCTGTCTAACTTGGAGACCCAAGAAGAACTTAAGTTCCCTCATACTGCTCATCTCAAATTGTCCTTTCATAAATTTTGCAAACTTTTTGCAAAGACTACTTTCAGTAGACCCAAATATTATGTCATCTACATATATTTGGACTAGTATGATCTTAACTCTGGATTCCCTAAGGAATAGAGTCTTGTCTATTTTCCCCCTTGTGAATTTATTCTCAATGAGGAAACTAGACAGAGTTTCATACCAAGCCCTAGGGGCTTGTTTTAACCCATACAAAGCCTTCCTAAGTCTATAGACATAATTAGGTTGAGTTGAATCAACAAAACCTGATGGCTGTTCCATATAGACCTCTTCCTTTAGATTACCATTCAGAAAGGCTGACTTAACATCCATTTGGAATACTTTAAATCCTTGATAGGTTGCATAGGCCAGGAACATCCTTATGGCTTCCAGTCTGGCTACTGGAGCAAAGGTTTGATCAAAGTCAATACCTTCTTCCTGCCTATATCCCTTAGCAACCAGTCTTGCTTTGTTCTTGATAATCACTCCATGTTCATCCATCTTGTTCCTAAAGATCCACTTGGTTCCAATTATGTTGTGGTCTTTTGGTTTAGGAACAAGCTCCCAGACTTTGCACCTCTTGAACTGATTTAGCTCCTCTTGCATTGCCTCAATCCAATGAGGGTCTAGGATGGCTTCTTCAAACTTCTTTGGCTCTACTTGGGATAGAAAACTGGAGTAGAGTACTGCACTCAGATTTCTGCTCCTTGTTTGTACCCCTTGTCTTATATCACCAATGATTTGATCTGCTGGATGATCTCTTAGATGTCTATTAGCTGGAGGCATCCTGGCTTCATGTTGAACTCCTTCAGCTTCTTCAACTTGCTGCACTCCTTGGTCTTCTTCTGCATTAGGTACATGTAGTACTCCCCCCTGGACAGCAGCCACTATCATCTACATGCTGACTTGCAGTAGATCCTTCTTCAATAGTGAGCTTGTCCATCTTCTTAGTCACACTTGTGGAGCTGCAAATACTTCTAGACAACTCATTGTTAATAAGTCTAGCTTTATCAAATACTACATGTACTGACTCTTCTACAACTTGAGTAGACAAGTTGTAGACTCTATAAGCCTTACTGTTGTTGTTGTACCCAACAAAAATTTCCTCTTGGGATTTGGCAGCAAACTTAGTCAACTAAGACTTTCCATTATTAAGTATATAACATTTACAACCAAAGATCCTGAAATAGGATAAATTTGGTTTTCTGCATTTCACAATCTCATAGGGGGTCTTATTGTGGCTTTTAGTAATGGTAGCCCTATTAATTACATGGCATGCAGTATTAACTGCCTCAGCCCAGAAATATTCTGGTAGAGATGTGTCACTTAATAGGGTTCTACCAGCCTCAATCAAGGTTCTATTTTCCCTCTCAGCAATGCCATTTTGCTGAGGTGTTCTTGGTGAAGAAAATTCCTGAAATATCCCAAATTCTTCACATAGTTTTGTCATACTATCAGACTGGAATTCAGTACCATGGTCACTTCTTATCTTGACCACTGTACTGTCTAGTTCATTCTGAATTTGTTTGACAAAACTATAGAAGATACTAGGTGTTTCAGATTTCTGTCTAAGGAAGAACACCCAGGAAAACCTTGAGTAGTCATCTACAACCACAAATGTGTAGACCTTCCTACCTAGGCTGTGAACTGGCATAGGACCAAAGAGATCCATATGCAAGAGGTATAAGCACCTCACAGCATCTTTGTTTTCAATGCTATTAAAGGTGGATCTAGTCTGCTTGCCCTTTTGACAAGCTGAGCATATTCCATCTTTAATACACTTAACTTGAGGACCATTCCTCACTAACTCTTTGCTATAGAGTTGACCAATTATCTTGTAGTTAAGATGGGCTAGCCTCTTGTGCCATTTGACACAATGTGAGACTTTCTCATCAGCTACAAGACACATTGGAGAAATATTGTTCTCACACATAATGTCTAGGCAATAGACATTCCTCTTTCTATAACCTGTAAAAATGATATCTTGATCATTTGACCTCCTGATATGACAACCATCTTTAACAAATGAGATGTCATATCCTAAATCACTCAGTTGACTTATACTAATAAGGTTATGTTTCAAACCTTTAACATAAGCCACTTGAGTAATTGTTATATGGGTGCTAGAAATGTTACCAAAACCCTTGATGATTCCTTTTTCAGAACCACCAAAGGTGACTTTAGGACCATCCTTGATAGGTGTGTAGTCCTTTAGCAAATCCCTAGTTCCAGTCATGTGCCTGGAACATCCACTGTCCAAGTACCATATTGGGGCATGACCACTTGGACTCACCTGCAAAACAGATTAGTTGACCTTAGAACCCAAAGAATTCTTGGGTCCTTGGTGCTGGTTAGTTTGCCTCTTAACAAAGCTACCTGTAGATCTTCCAACAGGCAGTTTGCTACTCATCTTGGCACTAGAATTGTGCCAGCAGTCAATGGCAAAGTGGCCTACCTTGCCACAGCACCAGCACTCAAATCTATTGTACCTTTGCTTAGGTACAACCCTAGCTGTTCTATCTACAGCAGGCCTGTTGAGTACTGGGGCTTTGCCCTTAGACTTGGACTGAACAGTCCTAGCAGGTTTAGGAAACCCTAATCCAGTTTTACCTTTTTGATGAACAAATTCATCTATCAAAGGTAGAACAGACTTTGGTTTAGAAAACCTTGCAACAATGTCTCTCTCCTTCTGAAGACTAATCTCCAGATTTCTGATTTGATCATTCTTGAATGTTATAGTCCCCATCTGAATAACAGTTATGTTCTTCAGTCTGGCTATTTCATTTAACTTTTGATCAATCAGCTTATCAAAATCAGTTGCACCCACTTTGAGACTTGCAATCTCCTTAGCCTGACTCTTGGCCAAGGATTTGCTTTTCTTAAATGCTTACAACAGAACTCTATATTCATCAATCAACTGATGAACATCCCCTTCAGATTCAGATCCACTGGCATCACTTGATGCTGATGTAACTGAATCTGAACTAGCACTAGAAATTGAACTTAAAGAACAATTTTGTACCTAACTAGGTCCAGGCTGATACTGGATTTTGTCACCTTCTGTTAAGGCCATCAGTCCTTTGCACTGAATGCCCTCTTGCTCATATATAGAGTTCATTATCTGGATGAACTCCTCTTCCTCTTCTTCAGCAAACAGTCCTATGTATGCTTCAGCTTCTGACTCAGTTTCTGAAGAAGATATGTCTGACAGGCTTTTGTCCTTCTTGGCAACAAAGGACCTTTCCTTCTTCTCCTTGAATTGAGTCTTTTTTCTTATCTGTTGACTCTCTCCTCTTCTCTGGACAGTCAGCAATAACATGTCCTTATTTGTTACAACAATAACAAACTATCCTTGAAGATGAAGTTCTATTTGACTTGGGCTTTCTCCTGTCTTTCTTTGATGACTTCTTGTTCTGATAATAGTCATCTTTTCCCTGTGAAGTGGATGGCTTTGACCTCCACTGTTTCTTCTTTAGAAACTTCTGAAAGTGTCTTGTGAAGGCTGCAAAGTCTTCATCACTCTCACTGCTTTCAGAGTTCCTGCATTCTGTCTCATCTGTCTCAGATCCAGCAACCTTTGGAGGTGGAGATGGAGACTTACTTTTGTATTTCCTGGTGGCTTCTGTCTTGAATGCCACTGTTCTTTCCTTATTCTCAATTCTGGTAGTTTTCTCCTCTTCTTTCCTTACCATCAACTGTATCTCATAGGATAGCAGTTTTCCAAACAATGTTGGAGGAGGAATATCAGCTAACTTGGTCATTTCCCTTATGGCACAGATCTTGGTGTCCCAATCCTTTGTTAGAGACCTCAAGAACTTATCATTCAACTCATAATTGCGAAATCTCTTCCATAGGACATTAACTCATTAACTATCCTATAGAATTTCTTATAGCATTCTGTTATGCTATCAGACCTGCCTTGTCTGAAGCTCTCATATGCTTGGTTTAACAAGGACTTTCTGTCCTGCCTAACTTCTTCAGAACCCTCCATGTACACTATCAAAGTGTCTCACATCTCCTTAGATGTCTTACAGTGTATCAAGTTCTGAAAGGTAGCATCATCTATGACACTCATAATGATATTCTGAGCCCTCTTGTTCATGGTGGCCATGATAATCTCTTCTTTTGTCATTTCAGAAAAGTCTTTAGGTGTTCTCTGATTTACATCTAACACAGATACTTTCATAGGCACATATGGCCCTTCTTTAACTGTGATGTAAATTCTAGGGTCTGAGGCTTCCATAAATAGTCTCACCCTTTCTTTCCAGATGCCAAAAATCTCTTTTCTGCAAATTGGCAACTTCATGGATCCAAGTTCCTTATGATTCTCTGTTGAACCCATTTTCTTGATTTTCTTGATTCTGTACTTTACTTATTCTGAATCTGCCAACAGGATCTACTCAGACAGTTATGTCCCTTTTTGAGTAACCTGGCTCTGATACCACTTGAAAGAAATTGTACCTAAACACCTAGAGGGGGGGGGGGGTGAATAGGTGACTAAATCTTTTTTAAACTTTTAGGCAGATTGTAGATAATATCACAGATTTATAATTACTTCTTCACAGCAAATAATCAGCAATCACAGAATAAACATGCACACAATGAACACACAGATTTATAGTGGTTCCCAAGGTTTGGGTACATCCACTTTCCCCCTTCGCCTATCTAGTAGTGTACTAGATTCAGCCAAACACCTCCATTATACCTCAGATCCTCAGATTTTACACTCAGAACCCCAAATGGTTCCTACAGCTCAGGCCCAAGGCCCTACAACTTAGTCTTCTCCAAAGACCTACACTCAGCCACAAGACCTACACTCAGCCACAACAGGCCTACACTCAGAGATATGGATCTCCTATACTCAGGCACACAGGCCCTACCACTCAGCCTTTATAATTGCAGGCTTATAACTCAGATCCCTAAGGATCCTACAAGAAATTTAGAATACAAAGTATATACCTACAACTCAGAAAAAGAGAGATGAGTTGACAGGTTCTTGATGAGTTCTTGAATGAACTCTGCTGAGATCAACCTCACTTGGCTTTCTTCAAAGCTTCTTGAATGTAGAACACAATAGGGTTGATCTTCTCTGTAGTTGATCTTCAATCACTGCAACTTAAGAATCAGAACTAAGTCTGAAACTTTCTTCACAACCTGGTTCCAACAACTATCTTCTTGGAAGGAGCTCTCTCTCTCCAACTACTTAGATCTTCTGATCACTTCAACTGATTTGTGTTAATCTGTGTTGAATCTTCTTCTTCTGTTGACAGAATAAGCCTATATATAGGCCTTCTTCATGGTGACCGGCTGATCCAGTTTCTAACAGCTTTCTGACATCTCTGACAGTTGCAGTAGACCGGCTGGAATGGCAGCTGTCATGTCATCTAGTCACTTCTTGAAATATTTGTAACTGTCTGAAAGTGTCGAGATAGTCTGTCTTTAAGTGTCGACACTTATAGACTAAGTGTCGACACAAGTAGACTAAGTGTCAACACTTGCCTTCAAGGTGTCGACACAACTCCTTGTGTTGTAGATTTTACTTCTCGACACAGCTTCTTCAATATGTGTCGACACTGATATTGTGTGTCGACACAAGTCCTTGTTCTTCAGTACTTAGTTGAATTCTTGTAAGTGTCGACACAACTCCTTTGTGTCGACACATCTTCTTGTGTTGAACTTGTTCAGTGTTGACACATCTTCTTGGTGTCGATACATGTCTTCTGTGTTGATACTTGCTGAGTGTCGACACAGCTCCTTGTGTCGACACATTCTTCTTTTGTTGAGACTTTGGCTGAGTGTCGACACATCTCCTTTGTGTCGACACTTGTACTTAGAATTTGTTGAACTTTGCTGAGTGTCGACACAGCCTCCTAGTGTCGACACTTTCTTCATGTGTTGAGTCTTCTGCTGTGTGTCGACACATTCGTCATTATGTCGACACTTATACTTAGACTCTGTTGAAATTTGCTGAGTGTCGACACAGCCTCCAAGTGTCGACACTTTCTGATGTAGACAAGGTTCCTCTAGGTGTCGACACTACTGCTAAGTGTCGACACTGCTTCTCTGGACTTCTCTTCACTGAGTGTCGACACAGCCTTCATATGTCGACACTTTCTGTCTGGTGTCAACTCTGCATCCCTGGTGTCGACACAATTACTCCAAGTATCAACACTGCTTGTCTGGGTGTCGACACAAGTCTTCTTAAGTGTCGACACTTTCCTTCTGGGTGTCGACACATGGACTTAGAAACTTTTCAGCTTTTCCTGTAAATACTTGACCTGCATAACTAAACTCAAAACACATCAAATACATTTTGATGTATATCATTGAGTAGGGTGAGGCTTCTTCAAATCAGGTACATTTATTCCAATGTACCCAACAATATAGTTGAGTTTCATGCTGATAAGTGCTTGATAAAATCCGTTGACCATATGAAAACGATTCTATCCGGCACTCGAAGCAGGAATATTTTTTGTTTAAATTTCATCTGTATAGATTCCTCTACACCAGTGTGTCTTTTAGCAAAAGATAGTGCGTTTCTTGGTGACCAATGGCACAAGAGACTAGCACATATTAATTTCAAAACCATTAATAAATTATTTTCAATGAACTTAGTACGTGATGCTCCAAATGTCAAGTACGTCAAAGACAAACCTTGTCATGCATGCGTAAAAGGCAAGCAAACAAGGGCTACCTTCAAAAGCATTATTGGCAAAGACTCTAATAGATGTCTTCATCTATTGCACATGGACTTGTTTGGTCCACTGCAGATTAGAAGTTTGGGCGGTAAGGACTATACATTGGTAATTGTTGATGACTACTCACGCTTTGCGTGGGTGTTCTTTCTGAAACACAAGTCAGATACCTTCGACATCTTTACCAATTTTGTCAGGCAAGTCCAAAATGAATACAACTGCTCCATAGTCAAAATCAGAAGTGACAATGGAACAGAATTCAAATCTGGGGCCATGACAGAATTCTGTGAAATCTTAGGTATCTTTCATGAGTTTTCCTCTCCTCGCACTCCACATCAAAATGGAGTGGCTGAGAGAAGGAACAGAACACTCATAGAGGCCTGCAGGACTATGTTGAGTGATGCTTCACTACCGGAGTACTTCTGGGCTGAGGCCGTCAACACTGCATGTCACGTGCAAAATCGAGCACTCATAAATAAAGACCACAATAAGACACCTTACGAACTTCTGAAAGGCAGGAAACCAACAGTCTCTTACTTGAGAATCTTTGGATGTAAATGCTTCGTACTTAATAATGGTAAGTATCATACCACCAAGTTCAGCGAAAAGAGCTTTGAAGGTATTTTTGTAGGATATAGTAGCCATAGTAAGGCATATAGGATTTTTAATAGAAAAACCCTGGTGGTGGAAGAATCGATACATGTTGTATTTGATGAGACGAGCTTGCTGCACAGCAATCCGTCTAGTATGCTCATTGAAGATGCAAGTGAAAAGCTGAAAGAAACTAGCTTGGATGATCCGTCCGAAAACAAAGGCGAGAAGTTCATTAAGATCACCACTCCAACTCCCATTGGAGAGGCTGATGATCAAAATGGAGAAGTCATCCAGGACGAAGAAATCACTCTGGTGCTTGAAGATAATCCAGATGCAAGAACTCTAGAGCTCAGACATCTAAAGGATCACCCCATGGACCAGATCATAGGAGATCCCCGGGATGGTATCAGAACTCGGAGAGGTACAGCTAATGAGAATCTTCATTTGAGTTTTCTCTCACAGGTTGAACCAAAGAAATTTGAGGAAGCAAACTCAGACGCATCATGGATAATGGCAATGGAAGAAGAGCTAAATCAGTTCAAGCGCTGCAATGTGTGGATGCTGGTTCCAAGACCCAAAAGAAAGAACATCATTGGAACAAAATGGGTCTACAGGAACAAGATGGATGAAGACGGAACTATCATAAAGAACAAGGCCAGACTCGTCGCTAAAGGCTATCGTCAAGAAGAAGGAATCGACTTCGACCAGACATATGCTCCAGTGACGAGGCTGGAGGCAATAAGGTTGTTCCTCGCATATGCTGCCTTCAAAGGCTTCACCATCTATCAGATGGACGTGAAGTCGGCCTTCCTGAATGGTAACATAAAGGAGGAAGTGTATGTGGAACAACCTCCAGGTTTCGTTGATCCTAACTTTCTCGATCATGTCTATTTTCTACACAAGGCCCTATATGGTCTGAAACAAGCTCCTAGAGCTTGGTATGAAACGTTGTCTACCTTTCTACTTGAGAACAAGTTCACAAGGGGAAAGATAGACAAGACATTATTTCTTAGGGAAATAAAAGGCAAGATTTTGCTAGTGCAAATCTATGTCGACGACATTATCTTTGGCTCTACATATAACAACCTCTGCAAAAAGTTCTCAAAACGTATGCAAGGGAAGTTTGAAATGAGCAGTATGGGCGAGCTGAAGTATTTCTTAGGGCTTCAGGTGAAACAATCTGAAGATGGAATTTTCATCTCCCAGACCAAATTCACCAAAGAGCTAATTAATAAATTTGGAATGGAGAACGCAACCTCTATGAGGACTCCAATGGGCTCAACTATGTCTCTGGATAAGGATGAAAAAGGGAAACCTTTTGATGAAACCAAGTACAGAAGCATAATTGGATCTCTGCTCTACCTTACTGCCAGTAGGCCTGACATAATGTTCTCAACATGTGTCTGTGCTAGATTTCAGGTGAACTCTAAAGAATCTCATTACGCTGCTGCAAAGCGGATTCTGAGATACCTTAAGGGCACACCAAATCTTGGCTTATGGTACCCAAGAAGTAATGACAGCGAACTAATTGGATTTTCAGATGCAGATTTTGCAGGTAGCAAAGACGACCGAAAAAGCACCTCAGGGACTTGCCAATTCTTCGGAAGAAGGCTAATTTCCTGGAGTAGCAATAAGCAGAACTGTGTTGCAATCTCAATGACCGAGTCAGAGTATATCTCTGCAGGCAGTTGTTGCGCACAGTTGCTATGGATAAAGAATCAGTTCGAGGACTACAACCTGTAGTTCAAAGATATTCACCTGTACTGTGACTCCTCCAGCGCAATTGCAATAGCCAACAATCCAGTTTCCCACATCCGGACAAAGCATATCGAGCTAAGGTATCACTTCATCCGGGAACATGTGGAGCATGGAGACATAGATCTCCAATATGTGCCTACAGATAGGCAAGTTGCAGATATCTTCACAAAGCCGCTGGACGAGACCAAGTTCTCATTCTTCAAGACAGAGCATGTGATGCTCAACATAGAGGACTGAAGAAGGCTGGATGGCTAAGAAGCAAGAAATTGCAAGGGGTTAGTCAAAATCTATTCTTTCTCAACCTTTTCAAAATTCAACTCGAGAAGCTGAGACATACTCGAGTACTCTTCTCTACCTACTCGAGTATAAGAATATGCCTACTCGAGTATGTATACTGACCTACTCGAGTATGAGGATGTGCCTACTCGAGTATCTAAAGACCTACTCGAGTAAGTCATTTACCTACTCGAGTAAGTCACCCATCTACTCGAGTAGCTCTCTCCTCCTACTCGAGTAACTCCTATCGACCTACTCGAGTAGCTCCTTTACCTACTCGAGTAGTCTATCTCCTTCTCGGGTCCTGTTACTCAGATTTTGAAAATTGTTCTATTCGCCCCCCACGGCTATATGCCGCCTCTTTCTTTAAATTAATTAGCAGTAATTTAAGAGTAATATATATATGAAATTCCGAAAACTCAAACCTACACGAGATTATTTCTATCTCTCGAGTACCCTCTGCCTCTTCGCCTACCCTGCCGATTCGACTCTTCTCCTCCGCCAAAGTTGCAGAGCCCTCTCTCTCATTTTCTCCAGTCATTCGCATCCATGGCGACTTCTCACAAGATTGGCGTCGGCTCCGAACTTGTCACCGAGGGTATCGCAGAGCTCTCCGATGATTTCCGCAACCTCCTCATCCTTCTCGACACCGCCGGCCTCTCCTTTACTCTCCAAGAACCCTGTCGCGTTCTCTTCCCCGAAGTTGCAGAATTTTTCTCAAATCTCAAGGTTCGACGAAATGGCAAAGTTCTAAAATCTACAGTAAAGGGGTTGAAACTCAAGTTCACCAAGACCTCTGTCTCTCAACTTCTCCGTTTACCTATTGTTGATGAAGAAGATGATCTGGATGATGAAGATTATGACCGAACAACACTCTTCTGTGGCATTTCTCCTGAAGCTCAGTATATCAAGAGGTCAGACATGAATGCTGAAGGAAAATTTCTGGTAGACATCATTGGCAAAATTCTTCTCTGCAAGACACACTCCATCAGAGACATCTCATCCTATTTCTTCGACATAATGCAAGCAATTGTCTGCCGCAAGAAATTTCAGTTTGGTATGCTGATTCTGGACAAAATCAAGGACAGCTTGAAATCACCCAACTACGCCAGAATCATCTCTCTGCTTCTCCATGAAACAGATCCTGCAGTTTTCAACTTCACCAAAGGAACCCCACTTCACCACATGAAGAAGGTCTCCATCTCTTCAATTCAGAGATGGGATCTCAAGCTCAAGAACTCTGCCCAAGCTGCACATGTTTCAAAAATTCTAGCAGTTCTAACTGAAGAGGACAGGACTCCATCTCCCTCTCCTCATCATGTGGCCAGCTCCTCTGGTGCACCAAGTGAGGGGGAGCATGCTCCTTCTAGCCAAGTCAGGCAGCCCTCTCCTCAGCCAGAAATTCCATCCCTACCTCATACTCCACAGAGTCCAGCCACTCCTTCAGATCAAGTACCTCAAGACACTCTTCTATCAACACCTGCTGCTATAGATTCCATGATTGCAGAGCTTTCTGAAGATGTGCTCCCTCCTCCTCCTCTCTCTCCTCTAGCTCCAACCTCTGAAGGTAACAAGGACTTGTCTCCAGCACAGACTCCTGCTCACTCTCCAGCCAGGACTCCCACACCTTCTCCAAATCCTCCAGCAGATAAGTCAGACACCATTTTTATTTCTGATGAGCCTTCTCCTGAGCCAGCTGAGGCCCCTCTCAGAAACCTCGATTTCTCCATCCCCCATGATACAAAAGAATTGGATGCTATCATTCCTACCACCAGAGCTCTTAGCTCAGTATTAATTGAAGAAATAGCTCCTTGGGTAACTCCTCCTCTCCCTACCGCTGCTCCCTCTACTGCTGCTGCTACAGTCTCCTCCTCCTCAGATTTGCTGTAACACATCACCATTCTTCTTCAAGAACAAATACATCATTTTGATACCTCTCTAAAGGTGGTCACTGACAAGGTCACTGCTCTTGAGACTGATATGAGCAGAGGTTTTGCTGAAATTCAGCATAACACTGACAAGCTCAAGTACCTGTTCCAACTTGGTGGCAAAGCCCTCGACCATACTATCACTAGTGTGGGCAATGTTATGGAACAAGGTATCACCTTGGCAAACAATCAGATAGAACTAGACAAGAGGACTGAAGCCAACAAGATGAAGATCTGTGAAGAAGTTGGCATTTTCAAAGATGACACCATAGAGAAAGTATCTGTTGAAATCAGAAAGTGGGAGGGTTTGATAAAAGAACTCAAAGAACAGGTAGAAAAATCTACTGCTCAAAAGACAGCTGTATGGGAAGCTCATGTGAAGACCATTCATGATGATGTGCTTGCCCGGATACAGAGTGTCAAATTTCACACATATGACACTGCTGTATGGATGCACAATCAGATCTTGCCAGATCTTGCAGTTGACCCAAACATCATTCCCCATCATCTCAATCCTCTAGCCACAGATGTCACTGCCCCAGCTGTTCCTCAACAACCTACCTTCTCTCCCAGGCCTGGAGACTCAGTTGCTCCTCTAGACACTTATGTTCCAAGCTGGGAAGAAGACGATCCTGCTGATATATTCCTTCAAGCCCCTCCAGAGATCAGAATCCACAAGAGGAAAAGGAAATATGGTGAAGGTCCCTCTGTTAGCAGGACTGTTCCTTCTAAGGCCCCTGAACATGCTGAAGCCTGGTCTCCAACTTCAAAGTCTCTCATTTTGGACACACTCAGGCTGGTCATAGATCACAATGAGAACAGAAACATGCACTATAGTTCCCAGGAATGGGAGTTATATGAGAAGTCAATGCTGAAAAGGAAGATCCATGACAGAGAATTTGGGAGAAATAACCCTGCTGCTCCTCCAAGGCCTCCTAAATATTTCCCAAAGTCATTCAGCTATCTTAGAAGACAGTAGGAAAAGATGGATAAGCAGCACTCTCAAGCCTAAACCTAAAAGATGTTGAGAGATTGAAATGACAAGTTGTAGACTTGATATTTTTGGAAACTCATATATATACAATTCTTCATTACTGTCTAATTATCTTTTTCATTACCTTTGCTTACCTGCTCATATTTTTTTCTACTTAGTTTCTTTTATATCCATAATTCACCTTAGTGTAAAGGGTTCTGACTTCAACAAATAGGGGGAGATTGTTGGGTATTTCATCCACATGAACCCAGATTTGATGAAGTCACCCTGGAACTAATATGAATTAAGTTGTATCTGATGTTTGGTTTGAGTTATATGCTTGCAGGAATTTCACTGGAAGTGTAGACCATTGTCAGTCCACAGTGGGTCTTCAAACACAGGAACTGTGCAATGTAATCCCTCATTGCATATTTCAAGGTGTTGACTCATGTGTGGTCTCTCTATTGGGATACACTTCATATTCAAGATATTGGACTATGGGAAAGAAATTTGAAGCTGGCTACTCTAGAAGAATCAGTTTTTCCAACATCAGAAATTTTCTAAGTGTTTTACTCGAGTAGAGCTTTCACCTACTCGAGTAGTCTGGGTATAATTTACTCGAGTAAAGGAACCTTATACTCGAGTAGACATAGTCATATACTCGAGTAGCTAAGTCACCTACTCGAGTAGACAAAGTTATATACTCGAGTAGCATGCTTATATACTCGAGTAGATTACTCTTTATACCCGAGTACTAAAGGGTTTCCTCATCTAAATTTCTTTAAGTCACATACTCGAGTAAGTACACTCATATACTCGGGTAAGTATACTCACTTACTCGAGTAGATAGAAACATACTCGAGTAGTTCATTATACCTACTCGAGTAGATCATGTGTCACTCGTGTACCTTGATATTTCCCTACTCCAGAATTTTTCTAAGTCTTTTACTCGAGTAGAACTTTCACCTACTCGAGTAGATTACTTCCTCTTGAGTAGTTTAGTTCAACTACTCGAGTAGTTGCCAACAGACCTCTTCAGAATTTTTCTAAGTATTCCACTCGAGTGGTACGTCATGTACTCGAGTAGTTCATGTAATATACTCGAGTAACTTCTCCAGTACTCGAGTAGATCCTTTATGTACTCGAGTAGGTCTCTACACATACTCGAGTAATTCTGACTGCTTACTCGAGTAGTTGATTTCTAGATACTCGAGTAGTCTATCTACATATACCCGAGTATGCTTTTCATCATATACTCGAGTAGTTATTCAACTACTCGAGTAGTTATTGACTTACTCGTGTAGTTGGCTGAATCTTTCCGAAATTTTTCTAAGTCCTTTTTCTGACGAGATTTTTCAAATCACGCGACATGATTGGTCCACGTGTACATCATTATGATCGATTATGACCGTTAGTCTCTCCTATATAAGGTCTTATCAGAAAATGACAAACTCTAAGTATTCTCCAAGCTTTCTTGCCATTCTATTTCGAGAAATATTCTTCAGCCGACTCCTCTCTGATTTTCGCAAATCGGAAGCCGCCGTCGTCGCCTTCTTCTCCGGCCAAAGCTTCTACTTTCAGAGGACTATTCTGAAGAGAGTTACAGATCGAGATCGACTTCGCTGATCAGACTCTCTCTCGATTTCTGTAAAAGCGAGTAAATCTAGATCGAAGCCGAGAACTTCTTTACCGATTTCTGAAAGTGCTACAAAGTTGAAAAGAAGAAGATCATGGCCGTGTCTTCCAGATCTGGGTGATTTTCTGTTTGTATTCTGGTAAACCTCATTTTATTCTTGTAGGAGAAATCTTCTCCGAGTGTAGGAGTTTTTCACTCCGAGTTTGTAGGAAGTGCTATCTTCCGAGGTGTAGATCCTTTTTGTTTGGATCGAGTTTGTAGGAACTTTGTTCCGAGGGTAGGATCGATTTTTGATCCGAGATAGTGGAGTAGCTGAGTCTAGTTGATTACTAGATCGGTGAGGGAAAGTGGATGTACCCAAGGTTGGGGAACCACTATACATCTTGTGTCGTTTGTGATATTGGTAGATATTTCTGTGCTGTGCTCTAATTATTTTTTATTCTGCAAAAGACGCACAAACCACCTATTCACCCCCTATAGGTGATTTAGGTCGACAACAGTTTTCTTTCACCAAGCCAGAGTTTGATAAGGAGAAGTTTGATAAGGACTTCCAGGAAGGCATAACTGCTGTCAAAACAGCTATTGAGCTATCTCAAAAGACTATTTCAGGACTGCTGCTAAATTTAAAGGGATTTTATAAGGATGGTGTTAATTTCCTGGATGAATAAATAAGATTTCAAAAGGATGACCTTAGAGATCATGTGGCCAAAGAAGTCAAACAGGGGGAGAGAGTATTAGTCAAAGCTGGATCGAATCATGCTAAATGGATTTCTAACAGCATCAGAGCCACACTTGGATATCCATCCCTTTGTGATGATGACAATGTGGCTGAATCTGGTATAAGCCCTGCTATTTTTGGAGGTGAGCAAGCTGAAGTTGCTCAAGTAATCTATCCTCCAGCAGATTTTGAGATGATACATCATGAAGTACAATCTATGTACAGTCCTCCTGAAGGTAATAAAAATATTATTTTTGAGAAAGTAGACAAGCCAGTGTCTGAGGAAGTTTTGACCAAAGAGCAAGAAACTTTTTTGTCTAAGAAGAGATTCAGAGAACAGGCAGAATTAAAGCCTGATTTTGAGCAGTGGAGTCCAACCTCCAGGAACATTATATTGACTGCTTGGAAAGTTGTGAAGGACCAGACCCATGATAGGGGTAAATGGTATTCTGACAAGAATGGAGAAAGCATGAAGCCAGGCAAGAAGCCATAGTTCAGTATAGAAGGAAGGCAAAACTTGGGAAGCTACCTCCTAATGCTTAGGAGCCAAGCAAATATTTCCCAAAGCCTTTTCATTACTTTGAGAGACAAAGAATTAGGGCTGAGGAACTAAAGAAGAAAGATCTAAAAGGCAAGAAGCCAGCTGATGACACTGATGCTCCAGTTCAAGCCAAGGTCCAATCAGGTAAAGGAATTGTCATCAAGGAGCCAGTGCTGCCTTAGATTAGTTGTACTAGATTTTATAACATTGTAAACTTTTGTATTAAAATCTATGTAAACTTTTGTTAAAGAAAGTATTGGAAGTTGAAACAAAATTATAATGAATGCTCATTATGTTAGCATACTTATTCTGTGATGAAATATCTTTTATGTTTTGTTTTAAGTATTTACCCTATCATATAATGTTGTTATACATCATAATGTGTATTTGTTATGAATGGTGTATATCATTGACTAAGAGTTATGACTTCTCCAAATAAGGGGAGATTGTTGGGTACATTGGAAAATGTGTACCAGATTTGAAGAAGCCTCACCCTACTCAATGATATGCATCAAGGTGTATTTGATGTGTTTTGAGTTTATATGTGCAGGTTAAGTAAATGCAGGAATGCAGAAAAAATTTCTAATTCCATATGTCGACACCTAGAGAAGCAATGTCGACACTTATGAAGGCTTGTGTCGACACTAGAGAAAAGCTGTGTCGACACTTGGAGTTAGATGCGTCGACACCAGGAAAGGCTTTGTCGACACCAGAAGAAATTGTGTCGATACCAGGAGGCAGTGTCGACACACAGAGAAGCATTGTCGACATCAACTGTGTCGACACCGAGAGGCAGTGTCGACACACAGGAATACTTAGTCGACATCAAATATGTCGACACCAAGAGGCAGTGTCGACACATAGAAGACTTTGTTGACATCAACTGTGTCGACACACAACAAAGCTTCAACAAAGTTAAAGTAAAGAAGTACTTGTGTCGACATAAAGGAGATGTGTCGACACACAGCAAGTTTCAACAAAGTTAAAGAAAAGAAGGCTTGTGTCGACACACGGAATCAGTGTCGACACATTCTAAAGAAGCTGTGTCGAGAAGCTCTTACAACAACAAAAGGAGTTGTGTCGACACCACCAAGGCATGTGTCGACACTTAGTCCACTTGTGTCGACACTTAGTCTACTTGTGTCGACACATGATGAAGATCAGTCTCGACACTTTCAGACAGAGACAGTATTTCAAGAAGTGACTGGATGACTTGACAGCTGCCATTTCTAACCGGTCTACTGCAACTGTCAAAGATGTCAGAAGTTTGTTAGAAATCGGATCAGCCGGTTACCATGAAGGAAGACTATATAAAGGTTTTCTCCTTCAACAGATGGTGTACAATTATAGAAGATTGAAGATCTACACAGATATCTATAAAAGTAGCGAACATGCAGCTAACAAACGGACAGAAGTTTTGAATAATTGAAATTTTATTATCCAATAAAGATGATCTTTACAAAGGTATGACCTCCCTTTTATAGAATGGAGGAGATAGGAGAGAGTACAAACAAACAATGTGGGACTAAAAAATTTACAGGGCTGAGCAGCTAGAAATAAAAGAGACCGCACAGGCCGCGCGGTTAGACAAATGGGCTAACCTCTCGGCAACTCCAGCAGGAAGAGAACATGCCGCAATAGGAGGCCGCTAGACTGCCCGGTTTCCAAACTTCTGAGAGAGACCGCCAGATCGCTCGGACTACAAACAGCAACAGTCAGAACATGAACCTGCTAGAATGGAACCGCTTGACCGCGCGGTCAACAACCCGCCTGACTAGACTGCCAGGCCGCCCGGTCTAACACTTCAACACTCCCCCTTAAGCTGGAGCATCGATATCAATCATGCCCAGCTTGTCACAAATGTGGAAGAAGGAAGTAGAGACCGGTTTTGTGAAGATATCCGCCAATTCTTTGTCAGAGGTGACAAACGGAGTACAAATCTGTTTCTTCAAAATCTCCTCCCGAACGAAGTGTTAGTCAACCTCTATATGCTTTTTTCTCTCATGGAAGACCGGATTTTTGGATATGTATATAGTGGCCTTGTTGTTACAGAACATAGGAAGAGGATAGTCATAGACCTCTCCTAGGTCAAGCATGAGAGCCCGTAACCACTTTAACTCACACGTGGTTGACACCATACTCCGGTATTCGGCTTCTACACTAGATCTGGAGACAATGGACTGTTTCTTGCTCTTCCAACTCACAAGATTTCCTCCAACAAAAGTACAAAAACCTGATGTGGATTTACGATCGCATTTATCATCCGCATAACTTGAATCTGAGTAGGCTTCAACCCTCAGATGGTCATTCCTCTGAAAGATTAGCCCTTTGTCTGGTGCTGCTTTGACATACTCTAAAATCTTCAAGGCAGACTGAAGATGGCACTCCCTGGGAGCTTGCATAAACTGACTGACCTTGCCTACAGCATAGGAGATGTTGGGTCTGGTCACCGTGAGATAGATGAGTTTGCCGACCAAACATCTGTACCTTGTGACATCAGATAGAAGAGGCGAGTCATCCGTCCACGTTTTGTCTTCTCCAATAGCTATGGGAAACCGGGCCGGTTTGGCACCTGTCAACCCTGCCTCTTGTAGAAGATCAAGGGCATACTTCCGTTGGGAGAGAACCAACAAGTCCAGCTTCCGAGAAATTTCTATCCCCAAAAAGTATTTTGGGGATCCCATATCCTTTGTGACCAAGTGTTGACGGAGGTATTTTTTCGTCAAGTCCACCCCAGCTTGGTCATCGCCAGTAAGAAGAATATCATCCACATATACTGCCAGAACCACCAGTCCCGAGGTCGTTTTGCGAATGAATAAGAAGTGATCGGTCGAACTCCTTGCAAAGCCGATGGTAGCCACAATACCACTGAACTCGTCGAACCATGCTCGAGGGCTCTGCTTTAGGCCATAAATCGCCTTCTTCAAACGGCATACGCATGTCTCCCCCTGAGAAACATACCCAGGAGGTTGCTCCATGTAGACGTCCTCCTGAAGATCTCCATAGAGAAAGGCATTTTTGACATCAAGCTGGGAAATAGCCCAATCCCTGTTAACAGCCACAGAGAGAAGAACACGGATGGTACTGAGGCGAGCAATCGGAGAGAAGCTGTCAAAGTAATCAATGCCGTAAGTCTGAGTGAAGCCTTTGGCCACCAGCCGGGCCTTGTAGCGATCCATAGTGCCGTCGGGGCGAAATTTATTACAGACAAAGAAGGAGACGGAGGAGGAGATGAGGGAAGAGTGGAGACGTCGAGAGGCGGGGAAGGAACAGAGAGAGGCAGTGGAGAAGCAGAGACATCAGGAGGAAGAGAGGAGTAAAGAGAGAAGTAGGATGCATTCTTGAAGAATGTCACGTCCGCGGAGACATATTGTTTGCGCAGAACGGGGTCAAAACAGAAATAGCCTTTTTGAGTGGTAGAGTACCCCAAAAAGACACACTTGGTGGAACGGGGGGAAAGCTTGTCGCGGGTAGCGGAGGGAGCGTGAACAAAAGCCGTACACCCAAATACGCGGAGAGGGAGAGGAAAGGGTTCCTTGCGGGGGTATAGAATGGAGAAGGGGGTCTGGTCGTGGAGAACTGTGGAGGGAAGACGATTGATGAGATAGCATGCGAGGAGCACAGCGTAGCCCCAGTAGGAGCGGGGTACTTGCATCTGCGTCATGAGAGTGCGAGCGACATCAAGGAGGTGACGGTTCTTACGCTCCGCCACCCCATTTTGCTGGGAGGTGTAAACATAAGTGGTTTGATGAAGGAGACCATGTTGCCGAAAGAAAGAGGAAAACTCATGACTAAGATATTCCTTAGCATTATCAGAGCGTAAAACTTTAATAGAAATGCCATTTTTAGTCTTAATCATGAAATAAAAGGATTGCTAGATAAAAAAGAGTTCAGAGCGATCTTTTAATAGATACACCCATATACATCTAGAAAAATCATCTATAAAAGTTACAAATTAGGAACTACCCCGACCAACGGTGATGGTAGGAGCAGGACCCCAGACATCAGAATGAATGAGATCAAACGGGCGAGAGGAGCCACGGACTTGCTTCGGCGGGAAGGAGGAGCAATGATGTTTGTCAAGCTGACACACATCACAGTTGAGCGGAGGACTGGACAGAGGTATGTGGGGCAGAAGCTGTCGTAGAATCCGAGGAGGAGTATGTCCAAGGCGAAGATGCCATTGAAGCAGATCTGTAGAGGAGGAGGAGTAGGCGGACAGAGCGGAAACGTTATCGAGGAAATAGAGTCCGCCGCTCTCAGTCCCAGTAGTAATCATCCGCTGGGTCCTCGGGTCCTGAAAAGAACAAGAAGTGGGAGTGAATAAGACAGAGCACTGGAGTTGCCGGCATAAAGTAGTAACGGATAATAAATTGTACGGGAACTTCGGGACATAGAGAGTGTCCTCCAAGCGAAGCGATGGGGTAACTTGAACCATGCCCGTCCCAAGCACCGGGGACGGTGAACCATCCGCCACACGAACTGTGGGTAGGCGGTCATGCGTTTCAAGGAGAGAGAAGCAATGAGGGTTGCCAGTCATATGATTTGTAACACCCGAGTCAATCAGCCATTTACCTTGGGTAACGACGTGGGCACTACTTGAAGTCGTGGCCACAGAGGCAGACGGGCGAGAGGAGGCGGAGGTCGAGGAAGGAGCATCACCGGAAGGGCGAAGATGAGGATGTTTCTGCCAGCAGTGGTCAACAGAATGGCCGGTACGACCACAGTGAGAGCAGAGGAACCTGTACGAACCACGTCCGCCGGAGTGGCTGCGGCCACTAGGACCCCCCCACCCCCCCCCCCCCCCCCCCCCCGCTGAGTCGAGTGAGCATAGGAGTCCTGGGAAGGAGAAGAGGCCAACAGATACCGCTGGAGTAGTGAAGTAACAGCGGCAATGCGAGTCGCGGTGGCATCCAAGGTAGGTGATTCTGCCTCACCCAAGATCTGCTGGCGGATCATATCATAAGAATAGGGAAGACGGAGAAGATAACAAACAACCAGGAGTTCCTGGAAGTGTTTGTGCTGGTCGGCCAAGTTCGCGGATAAGGGGCGATTCTGTAGGATCTCTGTGCCAAGAGCCTGAACCTGCTGATAAGCCGCAGCAGGAGACATGGAGGGGCGGGCGAAGAGGTCCGCATAAAGAGTATAAATGCGGGACGTCTGACCCCCCTTCGAATAGAGAGCAGCTAGGTGAAGCCAGGCGGCCTTGACCGTCTCATCATTGCGAATGACGGGAAGGCACTCATCAGAGAGGTTGTTGGCCAGCCAAGTACGGACAAGGGCATCACTCGTATCCCAGTCATCAAACTCAGGAGAGTTAAGAGGAGGAGGGTCATCAGTGAGGTGCTGACGCTTACGCTGAGAGTGAAGAAGAAAGGTGAAAGAAACGCTCCAATCGGGATAGTTGGAGCCAACAAGCTTAGAAAGCGTGCCAAGGTTTCCCGAAGGAGTAGGATGAGCTGCAGGAGTGGTGGAGGTAGAGATAACGGGGGTGGAGAGACCGGAAGTGGCCATAGATAAGGCAGGAAACCGCGCGAGAAGAAGAGAAGTCGCGGGGAGATAAAAAAGGAGAGCAACCCGCACGACCTAAGGAGGAGGCCATGACACGAGAAAGAAACCACAGTGAACAAGGACGAAACCGCAGCGGGCTAAAGGGAAGAAGCTGCAGCGGTCACGGTGGCAGAACACCAGCGGTCAGGAAGCAGACCAAGGCACAGGGTAAGAGGTCACGCGAACTGAAAAAGTTCGAGCGAACAGAAGAGAAGAGGAAACAAAGGACCCAGGAGAATAGGTCGAGAACAGACCGAAAGAAAGCGCGCGAATAGGGATAAGCTGCGCGAACAGTACAGCGGTCAGAAGAGAAAACAAGTCACGAGAACAGGTCGCGGGAAGAAGAAACAAGCCGCACGAGCAGAGAGAGCGTAGTCAGGTGGAAAGGACTGAGTGCTTTGATACCATGTAAAAGTAGCGAACATGCAGCTAACAAACGGACAGAAGTTTTGAATAATTGAAATTTTATTATCCAAAAAAGATGATCTTTACAAAGGTATGACCTCCCTTTTATAGAATGAAGGAGATAGGAGAGAGTACAAACAAACAATGTGGGACTAAAACATTTATAGAGCTGAGCGGCTAGAAATAAAAGAGACCTCACAGGCTGCGCGGTTAGACAAATGGGCTAACCGCTCGGCAACTCCAGTAGGAAGAGAACATGCCGCAATAGGAGGCCGCTAGACCGCCCGGTCTCCAAACTTCTGAGAGAGACCGTCAGACCGCTCGTACTACAAACAACAACAGTCAGAACATGAACCTGCTGGAATGGAACCGCTTGACCGCGCGGTCAACAACCCGACTGACTAAACCGCCAGGCCGCCCGGTCTAAAACTTCAACAATATCTAACAACACAAAAAGAAGAATACATTCGACAGAAGATCTAAGAAGTTGGAGAGAGAGTGCTCCATCTAAGAAGGGCAGTTGCTGAACCAGGCTGCCAAGAAAGATTCAGATTGAGATCTGAATCTCAAGTCAGAAGCTGATTGAAGATCAACTTATCAAGAGTTCAACCCTACTGAGTTCAGATTCAATAAGCTTTGAAGAAAGCTAAGAGTGGTTGTGCTCTACCATCAGGTTCTTCCAAGAACTGATCAAGAATCCATCCATCCTTTCTCTCTCTACCTGGGTGGTGGGTAAACACTTTGTAAACTCTATTTTCTGTAGGATCTATTCTATCTAGATCTGAGCTGTAAGCCTATTTTATAAAGGCTGAGTGTAGGAGAATATATTCTCTGAGTGGTAGGCCTTGTTGAATGCTAAGGTAGGGCTGTGAGCCTGAGTTGTAGGAGATTGATATCTCTGAGTTGTAGGCCTTGTGTAGGCTGAGGTAGGACAGATTGCCTGAGTTGTAGGAGCCTTATTTGGGGTTCTGAGTTGTAAGATCTGAGGATCTAAGGTGAAGTGAAGAAGTTAGGTCGAATCTAGCACACTGCTAGATAGGCGAAGGGGGAAAGTGGATGTACCCAGACCTTAGGGAACCACTATAAAAATCTGTGTGCAATCTATGTTGTGATATTTTTGTGAATCTGTATTGTGTTAGCTATAACATTTACTACTGCTAAGTAAACAACTGAATTGATTTGCTGCCTTAAAAGAAAAACAGGAATTAAACCTATTCACCCCCCACCTCTAGGTGGTTAGGAACTAATTCTTTCATCCTTGGAGCATTTTATTTTGGGATCATTTCTAACTAGCTCATCACTAAAGAGCTGACCAATGGCCTTATAATTCAAATGAACCAGTCTCTTGTGTTATTAGACACAATGTGAGACATTATCATTTGCAGTTAGGCATATATGGGAACTACTATCTGAGCAAAAAAAGTTTAAACAATAAACATTCCCACTCCTAGTGCCTGTTAAGATGACACTTTGGTCAATTAACCTCTTGATGTAGCACTTATCCTTGTGGAAGAAAATATCATAACCAAGTTCACATAGTTGGCTTATGCTTATGAGGTTGTGTTGCAACCCCTCCACATAAGCCACCTTTGTGATGGTGATTATGCCATTTGAGATCTTATCATAACCTCTGGTTATTCCCTAGTTAGAGCCTCCAAAGATGACCTTGGGTCCATTCTTTACTGGAGTGAACTCCTTCAATAGCTCCTTTGTTCCAGTCATGTGTCTGGAACATCCACTGTCCAAATATCATTTAGGGGAATTGGTACCTGAACTAACCTGAAAAGAACACAAATCATCTCACCTTAGGGCCCTAATTTCTATTGGGTCCTAGGTTCACTTTAGCCTGAAAATAACATTGCCTTCCTGCAGTATTACTGATAGGTTGGCTACCTCTGGACACTGAAGGATTATGTCAGCAATCTACAGCATAGTGACCCACTTTGCCACAACACCAGCAATCATGGATATTATATCTCCTTTTCTGTTTAGGACCAGCATTTGGCTTGACTGCTCCTTGAACAGTGGGAAGATGAGCTATTGTATACTTCTGTTTTCTTTCAGCAGCCATTTATCTGAAGGAACGTCTTTTAGCTGACTATTTTGGTCTTTTATGAGAGCCACCAGTTGCATGTCTCTTTTCAGCTAACATGCATCTGATAGCATCAGAAATTTCCATTCCAACCTTGCTAGAAGACTCGCCTTGAGTCACCACTTTTGTTAGATGACTCAGATTTCTTGCAGCAGCATTATCCATGAGTTTTGGAGCTGGGTCACCAAAAAGAAATGGTCCAGGATGGGTCATTTGAATTTCCTCATGGGCAGCTTTAAAGGCCCTCACATGGCTGTATCTTCTACCTTGGTTGGGATCATATTGGTCCATACCAGTGAATCTGCCATTCTCCCAGTGACCATAACAGCTTTCATGGTCATACCTGTTCGAAGGCAACAAAACTTTCTGAAAAGGAATTTGAGGCAATGAGGCTAGAGACACTACTGGTGCCTTCCCCTTTCCCTATCCTTTTGGATTGGGAGGTATAGCAGGTTCCTTATATCCTAACTCTTTCTTACCCACTTGGGTAGGGTGGGTGTCAATTAAGGGAAGCACAATGTTTGGCTTAGAAAACTTGGTCACCAGCAATCTCTCATTTAGGAGATCATTTTCAAGTTTTTGGATAAGTTTCTCATTTGAGACTCTTACCACTGACTGCCTGTCAATGATCTCCTCGAGCTGGGCTGATTGTGCAGCCATATCAGTGAGAGCTTTTTCTTAGCCTTCACACTTTCTTTTAAGACTGAGAAACTCTTTTGTCTGTCTCTTGGCAAGGAGTTTGCACCTCTTGAAAGCTTCAAGAAATTCTCCATACTTGTCAATTATAAAATTGACATTATCCTCAGAATCTGAATCCCCTTCATCCATTGATGATTGAGCTTCACAATCTGAGATAGCCTCATGAGTTGAAATAGAAGACAGAGATCTAGAATTTACCTGAGCTTGTACAGGTTGATCCTGGCTGCTCTCTTCATCAGTTATTGCCATCAATCCATGGTAATGAACATCTTATTCTTCATCTTTATCCACCTTTTAGTCACTATTTTAATGTGACAGAGGGGCCCTGATCCCTATCCAAGCAGTAGGGTATTCTTCAGGTTCTCCTTCAGCAGCAACCATTAGCATAATGTAGGCTTCTTCTTCTTCACTGTCTGACCCAGAGGATGAGTTAGGCCAGGTCTTTTCCTTCTTGGTCACAAGGTACTTCTCTTTCTTCTTTCTCTTGTGGTGCTTCATCACTCCTTCTTCTTTTGTCTTCACTGGGCAGTCAGCAACTATATGCACAGGTTTGCTGCAGCAGAAACAAATTACATTAGAAGAAGTTTGTTTGTTAGATTTAGGAGCATACCTGTCCTCTTTAGAGGATTTCCTTCTATGCTGTGAGGAAGAGGATGAACTTATATTCTCTCAATGCCCCTTCTTCATGAATTTCTGAAACTTCCTGGAGAAGGCAGCAAAGTCCTCATCAGATGTATGGCTGTCTGAAGTGCTGGTCAATGAGCACTCAGAATCTGACTCAGCAATTTTTCTGAGTGGAGAGTTCTTCCTTCTGCTCCTGGATGGGGTTTCAGCTTTGAAGGCCACAGACTTCTCCTTGGCCTGTGACTTACTGCTCCTCTCTTCTTCCTTTCTTTCAGCAAGCTGCATCTCATATGACAACAACTTCTCAAACAGGATTGGAGGAGGTGTGTCAGCTAACTTGTCCATTTCCCTAATGACACAAATCTTTGTGTCACAATCATTTGTGAGGGACCTGAGAAATTTGTCATTCAGCTCATATGTGTTGAAGACCCTTCCATATGTTCTCAGTTCAATCACTATTCTGAAAAATCTTTCAAAGCTTTTAGCAATGCCCTCAGACTTTCCTTGTCTGAAGGCCTCATACTCCTGGTTGAGCATGAATTTTTTGTCATCCCTCACCTCCTCTAAGCCCTCCATGAACACAACTAGTGTGTCTCACATATCCTTGGAGGTCTTGCAGTGCACCAGATTTTGGAAGGTTGAATCATGTATTGCACTTGCAATGATGTTTTGACTTTTATTGTCCATGGAGGCAAGTAAGAGCTCATCTTTGTTCATTTCATCATAGTATTTAGTTGTCTGGATGTTGACATCCAAAACTGAGATCGTCATAGGGATGAAGGGTCCTTCTTTAACTGTGATGTAAATCTTAGGGTCAGCAGTGTACAACCCCGTGTTAGTCGAGTGGGTCCACCAGACAGGGAGAGCGGACCAAGGAAACCTGTCTGCGCCAGAACAACATGCGGGTGAGTTCAGAACAACCAGCTCGTTCCCACCAAATCTAGGTGAGCGAGCTGCGCGAGCCAGCCCAACCAGCCCGCGTCCGCCCGGGGTTCATTGAACCGAATCGGTTTTTCGCTGGACCGAGCTCGGGTTGAGATCGACGTTCGTCGAGCAGGGCTCGGTGTTCGTCGAACGGAGCTCGCCGTTCATCGAGTAGGGCTCAACGCTCGTAGAACGGAGCTCGTTGTTTGTCGAGCGGGGCTTGGCGTTTATCGAATGGAGCTCGTCGTTCGTCAAACGGGGCTCGGCGTTCGTTGAGCAGAGCTCGGCCTTCTTTGAGTTGACCTCGTGAGTTAGAATCCTAGATTCGTCGAACAAATCTTGGAGAACTCAATTCTTCTAGAATTCCTTCTGCAGTAATAATCCCAGACCGCCCCGAACGAGTGAAGGTATTGGAGGGCTACTAGCCCAGTTTTTTTTTATGAGGCTTCATTTATACTTTACCCCTGCTGGCGCCCTCCTGGCTTTGGAGTTGAGTGACGTTGCTCCACTCGATGCTCTCGGCGCCCTCCTGGCTTTGGAGTTGAGTGATGTTGCTTCACTCGACGCTCTCGTCGTCCTCCTGGCAATGGCGTTGAGTGACGTTGCTCCACTCGATTCTCTCAGCACCCTCCTGGCTTTGGCGTTGAGTGATGTTACTCTACTCGACACTCTCGGCGCCCTCCTGGCATTGGCGTTGAGTGATGTTGCTCCACTCGCCTAGTGTCCTATGAGGTGTTTATTACCATTTTACCCTCGCCAGGGGTGCAAATAGCTTGTTAGAACAGTGGAATTATGTTGTTGGCAGACCTAGTTGGGTTGCATATAGCTGTTCAAAACAGCTGAGGTTGGCTATTTGCAGGCCGTCTTTAGAAAACTATAAATAAGACCCAAGGGGCGCCTCAGAAGGCATGTTTGCTAGTGTTCTGATCTTCTTGTGCTTTTTGAGGTAGCCTTAGCTCAACCTTTGACTAAGGAGGGGAAACGCTCTAAGATCTTCTGGGTGTGTGGTGGGACCTCCACGTCGAGCCCTTGGGTCAGTTCCCTTTTCTTTTGTTATTTGGCTTGCAGGAGAGAAGTAGGTGTGTGATCACCCCATCCCCAAGGGTGAACTCCACAAGAGACCGAGTTTTCAGTTACAACATTTTGGTGCGGAGAGTGTGAAAAGTGGTCAGCATAGAAAATCTTCAACAGGCTAGATGGTAAAAGGAGAAGGACAAGGCTCGGACAGGTCCGACTTTCCACCCCCACCCCCTCTAGCCACAGTGGGGATGTTTGAAGACTTCAGGCAGGAGGTGCTCAACATCGTCAAGTTCGCACTCGGCGCGCAGGATGAGTGCTCGACTCCAGCTGTTCCAATCATCGTCGCCCGTCTCTGGGCAAGGACGCTCCCGGCAGGTAAGCTGGGAAGGAGGTTGCCGAGGAAGGAAGGGGATGCGAGCTCCCCGGGTGCGTACACTTTCCCGGTTCGACAAGAGGAGGGCGGTTCGACGAGAAGGGGGCGAGATCCTCCGGCTCGCCCAACAGGGGGAGGCAGCCCCTTCAGTGAGCCGATTTCTTTTGCCCAAGTTTCAGAGGGGTTCAGGGAACACGACATGTCTTACTAAACCGGGAAGGGGACCCGATCCAGCACATCCAGTAGTTCGAGGACGTGGTCTCGATCCGGTAGATGTCGGATGGCTTCAAGTGCAGGCTCATTGCCATCACCCTCAAGGAGAAGGCGAGAGAGTGGTTCCATCAACTACCAGCCAGCTCCATTTACTGCTTCGAGGACCTGCGTCAGGGGTTCATGTTGAGGTTCACCACCTCCAAGAGGAGGAAGAAGGAGTCAGAGTCCCTGTTTCACATCAAGCAGGGGGTGAACGAGATGTTGGGGAGTTACGTTGATCGGTTTCAGGAGGAGGTCACCCAGGTCCAGGAGATGTCAGGCCATAGCCTAATGGTGGCCTTCACCCGGGGGCTGCAACAGGGTTTCTTCAGGATGGAACTGAAGAGAGTGTCGCCCCTCTCCTATGAAGAGATTATGGAGAGGGAGGCAAGGGAAGTCGATGGGGAGGCATCAAATCTGGAGTTTGCCCGGAAACTGGCCAGGTGGGCCATGGAGGAGGAGAAGGAGCCGAGATGCGGCAGAGGTCAGGAGGAAAGGAGAGTTGAACCCCGGCAGAGGGAACATCAACAAATTTAGTAGCAGCAACAACCCAGGTGTGGGCATTAGGAGTCGGACCGTCGGCTAGGCTGGAGGCCCGAGTGGCAAGACCAGGGGCCACAAATAGGTTACCGGGGAAGGGACAACCGCCAGGGGGGCAGGATCAATTCCACCCCCAAGGTTGGAGGCAGGCTCAAAGACCTCCCCTCCCTGATCAAAATCAGGCTATGTCTATAGCCATGGGGGAGAGGAGAAGAGCCGCGTAGAGGAGGAGGAGAGAAGTTAGGGTGGGTTGCCCTACTGCGACTTCCACCAAGAGGAAGGACACGCCACGGCCACATGCCCAGAGTTTCTCGAAATGAGAGGAAACAGAGAGTAGTATCAACGGCAGGGTCGCTAGGAGGTGAGGATTGAGGAGGTCCTTCCTCGGGCGGAGGAGGATCGATGCGAAGATTGGGCAGACGTCAGAACCCGGGGAGGGATCAGAGTGATCCATGGGGGGAGGTGGGGGTGGGGGTTGAGGCTTCCCGAACGGCGAGCCTCCACACCATGTATCGTCGGAGCATTGGCTCCACATCTCAGACCCCACCCCTGGAGTAGAAGATCACCTTCTCGAGGAAGGATATGCTGGATCATGAGGATCCCTTCTGCGATGCGCTGGTCATACAGACAGCCATTGAGAATTTCACCGTCTCTAGGATCCTCATTGACAACGGAAGCTCCGTCAATGTCATCTTCAAGAAGGCATTCGACGCGATGAAGGTGGAGGCAAAGAGGGTGTTGGCTTTAGATGGGCCTCTTTTTGGGTTTTCGGGGGAGTGAAAGGAGGTAGAAGGAGGATTGGGGCTCCACGTCACTCTAGGGGGTTTTCCCGGAATTGCAGGTTTGTCATCGTGGATGCCCCCAGTAGCTACAACGCCATATTTGGGCATCCCCTCATCAGCACCTTCCACTACGTCCCCTCGTCCTTCCACCAATGCCTGAAGTTCAACGCTAAGGGGATCCAGGTCCGGGTTCGGGGTGACCCCAAAGTAGCGAGGGAGTGCTACGTCACCACTGTGAACTCTATCTTCTGACAGGAAGGGACCGAGGAGTTGGAGTGGAGAATGGAGGAGGCAGAACATGAGGCGGGAAGAGAAGATGGAGGTGGAGAGCTATACCGAGGTGGAGGTGGCAGGAGGAGACCGCGAGGAGTCGGCCGAGGCAATGGCCACGGAGGAAGAGGCGACAACTGAGGAGGTTCTTGTCCCGGAGGAGAGGGACGTCGGAGAATGGGGGGAGCAGTCCAGGCATGGAGCGTAGCGGAGATGCCTGGTATTGACGCGGACGTGGCCTGCCATCGCCACAACCTGGACCCGGGAGATCTCCCCATCCAGTAGAAGAAAAGGTCCACGGCGGACAAGCTAGCCGAGCCCATCAGGGTGGAGGTGACCAAACTCCTCAAGGTCGGCTTTGTATCCGAAATTCAATACTCTAGTTGGGTCTACAATGTAGTTATGGTTAAAAAAAGGATACGGTCGGTGGCGTATGTGTGTTGATTTTTCCTTACTTAATAAATCATGCCCTATGGACTGTTATCCCTTTGTTAAAGCCAGGAAAATTCTCAACCTCAGAATTCGGACCAATGCCGCCTAAGGTTACCGGCTCAGAGGTAAGATCAGACGACTAGGATGACTAGGATGAAGAATGAAGGCAAGCAGGACCCCAGATGTTGTGGCAGGAAGGTCCCACCACGTACCTGGATGCTCGAAAGGAGCAGCCCCTTCTCAACCAAAAGCGGTCGAACTAGGTATGAGGGAGATTAGCTGATGACTAAGTCGCAAGGTCGCGACCTGACCTCTAAGGAAAAGGAATCCAAAGGCTCGTCTACTGTCTTAAAAGGAGAGCACGCAAGTATCCTGCCGTGGATTTTGCGTGTTTCACCTCGTACTCCTGGGGTCCTATTTATAGGGAAATCCAAGGAGGGGGGTCATATCTATACCCCACCCCGGGCGACTAGGCGACTTCCAAGAGAACTCGCACGGGCTGGGCGAGTATCTCGCCTAGTCACCTACCTGGAGAGTATGCAGGGGGAGCTCGTCATAATCACTCAGGCCTTCCGCGGTCTTGCACGCTGACTTTGACTCCTGTCTTGACTTGTGGACCTTGACTTCTACTGACCTGGCTGTGGTAGGACCCATTCTCGACAAATACGGGTTGTACACAATCCCCGCTCTTTTCAAGCAACATAGGAGCTAGGAAAGAATCATCCAACACTTATTCGGTGAGCTGCGATGCCGAGTATCAGGGTTGCTCGCACTTGATTACTGCTTGCCAATCTCTATAAATAGGGGGGCCTGGTTATTGAGGCGGATCTTCAGAGCTCGCACATCATGTCGAACGCCAACGAGAAACTCCTTCAAGATAGCCTCGCCGCTCTGACCGGCTATCTCGGTATTACCAAGCCCAAGAGGCTGTGGGAATAAGACGTCGCCGCCGACTTGCCCCCCCCCCCCTATAAAAAGAAGAAGACCAAGAAGCCCAAGAAGATGCCCGCTTCTAACACGGTCGACCCGCCCCCACCATCCGCGCAAGTCGTGGCTTTGACAAATAATCCCGCGCACTCTGCTAGCACTCTGAAGCTTCTCAGCGACCTTGGGCTAGATGACATCCCCAAAGTGGTCGCCCCTGACTCGAGCCTCCTCAGCTTGATAAACATTCCGGAAGTCGCCAATACACCGGCGCCACAGCAGGTTGAAGTCATCTCCCTGCCAGGTCGCCATTTCGTCGAGCCATTCTTTTAAGTCAGTTGGTCGTCATTTACTTCTCGCTGACACGTTTTCTTTACTTGCAGACTCTCCACCGGATGTCGCCGGCGTGGCACTGAATGTCGCCCCTCTGAACTCCGAACCACTGCTCCCCCTCGCAGCCGAGAAACCCCTCAGGACCGCGCACACGGTCCAGATTAATCTGGGCGCCAAGAAGGTGTCTGAAGCCTTGGTTCCCGCGGCGAAGGAGGATCTACCGACGAGCAGGGAACTGCCGCCGAAGGAGCTTCCGACAAAGAAGGTCGCTCTGGCGAGCAAGGACCTTCCGGTGAGCAAGGTCCCACCCGTTCCTGTGCGAGATTCGATGTCGCCAGCAGCGAGCTCCTTATTGTCGTCGTCGCCGAACGATAACTCTCTTTAGATGGCCAACACTTCCTTGCCGCCTCCTATGACCGCTCAGCAACAAGCCGCCATGCCATGACCTTCTCCGCCTCCTCCACGGAAGACCCCGCGTCAGCCGTCGAGTTTGTCGCAGCTTCCGCCGCCTTCGTCGAAGCCTTTGGCCCGGAAGCAGGACAAGCCGCGACCAAGCTACTTTTCGCCGAGAGTTGGGGATCCCGGTCATAGAGGTCGCAGGCAGGGTAAAGCGGCCGAGCATGCTGGCGGCCCATCTTCTGGCCGACGAGATGTTCCAGGTCGCGGCCCTTCTCCTCGATCAAGGTCTCCTCGTCATGGTAAACGCCGTCACTGGTGCTTCATTTGGCGACTTAGGCATTTTATTTTTAATCTGGCGACTTCTTTGTTTTGACAGATCGCCCGACGACTCCAGAGGCAGCCTTCATCGACGCCATCGGGTTATTGGGCAGCGAGTATCGTCACGCCGCTGCTCGCACCCACCTGGAGTTAGAGAGCAAATTCGACCAGCTGGCGATTTGCAAGACCACCGTGGAGAGCTACGAAGCCCGCTTCCACATGGTGAAGGAGAATGATCGCCAGCTGGCGATAAACAATCATATCCTCTAGCTCGTTCTTGACGAGTTGGTCGGCATCCGGGCGAGTATGGGATCCGTGGGGGCGGCTGACGAGGATGGAGGAGCAGCTGCGCCTCAGGGATGACGCGATGGCGGTGGCGAAGGAGCATTACCGGCGAGCGCGAGAATTGGGCTGGGCCGAGCGACATCCTCATCCTCCGGAGCGACCACCTAGGACTTAGGATGTTTTTATTTTTGCTTCATTTGAACTCGCCATGTGCGACTATTGTAATAAACGACTATTGTACTATAATAAACAAGTTTGCATCTCACCCTTCATTTTTGTATTTTGCTGTCTGGCTTGCTATTGTTCTGCGATGTGCCGAGTTTAATGTGCAGGTTCTGATAACGTCGCGACATTCTCTTCTGCGTTGTGCGACATAGGATTAATGTCGGGATCCGCTTCTCGTCAAAACTGCGACTTAGGCTGATACTCACCGGAACGGATATATACCCCCTGCCTTCGCCTATAAATAGAGGGGGTAGGTAGGACATAAGTACAATGCTGTGATTTTTCCGACCTTAGCTCGGGAGTATCATTTCCTGCTCGCACATTTCTGTCTCTCTTCTCTTCTCGCCTTATTTCCTATTCAACTCGCCCGCTCGCAAAAATGGTGGGAGATGATGTCAGCACTCGCCGACAAGCACACACCGCTAACTTCACCGACGCGTCCTTCAAGAAATCCATAACCACAGAGAGAGACTTGGAGGCGTTCAGAGATCGGCTTCTACCAGATGGATACTCGTCTAGGCTCCCTACTCGCAGCGAGCGACTCAACAACCACATTGAGAGTGCGATGATCTTATCGCTCCGCCATTTCGACGCCGGCCTGTGACTTCCATTCTGGCCGGAATATCGTGAGATCCTGCGATATTTCGTGATCGTCCCTGCGCAGATCAACCCCAATGATGTAGCGATCATAATGGGGTTTCTTTGCTACCTGCGGGAAGAGAGGGTCCCCTTCGACCTCTCCGTCTTTCGCAAGATATTCGCCTTCCCTGCGACTGCTGATGGAGTCATCTACTTCAGCAGCCATGTCCGCACCTTGGTGGGGACGGCGAACAAAGTCCACCGGTGCAGTGAGCAGCTCGTCGTCCACCATGGCGACTTCGCGGGTATCTTTGGAAGGCCGCACCAACCCGCCGATGTCACCTTTCTCCCGTCGATCTTAGAAGGTGTCCACGAGCAGCTGTTTGAATCCTTTCGAGGTCACCGGTTCGATGTCATCTTATGACGGCTTAACGTCAATACGCTCCTATAGATCCACCCCAACGAGGGTAAGATTTGAGCGAGAATCACTTCTTGCATGCTCGCTTCACTTTCTTAAAGCTCGGTACCGATATGTTTGCTCTACATTTGCAGTGGCGTGCGAGCTTCCAGAGAAGCCGCTTCCTCCGGCGAAGGAAGTCGCCACCTCCTTCCGGAGTCCAACCCTCCCCCCGATGTCGGCGAGAAGAAGAAGCTCGCCAAAGGGAAGGCGAAGGTCAGGTCGTCGGGCCCTGCGACTAAGAGGGCGAAGGTATTGTCGCCTCGACCTGGCGATCAAGAGTTGCCGTTGGATGCTCGACCCCCCCCCCCCCCCCCCCACTTCCACCCAAACTTTAACCATGGGCGAGGGGCGGTGGACGCTTATGGCCGGCCGCTTGTAACTTGGTCAGAAGATGACCATTTGGTGACGCTTATCACCAACCTCCCCTCTTGGTTGGCGGACTGGGAGGACAAGGGGGAGGCCTTCGCCGTCCTCCATGCTCTATACGGGCGGGCTGATGCCGAGTCCATGCTGGAGCTCAGCCCAGAAGATCTCGCCCAATAGACTGCATGCTCGCTCGCGCGAGCTGTCGAGCTAGGGCACTACTCGGCAAGGAAGCTGTTGGATACAACCGAGGCCTTGAAGGCCGTCACTAAGAAGGCCATCGATCTCGGCATGCAGTCGGTCCATTAGAGAGACTACGAGGTAAGTCACTTCCCGCGCGCGATGTTGATGGCGTTGGACTTGGATTTATTTTGCTGACTCTGCTCTTTGTCGCAGGCTGCTGAGATTGAGGATGCTAAAAAGCTTTCCGAGTGCGAGGCAAAACTCTCCAACTCGCTGGCAGAGCAGGAGGCGACCCAGATTCGCGCTGCCGAGATGGAAACTCTCCTGGTGGAGCTCGAAGGATGCGCGAGTTGTTCAGCTCCTTTACCTGATGTGCCGCGGCCGTAGGACGACCTGCATTGGGTGATTAAAAGATCTCGTGTCCTTTGGAAGGAGAGGTCGTCGGTCCGCTGCGAGATAGCTCTAGTCGCGGGGAACATCGTGCTCGCACGGCTGAGGATCAGTGGTCAACTCGTCAAGGGGGAGAAGCAGCTCACCGTCGATGAGCTCATCCCGGAGCTGCTCACCGAGGAATCGACCTCGCCAGATCGCATCTCTTCTTCGTCATCGGGCTCCAGCAGTAGTGGTAGTGGAGAAAGCACTGATGGGGAGGAGAGCGAGGAGGGAGGCGAGGAAGAGGAGGATGCTGACATTAGAGATGACGAATATCGGCCTGATATTGGCGATGATGAGTCTTAGTTGCTCGCCGATTTTCGTCATGCTCGCATGTGACAGTTAACCAATTTTTGTAACTTGTAAATTTTTGATATACATATTTATGCAAGTTTAAGTTACCGCATTTTGTTATTCCTTTTCCTTACTCGCATGTTTGTTTGTTGATGATGCTCACTAGGCTCATAGTCTTGGGGACGATGAGTGCTTGTGACGCTTTACCCGCGCATTGACATCGGTGATAGTCGCACGATTATTACTCGTTGTCATAGTAGCGCCTGTAATTCACATCCCGATGCTCGCCTGTATCCGCGTGTTTACTCGCCATAGCATACTTGCATGCTTGTTAGGTCATACCTGCATACTCTCCAAGACATACTCTCGTCTGCCTTCTTGCTTACCTCACGAAAGCTGAACTTGACTGGCTTGGAAACTAGAGCTGACACCCATCAAGAGTCGAGCTCGACTGGGGGGTGGGAATCAATCGACACCCAACAGGAGCCAAGCTCAACTAGGGGTGGGAATCAGTTGACCCGGTGAGGCAAGTAGTCAGTCTATAGGAGAGGAGCTCGTACAAAGTTCACGGACTACGGCATCACTCCAACAAGGAACTTTCTCACTCGAGGAGGTCGTTGGCCAATATGCAGGAGACGAGCTCGTGCAGGGACTTGGACTTACGATGACAGTGTCACTCGAGGACTTTGAACATTGTTGGAGTCGATAGCTCTCAGGAGCCTTGCTCAATTAGAGTGGTGTAAGTCCACTCGGGGAGGCAAGTAGTCAGCCTGCAAGAGAGAACTCATACAGAGTACACGGACTACGACATCTGTTTACGGACTATGGTGTCCGGCCGGGGCCAGACACCATATGCTACAAAACAGGCGGGGAAGTCACGGGTTGTTATCAGAGTTGCACATCCTAACTCATAGCATTCTAACGGAAGCTTTTAACATAAAAACTGAACTCCAACCATGAATGTCCACTAATATAAACACCCACATTTATCTAGGAATGTATCTCAAATACAAATTCATCTGGCCTTAAGGCCTTACAGTTGCTCTTCACAAAAGTGGCTTCCAAACATCGGCGCGCAGACCGACCACACATGAACAAAACATAATATTTTCATTTTAGCCTTCAAGGGATAGCAGCAGCAGCAGGGAATTCAGCCTTTAAATATCCCGCTCGGTTCTCTAGCACCTGTATAAGGACAGCCCACCCAACGGTGGCAAACAAGGCAACAGTCAGCATTCAGCTGACCAATTTATAACGACCCTACCAATTACCCGGGGCAGTGGTATTTCTTCCGTGTAGGCATAGAAATTTATAGCAGATATATAGATCTCATATATTGTGCTCTCACGCACAAACATTCCATCACAACCGTCAGTCATGCGGTCCGACGATCCGTGCACTCAGGGCACATTCTTGGTGTACCGGATAAACCAGTGCCAACCGATGTTCAAGGCCCGAAGCCCAACGACAAACTTAGCATTTTGCTCCATGGCGTGCAGCCGGAGACTTTAGTCTTAGTGGCACGCTGGCCTAAGACTCTTGCTATGCGTTTCCGCCGAATGCCAATCATCCAGACACCCAGGGCGGACAATCATAACGCGAATACAGTTCATCCTTTGCCCGTTGCTCAAATCGTTAGTTCTATGACCAGACTAACGCGGGTCGGCATCCCCTTGTCCGGTTAGCATAAAGCTTTTTCAGAGCTCTTCAAGCTCACAAATAGCCATAGTATCCTCGCAGGACTGGCTTTACAATCATTGGTTAGCTGGGTGTCATGCCTCGCGTTAACGACCGAACTCATTTTCCATCCCTAGCCTTAATCGTACATTCATATCATACACTTTAGGGTATTTTCCCGGACTGCCAAGCCAGTACTTCCTGCTACTACCCTTCATAGGCACAACCCATCAAGTTTCATAAGCATTTCAAGCATCAGAGGGTCTTTTCCTGGATTTCCACACCAGTACTTCGACTCCATAAGCTACATATTTCATCGCGGAGTCTTCTCCGGTGTATATATGCAACATCACTAATCCAGACCAACCTATCTAGATGGGCTTCACACAACATGCTTATTCCGTACTACATTTACGGATCTATATGCCAAACTATTGGGAATTCTACGAATCAACCCAAGGAAATCCCTTCATACTCCACCATCTAGTGGGGGAATCCCATGCACATGCCAAAAAGGAAGCCTTCACATGGCTAAGAAGGAAGATCGTTACCCTTGAAGATCGCTTTGGAGCCATGGACTTCTAGCCGGCTGTAAGGCATCGCAACGGCCTTGCCTCCACAATGCTAGCCTCGGATCGTGAATCAGAACTCCGCAGCTCCACCGGTGACTGGCTCCATTCCTCCTCCTCCTCCTTCCTCTCTCTCTAGGTTATTAGAAAGAGGATGGCCAAGATAAGAATGAGATTTTCCTTCTCATTCTCGGCCTTAAAGTAGGGGGAGGAATATGGGCCATCAGATCCTAGCTGAAGAAACTAGACAGCCATGATTTTTCCACAAAAGTCTGAATTTTGGCTGACACGGACTGTGACACTCCCGTGTCACAGGCCGTGTACCTTAAGCGGCACACAATCGACTCATCCGTACCAATACACAGCCAAGGGACACGCCCGTGTCATAGGCTGTGTGTCCTGACATGCATTCAGACACGCCCGTGTCTGTGGCCATGTCTCTCAGGTGGTACATACCCATCTCAACCCGAGAAAGACACGACCCTGTGACACGCCCGTGGCACAGGCCGTGTACCCAGAGACACACCCGTGTCCTGCCCGTTTTCATCAGGCCGCACTGTCGTGGACGAATCCAGAATAGGACACGGCCTGTGACACGCCCGTGTCACAGGCCGTGTGCCCTTATACGGCTGCAGACAAGCCTCTGCCGGATTTTTCATCGAGCGAAATTCGTCGACCAGAGGAGGGCACGCCCACTAAAATGCCCGTGTCGCAGGGCGTGTTCCCTCTCGAGAACTCGTCGAGTGCAGTTCGTCGACCACTTGACAGACTGCTCATCTATCCCGAGCAGGATACGCCCTAGGACACGCCCGTGTCTCAGGCCGTGTCACCCAACTTGAACCCAATCTAGGATTTTGGGGTGTTACAACCCTCCCCTCCTTACAATAAATTTCATCCCGAAATTTGCACAGAGTAAGGAAACCAGAAATAAGATGTTATAACGCCATCAAAGTTTAATACACCTTGACAAACACTGCATAACAGTTTATACAAACAATTCGGGAAATTCCGCTCGCATGGTCTGTTCTCGCTCCCATGTTTGCTCCTCACGGCCACAATTGTCCCACCGGACTGAGCATCCTGATTGCCTTGTTCTGCAACTATTTCTCGGCGCGATCCTCGATCCAAATGGGCCTAACCTTCGTCGTTAGCCCATACTCCACCGGTACCCGATCATTTTCGATCACTTGAGTTGGATCCTTGACGGCTTTCCGAAGCATCGAGATGTGTAACACATCATGTAATCTAGCAAAGTCTGCCGAAAGAGCTAGTCGATATGCAGCTTCCCCAATTCGTTCTACCACTTCAAACGGACCAAGATATCTCAGACTCAACTTTTTCAAACGCCGAATCCTGGATACGCCTTTGAAGGGTTTGATCTTCAAATATACGCAATCGCCCACCGCGAACTCCGCGTTCCAGTGCTTCGCGTTGTAGTATTTTGCTTGTCGATCTTGGGCTATCAGTAGCCTTTCTCGAATAGTACGTATTGTCGAGATAGCTTCCACGACTTCGTTACGCCTATATACTTTGGATTCGCCTACTTCTGCACAATCTAATGGTGTACGACATTTCCGACCATACGGAGCTTCAAACGGTGTCATACTAATGCTCGCTTGGTAGCTATTGTTGTAGATAAACTCCACCAGATAGAGGTGATCTTCCCATCTCTTACCAAAGTCCAGGGCGCATATTCAGAGCATATCCTCCATTGTCTTGTTGGTCCTCTCAGTCTGGCCATCCGTTTGGGGATGAAAGGTCGTACTGAACGTCAATTTCGTACCCAACAGTTGATGGACTAGCCTCCAATCATTTGATGTAAAACTCCCATCACGATCACTCAAGATGCTACGAGGAACACCGTGTAACTGTACGATCTGCTCCACATAGAGCTTTGCCAAACTTTCCACTGAATTGTCTCGTTTGTTTGGAAGGAAGTGCGCCACTTTCGTCAACCGGTCTACAATCACCCAAATTGAATCATTCCCGCGTTGAGATCACGGCAACCCATGCACGAAATCCATTGAAATATCATCGAACTTCCATTCCGGAATCGGCAATGACTTCAAGAAACCGCCAGGCTTCTGGCACTCCGCCTTCACCAAAGCACAAGTTTGGCATTTGGCCACATAATGCGCTATATCCTTCTTGAGTCCTGGCCACCAGAATAACTTCTTCATGTCCCTGAACATCTTCTGCTCCCAGGGTGAATTGAGTACTTCGTAAAGTGTGCTTCGTACATCAACTCCTCTCGTAATTTACTCATACTCGGGATGCACAACCGGCCCTCTTTCCGCAAAAGGCTGTCATCCTAGGAGAATTTTCCCTCTGGCCCATCCTTTGCGTAGCGTTGGAGACTTTCATCCAGCTCCGTTGCGCATCGAATCCTGTCTACAAGGTCATATTGCACCTCCGTCCAGTTCAGACATGCATTGGCTGTGGAATTATTGTCAACAAAAAAAATCTCTAACGCTTCCAACTCCTGGATTAGACGTTCATCGTGCCTCTACAACCAACTTGCCCTTGCCGGAGCCCTCCGACTCAAGGCGTCAGCGACCATATTTCCCTTCCTGGGAGTATAATGAATCGCAAAGGTGTAGTCCCCAAGGAACTCCAGCCACCTTCGTTGTCGCATATTCAGGTCCTTCTGCTCCAGTAAGTACTTTATGCTCTTGTGGTCCATATAGATATCTACTTTCACGGCATAAAGATAATGAAGCCATAACTTCAGTGCAAAGATCACCGTCGCCAACTCTAAGTCGTGGGCGGGATAATTTCGCTCATGCACCTTCAACTGTCGTGAGCCATAAGCAATCACTTTCCCATTTTGCAGAAGAACGCAGCCTAAACCGCTCCCTGAAGCATCGCTATAGATCTCATATCCGTCGGTACCAGATGGCGATGTCAACACAGGCACTGTGGTCAATCGACTCTTTAGCTCTTCAAAAGCTCGCGCGCACTCTGACGTCCAAACGAACTTTTGATCCTTCCTCGTCAGTGTGGTCAGAGGCAAAGCGATCCGCAAGAAGTTTTCAACAAACCGTCTGTAGTAGCTTGCCAGACCAAGGAAGCTCCTGACCTCGGCCACTGAAGACAACACCGGTCACTCCTATATGGCTCTGATCTTTGATGGATCCACTGCGATGCCCTATCCACTTACCACATGGCCAAGAAAAGCCACCGATGACAGCCAAAACTCGCACTTCGAGAACTTGGCATAAAGCTTATTCCTTCGCAAGGTGTGCAACACCAACCACAAGTGGTTTGCGTGATCAGCTTTAGATTGAGAGTACACCAAAATATCATCAATGAACACAATCACAAATAGGTCCAAGTACTCTCGGAACATTCGGTACATCAGATCCATGAACACTGATGGTGCATTGCATAGCCCAAACGGCATTACTGTGAACTCATAATAACCATAACGTGTTCCAAATGCGGTCTTGGGTATGTCACCTTCCCGAATCCTCAATTGGTAATATCCAGATTTCAAATCCAATTTAGAATAAACGGTTGAGCCCACCAGCTGATCGAATAATTCATCTATCCGTGGAATCGGATACTTGTTCTTCTCGTTCAGCTTATTCAGTTCGCGGTAGTCAATACATAACCGCAAGCCACCGTCTTTCTTTTTCACAAACAGAACAGGTGCGCTCCAAGGTGACATACTTGGGCGTATATATCCCTGCTCCAACAACTATTGCAATTGGATTTTCAACTCAGCCATTTCCTTTGGCGCAACGCGATATGACGAGCGGGCCACATGTTTCGGACCTGACACCAACTCAATCGTGAAGTCGATCTCCCGTTGGGGTGGTAGCACAGGAAGATCCTTAGGAAACACATCCGTAAACTCCGATACAACCGAAACATCACTCACACTGGCCTTTGGCTCAACAGCCTGAATTAGTGTGAAGAATAACTCCATGCCCTTCCGAACAGCCTTGACGACTTGGAGTGCAGACAGCAAGGTCCCGCTCACTCCTTGCATCCCTGCGAACTTAGTCTCCTGCTCGGTATTTTGAGCTAATATGATCTCTTTTGACTGGCAATCAATACAAGCATGCTGCTCCACGAGCCAACCCATACCAAAGATCACATCAAATTCTGATATCGGTAGTACAGATGCAGTCAAACAGATATCCCGACTTCCAATTTGAACCGCCACATCACAAGCCCGATCCACAAGCATCAAACAACCATTCGGTAATATCACCCTCACGCTATCTGTCTTCACACGACTAGGTACTCCAAGTCGATCTACGAAGTCTTTAGACAGAAATGAGTGCGAAGCACACGTATCAAACAGTGCTCTCGCCAGCGTGTTCGAAATCATAACAAAGCCTGTGGTGCACACATCACACACAAGCCACATACAAAATATGCAATAAGCAAAGCAATCAATAACTTAACTCGTACTTGTGATGACGTCAATCTGCTTTATGGCCTCCTGCAGGCCAAGGTTGTAGACTCGGGGCTGCGCCTGGGATGCAGAGGACTCCACCACTGCCTTTCCCTTCTCAGCATAAGACGCTCTTGTCTTCTTCTCACCCTTTGGTGGACCACTCCGACAGTGACGGGCTATATGCCCCACTTTGCCACATGTAAAGCAAGTACGAGTCTCTGGCCTCGACGTGGCCCCCGACATTGCACCCGATGCAACCTTAAAAGGAGCTTGTCCAGACGACTTGGACCTATTGCCCCATCTCTTTTTATAATATGATTTCCCGGGTCGGGGCACCTTGAACTCCGGCTATGTCACAGCCAAGGCCCGCTTTCCTTGAACCCTCTTCATGTCCTTCTCCAACGCGCACGCAGTATCATTCAACGCCTGGAACCCTTGGTTCACTGAACTCGAAAGCAGGAATTGCAACTCATCCCGCAATCCTTCATAGAACCGATTGGTTTTCCGCTGCTCATCGACGAAGATTGAACTCGCATACCGTCCCAACCTCGTGAACTCATGCAGGTAAGTTTCAACACTGCCTTCTCCTTGAGTTAGCCTTTGGAACTCATTTTCCATAGCAATGCGATGTGCCGCTGGTAGGTGCTTTGCCAGGAAGAGTCAGGAGAACTCCTCAATCGACACCTATGTTAACTGCCTGCCCTCTAAGTGGTGTAATTCCATCTCATCCCACCATAGACGAGCCTCTCCTTCTAGTAAGAAGGTGGCTAAGGTGACCTTCTGATCTTCCTCCGTCCTGATCGCCGTCAAGATACGCTTGACGTGCGACAACAAGTCCTCCGCCTGCGTAGGAGATCCCACACCCGTAAACGTAGGCGGATTGAAGCTCATGAACTGCTTCAACTACCTTTCAGCTGCTCGAGGGTCCACAGTCGCAACAGGTTTTGGCCTCGCCGCAACCTGTTCTCGTCTCGCCGCAACCTGTTCTCGCCTCAATGCCGGCTATGCCTGCACTTGCGCCTGCCCAGTAGGCTGTGCTTGAATCATGGAAAACAGGGTCTCAACAACTAATCGCACAGTTTCCGCAGAAGGCAGAGGTGTAGGCACCTCAGCTGGTGTCGTACTCTCATCAGAACACTGGGGCTCCGACTGCCCAACACCACTCCGCGTCACCTATAGGTGAACAAGACACAAATATTAGCAACGTTACACAAGCAATAACAACAGATAGGAACGCGCAGGTTCCTCAAACAAGTGTATTTGCATTCCTATGTGGACATTCAAGAGTTCAATAGTGTTAATGCGGTTCGCACATACACGTGCTCGCCACCCCACAAAAAGAATTCGACCAGGAATTCGAAAGGGAAAGACCGAGACAGCTGATACCAAAAATATAACGACTCCATCCATTCATATTGCATATAATAGAATGTCCGGTCGGGGCCCCACACCATATGCTACAAAACAAGCAGGGAAGTCACGGGTTGTTATTAGAGTTGTGCATCCTAACTCATAGCATTCTAGTGGAAGCTTTTAACATAAAACTGAACTCCAACAATGAATGTCCACTAATATAAACACCCACATTTATCTAGGAATGTCTCTCAAATACAAAGTCATCTGGCCTTAAGGCCTTATATTTTCTCTTCACAAAAGTGCCTTCCAAACATCGGTGCACAGGCCGGCCACAAATGAACAAAACATAATATTTTCATTTTAGCCTTCAAGGGCTAGCAACAACAACAGCAGCAGGGACTTCAGCCTTTAAATGTCCCGCTCGGTTCTCCAGCACCTGTACAAGGACAGCCCACCCAACGGTGGCAAACAAGGCAACGGTCAGCATTCATCTGACCAATTTATAATGACCATACCCCTTACCCGGGGCAGTGGTATTTCTTCCCTGCAAGCATAGTAATTTATAGCAGATATATGGATCTCATATATTGTGCTCTCACGCACAAACATTCCATCACAACCGTCAGCCATGCAGCCCGACGATCCGTGCACTCAGGGCACATTCTTGGTGTACCAGATAAACAAGTTGCCCACCGCCATACAAGGCCCGAAGCCCAACTTGAGCATTTTGCGCCATGGAGTGCAGCAGGAGACTTTAGTCTTAGTGGCGCGGGGGCCTAAGACTCTCGCTATGCGTTTTTGCCGAATGACAATCATCCAGACACCCAAGGAGGACAACCATAATGAGGATACAGTTCAACCTTTGTCAGTTGCTCAAATCGTTAGTTCTATGACCAGACTAATGCGGGTCGGCATCCCCTTGTCCGTTCAGCATAAAGCCTTTTCTGAGCTCTTCAAGCTCACAAATAGCCATAGTATCCTCACAGGACTTGCTTTACAATCATAGGTTAGCTGGGTGACATGCCTCACATTAGCAACGGAACTCATTTTCCATCCCTAGCCTTAACTGTACATTCATAACATACACTTGAGGGTATTTTTCTGGACTGCCAAGCCAGTACTTCCTGCTACTACCCTTCACAGGCAAAACACATCAAGCGTCATAAGCATTTCAAGCATCAGAGGGTCTTTTCCTGGACTTCCGCACTAGTACTTCGACTCCATAAGCTACACGTTTCATCGCGGAGTCTTCTCCGGTGTATATATGCAACATCACCAATCCAGACCAACCTGTCCAGATGGGCTTCACACAGCATGTCTATTCCGTACTCCATTTCCGGATCTATATGCCAAACTATTGGGGATTCTACGAATCAACCCAAGGAAATCCCTTCATACTCCACCCTCTGGTGGGGGAATCCCATGCACATGCCAAAAAGGAAGCCTTCACATGGCTAAGAAGGAAGATCGTTACCCTTGAAGATCGCTTCGGAGCCATGAACTTCTAGCCGGCTGGAAAGCACCGCAGCAGCCTTGCCTCCACAACGCTTGCCTAGGATCGTGAATCGGAACTCCGCAGCTCCACCGGTGGCCTGCTCCCTTCCTCCTCCTCCTCCTTCCTCTTCTCTCTCTAGGTTCTTAGAAAGAGGATGGACAAGATGAGAATGAGATTTTCCTTCTCATTCTTGGCCTTAAAGTAGGGGGGAGGAATTTGGGCCATCAGATCCCGACTGAAGAAACTAGACGGCAACGATTTTGCCATAAAAGTCTGAATTTTGGCTGACACGGCCTGTGATACGCCCGTGTCATAAGCCGTGTACCTTACGCGATACACAACCGACTCATCCAGACCAGTACATGGTCAGGGGACACTCCCGTGTCACAGGCCATGTGCCCTGACACGCCTTCATACACGCCCGTGTCTGTGGCCATGTCTCTCAGGTGGTACATACTTATCTCAACCCGAGCAAGACACTGCGCTGTGATACGCCCGTGGCACAGGCCGTGTACCCAGAGACACACCTGTATCCTGCCCGTGTTCACCAGGCATCACTACCCTGGCCGAATCCAAAATAGTACACGGCCTATGACACGCTCGTGTCACAGGCTGTGTGCCCTTACACGGCTACAGACACGCCTCTGCCGGATTTTTCATCGAGCAAAATTCGTCTACCAGAGGAGGACACACCCACTGACACGCCTGTATCGTAGGGCATGTTCCCTCTCGAGAACTCATCGAGTGCAGTTTGTCGACCAGTCAACAGACTCCTCCTCTATCCCGAGCAGGACACGCCCTGGGATATGCCCGTGTCCCAGGACGTGTCACCCAACTTGAACCCAATCTAGAATTTTGGGGTGTTACAGTATCACTCCAACGAGAAACTTGATCTCACTCGAGGAGGTCCTTGTCCAATATGCAGGAGAGGATCTCGTGCAGGGACTTGGACTTACGGTGACATTGCCACTCGAGGACTTTAAATATTGGAGTCGACAGCTCTCAGGAGCCTTGCTCAACTAGTGTGGTGTAAGTCGACTCGGGGAGACAAGTAGTCGGTCTGCAGGAGAGAAGCTCGTACAAAGTTCACGGACTAAGACATCACTCCAGCGAGGAACTTGATCTCACTCGAGGAGTTCCTTGGCCAATATGCAGGAGAGGAGCTCGTGCAGGGACTTGGACTTACAATGACACTGCCACTCAAAGACTTTGAATATTGGAGTCGACAGCTCTCAAGAGCCTTGTTCAACTAGAGTGGTGTAAGTCGACTCGGGGAGGCAAGTAGTCGGTCTGTAGGAGAGAAGCTCATACAGAGTTCACGGACTACGACATCACTCCAACGAGGAACTTGATCTCACTCGAGGAGATCCTTGGCCAATATGCAGGAGAGGAGCTCGTGCAGGGACTTGGACTTACAATAACACTGCCACTCGAGGACTTTGAATATTGGAGTCGATAGCTCTCAGGAGCCTTGCTCAATTAAAGTGGTGTAAGTCGACTCGGGGAGGCAAGTAGTCGGTCTGCAGGAGAGAAGCTCTTACAGAGTTCATGCACTACGACATCACTCCAGCGAGGAACTTTCTCACTCGTGGAGGTCGTTGGCCAATATGCAGGAGAGGAGCTCGTGCAGGGGCTTGGACTTACGATGACACTGCCACTCGAGGACTTTGAACATTGTTGGAGTCGACAGCTCTCAGGAACCTTGCTTAACTAGAGTGGTGTAAGTCAACTCGGGGAGGCAAGTAGTGGGTCTGCAGGAGAGAAGCTCGTACAGAGTTCACGGACTACGACATCACTCTAGCGAGGAACTTGGTCCCACTCGAGGAGATCATTGGCCAATATGCAGGAGAGGAGCTCGTGCAGGTACTTGGACTTACGATGACACTGCCACTCCAGGACTTTGAACATTGTTAGTGTCGACAGCTCTCAGGAGCCTTGCTCAACTAGAGTGGTGTAAGTCGACTCGGGGAGGCAAGTAGTCAGTCTGCAGGAGAGAAGCTCGTACAGAGTTCACGGACTACGACATCACTCCAGCGAGGAACTTGGTCTCACTCGAGGAGGTCGTTGGCCAATATGCAGGAGAGGAGCTCGTGCAGGGACTTGGACATACGACGACACTGCGTAATTGAAGGGTTGTTGCCCAAAAGAGAGTTTGGCAAGGTCGATCCTTCTTCGAATCCGAGAGATTGGAGTCCAAATCTGTTCCTGATAGTTCCTCCAGTCGGAGGAGGGATGCACTCTGGGGTACCTGGGCCGGTATACAAGGAGGAGCTAATCTCGACCGTCAGTGCAGAGGCTCGTTCTTACAAGAGCGCTTCCGGAGGCATCGTCCCATCATCCGCACTGGGCTATCTAGGAGGAACAGATCGACAGTCGGTTTCTTGGATTGAGCTCGGAGCTGAACCCTAAGGCCTCAGAAATCTTGAGATGAAATAGCACAAAGAGAAACCACAGTGTTGCCACTATTTGTATATATATGCGAAAACAGGATTTACAAGGAAAGTACATTATAAATGCTAGGGATAGGACCTTTTCAGGTCATCCCCGTTCCAAGTACCTCCCAGCTGCTCTCCAACTTGATCCTGAAGGTAATAGCCTCCGGTGGCCAAGGCTTCTTGGACAATGAAGGGACCTTCCCAATTAGGATGCAGCTTGCCGATCGTTGCACCCCTTCCTGTGGCGTCCACCTTTTTCATAACCAGATCCTCTAAGCGCCATTCTTCGCCTCCTTCTCCAGGTGCTATGACTCTCAGGCTCCGAACCTTAAACTCCACTGGAATGAGTGCCTCAGACCTGTGGGACAACTTGAAGGGAGTTTCCCTTGTAGCCGAGCCTGGAGTTGTTCTCAGATCCCAAAGGACTGAGGGGAGCTACTCTGCCCAATTACCCTTCAAGTTGGTGACTTTCTTCTTTAGGAGGTTGATGATCAACTTGTTGGCGGCCTCCACTTGTCCTTTGCTGCGAGGATGATGCACAGAGGCGAATCGAAGATCCGCCCCTAGTTACTTGCATAAGTACTCTAACTCCAAGCTGGCGAACTGCGGACCATTATCGGTGACGATGGCAAGAGGAACCCCGAACATGCATGAAATCTCTCCCCAGATGAAATTCTTCACAATCTGAGAAGTGGTCTTGGCCAGAGCTTTCGCCTCGATCCATTTGGAGAAGTAATCGATCATGACGAGGACGAACTTCCTCTGTCCACTGGCCTGAGGGAAAGTCCATTCCCTAGATGGCGAAGGGCCATGGAGCAGTGATGGATCAAAGTTGTTGAGCTGGTTGTAGTTGAAGAGGCGCGAAGACCTGGCATTACGGGCATTTCTTGGAGAATGCTTCTGCATCTTTTCGAATGGTGGGCCAGAAGTATCCATGCTTTAGAATTCTTTGTTCCAGAGTACAAGTCCCCGAATGACTGCCACACTCTCCCGAATGAATCTCCTCCAGAACACGAGGGACTTCAACCTCTGATAGACATCGGGCCAGAGGGCCTGAGATAGTCTTACGATAGAGCTCTCCTTCCTGCAATAAGTAATATGCAGCCTTGTAGCGAAACTTCCTCTAATCCCCTTCGCTGGCAGGAACCTGACCTGTTGCTAAGAAAGAAATAAATGGATCCCTCTAGGATGCCCTCGCTTCGATCTCCATCATCTCCCCATATTCGATGAATGGTCGGAATAGTTCGGTTACGATCCCCACAGCCCAGGGGCCGTACTTGGCGAGATAGTCGGCCTCCGAATTCTCTTCTCGGGGTACATGTTCGAGGAAGAAAGATTGAAATCCCCCGATCAGGACTTTCACCTTGACTAAATATTTCTGCAGGACCGGGTCATTTACTTCAAACTCGCCTCTGATCTGGGACGCGACTACCATCGAGTCGGTGAAGGCCCTGATATCCCGAATGGCTAACTCCTTGGCGAGACGCAAGCCAGCCACCATAGCTTCGTACTCCGCCTGATTATTTGTAACGGGGAAGAGGATCTCGACTGCTTGCTCGATCCTGGTTCCTTGGGGGATCACCAGCATGAATCCGAATCCCACGGAATACCTGCCTGAAGCCCCGTCCACAAACATCCTCTAAGAGACTGGTCTAGAAGAGCCTTCCTCTCCTTCTACCTCGGCCGATAAGTCGGCCAGGAAATCTGCCACCGCCTGCTCCTTGATCGCTACCCTTTGAGAGAAAGAAATGTCGAACTCGCTAAGCTCCACCGCCCATTTTGCCAACCTGCCTGAATGCTCTACCCTATCCAGGATACTACGCAGAGGGTTATCGGAGATGGCCCTGATGGTATGAGCCTAAAAATAAGGACAGAGCCTCCGAGCTGAAACCACCAGAGCAAACACCAACTTCTCCAGAATAGGATATCTCGTTTCCGCCTGCCACATCACTCTACTCCTATAGTAGACAGGGAGCTGCCTCTTGCCTTCCTCTCGGACCAACACCGAGCTAACCTCCTCTGCTCCTACTCCCAAATATAGCAAGAGGTCTTCGTTCCCCCGTGGGCTTTGGAGGAGAGGAGCTTGGGTTAGCTGTTGATTGAGCTTTCTGAAGGCCTCCTCACACTCCGCGGTCCACTCAATCTTCTGATTTCCCCGAAGAGTTTTGAAGAATGGAGAGCACTTCTCTCCTATCTTGGATAAAAGATGACTAAGGCATGCTAGCCTTCCCGTCAACCTTTGAACCGCTTTGGGATCTCTCAGGGATGCCATCTATAGAATGGCCTTCACTTTGTCCAGATTAGGTTCCACCCCCCTGGGAGTGAGGAGGTGACCTAATAACTTCCCTCTTCCTGCACCAAAGAAGCACTTGGCCGGGTTGAGTCACATCTTATACTTCCTCAGGGTAGTGAAGGTCTCCACCAGATCCGTTATGTGCTCCGCAATGCTTTTGCTCTGTTGAATTCTGTGAAGTGAAAGTGGGTGAATGGAAGGCTTGGGAAACCTATCCGCGCGGACTACGCGGACAGGGTTGGCGGACTGCTAGGTCGGCAGGGATGTTGCAGGCGGTTTGCTTTGTGGCGGCTTGGGCGGTCTGTTCGCGCGGACTACGCGGACAGCAGCAGCGGTCTGACAGGCCAGTGTATGCTCAGCAGGCGGTTGACTCCCAGGAAGTAACCGGGCAGATAGAAATGCTATCCGCGGAGTCCGGCATGAAGCGGACTGAAGAACTGGAGCTCGACAGACCGGTTTGGCAGTTGCCTTGGTCTTGCTCTAGTGAAGCGACAAGTGGAAGCCGCGGAGATCGCCGGTCAGCGCGAACAGAAACTGGAGGTCGCTCGGTATGGCAGGCTAGATCCAGTATCCACCAGTACGTGCGGACTGGCCCTTGTGGCCAGTGGACTGGACTTGGTGTGATCTGAACCAAGTCAAGGATGGCTCAGTCCGGGGAGATCGCGCAGTGGAGCGCGGGCTGGTTTCTCAGTCCGCCAAGCGTAGTAGAAGTGCTGTCGCCTTGTTTGCTAGCTTGGGGAAATGCGGACTGGAGAATTGCTTGTGCAGGAGCGTGCGGACTGGAGCCAGAGTCCGCTGAGTCCGGTTTAGCCTTGTGATGAGGTTATGGACTCAGGAGTTGCGGACTAGAGTCTGCTGTTAGCAGACTGGATTGACGTGTCCGCTAAGTCCAGAGGTGCCTTGGCAATGAGGCAATGGACTTGGGATATGCGGACGGTAGCCGGGTGTCCGCTGAGTCCGGCAGGTGCCTTGATGGCGAGGCTGCGAACTCGGGTTTTGCGGGCTGATGCCTTGTCCGTAGAATGGCGGACACGGCTGTTGTGGAGTCCGGCTGTGGTGGTCCTGGCTTGGTCTCTGGCGGCAAGGCGGGCTGGATATTGGAGTCCGACCTTGGAGAAGCTGGGGAGGACTGGCTATCTGCACAGGAGCGGCGAACTGGAATGTGTGTCCGCGGGCTGGCGGACACACTTGTTCTAGCTGCGGGATGTGGCGGTGATCCTATCGGCTAGGGCGGTGACCATACTCATCATCGTGCCTATAAATAGGACCCATGTCACATCAGGAGTAATGAACCTAGACCGAAGTAAGTGAACAGTAATTGAGCTCGCGTAAGTTGCTGCGGTCTGGACCTTGGTGTCCGCGCGGATTGAGAGTTGACCCGGTTGTGCTGTGCAGGTTGTGCGGATAGCGCTGGAAAGCCAGGACTTGGCTCTGATTGCGGTCAGGGACAGTGCGGACTCTGCGGTTAAGCAACAGGCGGTAAACAGCAGGTCGCGGATAGCGACCAGGAGGTCTTCTCTTTGGCAACTTGGTTCGGGGTTCAGGAAGTCGCCTGCTTCAGGCGGACTGTTCCATTCGGTGACGCAGCTTGTGCGGTCTGGCGGCTAGGCGACCTCGCGGTCAGGCGGCCTGCAGATCGGCGGTGAAGAGCTAAGCATTGGAATAAGGGTGAGTTCGCGCGGCTTGGGTTGCGGTCTGGCGACCTGGTGGACTGAGCAGCAGTAGGTCGGCAGCTTGTTGATTGAGTCCGCGCGGCTTGTTTTTTGTTCTTGTCTTTGTAACTGTCTCTGCTCTCCCGGTGTTGGGTTTTGGTGAAGCATGTCTCGCCATATATGTCTCGCCTTGTAAAGAAGTTTGCTCTTGATCAATAAAGAAGCTTGGGCTGCATGTGTTGCTGGTTGTTACTGCTTTGTTGAGATAACCCCTGCTAACTCCACGATCCGGGAAAACTTTCAACATTATAAGTGGGCGTATCCTCCTTCGGTTTGTTGAGTTTTCAACAGGGTATCCAAGGGGGCGTCTGCGGTTTGTTGAATTTTAACATGGTATCAGAGCCAGGTTGTTGGAGTGGTCAAGCATTGCTCAATGGAAGTAGTTGCTCGTCTGAAGAGGAAACCAGTGGTAGAACCTTGGCAGTGAAGGATGCAAGCTGTCTTGGATTTGATCTCCTTACAGAGACGAACTGTGAACGGTGGAAGTCCTGTATGAAGAGCTTCCTTCTTGGCGAGGACCTTTGGGAGATTGTATGCGGAGCAGGAAGACAAGAGGATACTGCTGGCAATACTGAGGCGATGAGAGCTTGGAAGGAGGCAAATGCGAAAGCGGAGTCTGTTCTCAAGCAGGTGATCTCATCGGAGCTCTTGGACCACATCAGTGGATGTCGGTCAGCTGCGGAGGTCTGGACTTCCCTTGATGGGTTGTTCAGGAAGGAGGTGAAGATTGCTGCGGAAGATGGTCCCTCTACTTCGTATCAGGAAGAAAGGAGTGTTTCTCCTAGGCGTGATAGGAAGAGGAAGGAAGGACCAAGGTGCTATAAATGCAAGCAGCAAGGTCATCTTCGGAAGGAGTGCAAGGTTGTCTTGCTCTCGGCGAACGTAGCTCATGTAGGGAGGAAGGAGAAGAACGTGGTTGGGATATCAACAAGTTCTGGAGCTGATCGGATAAATGACAGTGATAGTGCAGCTATCTGGCATGAAAGACTGGGGCATGTAGGGATGGACAAGCTGAAAGCAATGGCGGAAAGAAGACTCGTAAGAGGCTTGCCTAGATTGTCATCCTATGGCGATGGTCGGGGGTGTGCGGGATGTCAGGAAAGTGGAGCCTATCACTTCATGGTTGACAAAGCACTATCCAGATGTAATGCACCATTGGTGGTTGTCCATTGTGCTCTGGTGGGACCGACCGTCACGGCCAGTCTTGGAGGCAGCAGGTTCATGCTGATATTGGTTGATGACTATTCTAGGTATACTTGGGTATACTTTATGAAGAAGAAGTCCAACATGGTACGCTTGTTTGTGGAGTTCAAGAAGCTTGTGGAAGGCCAGCTTGGCCGGAGGATCAAGGTGTTGAGGACAAGTATCGGTGGTGAGTTTGGCTCAACCGAGTTCTCACGCTTTTGCAAGAAGCAAGGGATCCGGATGGAGCTTTCTTGTGGACATACTTCACAACAAGGTAGTATTGCAGCTCGGATGATCCGTTGGTTAACGGAGACCTGCAAGTGTTGGCTTCAGAGTAAAGGCATTCCAAAGGCTCTTTGGGCGGAAGGAATGGCCTGTGCTGCTCATGTCATCAACTGGATGCCTCTTAGTACGATCATAATGAAGACTCCTTATGAGCTGATGTTCGGAGTGAAGCCCTCAGTGAAGCACCTTCGGGTGTTTGGATCTACATGCTATTTACATTCTCCGGGTGCTCTCAAGACAAAGCTAGTCTTTGTTGGGTATGATGAGCAGAGAAGAAGATGGAGGTGTATGGATCCTGCGACAAAAAAACTCATAGTGTCGAGAGACATTGTTTTCGATGAGTTGACGCCGTATTGGGGTAGCTCTTATGTGGAGCTAGAAATAAGCAGGTCAGATGGTGGGCTGAAGGAGGCTGCTGCTAAGGAAGTGGAGTTGCCTGAGTCACCAGGTGCTCCAGGTTGTTCTAGCTCCGGGGCAAAGGCGTCAGAGTCGGGAAGAAGGGGGAGCGATGCTCCAGGTTCTTGTGGCTCAAAGGCGGAGGCTTCCGGTTCAGGAAGCAAGGGGAGCGATGTTCCAGGCAGTTCTTGTTCAAGAGGGGAGTCTTCTGGTTCAGGTAGCAGGGGGAGCGTTGCTCCAGGTGCTTTTGGTTCCAGTAAGGAGGCGTCTTGTTCAGGGAGCAAAGGGAGCATTGTTCCGGGTTTGCCCGGGAATGGAGCTGGTTCAATAGCAGCGGAGGTGGTTAGCCATGATCAGGTTCTTCGGAGATCGAAGAGGATCAGTAAGCCACCAGCTCAATATAGTGAAGGGAACACGGCGGACTTGGTCCCGTGTTTCCTTGTTAGCCCTCAGGTCGAGCAAGGTTCTTCTGGCTGTGATGACCCCACTAGAATCAAGGAGGTGGTTGACACCAAGGCTGAAGAGGTGGCTTCTCTCAGAGATAACAAGGCTTGGGCTTCTGTGTCCAAGGAAGTTAAGGAGACTCCTGTGATGCATGAGTGGAGGTTGAAGCTGAAGAAGGCAGAGGGAAGCATGACTCCTTTTTGGAGATGCTGGAGGGCTCCCTCATGGTCCATGATATGCGGAGCGAGGACTGTGTCTTGGACATCTCTTCGTAGATGCTATCGGAAGGACCAGGTGCAAGGTTACGGGAGCTGCTGGAGTTATTCACCACTTCTCACTTCAAGGGGGAGTGTTGAATTCTGTGAAGTGAAAGTGGGTGAATGGAAGGCTTGGGAAACCTATCCGCGCGGACTACGCGGACAGGGTTGGCGGACTGCTAGGTCGGCAGGGATGTTGCAGGCGGTTTGCTCTGTGGCGGCCTGGGCGGTCTGTCCGCGCGGACTACGCGGACAGCAGCAGTGGTCTGACAGGCCAGTGTATGCTCAGCAGGCGGTTGACTCCCAGGAAGTAACCGGGCGGATAGAAATGCTATCCGCGGAGTCCGACATGAAGCGGACTGAAGAACTGGAGCTCGGCAGACTGGTTTGGCAGTTGCCTTGGTCTTGCTCTAGTGAAGCGGCAAGTGGAAGCCGCGGAGATCGCCGGTCAGCGCGGACAGAAACTGGAGGTCGCCCGGTATGGCGGGCTAGATCCAGTATCCGCCAGTAAGTGCGGACTGGCCCTTGTGGCCAGTGGACTGGACTTGGTGTGATCTGAACCAAGTCAAGGATGGCTCAGTCCGGGGAGATCACGCAGTGGAGCGCGGGCTGGTTTCTCAGTCCGCCAAGCGTAGTAGAAGTGATGTCGCCTTGTTTGCTAGCTTGGGGAAATGCGGACTGGAGAATTGCTTGTGCAGGAGCGTGCGGACTAGAGCCAGAGTCCGCTGAGTCCCGTTTAGCCTTGTTATGAGGTTATGGACTCAGGAGTTGCAGACTGGAGTCTGCTGTTAGCAGACTGGATTGACGTGTCCGCTAAGTCCGGAGGTGCCTTGGCAATGAGGCAATGGACTTGGGATATGCGGACGGTAGCCGGGTGTCCACTGAGTCCGGCAGGTGCCTTGATGGCGAGGCTGCGGGCTCGGGTTTTGCGGGCTGATGCCTTGTCCGCAGAATGGCGGACACGGCTGTTGTGGAGTCTGGCTGTGGTGGTCTTGGCTTGGTCTCTGGCGGCAAGGTGGGCTGGATATTGGAGTCCGGCCTTGGAGAAGCTGGGGAGGACTGGCTATCTGCACAGGAGCGGCGAACTGGAATGTGTGTCCGCGGGCTGGCGGACACACTTGTTCTAGCTGCGGGATGTGGCGGTGATCCTATCGGCTAGGGCGGTGACCATACTCATCATCGTGCCTATAAATAGGACCCATGTCACATCAGGAGTAATGGACCTAGACCGAAGTAAGTGAACAGTAATTGAGCTCGCGTAAGTTGCTGCGGTCTGGACCTTGGTGTCCGCGCGGATTGAGAGTTGACCCGGTTGTGCTGTGCAGGTTGTGCGGATAGCGCTGGAAAGCCAGGACTTGGCTCTGATTGTGGTCAGGGACAGTGCGGACTCTGCGGTTAAGCAACAGGCGGTAAACAGCAGGTCGCGGATAACGACCAGGCGGTCTTCTCTTTGGCAACTTGGTTCGGGGTTCAGGAAGTCGCCTTCTTCAGGCGGACTGTTCCATTCGGTGACGCAGCTTGTGCGGTCTGGCGGCTAGGCGACCTCGCGGTCAGGCGGCCTGCAGATCGGCGGTGAAGAGCTAAGCATTGGAATAAGGGTGAGTCCGCGCGGCTTGGGTTGCAGTCTGGCGACCTGGCGGACTGAGCAGCAGTAGGTCGGCGGCTTGTTGATTGAGTCCTCGTGGCTTGTTTTTTGTTCTTGTCTTTGTAACTGTCTCTGCTCTCCCGGTGTTGGGTTTTGGTGAAGCATGTCTCGCCATATATGTCTCGCCTTGTAAAGAAGTTTGCTCTTGATCAATAAAGAAGCTTGTGATGCATGTGTTGCTGGTTGTTACTGTTTTGTTGAGATAACCCCTGCTAACTCCACGATCCGGGAAAACTTTCAACATTATAAGTGGGTGTATCCTCCTTCGGTTTGTTGAGTTTTCAACAGGGTATCCAAGGGGGCGTCTGCGGTTTGTTGAATTTTAACATGCTCTTGATAAGGAGCTCGTCCATATAGACTTCCAAGTTCTGCCCCTTCTGCTCCTTGAAGATCTGATCCATCATTCTCTAGTAAGTCGCCCCTATATTCTTGAGCCTGAATGGCATCATCTTATATCTATAACAGCCATCACTGGTTATGAAGGAGACGTCGCGGCAATCAGGGGGATGCATCTGGATCTGGTGATATCCTGAAAAAGCATCAAAAAAACTCATCACAGGAAACTCGACGGCGGAATCAACAAGTGCTTCAATTTGAGGCAAGCGGTAGCAATCCTTCGGGCAAGCTTTATTCAGCATAGAAAAATAAATACATAGACGCCAACCCCCTCCGGGCTTCTTCACCATTATAATATTGGAGACCCAACCTGGATACTGGATCTCCAAAACAAAACCCGTCTTCAGTAGCTTCTCCACTTCCTACTTGATTGGTCCAGCCAAAATGACAGCGCTCTTCCTCTGCTTCTGACAAATGGGAGCCACTGTAGGATCCAGGTTGAGGCGATGGCAGGCAACATCAGCGTCAACTCCTGGCATCTCGGTGGAGCTCCAAGCAAAAATGTCAACGTTGTCCTGCAGGCAAGCGGTCATCTATATCTTCCCTTTCAATGACAGGGATCCTCCAACCTTCAGCAAACCGGGCTCTCATCCTCGAGAGATCACTTCTACCTCCTCCACCTCTTAAGCAGCACACAACTCTTTCTCCTTCTCTAGCAGCTCGTCCAATTTCTCTGCGTCCCCCATCCAGCTGATGGTACTGACGGCATTTAGGTAGCACTCCCTGGAGGCCTTGGGATCTCCCATAATCCTGATCTAGACACCCCCCGACAGTACTTCAAGTACTGATGATAAGACGACGGAACGACATTGAAATAGTTGATGAGGGGCTGCCCGAAGATGGCGTTGTATCCGTTCGGCGCATCGACGATGATGAAGCGGCATCGGATCGAAGTCCCGCTGAGAGTAACCAGAAGCTCCACTGCCCCTTCCACATCTTTCTTTTCTCCTGAAAATCCAAAGAGGGGTCCATCTGCAGCCTGGACCCGAGATGCTTCCACTTGAAGCCCGACGAAAGTTCTCTTGAATATGATGTTCACCGATCTCCCGTTATCCGCGAGGATTTGGTAGGCGGTGAAGTCTTTGATGGTAGCTTGAATCACTAGGGCATCGTGGAAGGGGTTCTCATTGCCCAGCATGTCCTCCTCTGAGAATGTGATCTCTTCTAATGGCGGCGGGTTATGCGACGTCGAGGCAACGTTCTTCCTATAGATCTGATGGAGGCTCCCCTTGCGGGAAGCTCCAAGCCCAGCTCCTCCGTTGATTACCCCTACATGCCCACCTCTTGGGCCATGTATCACCTCTCCACGACCTCTCAGGTCGACACGATCTTCATTCCTCCTCCTCACCAGAGCTTGGAATGCCACTTGACCCACCGGGGCCTCCTACATCTGCTGCTCCCTCTCCGCTACTCCTTCCTCCAATCTCCTCCTCGCTTCCCAGAACTCTGGGCAAGCCAATGGCTCATGCCCCTCTACTCGATGGATATCGCAGTAGAGGGGAATCTCCGCCTCCTGATGCATCGCCCGTTGCTCCCTCTGACGATGCTTGTTGTCTTGACGGGGGATGGTCATTGCCTCCCATATTCCTCCTCCTCAGCCTCCCTCCTGCTGATTGTCATTCCTCCTCTCCTCTTGGAAGTGATGTCTCACCGGTGGTCTCCACTGGGGGCGATTCTCGGGGTATTGGAATCGCCTATCTTCCCCTCTTCTTGCATGAGCCTCCTCCGACCTCCTCTCCTCTTGTCTTCGATGCCTCTCCTGCCTCCTTTCCTCGAACCTCCTGGGTTCTTCTCTCGTCCTCCTTTCCTCTCTTATCTTTGACTCTTCCTTCCTCATCTCAACCTGCCTCTCCGGCATCCTCCTAGCCTTTGCCCCCGAAGGTCCTGCTCTTCCCCTCTCCATCGGATCATCTCCGTCCAGCCCTGCTAAGAAATCTTTATTCTTCTCCTCTCCTCGAATGAAGGTATTCTCCCTCTCTATCATCTCCTCAAAAGACCTCGGGTGATTGGACCCCATCTCCATGCTGAACAGACTCTGCTTCAACCCAAACTTCAGGGCCACCATTAAAGGGAAGTTGTCCACCTCCTATACCTCCAAGATATCCGCATGGAAACGATCAATGTAATGGCCTAAGCTATCGTGCTGCCCTTGGGTAACCTTAAAGAGAGTTGTTTCCTCATTCTTCCTCTTCTTGGATGTCACAAACCTCGCCATGAGGCCCCGATGCAGATCAGAGAAATAGTAGACGGATCCTTTCGGCAGCTGATGAAACCAGTCCCTTGCATTGCCTTTGAGGGTGATAGAGAAGAACCGACACTTGAACGTGTTAGACATATTACGGATGGAGACGATGTCTTCAAACCACTGAAGATGCCTGACAGGGTCATCCCTGCCGGAGTAGTAGGTGAGAACGGGCTCTCTGAAGCCTTCAGGAACGGGGGAGGCAAGGATCTCGTCACAGAAGGGGCTCCTCCCTCCCTGGTGGTGGCGAGTTTCATCCTCGCTGGAGAAATCATACTCGCTCCACTAGCGAGTATCTCGGTATCTCGTCGGCGACATTGGATCCCGAAAACGGACACCTTGGTTGCCCGCCGGATGATGTCGTGACTGCATCGGTCGTTCTTCTCTTGCCCAAGTGGGCTCCTTCCCAGCTTGCCTCGGCGGTGCTTCCTCATCCATCGATGTCACGCGACGAGGGGATGTCGTCGTGACATTGGGGCGATGAGAAAACCCGGCAAGGATGGTCTTCCCAATCCTCTTCGCGAACTCCTTGAACGCAGCAACTGTCACGAACTCGCCACCTCGCGCGACATCTATAACTCCTGCTGAGTTGTCGATCAACTCTCCATGCTCTCCACCATTGGACATCTTACTAAACCAACAAACTTTCCTCCTTGTCTGTGATCCACGCTCACCGCACCAAGTGTTGAAGCCAGGAAAATTCTCAACCTCAGAATTCGGACCAATACCGCCTAAGGTTACCAGCTCAGAGGTAAGATCATACGACTAGGATGACTGGGATGAATAATGAAGGCAAACATGACCCCAGATGTTGCGGCAGGAAGGTCCCACCACGTACCTGGATGCTCGAAAGGAGTAGCCCCTTCTCAACCAAAAGTGGCCGAACTAGGTACGAGGGAGACTAGTTGATGACTAAGTCGCAAGGTCGCAACCTGGCCTCTAAGGAAAAGGAATCCAAAGGCCCGGCTAGTATCTTGAAAGGAGAGCACGTGAGTATCCTACCGTGGATTTTGCGTGTTTCACCTTGTACCCCTAGGGTCCTATTTATAGGGAAATTCAAGGAGAGGGGTCATATTTATACCCCACCCCCTGGCGACTAGGCGACTTCCAGGGGAACTCGTACGGGCTGGGCGAGTATCTCGCCTAGTCGCCTACCTGGTGAGTATGCGGGGGGAGCTCTCCATACTCGCCCAGGCCTTCCGCGGTCTTGCGCGCTGACTTTGACTCATGTCTTGACTTGTTGACCTTGACTTCTGCTGACCTAGCTGTGGTAGGACCCATCCTCGACGAATACAGGTTGTACACCCTTGCCTTAGATCGACGCGCTGGTTGACTCAGCCGTCGGTTTTCCTGTAATGAGCTTCTTGGATGCGTTTTCAGGTTATCACCATATTAGGATGCACCCCCTGGACATCAAAGATGTCTCGTTCATCACGGGGGATGGGTGCTACTACTATAAGATGATTCCCTTTGGGCTGAAGAATGCGGGGGTGACATACCAGAAGATGATGGACAGGGTATTCCGGGAACAGAAGGGGAGGAACTTGGAGGTGTATGTAGATGACCTCATGATCAAGAGTCGAGACGTGGACTCTCATCTCTAGGACCTGGAGGAAACGTTCACCACCCTGCACAAATACAAGATGCGGTTGAAGCCCCTGAAGTGCGTTTTCAGGGCCAGCAGGGGAAAGTTCTTGGGACACCTCCTCACCCCCGTGGGGGTCGAGCCGAATCCTGATAAGGTCAAAGCCATCATGGAGTTGGGGTCGCCCCGGAGTGCCAAAGAGGTGTAGTGGTTGACAAGGAAGCTGGCAGGATTGAGCAGGTTCCTCTCTCGGGCCGAGGAGAAGTGCTCCCCCTTCTTCAAGTCATTGAGGGGAGGCTAGAAGTTCGAGTGGACATAGGAGTGCGAGGAGGCATTCCAGTACCTAAAGAGGCAGTTGACACAGGCTCCGCTGCTCCAAGGTTTAAAGGAAGGGGAGGACCTATACTTGTAGCTCGGGGTCGGAGCAGAGGCCTTGAGCTCCGTCTTGGTTCGAGAAGATTGGAAGAGGCAACTCCCCATATACTATGTGAGACGGGTCCTCAGGAAGGCCGAGCTTCGATATTCGATCTTGGAAAAGTTGGCATTCGCTCTGGTCATCTCGGTCCGGAGGCTCCAGCCCTACTTCCATGCACACTCCATCCGAGTGGTGACTGACCATCAACTCCGCAATATCTTTGAGGGGGTGGAGCATTCGGGCAGGCTAGCTAAGTAGTCAGTGGAACTGATCGAGTTTGACATCTCCTTCGTCCCCCACCTCTCGATCAAGGCCCAAGTAATGACCGACTTTTAGGCTGACTATATGATCGAGGTAGCGTCGGAAGAGCTCACTCGTCTAGCCTCATAGAAGGTAAAGGTAGACGGTGATTCAGGGAAACATTCCTTAGGGGTGGCGGTAATCCTGGAATGCCCCAGGGGACAAGAATTGAGAAAACAGTGGTGGTGCGCTTCCCCATCACTAACAACCAGGCCGAATATGAGGTCGTAATAGCAGGGTTGCGCCTAGCCAGGGAGCTGGGGGTGCTCGACATGGAGGTCCTCACTGACTCCATGGTGGTGGCTTCCCAGATCAATGGGGAGTTTGAGGCCAGAGAGCCTACCCTCCGGCTATATCTAGCAAAAGTAAAGGGTGTCATCGGCACGTTTCAGACCTTCTCCATCTGATACGTGCCCAGGGAGGAGAACGAGCAGGTCAATCAACTGGCAAAGTACGGTCCCTGGGTAGGGGGTACCATTACGGATATGTTCCGCCCCTCCATAGAAGAGGGAGAGTTGATGGAGGTGGATCAACACCCGTCGTGGATGGATCTGTTCACGACATTCCTTTCCACATGGGAGTACCCGGAGGGGGTGGATAAGAAGAAGTTCAGATACAAGTCGGCGTACTATCTCCTTCAGGACGAGCAATTGTATCGGAAGACTCTTTCAGGGATGCTGGCCCGTTGCGTGGCCGAGAGAGAAGTGTAGAGCATCTTGGAAGAAGTCCACTCCGGGAGTGTGGGAGCCACTCTGGGAGCCGGACCCTAGAAGGGAGGATCGTTAGACGGGGGTACTTCTGGCCAACCTTGGGCCATGATGCTGCGGAGTTCACAAAGAGGTGCCACAAATGCCAGTTATTTGCCCCCCCCCCCTCCAACTACAACCAGCTCAACGCCTCAGGAGCATCACGGCCCCCTAGCCCTTTGCAATTTGGGGAATGGATTTGGTAGGGTCGTTTCCCTAGGCCAACGAATAAAGGAGGTTCCTGTTGGTAATGATAGATTATTTTTCTAAGTGGCTGGAGGTGAAGGTGCTGGCAAAGGTAACCTCCCAGGTTATCAAGAATTTTATTTGGGGGGAGATCATCTATCGGCATTGGCTACCCCAGGCCATTGTCACAGACAACGGGCCTCAGTTCACAATGCAAAATTCATCAGCTTCTACGAGCAGCTCGTAATTGACCTCAGATTTGCCCCGATCCACCACCACAGGAGCAACGGGCAGGTGGAGGAGACAAACAAGATTATTGTAAACCTCCTGAAAAAGAAGGTTGAAAACCTGAAGGGGGCTGGGTGGAGCATCTTCCCTCGGTCCTCTAGGCCCTGAGGACCACCCCCAACACATTCACAGGGGAGACCCCCTTCAAGCTCTCCCATGGATGTGAGGCAGTACTCCCCATAGAATTTGAAATCCAGATGCCTCGGGTGGTCACAGCGCAGGAAGGCAGAAAAGAATGGCCGGCTAAAAACGAGGAGGAGCCGCGGCTCTCCCTTGATATGGTGGAGGAGCTGCGTAACCTCTCCGCCATCCGACAGGAAGAGGTAAAGAGGAGAATGGCTAAGTACTTCGACAAGCATGTCAGATTCAAACAATTTGTGGCGGGAGACTTGGTCTTGAAGTAGGTAGATACAGCCGGAAGATAAGGAGTCATGGGGAAGCTCAACCCCAACTGGGAGGGTACATTGTAAAAGAGTCCTTGAAATCAAGAGGGTATCGCCTCCAGAATGTGGAGGGCGAGACCCTGAGTCTCACCTGGAGTTGTGATGACTTGAAGCGCTTTTATCCGTAAAGTATGTAAGTGGTGCCCTTTTTCCTAATAAAGCTTCTCCATATGCCGACTCTCTTGCGATGATTCACACGAGTAGGTGGAGATTCCACTCAGCAGACCCCGAGCAGATCCTGTTGTCAGGCTCTCACCTAGCTGGCAGGGATGGATGTCACTCGTGTGTGTCAACTCAAACCCCGAGCAGATCCCGCTACCAGACTCTCACCTAGCTGGTAGGGCTGGATGTCACTTGTATGCGTCTACCCGGACCCCGAGTAGATCCCGTTTCCAGGCTCTCACCTACCTGGAAGGGCTGGATGTCACTCGTGTGTATCAACTCAGACCCCAAGCGAATCCCGCTATCAGGCTCTCACCTAGCTGGCAGGGTTGGATGTCATTCATGTGCATCTACCCGGACCCTGAGCAGATCCCATTGTCAGGCTCTCACCTAGATGACATGGTTGGATGTCACTCGTGTGTGCCAACTCAGACCCCAAGCAAATCCCGCTGTCAGGCTCTCACCTAGCTGGCAGGTGTTGGGTACATTGGAAAATGTGTACCAGATTTGAAGAAGCCTCACCCTACTCAATGATATACATCAAGGTGTATTTGATGTTGTTTTGAGTTTATATGTGCAGGTTAAGTAAATGCAGGAATGCAAAAAAATTTCTAAGTTCATGTGTCGACACCAGGAGAAGTTGTGTCGACACTTATGAAGGCTTGTGTCGACACTGGAGAAAAGCTGTGTCAACACTTGGAGTTAATTGTGTCGACACTTGAAAAGGCTGAGTCGACACCTGAAGAAATTATGTCGACATACAGAGGCAGTGTCGACACACAGAGAAGCATAGTCGACTTTAACTGTGTCGACATACAGAAGCAGTGTCGACACACAGAGAAGCTTAGTCGACATCAACTGTGTCGGCACCAAGAGGCTGTCTCGACACACACAGAAGACTTTGTCGACATCAACTGTGTCGACACACAGGACTTGTGTCGACACACTGTAGAGTTTCAACAAAGTTAAAGAGAAGAAGTGATTGTGTCGACACACAGAATCAGTGTCAACACATTCTACAGAAGCTGTGTCGAGAAGCAGTATCAACAATAAAGGAGCTGTGTCGACACCACCAAGGCTTGTGTCGACACTTAGTCCACTTGTGTCGACACTTAGTCTATTTGTGTCGATACACGATGAAGTTCAGTCTCGATATTTTTGCTGACAGAGATAGAGTTCAAGAAGTGACTGGATGACTTGACAGCTGCCGTTACCAACCGATCTACTGCAACTGTCAGATCTGTCAGAAGTTTGTTAGAAACCGGATCAGCCGGTTACCATGGATAAAGTCTATATAAAGGCATTCTCCTTCAACAGATGATGATTTTTGGAAGAACTAATACAGAAGAGTTGTTGACGACCAATCAATACAGAATACTAAAGAAAGAGAAACAGAAGAATTTGGAGAGAGAGAGCACCAAAGAAGAAAGGGGCTTTTATCATCAAGTCCCTCAAGTGCAGATCCTGAACCAATCTGCTAAGAAGGATTCAGATTGTGATCTGAATATCAAGAAAGAAACTGATTGAAGATCAACTTCACAAGAGATTCAACCCTACTGAGTTCAGATTCAAGAAGCTTTGAAGAAAGCTAAGAGTGGTTGTTCTCTGCCATTAGATTCTTCCAAGAACTGATCAAGAAACCATACATCCCTTCTCTCTCTACCTGGGTGGTGGTAAAACACTTTGTAAAATCTATTTTATGTAGGATCTATTCTAGATCTGAGCTATAAGCCTGTTATATAAAGGCTGAGTTGTAGGAGATTTAGGTCTCTGAGTGGTAGGCCTTGTTGAAGGCTGAGGTAGGGCTGTGAGCCTGAGTTGTAGGAGATTGTTATCTCTGAGGTGTAGGCCTTGTTGAAGGCTAAGGTAGGGTTGTGTGCCTGAGCTGTAGGAGTGTGGACTCACTCTGAGTTGTAGGAACCTTGATTGGGTTATGAGCTATAAGATCTGTGGATCTGAGGTGAAGAGAAGAAGTTAGGCCGAATCTAGCACACTACTAGATAGGCGAAGGGGGAAAGTGGATGTACCCAATACTTGGGGAAGCACTATAAATCCTGTGCACTCTGTGATTGGATATATTTCTGTGATGTATTTGATGTGTTAATAGTATAACCAACAGAAAACTAGAGTTTATTATCTACCTTAGAATAAAAATGATTTGAACCTATTCACCCCCCTCCCCCCCTCTAGGTGTATTAGGTTATCTTGAAACCAATTCTTTCAAGTGGTATCAGAGGGAGGTTACTTAAAGAAGGACTTAACAGTCTGAGTTAAATCCATAAGGCAGATTCAAGATCAAGAAAATAGTTTCAGGAGAAAATCATAAGGAACTAGGTTCTATGAAATTACCCATATGCATAAAGGAGATATTTGGAATATGGAAAGAAAGGGTCAGGCTGTTTATGGAGGCTTCTGATCCAAGGATCTACATTACAGTAAAGGAAGTTCCTTATATTCCAATAAAGTTGTCAGTTCTAGATGCAAACCAAAGAATTCCCAAGGATTTTTCAGAGATGACTAAGGATGAGATCATTCTGGCAACTATGGATAAAAGAGACCAGAATATCATAGTAGTGCCATAGATGATTCAACCTTTCAAAATTTGATTCACTGCAAGACCTCCAAGGAAATGTGAGATACTTTGATAGTCTACATGGAGGGTTGTGAAGAAGTCAAACAAGATAGAAAGTCTATGCTGAACCAAGAATATGAGAGTTTCAAACAAGGAAAGTCTGACAGTATAACTGAGTGTTATAAAAAGTTCTATAGAATAGTAAATGAGCTGATGTCCTATGGAAGAATCTTTAGTACATATGAACTGAATGATAAATTCCTAAGATCTTTGACAAAGGATTGGTACACTAAGATTTGTGTCATTAGAGAAGTGGCAAAACAAGCAGATATCTCTCCTCCAACTTTGTTTGGAAAATTGCTGTCATATGAGATGCAGCTGATGGCTAGGAAAGAGGAAGAGAAAAGTGCAAAAGGGGAGCATAGAGAAAAGTCTGTGGCCTTCAAGGTTGAACCCACTAGGAAGAATAGGAGGATGTCTCCATCACCTCCTAAGATAGTTGCTGAAATTGCTTCAGATAATTCAGACAACCAAAGTTCAGACAGCAGTGACTCAGATAAAGACTTTGCTGCATTCACAAGGCAGTTTCAGAGATTCTTGAAGAAGAAGCAGTGGAAGTCTAAGCCCTCCACATATCAGCCTAAGGATGACTATTATCAAAAGAGGAAGTCATCCAAGAAGGACAGGAGCAGGTCTAAGCCAAGCAAATCTACAACATCAAAGATAGTTTGCTACTGCTATAATAGGCCTGGACATGTTGTGGCTGAGTGTCCAGACAAAAGAAAAGATTTTGCTGATAAAAAGAAGATTCAACACCAGAGCAAGAAGGAGAAATCCTTTGTTGCTAAGAAGGAGAAGAGCTTGACAGACCAATCATCTTCAGAGTCAGAATCTGAAGCTGAGGCATACATTGGTCTATATGCAGCAGATGAAGAAGATGAGTTTCTGCAAGTGCTGAACTCTATCTATGAACAAGAAGACCATCAGTGCAAGGGACTGATGGCTGTGTCAGAAGAAGACAAGTGCCAGGATCAGCCTGGTCCTAGTAAGGTACAATGTTTTTCTAGAAATTCAGATTGTAGTATTGGGTCAGAGTCAGCAATATCTGCATCAAGTGATGTGGATGGGTCTGAGTCTGAAGGTGATATTCATCAGCTGATAGATGAATATGGGGACTTGTTGCAGGCACTAAAGAAAAGCAAAAACCTGGCCAAAACTCAGGCTAAGGAAATTGCAGATCTTAAGATGGTTGCATCTGATTCAAAGAAGATGCTGGATCAAAAGTTGAATGAGATTGCCAGATTGAAAAATATAACTGTTATTCAAATGGGAACAATCACATTTAAAAATGATCAGATTAAAAGTCTGGAAAACAGACTTCCGAAAGAGAAGGAGATTGTGGCTAGTTTTTCTAAGCCAAAATCTGTATTACCCTTGATTGATGAGTTTGTGTCTCAAAAGGGTAAGGCAGGATTAGGGTTTAAGAGAACTGTATGTGAAAGTGCAAGTTAGATCTGATATACTCTAGAGGGGAGGTGAATAGAGTATGGTGCTTACTAAAAACTTTTTACAACTATTGTTGTAAACCTAAGTGAACAGGGAAGCAAATAGCATAAAGTAAATGTAAACACAGAGCAATCACAGATCACAGCCAGAAAACAAAACAAAAGAAAAACAAGAAACCAGAAGACACAAGGAGCTATAGTGGTTCCCCAATCAATCTGGGTACATCCACTCTTCTACCACCCTAGGTAGGAATCCACTACAGGATGAGTTGATCAGGTCCCCAAAAACCAAACCCTCAAGTATTTTGGAAGGAGACTTGCAACCAGAATAATTTTGAAGGGATTTAAAACCCTGTACAGGAATGAGAGAGAGGGTGATAGTGTCTTCTCTGTAAACAGTCAGAGAGAAGACTTGTGGATTGATGTAGCAGCTCTTGCTCCCCCTGATATCTTGAATTGGTCAGGAATGCTGGAGCACTGCTTCAGGGTGATAGGCCTTCAATGACCTAGAATGCCTGAACCAGAACTGCTTCAGGAACTTCTTTGACAGATTGATAGATTGATTGATTGTTGTCCTTTGAATTTATCCTATAAATAGAGAGAAGAAGACTCTTGATTGAATTTAGTTGTTCTTCTTCTTCTTCTTGAGAGAGTTCTCTGGTCAAGGCTGATTGCAGTCAAGAACTTTAGATTTTTTTTATTTTTATTGTTCTTCTGCAACTTTTGAGTATCTTCTGTACTGTAATTTTTGAACTCTGCTTGATTCTCTATTTTCTTGTGTCTGTCACTCTGTGTCTATCTGACTAAGGGATATTCAAACTTTTTGAATTGTCGAGCAGTAATTACAGTCGGCCTTGGAAAGAATCAGCCATCAATGACTTTCCTAACTGTCCCATGGAAAAATGGCATGTAATCGTCCATAGTCAATGCGCATTCTAACGATAACATTCCGAGAAGATCTGACATTAAATATTCAGGAATCAGCGCCAAGAAACGGGACGGGAACCTTGAAGAAAACCTAATCTGGATTCGTCGAACGAAGAACACATTTCGTCGAGCTGAACTTGTGTTCGTCGAGCTGAGCTTGAGTTCGTCGCGCTGAGCTTGATAGAGTTCATCGACCAGACAATCTCCATACACCTGACAGACATTCTTCATTTGTCGAGCTGAGAAACAGAATTGTCGACCTGAGAAAAGTTTTGGACTTAGACAAAATATCCTGCATCTGCTGAAATGCTGTGTCGACATAGGCTGGTGTCGACAGATTGATCTTGGTGTCGACACAAATCCTCTGGTGTCGACAGAAGCTGGTGTCGACTAAAATCCTGGTGTCGACATAAGTTAGTGTCGACTGAAATCCTGGTGTCGACACAAGTTGACTGGTGTCGACACAAACCCTAAGTGTCGACACAGATTCTCTGAGTCCAGAAATCATCGAGTAGAGATTATCATTCGTCGACCTGAGAAGCTGACTTCGTCGACCTGAGAAGCTGTGAACTTGAGGTCCAAGTTCGTCGAGCTCAGAATATAATTCGTCGACCGAAGCTTGAAGCTGGACTTAGGAAAATTTGAAGTCCTTCTGACTTTGGCTTGATGCAGAAACTGAATTTTCGTCGAACAGAGAACTTAGATCATCGAGCTCAGTACTACAAATTGTCTCACGATCGTCGAGCGCAGAATTCCTTTCGTCGAGCTGAGTTCGACGAACGTCGAACTCGCTTTACTTAGTCTTGAAAAAACTTGTGAGTCTGGAGTCTCTGAGGGTATTGATGAAGGCTGGTCCATCTGAAGTTGAGCCTAAGGACTTAACATAGACTCTAGGACACAAATTGACCCTGGCTATACAAGAGGGGTCACATCCTAAGTCAGTGAACCTAGCCCAAATCAACTAAGGATCCAACAATCTCCCCCTATTTGGGTGAGGTCACTAACAGAGACTCAAAACAGAAAAACAAAGCAAGAAAAGAAATATATCTGGCAGAGAATTATAACGCATGCAACAGATATATATATATACACAACTTTGTTTAACAGATAGCACAGTTTTAAAAATAAATAATAGACAGAAATGAATCAACAAGAAAAGTTACTTCTTTGGCTTCTTCTGCTGAGGTTTGTCTTCTGCTATCTTTTCTCCTGCCTTCTTGAAAATGATTTCTCTGTTAGGATTTTGAGCTTGAGCCACTGTCATGGTCATATCAGATGCCCCAATAATTTTCAATGAAGTAATCCTGGGGACAACTGCTTCTGGATGAAGTTTCATATAATCATCAACATTAAACAATTTGTTACCTTTGTCAAATCTTTTCAGCTCTTCCTTTCTATACTTCGACATGGTTGAAAGACCAGGAATATCTTTTCCTTCTGCTTTGGCTTTATTTATTAAAGATAGACCAATCAGCTCTTGGTATCTAGCCATTCTTGCTGTATTTGCAGTCTCTGGATCTTCAAATGGAATTGGAGGGGAGTCTGGATTCTTTGGGCTTTCAGCTTTTTGTACTTTAGAACTTTGTTGCTGCTGCTGCTTATGTTGTTGACTACCTGAGGAGGATGGCCTCTGCTGGCTGCTTCCAGAAGATCTCCCTGATTGTCTTTGATAAGTTTGCATTGGGGCAGATCTCTGGGAGCTAGAGCCACAGGCACCAGCTGCTGGAGGAGGAGGAGGAGGATCCTTCCTGTATCTGTGCACTAGAGGAGCGAAGTATCTCCTGATTCTCTTTCTATCTTTCTGCTAGTTTTTGGAGAGCCACATCCATGCTGGCATTCCCTTATATGGAGTCACATTGTGCAGAATGTAGTAGGGAGTGTCTGCAATGGGATTTGGCTTGGGAGGAGGAGTAGCCTTTCTCTTCTTTGCCAACAATCTCTTTTTCCTGGTAGCTGCATCCTCATCAGAATCAATTCATCATCATCAGATTCTGAATCCTGAGGGGTATCATACAATGAATCCAAAGCTTTTAAGTCTTTATCAGAAATAACAGCCTTTGCTGGAGGAGGGGCAAAAGGTTCAGGAATAGGAGTATCAGCAACAAAAGAAGAATTATCTGTATAAGATTCAGAAACAAAGGAGACAGTGCTAACAACTACTGCCTTATTCTCTTCTTCAATGTATGCCTGAGTAAGCCCATCTAGAGTAGGCATTGGAGAGTCATCCATAATGAAGTCTGGTGCTGAAACTGGCACTGGAGTATCTTCTGGAATGACCTCTGGGCTGGAAGCTGAGAAGGAGGCTGAAGCTGAGAGAGTAAAATTGTCACAGAGTTGCTTGGCAACTTCTGGACTGGCTGGAGAGGTATAAGGTACCATAGCCAAATAAGGCTTAGAGAAATCTGCTGAAGGGAAATTCATATATACATAGTCAAAACTTCTCAACAAAACTGATAAATTCACTGTGGGATTTAAATAGAAATCACCAACATAAGTTATTTGAGCAACTGACTCATCTAGATCAATGTCAGTATCCATGAATTGAATTAACTCATACATCTCAGCATCAAAGTCTGTCAAAATCGTGGTATCTTCATCTGAATCTGAATCTGCTGGAGAGGGAACTGTTGTGACTGATGTTGCTGCTGCTGTATCTACATCTGCTGCAACTTCATCACAGAGCATCTCCCCCTGCCTGGGTTCAGGAAGACCTGGAGCCAGGCCCCTAGATGAAGAGGGGACAGTAGATAGAAGAGAGATCTGGGCAGATAAGGAATTAATGGAGGTCACAAGAGGTGTAATGGTCTCTTGGATCAAAAATTTAATGAGAGGTGTGAGCACAGGAATGAGGGTGGATGGATCAAATAGGGAAGGGGATGGAATGGGAGGAGGAATAATAGATGGAGTGGGGGCATCTTGCATGATTGCATCTGATGGTATATCATAATATAGGATGGTGGAAAAGTGTGGGGGAAGAGGAGACGGAGGAGGTATAGGAATAGGAATGTCCTGAGGGGAATCTGGAGGAGTGGGTTGATGATCAACTGGCAAGGGGGAAGATGGAGGTGGAGATGGAATGTTTGTCAGGTCAAGTGGTGGAGATGAAGGAGGGGTAGGTACATGAGGAGGCTTCTTTGGAGGAAGAGGTGCTGGAATAGATGGTTGAGATGGAGGAACCTCTTCAACAGGGTGGGGAGCGGCCTTTACAGCCCTTGTGCTCTCAGAAGTTTTGAGGGAGTAGGAGGAAGCCTTTGAGGGCTTGGAGATGGTCCTCTCCCACCTGCCAAATAGAGCGCAAGTGAGGTGCTTGCTGGCGTTTATGAAGATGGTCGGGGAGACCATACATTCAGCAGCCTTCTCTTTGAGAAATATACCCAATATTCTGCCAAAGCAGACTTCCTTTTTACTGTTCTTCTTCTTGATCAATTCAAAGAACACTTTACTCCAATCAACCTGTCGCTTATTCACTACTGCACACATTATCAGAAATTGGTGACTGGTGATATAGTCGTGAGCAGAGTGCTTGGCCATCAGAATCTCTCCCGTGATATCTGCCAAAAATTGATAGGCGGCAGATAATTGCTTTTTCAACAACTTATTAGGGTTGTTCCCAAAGAAACCCATTAATTTTAGCATATCACTGAATTCCTCAGAATCCATTTCCATATTGTCTTCTCCATTCACTAAGCCAAATATTTCAGAGAGAACTGCGGGAGAGAGGGAAACAGCAGTGTTCCCTATATTGCCGGTCAAAGTATCTTCGTCAGAAACAGTAGATGTATATACCCATTCCCGTATTTCTATTCCATGAAGTTTGATGTGCCTGGTCATGAAGTCCTTTAAACTAAGTTCTTCCAATAGTTCTAGGATGTATAAAAAGATAGGGTCAGAATGTTGAAATGACTCAAAGTCCATGTCAAAACCGCTGTCAAACTTCATTGCAACCAAAGCACCTGAGTGAATCGCCATTGATGTCCTGCAAGAAAAACACAGAGTGAAACGACGATCAAGAGCAAGGGAACTCAAAGCTTGGGACGAAGGTCGAAGAAAAACCTAGATATAGGATTTTCAGAATATGAATCGACAAACTCCGTTCCACGAGAAAGAAAAATTCTTCGAACTAAGCTCGATGAAATAAATTATAGATAGATAATTCGTCGATCTCATCCAGAAGAATCGAAAATAGTTCGTCGATCTCCGTTCGACGAAATATCTTTTTGAAGCAAAGTTCGTCGATTGCTGGTCGACGAAAGTTGTTTCCCCACACAGAGAATTTGTCGATCTCCGTTCGACGAGAATCTCTCAAACTTTCCCTAATTCGTCGAACTCCGTTCGACGAACTCTAGAAAATTCGTCGAATGCAGACAGAAACTAGGTTAACTCTTCTCCATCAATCATTCTCAGTTGATTTATAAAGAACAGATGGGTTTTCTCATCCAAAGGCTTGGTGAAAATATCATCTCTCTGTAGATCAGTAGGAATGTGGATCAAGTTAATTTTCTTTTTGTCCACATTATCTCTAATGAAATGATGTCTTATTTCAATATGCTTGATCCTAGAATGGTGAACTGGATTCTGTGCTATAGCAATAACACTAGTATTATCACAAAATAAAGTTGAATTATTTAAGTTGACACCATAATCTAAGAGTTGGTTTTGTATCCATAGCATTTGTGAACAGCAACTACCAGCAGCCATGTATTCTGCTTCTGCAGTTGATGTAGACATAGATGTCTGTTTTTTACAAAACCAGGAGACAAGTCTCATACCAAGGAACTGGCATGTTCCAGAGGTACTTTTCCTATCCACTCTACATCCAGCATAGTCAGCATCTGAGTATCCAGTTAACTCAAACTCTGACTCTACAGGATACCAGAGTCCTAGATTAGGGCAACTCTTTATATATCTCAAAATCCCTTTTAGGAAAATAAGGTGAGATTCTTTAGGGTTCACTTGGAACCTAGCACAAAGGCATGTGGCAAACATTATGTCAGGTCTGCTAGCTGTTAGGTATAATAGGGATCCAACAATTGCCCTATAATTTTTCTGATCTACAGGTTTCCCTGCTGCATCAGAATCCACAACAGTATTTGTAGCCATAGGGGTTTTCATCCCTGAAGCATCACCCATCCCAAACTTTTTGATAAGCTCTTTAGCATACTTAGCTTAAGAGAGGAAGATACCATCTGGGAGCTGCTTCACTTGGAGACCAAGGAAGTAGGAAAGCTCACCTAAGCTACTCATCTCAAATTTTGAATGCATGAGGTCAGCAAACCTCTTGCACAATTTGGGATCAGTAGTCCCAAAAATAATGTCATCCACATATATTTGCACTAACAGTATTTGGTCCTTATGATGTCTAGTGAAAAGTGTTTTATCTATGGTTTCTCTTGTAAATTCATGCTCTAAAAGAAAGCTTGCTAGGGTCTCATACCAAGCTTTTGGAGCTTGCTTTAGACCATAGAGAGCATTATGCAATTTAAAAACAAAAGAGGGTTGAGTTAGAGAGATAAAACCTGGAGGTTGTTCTACATAAACCTATTCTTGAAGCACTCCATTTAGAAATGCACTTTTGACATCCATCTGGTAGACCTTGAATCTCTTGTAAGCTGCATAGGCAAGGAATATCCTAATGGCCTCTAACCTTACAACAGGGGCAAAGGTTTGGTCATAGTCTATTCCTTTCTCTTGTCTGTAGCCTTGAGCAACAAGCCTAGCCTTGTTCCTCACTATATTTCCTTGAGCATCCAACTTGTTTCTGTAGACCCATTTGGTTCCAATAACTGGGTAGTTATGGGGTCTTGGAACCAAATCCCAAACTCTACATCTCTCAAACTGATTGAGTTCCTCTTGCATTGCAATGATCCAGTGGGGATCTTGCTCTGCCTCATGTATGGTGAGAGGTTCAATTTGAGAGAGAAAACAGGCATGCATCAAGTCTTGGTTGAGTTGATTCCTTGTCTATACACCTACTGAGATGTCTCCAATTACTTGAGATCTGGGGTGATCTCTAAGTGTGACAAGATCAGTTGGTGGAGTTGGTTGAGCAACAGCTTCAGTATTTAATTCCTCTTGGGGAATGATACTAGCTGTTGGTGGAAATTCAGCCACTTCCTCTTGACTTTCCCCATCATTATCTTCAGCATCCTGTGGAGTGGGATGGTTTGATACCTCTTGGGTAAGGTTCAGTCCATCCATATACTCACATAGTGGTGGAACCTGCAAAGAGCTAATGGTAGAAGTTTTTTTCTCTTTGTATGACATGTTAGTCTCATCAAAAGATACATGAACAGATTCTTCAATTTTAAGAGTTGATTTATTATATACCCTATAAGCTTTACTGATCATGGAGTATCCCAAAAACACTCCTTCATCAGCTTTTGCTTGAAATTTTGCTATGTATCTCTTGTCATTATTGTGAATGTAACAAATACAACCAAAGATTTTAAAATAATCTACTTTAGGTTTCTTCCCTTTAAGTAATTCATAGGGAGTCTTGCCCTTCAGTTTATGTATTAAACTTCTATTCAACACATAGTTGGAGGTGTTCACTGCCTCTGCCCAAAAGGATAGAGGAAGATGAGCATCTGACAACAATGTAGTGACAGATTCAATAAGGGTTCTATTTTTCCTTTCAGCTACCCCATTTTGTTGAGTTCTAGGAGCTGATAAAGTGTGCCTGATCCCTTCACTTTGACAGAACTCTTGCATAAGAAGAGAATCAAACTCTGTCTCATGGTCACTTCTGATCAGGGCAATGTGAGTGTTGAACTCAGTTGGTATGCATTTGAGAAACTCTGTCATACACTTAAAGTTATCAGACTTCTTCCTCAGAAAGAACACGCATGTGAATCTAGAGAAGTCATCTACAACCACTAAAGTATAAGATTTCCCTCCTAAACTTTGTACTGTAATGGGTCCAAAAAGATCCATGTGTAACAGATACAAAATCCTAGGTGAATCACTCTTATTAAGTGACTTGAAACTATTTTTGGTTTGCTTGCCTAATTGACAACCCCTGCAGAGTCCTTCCTTCTTGTAGGGGCCAGGAGGTAGTCCTCTAACAAGGTTGTCCTTGGGTAGCCTAGCAATGGTTCTAAGGTTTATATGTCCTAGTCTCTTATGTCATAGTTCATTAGGTCTACTAATAGAGTTAAACAAGCAAATATCTACTTTAGTTGAAAGAAAGTCTACTAAATAGATGTTACCTTTCCTTTTACTTGTCAACATAGTTGTATTGTCCTCTGATTTGATCTTGCATAAGGATTTGCTGAAAGTCACTTGGTAGCCTTCATCACATAGTTGACTGATACTGATCAAGTTGTGCTTCAGTCCTTCCACATAAGCTAATTCTTGAATGTGACTGTGCCAATCTGGACTGCACCATATCCTTTTATTAGTCCAAAGTTTGAATCTCCAAATATTACTTTGGGTCCAAGCTTGGCTTTGAAGGATGTGAAATTGTCCTTGTTTCATGTCATGTGCTTTGAGCACCCACTATCCAAATACCATTGCTGGTTTGATGTTGGATAGCTCTTCACCTGCACATAAAGCAATTTACTTGTTTTTGACCCAGTTTACCTTGGGCCTAGGTTGATAACCTTTGAACTCAGAAATAAAAGACATCCCTGGTTGACTCTTATAACCTTCAGGATGATATCTCCTTGGAGGTATTATCCACTTAGTATAAGTGTTAAATCTTTGGGATGAAGAACCTCTAGGGTTGAACTTTGATTTGCCTTTGAAAGAGTTTTCAAAACTCTGAGCTCTGTTCGACGATCTCTGAGCTGAGTTCGACGATCTTGGGTCAGATCATCGAGCTCCGTTCGACGAATTCTGTTGAACTTTGGTTTTCTTAGGTAGATCAGAATTCTTCCTAGCTACCTCTACAACTCCCTTACCTTTATCAAAGATAAATTTAATTGAGGTTGATAATACTATAGGTTGGCTGGATGAAGCACCCAAGCCCAGTGTACTGTTTAATCTTGAGTTCATTGTGCTTGTGATGTCCATTAGTTTGATACTTCTCCCATTGAGGGATTCTTCAAACTTCTTGGCCTGTGATAGTTCACTTTTCAGTGAGGCTATCTGCTCCCTACAGCATTCCAACTCCTCAGAGAGTTTGAGGTTATCTGATTTTAAAGTACTGTATTCAGATAATTGATTTCTGAGAGAAATGATTTCCTTCTCAGATTTTAATAAATCTAAACATAGTGCTTTAAACTCACACTTGAAGTCCTCTGAATTGAAATTAAATGAGTCTATTACCTGGTCCTCTTCAGATTGAGTCCCTGATTCAGATTCTGACTCTTCTGCATCAGAATTTTGTTGTGAGGCATTGATAGCCATCATGCAGAATTCTTTTTCTTCAGCATCATCTTCATCATCACTTGAGCTGGATGAAGCTTCAGATTCTTCTTCTGTCTCACTCCAAGATTCAGCTGCAAACCCCTTCATGGTGTGTTTGTTCTTACTGGAGGAGGGTTTGTCATTGCTGTTCTTCCTGAAGTCTTTATCTTTTCTTCTCTCCTTCCTGTCCTTTTTGTCCTTATACTGATTTTCTGGGCAGTCAGACAACATGTGGCCTGGTTTCCTGCATCCAAAACAAATAATCTCTTTGTTATTTGATTTGTCATACCTTGGCTTGTCATGCCCTCTGGAAGACTTTTTCCTGAAATCTTTCCTGGCCATTTTGTAGAATCTTTTGGTCAGTAGGCTTAGCAGCTCCTCATTGTCTGTGACTTTATCTTCAGGCTGATCTTCAATAGCTTTGAAAGCTATTGACTTCTCTTTTCTGACTGCTGGTGAAGCAGCCTTCTGCTCTTCTTCTCTATTCTTGATGAGCAGCTCATAAGACTTGAGCTTGCCCAAGAGAGCTTCAGTTGTGATCTCATTTAAGCTTCTGGCATCCTTGATTGGCCAGATCCTTGAGTCCCAAGTGCTTGGGAAGCACATTAGGATTTTATCATTTAGCTCAGTCAATGAGATCTCCTTGTCTAAAGTTTTCAGCTCATTGACTATGAGACTGAGTATATTATACATGTTTGCTACTGACTCAACTTCTCCTTTCTTGAAATTCTCATACTGGGTTATGAGATGAGATCTTCTATCTTTTATCTCATTAGCAGATCCTGAGACTATCTCAGATATCTTGTCCCAAATGTCCTTTGCTGAGTTGCATTCAGCTACCTTTTGGAATATCTCATCAGACATAGTCTGGGCTAGAATGTTCATAGCTTTTGCATCAGCCAATTTCCATTTCTTTATTTCTGCATCTGTTCCTGAAGGAGGTGGAATAGCACTTGTACTTGTATTCTCTGGAGGTCTTGGACACACTGTCAAAACAGAATTGAAAATGTCCTCATCAATAGAGTTCATGTACAGTCTAATCCTTGCCTTCCAAAGTGCAAACTTAGATAGATTGCACACTGGAGGTCTGGTGCTAGCATAATCTTTGTTTTGGGTCATGTTCTGTGAAGGAATAATTCTAATAACAAAATCAAAACAGGCAGATCTAACTAGAGGGACCTTTGGGTTCAGGTGTGTTAAAGTAGCGAACAAACGACAAAAGAACAAGCCGAATTTTGAATAATGCAAAGTTTATTATCCAAAAAAAGATATTTATTACAAAGGTATGCCCTCCCTTATATAGAATGAAGGAGAGATGAGAGAATACAAATAGGAGATGTGGGACTAAAAATTTACAGGACTAAGCGGACTATACAGAACAAACCGCACAAGCCGTCCGGTCTCCAAGTCGGCTGAGACAAACCGCCAGACCGCCCGGCTACCAAACAGCAACAGCACAGCAACCAACCTGCTGAAGGGAAACCGCCAGACCGCGCGGTCTCCAACCCGCCAAGACAGACCGCCAGACCGCCCGGTCACCAACTTTAACACTCCCCCTCAAGCTGGAGCATATATATCGATCATGCCCAGCTTGTCACAAATATGAAGAAACGATGCGAAAACTGGCTTGGTGAAGATGTCAGCCAGCTCTTTATTAGACGTGACAAAGGGAGTGCAAATTTGTTCCTTTAAGATCTCTACATGAATGAAATGACAGTTGACCTCAATGTGCTTTGTTCTTTCACGGAAGACCGGATTTTTGGAGATGTATATGGCAGCCTTGTTATCACAGAACATAGGCAGAGGATGGTTGTAGACCTCTCCTAAATCTAGCATGAGAGCCCGCAGCCATTTTAACTCACAAGTGGTCGACGCCATACTGCGATACTCAGCTTCTGCACTGGACCTGGAGACAACAGACTGCTTCTTGCTCTTCCAGCTCACCAGATTTCCCCCAACAAAGGTACAAAAACCTAAGGTTGACTTGCGATCCCCTTTGTCATCAGCATGTTGAAGTTGGTGACCGGGCGGTCTGGCGGTCTGTCTTGGCGGGTTGAAGACCGCGCGGTTTGGCGGTTTGTATCATCCGGCTTGGAGACCGGGCGGTCTGGCGGTCTACCCTGACAATCTCTCTTTCTCTCTGGTGGTAGCCGTGCGGTTAGCCCTTCTGTCTAACCGCGCGGCTTGTGCGGTTTGTTTTGTATAATCTGCTTAGTCCTGTAAATTTTTAGTCCCACATCTCTTAATTGTATTCTCTCATCTCTCCTCCATTCTATATAAGGGAGAGCATACCTTTGTAATAGATACCTTTTTTGGAGAATAAAGTTTCAGTTAAAACCATTTCGGTTTGTTTTTTGTTCTGTTCTTACATGGTATCAGAGGACTCGATCTACTCCTCCTGATTCTGTGCCTTCGCTGTTCGCGCAGCTTGTCTCGCCGGTTTGTTCCCTGTCCGCACGGCCTCTTCCTCTCCTTCTTGTTGCCCTCTGTGTGTGCGACTTTTTGTTTCCTGTTCTAAGTCACCGCTTCCTGTCGCAGCGACCTGTTTTTGTCCTGCTTCTGTTCGCGCGGCCTGTCCTCTAGCCGTCCGACTTCTTCCCCTCTGCTTGGGTCTGCAGCTTGGTCATGGCTTTTCTGGTCGCTGGTTTCTACCCTCATGACCGCTGCAACTTATCTTTTTTTCCTATCCGTGCGGGTTGTTTCCTAACCGCCTGGCTTCCTTTTTTTCCTGCTCCTATGGCTCTTTCTGATGCCTCTACTGCCACCACCCCTGTCACCAATCCGGCTCTGCCTCTTCCACCTACTCCTTCCGGGAACCTTGAGACCGTTTCCAAGCTTGTTGGCTCCAACTACCCGGATTGGAGCGTCTCTTTCACCTTTCTACTTCGCTCATAACGCAAACGCCACCATCTCGTTGATGACCCACATCCTATCACTTAACCTCTTTTTGATGACTGGGATGCAAGTTACGCGCTTGTGCGTACTTGGCTTGTGAACAGTCTTTCCGATGAGTGCCTTCCCGTCATACGTCACGATGAGACGGTCAAGGCCGCTTGGCTTCATCTTGCCGCTCTGTACTCCAAAGGGGCTCAGACGTCCCGCATATATATGTTGTATGCGGACCTCTTTGCCCGTCCTACCTTGTCTCCTGCTGCTGCCTACCAACAGGTTCAAGCTCTTGGGGCTGAGATTCTTCAGAATCGCCCCTTTTCTGCGGATTTGGCTCAACAACACAAGCACTTCTAGGAGCTTCTGGTTGTCTGTTATCTGCTCCGGCTTCCTGATACTTATGACATGATCCGCCAGCAAATTCTGGGTGAGGTCGAATCTCCTACCTTAGATGCCACCGCTGCCCGCATCGCTGCTGTCACCTCTCTCCTTCAGCGCCCCCTTTTTGCCCGCTCCTCCTCCACCACCGGACAACTATTCTCATCACACTCAGCGGAGTGGCTCTGGTAGCCGCAGTCACCAGTCCGGCGGCCGTGCTTCTTCCCGCTACCTCTGTTCTCATTGTGGCCGCACCGGACATACTTTCGACCGCTGCTGGATGAAGCATCCCCATCTTCGCCCCTCCGGTGACTCTTCCAAGCCGTCTTCCTCTGTTGTAACATCCTCAGGTAGTGCCCACATGGTGACTCAAGGTAAATGGCTCATCGACTCTGGTGCCACTAATCACATGACGGGCAATCTTCAGTGCTTCTCTTTACTCGAACAACATGATCGGTTGCCCCCAGTCCTAGTTGCGGATGGTTCTCCCTCCCCGGTTTATGGGACGGGAGTAGTTCATGTTACTCCGTCACTACGACTAGAGGACACTCTCTATGTGCCCAAGTTTCCGTGCAATTTATTGTTTGTTACCTCTTTATGCAAGCAGCTTCAGTGTTCTGTGACATTTACACCGACTTCTTGTTCTTTTCAGGATCCGAGCTCCCACTGGACGATTGCTACTGGGACTGAGAGCGGCGGCCTCTACTTCCTCGACAACGTTTCCACCTTATCCGCCTTCTTCTCTTATTGTCTGAATCTTCTCCAGTGGCATCTCCGCCTCGGTCATCCTCCACCACGACTTCTACATCAGCTTATGCCCCACCTCCCTCCGTCTCATACTCCTCTCCAATGCGACGCCTGTCAGCTCGGCAAGCATCACCGTTCCTCCTTCCCACCAAGGCAAGGTTGGGGCTCTACTCGTCCGTTTGATCTTGTCCACTCCGATATCTGGGGACCTGCTCCTACCCTCACCATTGGCCGGGGTAGTTCTTATTTTGTAACTTTTATAGATGATTTTTCTCGCTGTACTTGGGTGTATCTCCTCCGAGATCGCTCTGAACTTTTAGATGTATGGATCTCTTTTTATCAGTTAATAAAAACTCAGTTTAATGTTTCTATTAAAACCTTTCGCTCCGACAATGCTAAAGAGTATCTGAGTCATGCTTTTACATCTTTTTGTGTGCAACATGGCATTATTCATCAGACTAGCTGTGTTTACACCTCCCAACAAAATGGGGTGGCGGAACGCAAAAACCGTTACCTCCTCGATATGGCTCGCACATTGATGACCCAGATGCATGTCCCTCGCTCTTATTGGGGCTATGCTATTCTCCTTGCCTGTTACCTCATCAATCGCCTTCCATCCACCATTCTCCACGGGAAAACACCATTCTCCATTCTGTATCCGGGCCAGGAGCCTTTTCCTCTCCCACTCTGAATCTTCGGATGCACTGCATTTGTGCATACCCCATCTGCCACCCGTGATAAGCTATCCCCTCGCTCCACCAAATGTGTCTTTCTGGGGTACTCCACCACTAAGAAAGGCTATTGTTGCTTTAACCCTGTTCTTCGTCAGCAATTCGTCTCTGCTGGCGTTACCTTCTTTGAGAATGCCTCCTACTTCTCGGCTGAATCCTCCTCTCTTTTCCCTGCTTCCTCTCCTCTTCCCCTAGCTTCTGATTCTCCTGCTATTCCCTTCGTTCCCTCGTCTCCTACCGAGATATCCACCCCTCCGCCATCTCCGTCCCCTCCTCTCGCTCCACCCCTCTCTCCTACTTCTCCACCTCCGTCTCCATCCTCTCTGTCGTCGTCGCTCTCTTCTCCCGGGCCAGCTCTCTCTGCCACAGACGCTCCGGATACTGAGGGGGCCGCCGACCTGGATCTCCCTGTGGCTCTTCGCAAAGGGGTGCGGACATGTACCCTACACCCCCTTGCTGCTGTTGTTTCATATGATCGTCTTACCCCTTCTCGCAGGGCCTTTGCACTGGCTATCTCTGCCACTGTCACGCCTCATTCCTATCAGGAGGCCCTTGCTATTCCCCACTGGAAGCTGGCCATGGATGAGGAAATGGCGACCCTCACGGAGCGGGGTACATGGACTCTTGTTCCTCCTCCCTTCGGTACTATTGTTGTTGGTTGTCGCTGGGTCTTTGTGGTCAAATTTGGCCCAGATGACACTGTGGATCGGTATAAGGCTCGCCTTGTTGCTAAGGGCTTTACTCAGACCTATGAGGTTGATTACTTTGACACATTCTCCCCCATGGCTCGTCTCAGCACTATCCGGGTCCTTCTCTCTGTGGCGGTCAATAGGGATTGGCCGATTTCTCAGCTGGATGTCAAGAATGCCTTCCTTTATGGTGATCTTCACGAGGTCGTTTACATGGAGCAACCTCCTAGGTATGTTGCTCAGGGGGAGACACGAGTATGCCGGCTGCAGAAGGCAATTTATGGCCTCAAGCAGAGCCCTCGCGCTTGGTTTGACAAGTTCAGCAGCATCGTGGCGGCCGTTGGTTTTGCGCGAAGCTCTGCTGATCACTCTCTATTTATTCGCAAAACTCCTTTGGGGATGGTTGTTCTTGCTGTGTACGTCGATGATATTCTTCTCACTGGCGATGACCAGGAAGGGGTAGCGTTGACAAAGCGACATCTTCGCCAACATCTGATCACGCAAGATATGGGCTCTCCAAAGTACTTTCTGGGGATCGAAATCTCTCGGAAGCCCGACTCCTTAGTTCTCTCTCAGCGTAAGTATGCCCTTGATCTTTTAAAAGAGGCAGGATTGACTGGAGCAAAACCTGCCCGATGCCCCATGGCAATTGGAGAAGACAAAACCTGGACAGATGATTCGTCTCCTCTTTCAGATAGTTCGCGGTACAGGCGTCTGGTTGGTAAGCTCATATATCTTACAGTGACCAGACCCGACATTTCCTATGTTGTGGGCAAGGTGAGTCAATTCATGCAAGCACCTAGGGAGTGCCATCTACAGTCCGCCCTGCAGATCTTGGAGTATGTCAAAGCAGCGCCTGGGAAAGGATTACTTTTTCAGAAGAATGGTCATCTGAGGATTGAAGCATACTCAGATGCAAGTTATGTTGATGACAAAGTGGATCGCAAGTTAACCTCAGGTTTTTGCACCTTTGTTGGGGGAAATCTGGTGAGCTGGAAGAGCAAGAAGCATTCTGTTGTCTCCAGGTCCAGTGCAGAAGCTGAGTATCGCAGTATGGCATCGACCACTTGTGAGTTAAAATGGCTGCGGGCTCTCATGCTAGATTTAGGAGAGGTCTACAACCATCCTCTACCTATGTTCTGTGATAACAAGGCCGCCATATACATCTCCAAAATTCCGGTCTTCCATGAGAGAACAAAGCACATTGAGGTCGACTGTCATTTCATTCGTGAAGAGATCTTAAATGAACAAATCTGCACTCCCTTTGTCACTTCTGATAAAGAGCTGGCTGACATCTTCACCAAGCCAGTTTGCGCCTCGTTTCTTCATGTTTGTGACAAGCTGGGCATGATCGATATATATGCTCCAGCTTGAGGGGGAGTGTTGAAGTTAGTGACCGGGCGGTCTGGCGGTCTGTCTTGGCGGGTTGAAGACCGCGCGGTCTGGCGGTTTGTCTCAGCCGGCTTGGAGACCGGGCGGTCTGGCGGTCTACCCTGGCAATCTCTCTTTCTCTCTGGTGGTAGCCGTGCGGTTAGCCCTTCTGTCTAACCGCGCGGCTTGTGCGGTTTGTTTTGTATAGTCCGCTTAGTCCTGTGAATTTTTAGTCCCACATCTCTTATTTGTATTCTCTCATCTCTCCTCCATTCTATATAAGGGAGGGCATACCTTTGTAATAGATACCTTTTTCGGAGAATAAAGTTTCAGTTAAAACCATTTCGGTTTGTTTTTGTTCTGTTCTTACACAGCATAACTTGCATCTGAGTATGCATCAACCCTCAGATGACCATTCTTCTGAAAAAGTAATCCTTTCCCAGGCGCTGCTTTGACATACTCCAAGATCCGCAAGGCGGACTGTAGATGGCACTCCCTAGGTGCTTGCATGAATTGACTTACCTTGCCCACAACATAGGAAATGTCGGGCCTGGTCACTGTGAGATATATGAGTTTGCCAACCAAACTCCTGTATCGCGAACTATCTGAAAGAGGAGGCGAATCATCTGTCCAGGTTTTGTCTTCTCCAGTTGCCATGGGGCATCGGGTAGGTTTTTCTCTAGTCAATCCTGCCTCTTTTAAAAAATCAAGGGCATACTTATGCTGAGAGAGAACTAAGGAGTCAGGCTTCCGAGAGATTTCGATTTCCAAAAAGTACTTTGGAGAGCCCATATCTTTCGTGATCAGATGTTGACGAAGATGTCGCTTTGTCAGGGCTACCCCGTCCTGGTCATCGCCAGTGAGAAGAATATCATCGATGTACACAGCAAGAACCACCAGCCCCGAAGGGGTTTTGCGAATAAATAGAGAGTGATCGGCAGAGCTTCGCACAAAACCAACGGTCGCCACGATGTCGCTGAACTTGTCAAACCAAGCTCGAGCGCTCTGCTTGAGGCCATAGATTACCTTCTTCAGCCGGCATACTCGTGTCTCCCCCTGAGCAACATACCCAGGAGGTTGCTCCATGTATACGGCCACCTGAAGATCACCATAAAGGAAGGCATTCTTGACATCCAGCTGGGAAATCAGCCAATCTCGATTTACCGCCACAGAGAGAAGGACCCGGATAGTGCTGAGACGAGCCACGGGGGAGAAGGTGTCAAAGTAATCAACCCCATAGGTCTGAGTAAAGCCCTTAGCAACAAGGCGAGCCTTATACCGATCCACAGTGCCGTCGGGGCCAAATTTGACCACAAAGACCCAGCGACAGCCAACAACATCAGTGTCGAAGGGAGGAGGAACAAGAGTCCATGTATCCCGCTCAGTTAGGGTCACCATTTCCTCATCCATTGCCATCTTCCAATGAGGAATAGCAAGGGCCTCCTGGTAGGAGCGGGGTGTGGCAGTGGCAGAGATAGCCAGTGCAAATGCCCTGCGAGAAGGGGTAAGACGATCATATGAAACAACAGCAGCAAGGGGGTGTAGGGTACACGTCCGCACCCCTTTGCGAAGAGCTATAGGAAGATCCAGGTCAGCGGGTCCCTCGGCATCCGGAGCATCAGTGGCAGAGAAAGCTGGCCCGGGAGTAGAGAGCGACGGCGGCGGAGATGAGGGCGACGGTGGCGGAGATGAGGGCGACGGTGGCGGAGAAGGGATAGAGAGAGGTGGAGGGAGAGGAGTGGTTGGAGACGGTGTTGGGGTGGAGATCGTAGTAGGAGACGAGGGAACGACAGGAGGATCAGAAGCTGTGAGAAGAGGAGAGGAGTCATCCGAGAAGTAGGAGGTATTCTCGAAGAAGGTGACATCAGCAGAGACGAATTGCTTACAAAGGACGGGATCAAAGCAACAATTGCTTTTCTGAGTGGTGGAGTACCCCAGAAAGACATATTTGGTGGAGCGAGGGGAGAGCTTATCACTGGTGGCAGAAGGGGCATGTACAAAGGCAGTGCATCCAAAGATTTGGAGAGGGAGAGGAAACGGCTCCTTGCCTGGATACAGAATGGAGAATGGAGTTTTTCCGTGGAGAACCGTGGAGGCAATGCGATTGATAAGGTAGCAGGCAAGGAGAATAGCATAGCCCTAATAGGAGCGAGGAACATGCATCTGGGTCATCAAGGTGCGAGCGACATCGAGGAGGTGACGGTTTCTGCGTTCTGCCACACCATTCTGTTGTGAAGTATAGACACAACTAGTTTGATGAATAATACCATTTTGCATGCAGAAGGTAGAAAAGTCATGACTGATATATTTTTTGACATTATCAGATCGAAAAACTTTAATAGAAACATTAAACTGAGTTTTGATCATGAGATAGAAGGACGTCCATACAGAGAATAATTCGGAGCGATCTTTTAACAGATACACCCACTTACAGCGAGAGAAATCATCAATGAATGTGACAAAATATGAACTACCGCGACCAATGGTAAGATTAGGAGAAGGACCCCAAATATCGGAGTGGATGAGATCAAACGGGCAGGTAGATCCACGAACGTGCTTTGGAGGGAAGGAGGAGCGGTGATGCTTGCCAAGCTGACAGGCCTCAAAGTTGAGCGGAGGACTTTGTGGAGGAAGTTGGGGCAGAAGTTGACGAAGAAGACGTGGAGGAGCATGACCAAGGCGGAGATGCCATTGGAGAATATTTGTGGATGTGGAGGAGAAGGTGGAGAAAGCAGAAATGTTGTCCAGGAAGTATAAGTCGCCACTCTCAGTCCCAGTAGCAATCGTCCGTTGGGAGTCTGAATCCTAAAAAGAGCAAGAAGTAGAAGTAAATATGACGGAACACTGTAATTGCTTGCATAGAGAGTTAACAGATAATAAGTTGCACGGGAACTTTGGCACGTAGAGAGTATCCGCCAAGTGAAGAGACGGAGTGACATGAACTAGCCCCATCCCATGGACTGATGATGAAGAGCCGTCAGCGAGAATAACCGGGGGCAACCGATCATGTGTTTCTAGGAGAGAAAAGCACTGGAGAGTGCCGGTCATATGATTTGTAGCACCGGTGTCGATCAGCCATTTTCCTTGAGTAACAACGTGGGCACTACCAGAAGACGTGACCACCGAGGCGAACGGCTTTGAGGAGGATATGAACGCCATGAAGGAAGGAATAAAAGAACTACGGCAGTCACGGTGACAGCACACCAGTGGCAAGAAGGGCCACGACCAAGGTGCAGAGCAAGGCGAAGGGGAAGAAGAGGGAAGCACAAGCCGCACGACTTAACAGGAGGTCGCGACGACTAACAAGCAGGAGCGGCTAAGGGAAGAAAGGCAGAGAGGCCGCCGAAATAAGGAAGAACCCGCACGAACAGAGAGAAGGTGCAGCGATTAGGAGAAAGATATCTGCAGCGGTCACGATGATAGATACCAGCGGCCAGAAAAACCACGACCAAGCCGCAGAAGCAAGTAGAGGGAAAGAAGTCGAGCGGCTAGAAAACAGCCCGCGCGAACAGAAGAAAGAGACACCGCGCGAACAGATAAAAGTCCGCTGGGAGGCAAACAGGTCGCAGCAAGAAGAAGGAAAAACAAAGAGGTCGCGCACACAAAGGGCAACGACAAGGAGAGAAGAGGCCGAGCGAACAGGGCGCAAGCAGACAGAAGAAACAAGCCACGAGGACAGGCCGCAAGAAGAAGAAAAAGCAAGCCGCGCGGACAGGTCGCGAGGTCAGAGAGGGCGCACAGAATCAGGAGGAGAAAATCGAGTCCTCTGATACCATGTTAAAGTAGCGAACAAATGACAAAAGAACAAGCCGAATTTTGAATAATGCAAAGTTTATTATCCAAAAAAAGATATCTATTACAAAGGTATGCCCTCCCTTATATAGAATGGAGGAGAGATGAGAGAATACAAATAAGAGATGTGGGACTAAAAATTTACAGGACTAAGCAGACTATACAAAACAAACCGCACAAGTCGTCCGGTCTCCAAGCCAGCTGAGACAAACCGCCAGACCGCCCGGCTACCAAACAGCAACAGCACAACAACCAACCTGCTGAAGGGAAACCGCCAGACCGCGCGGTCTCCAACCCGCCAAGATAGACCGCCCGGTCATCAACTTCAACAAGGTGTTATCCTGTTCAACCACTAAGGTGTGGTATGTTTAACCAACCTCCCTCTGATACCAATTGAAAGTGCAAGTTAGATCTGATATACTCTAGAGGGGGGGTGAATAGAGTATGATGCTTACTAAAAACTTTTTACAACTGTTGTTGTAAACCTAAGTGAACAGGGAAGCAAATAACATAAAGTAAATGCAAACACAAAGCAATAACAGATCACAGCCAGAAAACAAAACAAAAGAAAAACAAGCAACCAGAAGACACAAGGAGCTATAGTGGTTCCCCAATCAATCTGGGTACATCCACTCTTCTACCACCCTAGGTAGGAATCCACTGCAGGATGAGTTGATCAGGTGTCCTGGGCACCAATGGGTTTTGATCAGGTCCCCAAAAACCAAACCCTCAAGTCTTTTGGAAGGAGACTTGCAACCAGAATAATTTTGAAGGGATTTAAAACCCTGTACAGTAATGAGAGAGGGGGTGATAGTGTCTTCTCTTTCAACAGTCAGAGAGAAAACTTGTGGATTGATGTAGCAGCTTTTGCTCCCCCTGAGATCTTGAATTGGTCAGGAATGCTGGAGCACTGCTTCAGGGTGATAGGCCTTCAATGACCTAGAATGCCTGGACCAGAACTACTTCAGGAACTTCTTTGACAGATTGATAGATTGATTGATTGTTGTCCTTTGAAGTTATCCTGTGAATAGAGAGAAGAAGACTCTTGATTGAATTTAGTTGTTCTTCTTCTTCTTCTTCTTGAGAGAGTTCTCTGGTCAAGGCTGATTGCAGTCAAGAACTTTAGATTTTTTTTTGATTGTTCTTCTGCAACTTTTGAGTATCTTCTGTACTGTAATTTTTGAACTCTGCTTGATTCTCTATTTTCTTGTGTCTGTCACTCTGTGTCTATCTGACTAAGGGATATTCAAACTTTTTGAATTGTCGAGCAGTAATTACAGCCGGCCTTGGAAAGAATCAACCATCAATGACTTTCCTAACTGTCCCATGGAAAAATGGCATGTAATCGTCCATAGTCAATGCACGTTCTAACGGTAACATTCCGAGAAGATCTGGCATTAAATATCCAGGAATCAGCTGCAGGCAGATTTGTTAAAGTTCAGACTAACTTGCACCAAGGACCCAAAAGTTATTTGGGTTCTAAGGTTAAGTAATCTTTATTGCATGTGACTCCAGGTTGCCATGCCCCTATATAGTACTTGTACAGTGGATGTTCCAGGCACATGACTGGAATAAGGGGGTTGTTGAAGGACTACTCACCTATCATGAATGGGCCTAAAGTAACCTTTGGTGGTTCTGAAAAAGGAATCATCAAAGGTTTTGGTAACATTTCTAATAACTCGGTTACAATCACTCAAGTGGCCTATGTAAAGGGTTTGAAACACAACCTAATTAGCATAAGTCAGCTGAGTGATTTAGGTTATGACATTTTATTTGTCAAGAATGGTTGTCATATCAAAAGGTCAAGTGATCAAGAGGTCATATTGACAGGATATAGAAAAAGAAATGTGTACTGTCTTAACTTTGAGTGTGAGAACAATGTTTCTCCTATTTGTCTTGTAGCTGAAGAGAGAGCCTCTCATTGTGTTAAATGGCACAAGAGCCTGGCCCATCTTAACTACAAGACTATTGGCCAACTCTTTAGCAAAGAGTTAATGAGGAATGGTCCTCAAGTTAAGTGTATAAAGGATGGGATATGCTCAGCTTGTCAAAAAGGCAAGCAGAACAAATCCTCCTTTCATAGCCTTGAAAATAAGGATTCAGTGAGGTGTTTATACCTCTTGCATATGGATCTATTTGGTCCTATGCCAGTTCATAGTTTAGGTAGGAAGGTCTACACTTTTGTGGTGATAGATGACTATTCTAGATATTCATGGGTGTTCTTTCTGAGACAAAAATCTGAAACCTCAAGTGTTTTATATAGTTTTGTCAAACAAATTCAGAATGAGCTGGACAGTACAGTGGTCAAAATCAGAAGTGACCATGGCACTGAATTTCAATCTAAGAGTATGACAAGACTGTGTGAAGAATTTGAGATTTTTCAAGAATTCTCCTCACCTAGAACACCACAGCAAAATAGTATTGCTGAAAGGAAGAATAGAACACTGATTGAGGCTGGTAGAACTCTATTGAGTGACACTTCTCTCCCAGAATTTTTCTGGGCTGAGGCAGTAAACACTACATGTCATGTGATCAATAGGGCTTCTATCACCAAAAGCCACAAAAAGACTCCCTATGAGATTATGAAAGGCAGAAAACCAAACTTATCCTATTTTAGGATCTTTGGTTGCAAGTGATATGTCCTTAATAATGGCAAGTCTTATCTAACTAAGTTTGCTGCCAAATCCCAAGATAGGATATTTGTTGGGTATAACAACAATAGTAAGGCTTATAGGGTCTACAACTTGATTACTCAAGTTGTAGAAGAGTATGTACATGTTATCTTTGATGAAATAAGACTTATTAACAGTGAGTTGCCAAGTAGTTCTTGCAGTTCTACAGGTATAAATGAGAGAATGGGCAAGCTTACCATTACAGAAGATTCAACTGCAAATCAGGAAGTGGAAAATGGTGGCTGCTATCCATGGGGAGTACAAGACTCTCCAGATGCTGATGAAAACCAAGAGGTGCAGCATAATGAAGAGACTGGAGGTGTTCAACCTGAAGATAGACTACCTCCAGCTATTAGACACTTAAAGGATCATCCAGCAAATCAGATAATTAGTGATCCAAGACAAGGAGTACAAACAAAGAGCAGGAATCTGAACACAGTTCTTTACTCTAGCTTCTTATCTCAAGTGGAACCCAAGAAATTTGAAGAAGTTGTTCTAAACCGACATTGGATTAATGTCATGCAAGAGGAGCTGAATCAGTTCAGAAGGTGCAAGGTCTGGAAGTTAGTTCCTAAACCAAAAGACCACAACATCATTGGAACAAAGTGGATCTTTAGGAACAAACTAGATGAGAGTGGGATCTTTGTGAAGAACAAAGCAAGACTTGTTGCAAAAGGATACAGGCAGGAAGAGGGTATTGACTTTGATCAAACCTTTGTCCTAGTAGCAAGACTGGAAGCAATTAGGATGTTCCTTGCTTATGCAGCATATCAAGGCTTCAAGGTGAAAGTCCACCTAGTGTCAACTACCTTCACCTATGGGGGGGGGGGGGGAATAGGTGACGTGCAGCGTTTTTGCGGAATTTAAAATTGTACCTGCACAAGAAAACAAAACAGCACAGCAAAGAAAGTACACAAGCTATTTATAGTGGTTCCCCGATTTGGGTACATCCACTTTCCCTCTTCGACCTATCTCCCAACAAGGGACGACTCGGTCACTTCACCAACAGGATTGAAATCCAATCCTTGCACTATCGGAAGGACCCTTCCACACGTAGGAGACAACACTCCCACAACATGGGTTGTACCCAACCCTTACAACTAGGAACCAACGTTCCTTTACAACAAGAATGAAAATAGAATGTACAAGAAATACAAACAACCTTTGGAGACTAAGGTGTCCCTCTTCGTTCGATGACGTGTTCTTGAAGTCAACGAAGACTCCACAACCCTAGATCTCTCTTGGAGAGAGTCTCCCCGAAACCGACGGCGGCAAGAAGGGCGGCGGCTCAGTTCTTGGGATCGGCGGCGACAACGGTGTGTGGCTGCTGTACTTTGGAGATTCTAACTTCGTAGCAAAGCTAGCAAGGTCTACCAACGGTCACACTAGGATCGATCGTCTCGATCGATTCGGAAGGGGAAGGTTTTCCCGATCAACGAATCAAGAGACAAAGGATCTCTGGTTAGAAGCGTGAGATGCTGTGCTTGGCAGAGCTTCTGTCGCCGGAAGATCTGGAAGAAACCACGATCAAGGTCGGCGAACAACTTGCACGAGCGGCGACGGCGGCGGAGCAGGTATCGCGATTTAGGTCAAGGTCGGCGGCTCGGCATCGTCTTTTTCAGTGTGTCCATCTGTTCAAAAAATACGCGTGTATTTATACACCCGAATACTCCTTAATGACCGTTGTGGGTCCCACCAGAAGAAACCCCAAGTCCGGTTCAAAACAGTGCCAGCGGCAGAGTCCGGTCCAGCGGTTTCCAGAAAATTGCCCAAGGCAAAATCGGCGAGAATCGAAGGTGATTCTCGTCGAATCGGCGAGAATCAAAGGTGATTCTCGTCGATTCAGTGAGAATCAAAGGTGATTCTCGTCGATGTAGACTTGGCTGCACACTCTGAGGAAGCTGGAAAAAGACGGCGAGAATCAGCCAGTGATTCTCGACGATTCGACGAATCGGCGAGAATCACTTGGTGATTCTCGTCGATTAACACTTAGACGATTTTTCGTCTTTCCGCCCATGGGCTACTCTTTGACCCATCCTTGCTCCTTGTCTGCTCTTGCAATATCACAGCCTTGTACTTGAAAATAAGTACACTCCAATAGAGAGAGTACACGTAGGTCAACACACTGATCTGTTCAACGAGGGATTACGTCATGCAGACCCGTGTATATTGACCTACTGCACCCTGACATTGGTGTGCACTTAGCGTGGAATAACTGCAAGCACAACTTGAAATATTTTATCAAATACATTGTCTATTTACCTTAGCTTATTCAGGGGCTTCTTCAAATCAGGTACGTTGTGGATACAATACCCAACAATCTCCCCCTATTTGAAGAAGCCTAAACCCTACAAGCTAAGGTGAATAGAGCGTATGGGAATGAAAATCATAAACTTGAAATTGAGTTGAGAGAGATATTCATTACCAATACCAATTTCTTGAGGGCAAACTTGGAGCCACCTTAGCCTTAGCCGCGAGGGTAATCTCCCCCTTTTCGGCTTCTGCAAATCTGGGTCTGTTGCATTTGACCCCTTGCTCCCCCTCAGTACTTGCACCTGTGCTCACACTTGAGTTCCTGGCAGAGGCTCCCCCTAGATGCACGAGCCTGGAGCTTCTGTAGTCTTCATTCCTCATAGTTTAGCATCCCCAATTTAGTTTTGAAAAGACTGAACTTGGCTTCGTCTAAGGGCTTTGTGAAAATATCTGCAATCTGCTTGTCCGTGGGGACATAACAGAGAGAGATGTCCTTGTTCTCCACGTTCTCCCGAATGAAGTGGTAGCGCACTTCAATATGCTTCGTTCTGCTGTGCGATACCGGATTGTTGGCAATTGTAATTGCACTGGAGGAGTCGCAGTACATTGGTACTCCCTTGATCTGAAGGTCGTAGTCGGCTAACTGGTTTCTGATCCATAGAAGTTGTGCGCAACAGCTGCCTGCCGAGATGTACTCAGACTCTGCTGTGGAGGTAGCTACACAATTCTGCTTCTTACTATTCCATGAGATAAGCCTTCTTCCGAGGAATTGACACGTCCCGGAAGTGCTTTTCCTGTCATCCCTACTCCCTACAAAATCAACATCTGAAAAACCTATTAGCTCGACATCATTGTTTCTCGGGTACGACAAGCCAAGATTGGGAGTACCTTTAAGGTATCTTAGAATTCGCTTTGCAGCGACATAGTGAGATTCCTTAGTGTTCACCTGATATCTGGCACAAACACATGTGGAGAACATGATATCCGGTCTACTGGCAGTAAGGTAGGGCAGGGATCCATTGATGCTTCTGTATTTGGTTTCATCGAAAGGTTTACCTTTCTCATCCTTATCCAGAGACATAGTGGATCCCATTGGAGTCCTCATAAAGGTTGCATTCTCCATACCGAATTTCTTGAGGAGTTCATTTGTGAACTTCGTCTGAGAGATGAAGATTCCATCCTCAGACTGTTTCACTTGAAGTCCCAAGAAATACTTTAGCTCTCCCATACTGCTCATTTCAAACTTTCCTTGCATAAGTTTGGAAAACTTTTTGCAAAGATTGTTGTCCGTTGAGCCGAATATTATGTCATCGACATAGATTTGCACCAGCAAAATCTTGCCTTTGACTTCCCTGAGAAACAATGTCTTATCTATTTTACCTCTAGAGAACTTGTTCTCAAGAAGAAAACTACATAAAGTCTCATACCAAGCTCGTGGAGCTTGTTTTAAACCATATAAAGCTTTATTAAGAAAATATACATGATTGGGATAAGTAGGATTGACAAAACCTGGGGGTTTAGCGACGTATACTTCCTCTTTTAGGTCTCCGTTCAAGAATGTTGATTTCACATCCATTTGATAGACTGTGAATCCTTTGTGCGAAGCATACACCAGGAACAATCTGATTGCCTCGAGCCTTGCTACTGGTGCAAAGGTCTGGTCAAAGTCAATCCCCTCCTCCTGTCTGTAACCTTGAGCCACCAGCCTTGCCTTATTCTTTATGATGACACCATGTTCATCCAGTTTGTTTCTGAAGATCCACTTGGTGCCAATCACATTCTGCTTGTGTGGTATGGGAACCAGCGTCCAAACATTGCATCGTTCGAATTGATGTAGTTCATCTTGCATGGCCAAAATCCATGCCGCATCTTTGTTCGCCTCGTCGAACTTCTTTGGCTCAACCTGTGACAGGAAGCTAAGATGCAAAATCTCGTTAATAGTACCTCTTCGAGTTCTGACACCGTCACGAGGATCTCCGATGATCTGATCTCTAGGATGATCCCTCACGTGCCGGAGCTCCAGAAGTCTGGCATCTGGAGCTTCGACTACATCTTGGGCTTCTCCTTCTTCTAAGAGATTTGTTCCATTTTGATCTTCAACATTCCCAGTTGACGTTGAGGTGGAAACTTTGACGTACTTAGGAGTTTCATCTTTAGCGGTCTCATCGAGACTCAGCTGTTCAAGTCGTGCACCTGCATCTTCAAGAATACCACTGGAAGAATTGCTGTTAAGCAACCTTCCTTCATCAAATACAACATTAATTGATTCTTCTACCACTAGGGTTTTCTTATTGAAGACCATATATGGCCGACTGTGGGAACTATAGCCCATGAATATGCCTTCGATGCATTTTTCACCAAATTTAGTACGCGGTTACTTCCCATTATTCAGTACATAGCATTTGCAACCAAAGATCCTCAAGTAGGACATGGTTGGTCTCCTGCCTCTCAGTAGCTCATAAGGCGTCTTACGATGATGCTTGTTGATCAATGCTCGGTTTTGTACATGACAAGTTGTATTGACTGCCTCTGCCCAGAAGTATTCTGGGAGAGAAGCGTCTTTCAACATTGTCGTGCAGGCTTCAATGAGTGTTCTATTTCTCCTCTTCGCAACTCCATTTTGCTGAGGAGTGCACGGGGAGGAAAACTCATGAAAGATACCTTGTTCTTCACAAAACCCTGTCATAGCACCAGATTCGAATTCTGTTCCATGGTCACTTCTAATTTTGACCACTGGGCAGTTAAATTCATTCTGAACCTGCTTGACAAAACTAGTGAAGATGTCAAACGTATCCGACTTTCGTTTTAAGAAGAACACCCATGTAAACCGAGAATGATCATCAACTATCACTAGCGTATAGGACTTGCCTCTCAAGCTATGAACTTGCATTGGACCAAACAAGTCCATATGTAGAAGGTAAAGACATCGGGAAGAGTCTTTGTCTGCAATGCTCTTAAAGGTAGCCCGAGACTGTTTGCCCATCTGGCATGCAGGACAGGGGCTATCTTTGATGCACTTGATAACGGGAGCATCCCTTACTAAGTTTTTAGAAAACAGCATACTAATTATTTTGAAATTAATATGTGCCAATCTCTTGTGCCATTATTCACAAAGAGATGCACTACCTGTTGCCACAAGGCATACAGAGGTTGATGAATCTAAACTGAGAAAATTTAAGCAGAAGATATTTCTGCTCCTAATGCCTGTTAATACCGTCTCAGAAGAGGCACATGATATTATCAGACATTTATTCTTGCGGAACTTAACGTCATAACCTTTGTCATATAACTGACTTACACTGATCAGGTTATGGTTTAACCCTTCAACATAAGCCACGTCGGTGATAGAGATTATACCGTTGGAAATCATACCGTAACCTCTGGTGACTCCTCGATCTGACCCTCCAAAGATGACTTTGGGTCCATTCTCGACTGGAGTGTAATCACGCAGCAGGCTTCTTGTCCCAGTCATATGCCGGGAGCATCCACTGTCCAAGTACCATATTGGCGTTTTGGTGGCCTTTGGACATTCCTGCAAAACAAAATTAATTTCCCTTAGTAACCCAATCGAACTTGGGTCCTAGATTCTTGGTTAGCATAGTCCCCCTCGGTTGGTTAACCTTATGAGTGGTCGGCCTCGCAGTGCTAACATAGGGAGTCTCGTTATACCTCGGATTAAACCAACAATCCACGGCAAAGTGACCGACTTTGCCACAACACCAACAGTCAAATCTGTTGTACCTCTTCCCAGGCTCCTGCTTTACCCTGGGAATGGTGGGTACAGCCGGGGCCTTGGATCTGGAGGTGGAGGCCTCATAGTGATTGCAGTCACATGACTTCTTCACCTTCTGTTTCGTCAGTATAACAGGCTTGACTCTTGGTGCCTGCTTTCCATTATGGCCGCTAGAGAATTGACCATAATTTCTCATGTGAATTTCCTCATAAGGTGCCTTGAAGGCACTCTCACCGAAGTTCCAGGGAAAGGTCCAACCATCATATCGGCTCTTTGGCTTTGCAACCGAGGGCCGGAAATGATGACCAAAGGTTGATTCAAAGTCATGTTGGTTGCAAGGAAAGCTAGGCTTTCTGAACGCAACAGGACTGAGCGGAGCCTTTATCTTTTCAGCAGCAGAGGCCTTCTTGGCAGTCTTATTCTTCCTCTGGTTCCTGTTTCTCCTGGATGAGGAATCAGATACCCCTACATGCCCCAAGCCAGCTCCTTTGGCCTGAGCAGAGAAGGTATCAACCACTGGAAGAACTGTTTTTGGCATAGAGAAGCTCTTGACGATCTTCCTTTCTGCCGCAAGTTGTTCTTCCAACTTTTCGACTTCCTCCTGCTTAAGATCAAGGAGCTTAAGAGACTCTGAATGCTTTGAAGTCAGGTCTAGGTGCTCTTGTCGGAGAGAGATCAAACTGGTGATCTCTTCCCTTAGGGAGACACTCTCACCCTTAAGGAATTTCACTTCCTTTTTCTCAGCCTTCAATCTCTTATGGCACTCCTCGAAAGTGTTGAGCAGAAGCTCATACTTCTCGAGGAGCTCCGCTTCACGGGACGAAAGGCTATCCTCAGGGTCATCATCCTGAGACTCAGGATCAGATTCAGAGTTGGAGAGAGGGGTGTGAGTCTTTACCTTCCCAGTAAATGGGGGGGCATTCTCCTTCTGAGTCAGAGAGACCCACCAGTCCGAAGTAGGCTTCCTCATCATCACTGGAGTCTGAGGAGTCAGATTCACTCAGTGTCTTTGGCTTTTTGGCGATCTAGCTCCTCTCGTTCTTCTTATCTCTAGAAGACTTGTGCTCCTCTCCCTTCCCCTTTTCTCTCTTGCCTTGGTGGCAGTCGGCCACGACGTGTCCTAGCTTATTGCATCCAAAACAAATAATGTCAGAGGAGCGATGTTTGTTCGGTTTAGAAGCATACATGTCAGAAGAATAATTTTTCTTCTGATGCCGGGAGGAGGAGCCGTCTCTCTTCCTTTGATTCCTCATCTTGAGGAACTTCTTGAATTCTCGGGTGATGAGGGAGAAATCTTCCTCAGACAACTCTGAGCTGGAGTAGCATGGCTCGGAGTCCTCCTCCTCATCCTTTTTCCTGCCACGGTATGAAACCGCACCCTTGCCCTTCCTGGAGTGAATGGCTTTTAGGGCCACAGTATTTTCCTTGGCTGCAGCCTTCTCTGCTTCTTCTTCTGCTTTCCTGGTGTTCAGTTGAAGCTCATAGGACATCAGCTTCCCAAACAGAATTTGCGGGTCTGTTTCAGCTAGTCTGCCAAACTCTCGGATGGCGCAGATCTTTGTGTCCCATTCCTTAGTAAGGGACCTAAGGAATTTATCATTAAGTTCACCATCAGTGAACACTCTTCCATATCCTTTGAGGGCATTGACAATCTTGAGAAAGTTCTCGAAGGTGACTCCGATCTCTTCCTTAGGCCCTTGTCTGAAGGCCTCATATTTCTGGTTCAGAAGGGATCTCCGATCATCCCTCACTTCATCAGTGCCCTCCATTAGGATAATCAGACAGTGCCAGATCTCCTTTGTTGTCCTGTAGTTGCAGAAGTTCTGCATCATTGAGTCATCGACCGCGCTGACCAGAATGTTCTGCGCCTTCTTGTCAAGTCCCACCAGCACCATCTCGTCCTTGTCCATTTCAGAAATTTTCTTTGGCACTTTCTTGGTAGGATCAATGGTGGAGACCTTAGTGGGGACATAAGGTCCCTCCTCCACGATCATGAAGAGTCGAGGATCAACTGATTCCATGTAGAACCTGATCCTTTCCTTCCAGATAGGAAAGTTGAGCCTGGTGCACACTGCGATCTTGCCTGTGTACTTAAGCCCGTCCATAGTAGATGTTTGCCTTCTTCTTGACACTAGCGTCAGGATTCTACTCAAGGTGTGAGCCTTTTTGATGAGTAACCTGGCTTTGATACCACTTGAAAGTCCACCTACTATCAACTACCTTCACCTATGGGGGGGAATAGGTGACGTGCAGCGTTTTTGCGGAATTTAAAATTGTACCTGCACAAGAAAACAAAACAGCACAGCAAAGAAAGTACACAAGCTATTTATAGTGGTTCCCCGATTTGGGTACATCCACTTTCCCTCTTCGACATATCTCCCAACAAGGGACGACTCGGTCACTTCACCAACAGGATTGAAATCCAATCCTTGCACTATCGGAAGGAACCCTTCCACACGTAGGAGACAACACTCCCACAACACGGGTTGTACCCAACCCTTACAACTAGGAACCAACGTTCCTTTACAACAAGAATGAAAATAGAATGTACAAGAAATACAAACAACTTTTGGAGACTAAGGTGTCCCTCTTCGTTCGATGACGTGTTCTTGAAGTCAACGAAGAGTCCACAACCCTAGATCTCTCTTGGAGAGAGTCTCCCCGAAACCGGTGGCGGCAAGAAGGGCGGCGGCTCAGTTCTCGGGATCGGCGGCGACAACGGTGTGTGGCTGCTGTACTTTGGAGATTCTAACTTCGTAGCAAAGCTAGCAAGGTCTACCAACGGTCACACTAGGATCGATCGTCTCGATCGATTCGGAAGGGGAAGGTTTTCTAGATCAACGAATCAAGAGACAAAGGATCTCTGGTTAGACGCGTGAGACGCTGTGCTTGGCAGAGCTTCTGTCGCCGGAAGATCTGGAAGAAACCACGATCAAGGTCGGCGAACAACTTGCACGAGCGGCGACGGCGGCGAAGCAGGTATCGCGATTTAGGTCAAGGTCGGCGGCTCGACTTCGTCTTTTTCAGTATGTCCATCTGTTCAAAAAATACGTGTGTATATATACACATGAATACTCCTTAATGACCGTTGTGGGTCCCATCAGAAGAAACCCCAAGTCCGATTCAAAACAGTGCCAGCGGCAGAGTCCGGTCCAGCGGTTTCCAGAATATTGCCCAAGGCAAAATCGGCGAGAATCGAAAGTGATTCTCGTCGAATCGGCGAGAATCAAAGGTGATTCTCGTCGATTCGGCGAGAATCAAAGGTGATTCTCGTCGATGTAGACTTGGCTGCACGCTCTGAGGAAGCTGGAAAAAGACGGCGAGAATCAGCCAGTGATTCTCGACGAATCGGCGAGAATCACTTGGTGATTCTCACCGAATCGGCGAGAATCACTTGGTGATTCTCACCGAATCGGCGAGAATCACTTGGTGATTCTCGTCGATTAACACTTAGACGATTTTTCGTCGTTCCGCCCATGGGCTGCTCTTTGACCCATCCTTGCTCCTTGTCTGCTCTTGCAATATCACAGCCCTGTACTTGAAAATAAGTACACTCCAATAGAGAGAGTACACGTAGGCCAACACACTGATCTGCTCAACGAGGGATTACGTCGTGCAGACCCGTGTATATTGACCTCCTGCACCCTGACATTGGTGTGCACTTAGCGTGGAATAACTGCAAGCACAACTTGAAATATTTTATCAAATACATTGTCTATTTACCTTAGCTTGTTCAGGGGCTTCTTCAAATCAGGTACGTTGTGGATACAATACCCAACACAAGGTATTCCAAATGGATGTAAAATCAACATTCTTAAATGGAAATCTAAAAGAAGAAGTCTATGTAGAGCAGCCCTTAGGTTTTGTTGATTCTCTCAAACCTGATTATGTTTATAGACTTAGGAAAGCGTTATATGGGTTAAAGCAAGCCCCAAGGGCCTGGTATGAAACTCTGTCTACTTTCCTCATTGAGAACAAATTCTCAAGAGGGAAAATAGATAAGACTCTATTCCTTAAGGAATCCAAAGGAAAGATAATCCTAGTCCAAATATATGTTGATAACATAATATTTGGTTCTACTGAAAGTAACCTTTGTAGAAAGTTCGCAAAACTTATGCAAGGGAAATTTGAAATGAGCAGTATGGGAGAACTTAAGTTCTTCTTGGGTCTCCAAGTAAGACAGACTGAAGATGGCTTGTCCATATCTCAGTCTAAGTTCACCCTGGAGTTAATTAAGAAGTATGGTATGGAATCATCCACTACCATGAGAACTCCTATGGGGACAAGTGTGCCTCTAAGCAAAGATGATGCAGGGAAACTTGTAGATGAAACTTTGTATAGAGGGATAGTTGTCTCCCTCCCATATCTGACTGCTAGTAGACCAGATATCATGTATGTTACATGTGTCTGTGCTAGGTATCAATCCTGCCCTAAAGAATCTCATCTTACTACTGTTAAAAGGATTTTGAGATATCTTAAGGGCACACCTAATCTAGGCCTTTGGTACCCTAGGAATAGAGATTTTCTACTGACAGGCTATTCAGATGCAGACTTTGCAGGTTGCAAAGAAGATAGAAAAAGCACTACATGCACCTATCAATTTCTAGGAGGAAGATTGGTGTCTTGGAGTAGTAAGAAGCAGACTAGTGTGGCAATTTCCACAGCTGAATCTGAATTTGTGGCAGCAGGAAGTTGTTGTGCACAGTTGTTGTGGATTCAGCACCAGCTAGAAGACTATGGTATTCAGGTAAGTAGAACACCTTTGCTTTGTGATTCTACAAGTACTATTTCTATTGCTAATAATCTTGTTACACATAATAGGACTAAGCATATAGAAATTAGATACCATTTTCTTAGAGAACATGTAGAGAAAGAGGACATCTCACTAGAATTTGTCAAAACAGATTATCAAATTGCAGATATGTTTACTAAGCCTCTAGATGAAACTAAATTCAATAAGTTTAAAATTGAATTAGTAATGTTGAACATAGATTAGTTTAACAAAATTGGCTAAGTAAAACTGTGTCGACATATCCAGCAAAACTGTGTCGACACAGATAAGTGTTGTCGACACTTCAGGAAAGTGGTGTCGACACATGCAGATGTCTGTGTCGACACTCAAACACTGAGTCGTCAGTTAAGGATATTTGTGTCGACACATCATAATTGGTGTCGACACATAGAAGTCAACACCGTTGTCGAGACTTAAGTAGTCTGTGTCGACACTTTTCAACAGTGTCGACACATTCAGTGATTGTTGACGTGCCTTTTGACCTTCTTTGTTCAAAAAGGTATAAATAGGTCAACAACAAACCCTGTCGACACGCTCTCCAGATTCTTGAGACCAGAATCTATTGTCGACAAACTCTCTTCCCTCACACCAGATTTCTCTCAACAACCATGGCGCCAAAGATCGAGGACAATGTCAATGAAGGATATGAACTGGTTCGGAACGCATTTGATGGAGCAGAATCAGAAATTACAGGAGTAATAACCCTAATAGCTGAAAACGGTCTGGAATTCTTAGTTTCTGAACCAACTAAGATTTGGAAGAAAGAAACACTAGAATTCTTTGGTGCTGCTACCCTAGATCAAACTGGACTCAAAATTAGATCCACAGTCCATGGAGTAAAGGTGAAAATCACCCAGAAGAGTTTAAGGAAAGTTCTTCACCTGCCAAGAACACAAGAAGAAGAAGATGTACCCGCATCTAAGCTAAGGGAAGCACTTTAATGGTGTGCACTGGATTCCACCATGAAGATTGTCTCAACTTTGAACAGGAAAGGCATGAATATGTAAGAGAAGTTCTTGTCTGAAGTTGTAGTAAAAGTGATTCTCTGTAAGCCAGGGCATGATATGATTTCTGCCTATATATTCAGCTTTATGACCAGAATCATCTATAGACTAAACACAAATTGGTCAGAAGTCATTTTTGAAAAGATTAAGGAAAGTATAAAGAAACCAAATTTGGGAAGAATTGTGAGCTTGTATTTAGCTGGAACAATACCTGAAGTGATGGAACAGTCAGCTGGGACTAAGATAAATCACATGAGAAGGATGGACATCAGGATCATCTCCAGGTGGGAGAGGGTATTAACTAAGGACATGCCTACTCCAAAGAAGGAAGCTCCTCTATAGAGGAAGCAGAAGAAAGCCACAATGGCTCCTGAACCTTCCACTGGTTCAGAGGAGCAAGCAGCTTTCAGTTCTAATGAGGAAGAGGCTGAAAATGCTGGAAAGTCACCAGTAATAGAAGTAAGAAATGAAAATGCATAGAGGTAGGGGGAACAACCATCTGCTAGCCCCATCCACCTAGATCCACTCCAGGGGGAGGCTCATCTTGAGGAAGATCCAACTCACCTGGAAAGTGAAATGGCTACACAGACTATTCTTGAGGTAATTCAAGAGGTTAATCAATCAATTCTCTATGATAAAGATGAAACACTAACTGAATCTTTGATTGATGTTGACCATCCAGCTCAACTAAACAGTCAAGCTCAAAATGTTATCATGGAGGATACATCTGCTGCTGCTAATGCTCCAGAATTAAGTATACCTCGAGTGCCTACTTAACAAGAGTTTACCTTAGAAGAGTTGTTTCCTGATTTAGTGCAATCTAATATTGAGGGGGAGCAAGCTGGTTTTGAGGGGGAGAAAACTAATTTTGAGGGAGAGCAAGTTAACCTTGAGGGGGAGCAAGTAGGATCTCAGGAGGAGAAAACAAGAGTTGAGGAGGAGCAAGGGACTCAGGGGGAGCTACCAAGGACTGAACAGGAACTGCCTCCTGGTCCTAAGGAAAGAGTTAATATAGACAGTTCCTTAGCATCTGAGGATGAAGAAGCTACAAGAGCTAAGAAGAGGAAGCTAATGGTCTTCAAAAGGAGAAGCCAAAGCTACAAGAAGGCATTACAAACTGCTGCTCCACAATCTGCCCAAATAGCTGATTATAGCTCCTTGTTAGTCTCATTACAAGTAAAGCTAGATGAGCAAAGGATTGCCATGGAGAAGTATATGGATGAAACTCATAAAGATCTACAATTCTCCTTGGCTCAGGCTATAAAATCCATAAGATTTGAAGTGAATCAGAATAAGAAGGAGATGACAGATTGCTTTCACAAAGGGGGCAATGCTGTGGTTTTCCTAGCAACACATCAAGAAAAGATCAAGACACAAGTGGATGATATAGCTGTCAAGCAAGGCTATGTCTTAGAGAATCAAATTAGAATGAATGATAATCTGACAGAATCACATAATGTGATTGTTACAGAAATGAAGAATCTTGCTTCTGCCCAGACTGAAGAAAGTACTAAAGCCAAGGCAGATTTTGACAAGAAATTACAGGAAGGACTAGCTACTGTCCAAATAGCTATTATAGATTCTCAAAAAACTATTTCTGCACAGCTGCTGAAGTTAAAGTCTTTTTATAAAGATGGTGTAAATTTTCTTGATGAGCAAATCAGATTTCAAAAAGATGATCTCAGGGATCATGTTGCAAGAGAAGTCATAAAGGGAGAGAGAGAGTATTAGTCAAAGCAGGCTCTGATCATGCTAAATGGATATCTAATAGCATCAGAGCCACCCTTGGATATCCACCCCTCTGTGATGATGATAATGTGGCTAAGTCAGGTATACACCCTACTCATTTTGGAGGTGATCAAGCTGAAGTTGCTCAAGTTATTTATCCTCCAGCTGATTTTGAAATGATTCACCAAGAAGTACAGTCCATGTACAGCCCTCCAGAAGGTGCTCAAAATATTATCCTTGAGAAAGTAGATATGCCAGTGTCAGAGGCAGTTTTGAACAAAGAGCAAGAAGTTCTATTGTCAAAGAAAAGATTCAGAGAACAGGCAGAGTTGAAGCCTAATTTTGAGCAGTGGAGTCCAACATCAAGGAACATTATATTAACTGCTTCGAAAGCTATAAAGGATCAGACCCATGATAGGGTCAAATGGTACTCAGAATAAGAATGGCAAAAGCATGAAGCCAGGCAAGAAGCCATAGTTCAATATAGAAGAAAGGATAAAGCTGGGAAGCTACCTCCTAATGCTCAGGAGTCAAGCAAATATTTCCCAAAGCCTTTTCATTACTTTGAAAGACAAAGAATAAGGGCTGAGGAGCAAAAGAAGAAAGATCAAAAGGGCAAGAAGCTAGCTGATGATACTGATGCTCCTGTACAAGCCAAGATCAAATCAAGCAAAGACATAGTCATCAAGGAGCCTGAGCAACCTTAGATTAGATTTACTTGAGTTTACAACTTTGTAAACTTTAGTGTTGAAATCTATGTACACTTTTGATTAAGAAACTTTTGTAAGTTTAAACAAAACTATGACGAATGCTCATTGTGTTAGCATTATTATTCTGTGATGATATATTATATATGTTTTGTTTGGAAATTACCCTGTCATATAATGTTGTTATACATCATAATGTGTATTTGTTATGAATGGTGTATATCATTGACTAAGGGTTATGACTTCTCCAAATATGGGGAGATTGTTGGGTACATTGGAAAATGTGTACCAGATTTGAAGAAGCCTCACCCTACTCAATGATATACATCAAGGTGTATTTGATGTTGTTTTGAGTTTATATGTGCAGGTTAAGTAAATGCAGGAATGCAGAAAAATTTCTAAGTCCATGTGTCGACACCAGGAGAAGCTGTGTCGACACTTATGAAGGCTTGTGTCGACACTGGAGAAAAGCTGTGTCGACACTTGAAAAGGCTGAGTCGACACCTGAAGAAATTATGTCGACATACAGAGGCAGTGTCGACACACAGAGAAGCATAGTCGACTTTAACTGTGTCGACACACAGAGAAGCTTAGTCGACATCAACTGTGTCGACACCAAGAGGCTGTGTCGACACACACAGAAGACTTTGTCGACATCAACTGTGTCGACACACAGGACTTGTCTCGACACACTACAGAGCTTCAACAAAGTTAAAGAGAAGAAGTGATTGTGTTGACACACAGAATCAGTGTCGACACATTCTACAGAAGCTGTGTCGAGAAGCAGTATCAACAACAAAGGAGCTGTGTCGACACCACCAAGGCTTGTGTCGACACTTAGTCTATTTGTGTCGACACACGATGAAGTTCAGTCTCGACATTTTTGCTGACAGAGACAGAGTTCAAGAAGTGACTGGATGACTTGACAGCTGTCGTTACCAACCGGTCTACAACAACTGTCAGAGCTGTCAGAAGTTTGTTAGAAACCGGATCAGCCGGTTACCATGGAGAAAGTCTATATAAAGGAATTCTCCTTCAACAGATGATGATTTTTGGAAGAACTAATACCGAAGAGTTGTTGACGACCAATCAATACAGAATACTAAAGAAAGAGAAACAGAAGAATTTGGAGAGAGAGAGCTCCAAAGAAGAAAGGGGCTTTCATCATCAAGTCCCTCAAGTGCAGATCCTGAACCAATCTGCTAAGAAGGATTCAGATTGTGATCTGAATATCAAGAAAGAAGCTGATTGAAGATCAACTTCATAAGAGATTCAACTCTACTGAGTTCAGATTCAAGAAGCTTTGAAGAAAGCTAAGAGTGGTTATTCTCTGCCATCAGATTCTTCCAAGAACTGATCAAGAAACCATCCATCCCTTCTCTCTCTACCTGGGTGGTGGTAAAACACTTTGTAAAATCTATTTTTTGTGGGATCTATTCTAGATCTGAGCTGTAAGCCTGTTATATAAAGGCTGAGTTGTATTAGATTTAGGTCTCTGAGTGGTAGGCCTTATTGAAGGCTGAGGTAGGGCTGTGAGCCTGAGTTGTAGGAGATTGTTATCTCTGAGGTGTAGGCCTTATTGAAGGCTGAGGTAGGGCTGTGTGCCTGTGTTGTAGGAGTGTGGACTCACTCTGAGTTGTAGGAACCTTGATTGGGTTCTGAGCTATAAGATCTGCGGATCTGAAGTGAAGAGAAGAAGTTAGGCCGAATCTAACACACTGCTAGATAGGCGAAGGGGGAAAGTGGATGTACCCAATACTTGGGGAACTACTATAAATCTTGTGCACTCTGTGATTGGATATATTTCTGTGATGTGTTTTCTGTGTTAATAGTATAACCAACAGAAAACTAGAGTTTATTATCTGCCTTAGAATAAAAAGGATTTGAACCTATTCACCCCCCCCCCCCCCCCTCTAGGTGTATTAGGTTATCTTGAAACAAATTCTTTCAGCAGGGCTGGATGTCACTCGTGTGTGTCAACTCAGACGCCGAGCAGATCCCGCTGTCAGGCTCTCACCTAGCTGGCAGGCCTGGATGTCACTCGTGTGTCAACTTAGATCCCGAGCAGATCCCGTTGTCAGGCTCTCACCTAGCTGGCAGGGCTGGATGTCGCTCGTGTGTGTCTACCCAAACCCCGAGCAGATCCCGCTGCCAGGCTCTCACCTAGCTGGCAGGGCTGGATGTCACTCATGTGTGTCAACTCAGACCCCGAGTAGATCCCGCTGCCAGGCTCTCACATATCTGGCAGGGTTGGATGTCACTCATGTGCGTCTACACAGACCCCGAGCAAATCCCGTTGCCAGGCTCTCACCTAGCTGGCAGGGCTGGATATCACTCGTGTGTGCTAACTCGGACCCCGAGCAGATCCCGCTGTCAGGCTCTCACCTAGCTGGCTGGGCTGGATGTCACTCGTGTGCGTCTACATGGACCCCGAGCAGATCCCGCTGTCAGGCTCTCACCTAGCTGGTAGGGCTGGATGACACTCGTAGGAGTCTACTCCGGCTCCCGACTGGCTGGCAAGACAGGTATTGGTGAACAAAATAATATTAGAAGTCGGGGGGCCCAGACATCTAAATGACCGGGAAAGAAGTCGTAAAGTTAAAAAAATGGGTCCAGCAGTCGCCCAGCACCCAAGATAACGGCCAAGGCAGCGAGAACCAAGGTCGCGTCACATGAGCACAGAACCCGGCGGCTCGGTTGCGAGCCGAGTTGGCTCGCCTCCTCTAGCGAGCAGGCGGCATGGGGGACCTGGACTAAGGCGGCTGGTCGCCACTCGCGTGTCGGCTAACCAAGCCCCTAAGCTCCCTAAGCTAAGTCCTTATGGGACGTGCGATCTCGCTGACAGGACGCGAAGTAAGGAACTGCAAGCGGGAGGATCGAAATAAGCCACGAATACAGGAGAGAAAGGAAAGAATTTGCATCGCACAAGCAACATTACAAACAACAGTAATATATATGTATACATGAGAAGCGAGCACAAAAGAGTTCATTGATTGGCAAAAATACAAGATCGGGACTCAGCCAGCGTTTACACTATAATAAAAGAAACGTACATAAGAGGCGAGGCACAGGAATTCGGCGAGGCGAGCTCTCTGGCGACAAGCCCTATAAGGACTGGTAGGACTTGTCTCCCGGCCTGGATACCGGAAGGAACAACGCCGGTACCATGTCGCTCGCAGAAAGGCCCGCACCCTGTCTCTTGATGATATCGGCCCGTCGTAGAGTCTGGAGGGTATACTTCGCCGCTCAGGCAGCATTCTTCTGCATCATTTTCTCCAGCTCATACTCGGTATAGTGCACGAGCTGACAGCCGCTGCTGGAGGGAGGCGGGAGAGTCGCTGCGGCCTCCAGCTCTCACACACACGCCTGTAGCGCTTCTTTTTTTGTCTCTAAAATGACAACGACGACATCGGTTGCGTCCGCCCTCTCTCTCTATTGCTCCGCCTCCTCCTGGGAGATGCGACGAGCCTCCTCCTTCACGTCCACCAGCCTCTTGAGCGAGGGGGCGTTCTTCTCCACTTGGGTGCATCGCCGGCCGACCATGTGGGCCAGCTCCAGGCTGCGTAGCTGGGCCTGTACGCTCTTGTGTATTAGCACCCGTATGGCCTCCTCGTCATAAATGGTTGCGTCCTCCCGCGAGTAGATGCCAGACGAGAAGTTGTAGGCCTCCCTACTGATGGTTTCCCGCTCCAGCCAACTCGGCAGCAGGGTGGAGATGGTCGCCCGGTTCGACTCCTTGTCCTACAGTAAGAGGTGGGGCCGAGCTCATCTAGTCACTTCTCGCCGTAGCCGAAATTGCGGTGCCCTCTTGGCACTGGCTTCACAGTGGACCGCGTCTTTTCTTGCGGGCCGGAGGTGCCAACCGCCTCGCTAGGGGCATCGCTGGCCGAAGCAGTCATGGGGCGGGGTCCTTGGTTGGCTGGGCCGCTGGGGCCTTGCCTTTCCTTTGGGATGCGGTAGGCATGTCGCTCGTGGTCTTCGCCTTTTTGGGCGGTGACGGTGAAGGTTGTTTGCGGCTGGGCCGCTTCTAGGCAGCAGATGTCGGGGTCTCACGGTGTGCGGCGGCTGCGGCTTCAGCACGGGCTAACTCGCTGGAAGCGAGCCACGCACTCTCGTAAGGAGGATGTAGGGGAATGTCCTGCTCGCCTGCAAGAGGAAAGTTAAAGCAAAAAAAAAATATCATCAAAGTAGAAAGGAAAAGCGCAAGTAACTTACCTCCTCCGAGCGGGACGGGGGCGAGGTTGTCCAGATTCCGGCGCAGGAAGGCGACCTCAAAGTTCTTCCCGGCGAAGAACCTGCATAGCTCCGCTTCATGGCCCCCCAGGCTAGGGGAGCGGTAGCTCGCCTCACTGAGTTGTACTGGCGAGAAGGGTACGTTGTCGAAGTCCCCCTTGACGAACACGAATTTCTTGAGCCAATTATGGCTCTTATTGATGATTTCCTGCACCTTGACGTGGCCGCTGGAGAAGTAGATGGTCCCGTCCCAGTTCGCACGAAAAGAGAATAGCTTGCGGAAAACCGCGAGGTTGAACTCAACCCGCTCTTCCCGCAGGAAACAGACAAATCCGACCATAACAGCTATGGAATTCGGGGTCATCTGGCCTGGGATGACCCCGAAGTATTTCAATATTTGGCGAACCTTCGGCCATGATGGAAGCCGAAGGCCCACCGTGAAGTGCGCCAAGGGGATGGCGAGCTCCCCTCCAGAGAGATTGTTTATCTTTTCCCGCTCTCCATGTCGCCTCGCCACGAAACTTGGCAGAACGTTGTCGCCTATAGCGTCAAAGAATTCGCCTTCAGAAATGGCGGCCGGGGGAAATTCATGCTCAGAGAAAATCCAGGCGCACTTGCTCCACCCATCCACATCATCGCTATCACCACCCATCTCGCAGTCAGTTTGCTGAGCGGGACGAAGTTGTTCTCACAGGTGGAGGATGAGTCGAGGGTCACAAGAAGCAAGGGAGAAGGGAAAATCTTAAATGCGGAGGGTGAGAAAGGGCCGACAGGGCCTATTTATATAAAGAAAACGGGCGGGAAAATGTTCCACCGACAGAAAAAGTGCGAATAGCAAAATACGTCGCGATGCTTCGACTTCCGCGCCCACAGCGGATTTATACCAGCTCGCCGGAGTGCCGCGAAGACTATTCATGAGCGAGCTGCGTTCCCCGCTCCCGCCCGAGAGGCGAGCGAGCTGCGTTCCCCGCGCCCGCCCGAGATGCGAGCGAGCTGTGACTCGCGCCCACCCGAGAGGCGAGCGAGTTGCGACTCACGCCCGCCTGGACCAGTAGGCGAGCCGAGCAGACTCGCAATCTGCGAGCTTCCAGCACGCTCCCGCCAAGATTAAACAGGTGGGTTGGGCAAGCCAATTCAACAATCTCGCGCCCACTTAAAGAAGTGCTAGGCGAGCAAGAGCGCTTCATCCGCATTCCCCCCAAAGAACTAAACGGCAAGTCAATAAAAGCAACATAGAACGAGCATTAATCCCATTGGCGGGCGAGAGAAGTCTCAGATTATTACTGTTGAAGTATTAGACCGGGCGGCTTAGCGGTCTGTTCCAGCGGTTTGGTGACCGGGCGGTCTGGCGGTCTATCTGGTGCCTGGAGACCGGGCGGTCTATCGGTCTACCTCTGCGGCCTGTTCTATCCTGCTGGAGTTGCCGAGCGGTTAGCCCATCTGTCTAACCGCGCGGCCTATGCGGTCTCCATTAGTCTAGCCGCCCAGTACTGTAAATGTTTAGTCCCACATTGTTTGTATACTCTCTTTCTTATCTCCTCCATTCTATATAAGGGAGGCCATACCTTTGTAAATGATATCTTTTTTGGATAATAAAATTTCAATTATTCAAAAGTTTATTCGCTTGTCTTCTACTTTTCGATTCTTTTCTCTACTTTCTAACATGGTATCAGAGGACACGGTCATTTCCCTCTGATTTTGTGCGCTCTCTGTTGTTCGCGGCTTGTTTTCCGCCTTCTGCGACTTGCTTCGCGACTTGGCTTCTCTCTGTCCGCGCGACTTGTTTCTATCCGCACGGCTTGTTTCTGTCCGCTGCCCTGTTCGCGCGGCTTGCTTCTTCTTCTCTTCTCCCTCTGCTCTTTGTCGCAGCGACCTGTTTCCTTGTCGCCGCGCTCCTTGTTCTTTCCTCCCGCTCCGACTTCCTAGTCGTTGCGGTCTGTCCCTATCCGCGTGTGTTGTCTATCTCTCGCGGCTTGCTGCTGTGATCTGCCTGACCGTGCGGGCTGTTCCTTTCTCACCCGCATCTTGGTCGCGGTCATCAGCTCTTCTCCTCTCTTTTGTTCGCTCGGCCTTTTTAGTCCGCGCGACCTCTTCCCCGCTGTGCCTTTGACCGCCTTCTCGCCGCTGCTGTGATCTGCCTGACCGTGCGGGTTATTCCTTGTTTACCCGCATCTTGGTCGCGATCACCTCCTCTTCTCCTCTCTGCTGTTCGCCCGGCCTTTTCAGTCCGCGCGACCTCTTCCCCCTGTGCCTTTGCCTGTTTCAAGCCGCTTCTATTCGCGCGGCTTCGTCTGTTTTTCTAACCGCTTCAGTTCGCGCGGCTTCTTCTGCTCGCCGGGTTCTATGACTACCTCCGGTCTCACCACTACTCCTGCAGCTCCTTCTCCTCCTCCTCCTTCGGGCAACCTTGGCACTCTGTCCAAGCTTGTTGGCTCCAACTATCCCGATTGGAGTGTTTCTTTCACCTTTCTCCTTCGTTCTCAACGCAAGCGTCATCACCTCCCCGATGACCCTCCTCCTCGCACCTCTCCTGAGTTTGATGACTGGGATGCGAGTAATGCTCTTGTTCGCACCTGGCTGGCCAACAGCCTTTCTGATGAGTGCCTTCCCGTCATTCGCCATGATGAGACGGTCAAGGCTGCCTGGCTTCACCTCGCTGCTCTCTATTCTAAGGGGGGCCAGACGTCCCGCATTTATACTCTCTATGCGGACCTCTTCGCCCGCCCTTCCATGTCCCCCGCTGCGGCTTACCAGCAGGTTCAGGCTCTTGGGGCTGAAATCCTCCAGAATCGCCCCTTCTCCGCGGACTTGGCCGACCAACACAAACACTTCCAGGAACTCCTGGTTGTTTGTTATCTTCTTCGTCTTCCCGACTCTTATGATATGATCCGCCAGCAGATCTTGGGTGAGGCGGAATCTCCTACTTTGGATGCCACTGCGGCTCGCATTGCCGCCGTTACTTCGCTCCTCCAACGGCCTCTGTTGACCTCCCCCCCTTCCCAGGACTCCTTTGCTCACCAAGCTCAGCGGGGGGGCCCTAGTGGCCGTGGCTCCTCTGGCGGACGGGGTTCATCCCGGTTCTTCTGCTCTCACTGTGGTCGTACTGGCCATTCTGTTGACCGCTGCTGGCAGAAACATCCTCATCTTCGCCCTTCCGGTGATGCTCCTTCTTCGGCCTCCGCCTCTTCTAGGCCGTCTGCCTCTGTGGCCACGACGTCAGGTAGTGCCCACGTCGTTACCCAAGGTAAATGGCTGATTGACTCCGGTGCCACCAATCATATGACGGGCAACCCCCATTGCTTCTCCCGTCTTGAGACCCATGACCGCTTACCCCCAGTTCGTGTGGCGGATGGTTCCCCGTCTCCGGTTCATGGAACGGGCATGGTTCAACTCACTCCTTCGCTTTGCTTGGAGGATACCCTCTATGTCCCGAAGTTCCTGTGCAATTTGTTATCAGTTACTACTTTATGCCGGCAACTTCAGTGCTCTGTTTTATTCACTCCCACTACTTGTTCTTTTCAGGACCCGAGAACCCAGCGGACGATTGCTACTGGGACTGAGAGCGGCAGCCTCTACTTCCTCGACGATGTTTCAGCTCTTTCTGCCTACTCCTCCTCCACCGATCTCCTTCAGTGGCATCTTCGTCTTGGACATCCTCCTCCTCGGCTCATTCGTCAGCTTCTGCCCCACTTACCTCCCACCAGTTCTCCGCTTAACTGTGATGCGTGTCAGCTTGGCAAACATCATCGCTCCTCCTTCCCACCGAAGCAAGGCCGTGGCTCCTCTCGCATTTTTGATCTTGTTCATTCTGATGTATGGGGTCCTGCTCCTACCCTCACTGTTGGCAGGGGCAGTTCCTATTTTGTCACTTTTATCGATGATTTTACTCGATGTACCTGGGTGTATCTATTAAAGGATCGCTCTGAGCTATTTTCTGTTTGGCAATCTTTTTACTTTATGATTAAGAATCAATTTGCTATTTCTATTAAGGTATTACGTTCTGATAATGCCAAGGAATATCTGTCTCATGAGTTCTCCGCTTTCTTTCACCAACACGGCCTCATTCATCAAACGACTTGTGTTTACACCTCCCAACAGAATGGGGTGGCGGAGCGTAAAAACCGTCACCTGCTTGATGTTGCGCGTACTCTCATGACGCAGATGCACGTCCCTCGCTCCTACTGGGGCTACGCTGTGCTTCTCGCTTGCTATCTCATCAATCGCATTCCCTCCACGGTCCTCCACGGCCGGACTCCCTTCTCCCTTCTCTACCCCCACCAGGAACCCTTTCCTCTTCCTCTCCGTGTCTTTGGCTGTACGGCCTTTGTTCACGCTCCCTCCGCTACCCGCGATAAGCTTTCCCCCCGTTCCACCAAGTGTGTCTTTTTGGGGTACTCTACCACTCAAAAAGGCTATTGCTGCTTTGACCCCCTTCTCCGCAAGCAGTTTGTCTCCGCAGATGTGACTTTTTTCGAAAATGCTTCCTATTTCTCTCCTTCCTCTTCTCTTCCTTCTGATATCTCCGTTTCTTCCACACCTCTTCACGTTTTCCCACCTTCGTCTACTCCTCCACCCACTCCTTCCCAGTCCGTCTCACCACCCACCCCTCCACCCTCCTCTCCGATGCCGTCTCTCTCTAGTCCCGGGCCAGCCTTCTCCGCCACGGACGCTCCGGTCGCTGACGCTCCTGTCGCCGACGCTCCCGATGATCTGGATGTTCCCATTGCCCTTCGCAAAGGGGTGCGGGCGTGTACTCAACACCCGCTCACGACTGTTGTTTCTTATGATCAGCTTTCTCCTTCTCGCAGGTCGTTTGCCTTGGCTATCTCTGCTACTTCTACTCCCCGTACCTACCAGGAGGCTCTCGCTCTCCCTCATTGGAAGTCTGCCATGGATGAGGAGATGGCTACTCTTACTGAACGGGGTACCTGGACTCTGGTTCCTCCTCCCGTGGGCACTGATGTGGTTGGCTGTCGCTGGGTCTTTGTTGTGAAGTTTCGCCCCGATGGCACTGTGGATCGCTACAAAGCCCGGCTGGTGGCCAAGGGCTTTACTCAGACTTATGGCGTTGATTACTTTGATACCTTCTCTCCGGTTGCTCGCCTCAGCACCATCCGGGTTCTCTTTTCTGTGGCCGTTAACCGGGCTTGGGCTATTTCCCAGCTTGATGTGAAGAATGCCTTTCTCTATGGCGATCTTCAGGAGGACGTCTATATGGAGCAACCTCCTGGGTATGTTGCTCAGGGGGAGACACGTGTCTGTCATTTGAAGAAGGCCATTTACGGCCTAAAGCAGAGCCCTCGAGCATGGTTCGAAAAATTCAGTGGTATTGTGGCAACCATCGGCTTTCAAAGGAGTTCGGCCGATCACTCCTTGTTCATTCGCAAAACGGCCTCGGGGCTGGTAGTTTTAGCCGTATATGTGGATGATATTCTCCTTACTGGTGATGACCAAGATGGGGTGGACTTGACGAAGAAGCACCTCCGTCAGCACTTGGTCACGAAGGATATGGGCTCTCCAAAATACTTTTTGGGGATAGAAATCTCTCGGAAGCCTGACTCCTTGGTTCTCTCTCAACGGAAGTATGCCCTTGATCTTCTTCAAGAAGCAGGCTTGACAGGTGCCAAACCAGCTCATCTTCCCATGGCTGTGGGAGAGGACAAAACGTGGACGGATGACTCGCCTCCTCTATCTGATGTCACACGGTACAGACGTTTGGTAGGCAAACTCATCTATCTCACGGTGACTAGACCCGACATCGCCTACGCTGTAGGAAAGGTCAGTCAGTTTATGCAAGCTCCCAGGGAATGTCATCTTCAGTCCGCCCTGAAGATTTTAGAGTATATCAAAGCAGCACCGGGCAGGGGGTTACTCTTTCAGAAGAATGGCCATCTGAGGGTTGAGGCCTACTCAGATTCCAGTTACGCAGATGACAAAGGCGACCGTAAATCCACGTCAGGTTTTTGTACCTTTGTTGGAGGAAATCTCGTAAGTTGGAAGAGCAAGAAACAGTCTGTTGTTTCCAGATCCAGTGCCGAAGCAGAATACCGGAGTATGGCGTCAACTACATGTGAGTTAAAGTGGTTGCGGGCTCTCATGCTTGACCTGGGCGAGGTATATGATTGTCCTCTCCCTATGTTCTGTGACAATAAGGCCGTTATACACATATCCAGGAATCCGGTCTTTCATGAGAGAACGAAGCATATAGAGGTTGACTGTCACTTCATTCGGGAGGAGATCTTGAAGAAACAGATTTGTACTCCTTTTGTCACCTCTGACAAGGAGTTGGCAGATATCTTCACCAAGCCGGTTTCTACTTCCTTCTTCCGCATTTGTGACAAGCTGGGCATGATTGATATCTATGCTCCAGCTTGAGGGGGAGTGTTGAAGTATTAGACCGGGCGGCTTAGCGGTCTGTTCCAGCGGTTTGGTGACCGGGCGGTCTGGCGGTCTATCTGGTGCCTGGAGACCGGGCGGTCTATCGGTCTACCTCTGCGGCCTGTTCTATCCTGCTGGAGTTACCGAGCGGTTAGCCCATCTGTCTAACCGCGCGGCCTATGCGGTCTCCATTAGTCTAGCCGCCCAGTACTGTAAATGTTTAGTCCCACATTGTTTGTATACTCTCTTTCTTATCTCCTCCATTCTATATAAGGGAGGCCATACCTTTGTAAATGATATCTTTTTTGGATAATAAAATTTCAATTATTCAAAAGTTTATTCGCTTGTCTTCTACTTTTCGCTTCTTTTCTCTACTTTCTAACCATTACAGACATTAAAAAAATGTTCTTAGATAACCCTCCTAAATGAGCTGGTCCAGGATACGGATGCAGTCCTGGCACGGCGATTGGTAGCGAGGAAGGGGTGGGTGGCTCAATATCGGATCCATTTCCACCTACCCCGCCCTCGAGTACCAGATCGGGGGGGGCACACGAGGATAGTGATACTTGCGAACCGCCACCATCTCCTGCTGGGCCAGGCCGACTTGCTCCGTAGCATTCTTGAGCCGCTCCTCGGCCCATGTTATGTGCACCCCGGGAGAAGTAACCCCATATCTATCAGCTGGGCGCCTCGCTCCATCCAGGACCACAAGCAGCTCCTCCACTTCGGCCTTGTCCTTGTCAACCGTGTTGAAGACCTCAGTAGTGTGTGTTTCTGAAACAGCCGCATCACCTGCCTCTTCATCCCCTCCGCATCCGTCGGGTCACCCAGATACTCTGAAATGTTATCTGTGTCAGGGGGAGGCAAATATCCTTCGATCATTTCAAAATCAGAGGAGGAGATCACGTTGAAACCTGCAAAAGGGGGATCAGAGAGAATGAGAGATAACAAGCAGGAGCAAGTACGAGCTCACCAGGTGTCAGCATGTCGCTCGCACCAGCTGATGGTCGAGAGGAGCCCGGCCAGCCCAGGAAGAGTCCTCCCTTAAGAACTGCGAAGGATTTCCCCAGCCCAGGGGGAATTGGTGACTGTGGAATCTCCGGAGGAGGGTTCCTCTGGCCCGAAGGGCTGGCGGCCCGCTCAGTTGACAGCGGGAGGGAATGGCCCCTTTCCCCTCCATCGCATCCATCCTCGCGAGGCGGCACCAGCGGAAAGAGAAGTCAGAGGCAAAAGCGGCGAATCAAGCGGGATGCTCGCATACCTCATGGGCAACCTCGGCGCCGGCCGCCGAGCTGGATCCCGGGAGGTCATTCGCTGGAGATCGCCTGATAATCTTCCCTTTCACTGGTCGGAAAAGGGGGTCGGGCGATCCGTGCGCCAACCACGGGGCGGCCTCGAGATCCTCAGCCCTAGTCCCCTCCCTTTCGGACACCAGCCAAGCTCGCATCTTCTCGGACACGATCATCGTGCAGCTGCAGCTCACAGAGAAGATTAAAAGAAGGCGGAATTTTTCCAGAGGGTCCGATGGCATATTTATAGTGTGAGGGTGGGACCCACCAAAATATTCCTTCCAACTCAGCAAAGCACTCACCGAACATATGGGTTGGATGATTCTTTCCGAGCTTAGTCAAGCTCAAAAAGAGCGTGGATTGTGTACAACCCTGTGTTAGCCGAGTGGGTACACCAGATAGGTAAAGCAGACCAAGGCGACCTGTCCATGCCAGAACAGCATGCGGGCGAGTTCAGAACATCCAGCTCGCTCCCACCAAAGCTAGGCGAGCGAATTGCGCAAGCCGGCCCAACCAGCCTGCGTCCGCCCGGGGTTCGTCGAACCGAATCGGGTTTTCGCCTGACTGAGCTCGAGTTGAGATCGACGTTCGTCGAGCAGGGCTCGACGTTCGTCGAACGGAGCCCGCCGTTCATTGAGAAGGGCTCGGCGCTCGTCGAACGGAGCTCATTATTCGTCGAGCGATGCTCGATCGAATGGAGCTCACCGTTCGTCAAATGGGGCTCAGCGTTCGTCGAGCGGAGCTCGGCCTTCTTCGAGCTGACCTCGTGAGTTAGAATCCTATATTCGTCGAACAAAGCTAGGCATACTCAATTCTTCTGGAATTCCTTCTGTAGTAATAATCCAGACCGCCCCGGGCGAGTGAAGGTATCGGAGGGCTACTCGCCCAGCTATTTTATGAGGCTTCATTTAGACTTTACCCCAGCTGGCACCCTACTTGATTTAGCATTAAGTGACGTTGCTCCACTCGATGCTCTCGGCACCCTGCTGGCTTTGGAGTTGAGTGATGTTGCTCCACTCGACGCTCTCGGCGCCCTCCTGGCTTTCGTATGGAGTGATGTTGCTCCACTCGCTCAGTCTCCTGTGAGGTGTTTTTTCCATTTTACCCTCGCCAGGGGTGCGAATAGCTTGTTAAAATAGCGGATTTACGCTGTTGGCAGACCTAGTTGGGCTGCATATAGCTGTTCAAAACAGCGGAGGTTGGCTATTTGCAGACTGTCTTCAGAAAACTATAAATAAGATCCAAGGGGCACCTCAAAAGGCATGCTTACTAGTGTTCTGATCTTCTTGCGCTTTCTGAGGTATCCTTAGCTCGGCCTTTGGCTAAGGAGGGGAAGCGCTCTAAGATCTTCCGAGTGTGTGGTGGGACCTCCACATTGAGCCCTTGGGTCCATTCCCTTTTCTTTTGTTGTTTGGCTTGCAGGAGAGAAGTATGTGTGCGATCACCCCTTCCCCAAGGGTGAACTCCACAAGAGATCGAGTTTTCGGTTTCAACAAGCAGCTTCCATGAATAGTCTGACCCTTTCCTTCCAGAGTCCAAAGCCTTCCTTTCTGCAAATTGGTAATTTCATGGCTCCCAGTTCCTTGTAATTTACACCAGACTCATTCTTATGTCTTATAGCTAATCTTGGAGGTATACTCAGATTGTTAGATCCTTTTTGAGCAACCTCCCTCTGATACCACTTGAAAGTTATTTACTTAAGGTTAACTAATCACCTAGAGGGGGGTGAATAGGTCTTTGAAAATTTCTTAGTCTTTATGTTGTTTTATTTTTATGTGATCTAGAGCTTGTCCTTAGAACTTGCAATATAAAAGAAAAACAAATAACACAACCAAGCATACAGTTATTTATAGTGGTTCCCCAATTGGGTACATCCACTTTCCCTCCCACCTATCCAACTATTTTGTTGGACTAGGAACAAACTCCACCGATATGCTCCTCAGAGCTTACACCTCAGGCCCTCAGACTTACACTCAGGTTCTCTTCAGAACCCTACCTGAGAACTATAAGGGTTCCTACCTCAGAGCCCTGCAGTGCTCTTACAGCTCAGTGGTCTACTGACCACCTACCTCAGCCTTATCTCTAAGGCCTACAGCTCAGGCATTTCAGCCATATAACTTCAGGCATAACACCCTACTCTCAGAGTGATGCAACACTCCTACAACTCAATACCCTTCCAGGTAACTACCTCAGTGCCCTTCCAGGCACCTACAGCTTAGCCTCCTCTAAGGCCTACAACTCAGTGACACACTTATCACCTACAGCTCAGTGACCTAACAGTCGCCTACCTCAGCCTTATCTTTAAGACCTACTACTCAGGCTGGGAGGACAGACCTACTCTCAGATCCACACTTGGATCCTACCTCAGTACCCCAACATGGCACCTACCTCAGTGACTAATTAGTCACCTGCAACTCAGGATAAAAGGCCATACAGCTCAGATTCAGATAAACTGAATCCTACAGGAATTTATACAAGAAGTTAAGTAAATTTAAAACAACTGACTCAGAGATAAATCTCTGAGTCTACCTTGCTGGACTGAGCAGATATCAGTCCAGTCCTCTTGTTGTAGAAGGGATGAGTCTTCTTCTACAGCCACTCTTCTTTGCTGCACAGGTGAATAGCTATTTGCTATTGAAGGTTGATGCCCCTTAACACAGATATCTCCTTGTTGATTAGAAGAATCACCTACCTTATTCTGGAGAGAACAACCTTGCTGAACTTGAAAGAGCTTCAGCTCTCTTTCACTGCCTTTTGGCTTGCTCTGCTAGACTTTGCTTTCAAGCTTGTCAGAGAAGATCAAGTCCAGCCGCCTCTATTTTCGGTATATTCTTCCTGTGTTCTTCGTAACCCTAATCCCCTTTTCTTTCTTCCTTTTATATTTGTTGATTTGAATCAAAAACACAATTTGAGTGTGGGCCCAGCCAAGGATGGTGAGCACCACCTCCCTCAAAAAAGGATAAATACAGCTTTTGGCGCTACTGCAGCTTTCCTGCAATGGCTTGAACTATTTTGACTTTGTTGACTTCTAGTAACATCAACAGTGGTCATCCTGTGATGTTGTAGCTTTCGCACAATGGCATGAAGGACTATAACTTGTTGACTTTTGATGATGTCAGCAGCGGTCATCACCATTTGGACTTAGAAAAATTCCAGAACTTCATTAAGTATTGAGTGATGTTAAGTCACTCAACGCCATCTGTCTTGACTCTTCAATAGAAGCGTTGAGTGAACCTGTCTCTCTCAACGTTTCTGGACTTAGTGAATTTTCATTGGCTTTATCTTAGCAGTTCATTCTCAACTGTCTCAGCAGTTTCTTCTTAATAGCTGAGACTATCTCCTGTCTCAATGGTTTATTCTCACTATCTCAGTGGTTTCTTCTTAATAGCTGAGATTATTTCCCGTCTTAGCGGTTTTCCACTCAACTGTCTCAGCGCTTCCTTCTTTATTAGAAGCGTTGAGTGAACCTGCTTCACTCAACGCTTCTGGACTTAGAGAAATTCCAGCTTGCTTTGTCTCAGCGGTTATGCTGAGACATACTTCTCATTTGTCTCAGCGGTCTCAACGCTTATGCTGAGACATTCTTCTCAGTTGTCTCGGCGCTTTTGCCTTAATCAATTTTTTTGGCTTTAGTTTGACAAATGTTGAACTGAGTTTGACGATCGGTGGGCTGAGCTCCACGAATTCTGAATCCCAAATTATGAATTTAGCTCGACGAATGGTGAGTTCAGCTCGACGAAGGTGAGCTGAGCTTGACGAATTCTGAGTCTGACACCTCTGAATTTAGCTCGACGAATGGTGATCTCAGCTTAACAAATGGTGAGCTCAGCTCAACGAATGGTGAGCTGAGCTCGACGAACTCTAAATCCTCCAGCATACTCTTTTTTCTTCACATGTCCAATCATGGAGAACCTGCATGCATGAACTTAAGAACACATCAAATATATTATGTGTGTATGTCATTGACCAGTTTGACTTCTTACAAATCTAGGACATTGGGATCAATAGGCCCAACACCTGGTATGACGTTAACTCGTCAAATACCACATCCCGAGAGACAACAAATTTCTGTGTCTAGATCCATGTACTTCCATCTCTTCTTTTGCTCATCATATCCAACAAAGACTAGCTTCATTTTGAGTGTGTCTGGAACGTGCATGTAGCAACTCGACCCGAACACACGAAAATATTCCATGCTAGGCTTCTCCTTGAACATCAACTCATGAGGAGCTCTCATGTTGTTCAGACTGAGTGGCATCATGTTGATGACGTACGCCGCACAGGCCATTCCCTCCGCCCAGAAGGCCCTGGGAATTCCTTTGGCGTGAAGCCATCATTTGCAGGTATCCATCAGATAAAGAATCTTTCGCTTTGCAATTCCGTTCTTTCGTGGAGTATGAGCATAAATAAGCTCTCGTTGGATGCCTAACTTTCTGCAAAAGTTGGAGAAATCATGCAAAATAAACTCTCCGACATTGTCCGTTCTCAACTTCTTTATCCGCAGATCGAGTCAACCTTCCACAAGCTCTTTGAACTCCACAAACTTCTCGAACGCCTCTGACTTATCCTTCAAGAAGTATACTCAATTATACCATGAAAACTCATCAACAAGAACCAACATATACCTGCTTCCACCGAGACTAGGTGTGACAGTAGGTCCTGTTAGATCACTGTGGATACATTCTTGTGGTGCTCTACACATAGTCTATGATATGTCAAATGGAAGGAGATGTTCCTTTCTATACTGACATCCCAAACAGACATGGTCGTCGTCGTAGGATGAAAGACTAGGCAGACTATGCACCAGGTCTCTCACCATCATACCCGTCAGCTTGTCCATCCCAACATATCACAACCTCTCGTGCCAGATAGCAGCGCTATTATTCGCCCTCATCTTGTCAACATAAGAACTTGTCGCCAAAATGAACTAGTCTTTCACCCTCCTTCCAACACGAGTAACATCAACTTTCACAGCTGAAACGTTCTCGAGAAACCTCACTTCTATCAGGTCTAACAGAACGTAATACCCAGTGCCCACCACATTGGTCACCGAGAAGAGATTTTTCTTCATCCCGGGCACGTGATGCACACTCCGCAAAGTGAGTGGCCTTCGATCACTGCCTAAAGAAACTGATCCCTCCTTCTACATCGCATGCACTGTATCATCAGTAGTAATAATGGCAGCATTACCTTTGTACTCCTGCAGAGATGAGAATTTGGACACATATTCAGTGAGGTAATGACCACACCCGGAGTCCACAATCCAGTCCTCCTGAAAATTGTTGGAGGAAAGCACATGAACACAAGTGTTTGTCATGAAAGCACTTCCCCATCCTCCTTCCTCAAGCTTGAACTCAGCCTCCATTTCTACAGCATGTCCCGACTGAAGATTGACCCTGCAATCCCTGCAGATGTAACCAAGCTTATTGTACCTGTAACACTGAGGTCCGCCCAGCTTCTTCACTTAATTAGCCTTAGGAGGTATGCTCCTATCCTACTATGATGAAGAAGACGGGACATCGCCCACAAGTGTCTTCTTCTTCTTATCCCAACTCTTTTTCTTGCCCAAGAAGAGAACATCGTCGTCTCCCTTGAGACAAACACTCCAGCCATCTGCTTCGCCAAGCTCTCCTACAAAGCTAATAGGTTATCCAGCTCCAGTAAAGATGGCTGATTGGCCCAGCCCTACACAGACGTCACAAAAGCCATATACTCCTTCTACAAGTCGGGAATGATGTGCCTCTTCAACTTCGACTTTGAAATTGGCTCTTTCAGGTCCAATGTCGAAATCTCAGCGCAGATGTTTTTCATCTTCAAGAAGAAAGATGACACTGACAGATCCCCCTGAGTGGCCTTAGCCAACTCATTCTCCAAGAATTGTAGTCGAACTACATTCTTCTTATTGAGCAGACTATTCAAGGCCATCCAGATTTCAGCTACCACCGACAATCAATAATGTGGTCGAACAACTCTGGTGAAACTGTGCGCTTTAGAGCGAATGCAGCCTTTGCATCGAATCGCTTTCATGCCTTCACCGCGTTAGTACTGCCTCTGGTAGCGACCACTTCTTGCCAGTTGTCCCTACCGACAACTTCTCAAAGTTTCTCGCTAAGAAGATAGCTCTCCATGAACGACCTCCAACGCTTGAAGTTGGTCTGCGTTAAGAGCTCAATTCCAATCTCTCTTGGAAACCCGACTTTCATTGCGATCAGCAGAATTTTAACTTCAACCAAGGTACAACAACTTTAGATTGGTGAACTGCTACTCATCAACACCCCTCGGATACCATGTAAAAATTTCTGAAGTGGGAGTTGACTGAGGTCGCAAGAACACTCAACAACAACTGAAGACAAGTAAAAGACAGCGGTAACAGGAGCACTAGAGTTTCCAATTGAAATTAAATTCTTTTACAGGATGAAGTATATATTGCAAGACATGATTTACAAAGTAATACAGAGAACAAAAAACAATAACAACAAGTATCTACGCGGACAGATTCTTGTAACTACACAAGCCGACTAGCTGTCAATCAAGACTATCGAGACCACCGAAGCAGCCTATATGCGGCAACATACACTTCCTGCATATGTTCTCCAGACGGCAACATCATGAGCATTTTGGTAGTCTTTACGGTCTGCGCAAGGCCTAAGACCTGTAACTATGCCTGCGATAGGTAACACTACCCACGGACGCACCACATAGCTACTGAGTAGGTTTGGCCCTTTCCCATTGCTCACATCGCCGGGCAAAATCTACCGCGACGTGGGTCGGCCTCCCCATTCCCATTTCTACAATCATTACATAACCCTGTTGTGTTATACAAATGGCTCTCAGGCCACCAAGCTGGGTTCTCAAAGCTCTTAGCACCAAATCACAGGCCCAAGGTGTCTCCACGATACAGGCCACAATCACTGGCCTCAGGTGTATCCACGACATAGGAAACAATCACTGCTCCCAAGGAGTTACTGCCTGCGGTATCACTAACGTTGCACGGTATCTAGCAGAAATACGATTCTGCCCAGTTTTTCGGGTGCTCCTTGGAGTTAGTCCCCAAGGTTCCCTACTACAATCTACCGTGTAGAAACCCGAAAAGCAAACATCACAGAGTCTTATCCAGCCAATACAAGCATAATGAAACATCACCAATCCAGACCAACCTATCCAGATGGGCTTCACACACCAAGTCTATGTTCATACTTCAATTTCAAACTCTATATTCAAAAACTACGGGGATATACCGTATCTATCCGAAGTAAAACCTCACGCTCACCGCACACTCGCGGGAGAGGGATTCCTATGCAAAAGGAAGAGGACTTCACATGTCCAAGTTGAAAATTGTTACCCTTTGCGCTCTCTTTAGTGTCATGCAAAAGGTCTAGATGGATGAGCGCGACCGCAACGATCTTGCCTCCATAGATCCGGACTCGGCTTGGGAATCAGAGCTTCGGAACTTCAACGGCGGCAAGATCACTCTCTGGCGCCGCTGCTTCTCCTCCAAGAAGAATAGGCCAACTCCAAATCCAAAAGAAAATGAAGTGAAAACGGCCAAACATGCATATATACCAAGCTACCGTCGCGCAGTAACTAGCTACCGTTGCGTGGTACCTTAAATCAACGCCTCGTTTCGAGTGAAACCGTCCAAACCCTCCAATCACAGGCTGACATGTGGCCATGTCGCAGCAGTTAGAAAACCATAGTAGCAAAATTAAGCGCGAGCTCATTCTTACTGTTCACTGCTTGTTTATGACGAGCCGAGGGGTCCTATTTATGGATGTAAGAAGGATTGTCATCACCACCTACACAGATAGGATAACCGCCCATCAATCCTGTCAGCTAACACCCTATATCCACATAGCGCAGACACCAACACCTATTCGACAAGTTGCACAATCGACAAGGCCGGATAAACGACTAGTCCGCCAAACCTGCGAGCACTGCTACCAGTTCTCGCAAACTACAGACCATGACTTGGACAAAATCCGTCCACCCAATACTGCCAAACTCAGTGAATACCAGAGCATTCCGCAAATCAGGTGAACACGACGAACTAGGCAACCAGCTGGACTTAAGTCCCACAGACCAAGTCCATCAACTCGTGCAATCTCCGAGAACCCACATCACTTGATACCGGGATCACGTGTAACTCCCCCATCCATCACATGAGATATAACACAAGGTCCGGTCGGGGTCCCACGGCATATTCCATGGATAGTTAGCAGAGTTACAGATTAATACCAAAATACTATGACAAAATTTTGAAAGCTAACACAGAACATTCTAGCGGAAGCTTTAAAATATATTAGAGGAACCCATCACAGATTATGAATGTCTACTATAACCCAAAGTAGGAATGAAATAACAAATACACAATGAGTCTTGGCATTAAGGCCTTACAACATTCAGCTTGAATTAAAGTGTTTTACATACTTCAGCACGCAGGCCGGCCATACATGAAAACAAATGAAAGTAAACACTAGCTCTGGCCTTCGAGGGCCAGCACAACATCAAGGGCTTTAGCCCGCTACTTGCCACTTGGATCACCTATTCCTGCAAGAACAATCCACCGAGCGGTGGCAAAATAAAACAACGGTCAGCTAAAGCTGACCAATTTATAACAACTCTGCCCCCTTACTCGGGGCGGCGAAGCTCCTTCCCTGTAAATTATTTGCAAAACCAAACATAGTAATGAAAGTACAATTTAAGCGCACTTCACCAGAGGAGTAGAAAAGACGACCACACACCCCGTGCACTCAGGACACATTCTCGGTGTCCGGACAAAACTCAGGGATGCACCACCGTTCTTGATGCGCCCGCGAACAAACTCTTACTGTGGTTGGTTCGGTGAGTCGATCGCCGCGGGCGTGCTACAGGAGGCAAGTGCACCTATCGCAAGTAGTACTCGATATTTGGGGGAATACCGAGGTCGAATTATTCTCGGGGTCGTGTTGACTATTCTTACTCCTCCGGGAGGACTATTATTTTACTAAAAGTAAGGTGGATGTTTTAATTAAGTAAAGACAGAAAAAGTAAAGGAGCAAAAAAACAATTTAGAAAATATTCGATGAAGGGTTAACGCTCGGCATCGAATCGGATTAAGACTAAAATAATTTTTAATAATTATAGGACTTAGTTTTCAAATTAATAAAAGGCAACTTGGCCGTGGAGGTTCCACAAATGTGAGCTCACCTAGCTATAGCGATGTCGCTCACCTGAACGTTAAGACTATTCGACCGAACGTTAGTCCGACGAAGGATTCCTCTTAACGCCCGCTTTACGCTAAGAACCGCGTTATTGGGTGGGGAACCCAATCCGGTAGAATTACGCTTGTCCTCTCTCGAGGGTATGCACGCAACTCTATTTACCCAGGGGTGATCTGTCCATACGTACGGCCTCTCGGCTAGCTAGTGTATGGATAACGGAAATAGGGCCCACACATCGATTTGTGGTCCAACGCATCGTTAACCCGGGGTAAACCTTAAGTACTTAAATTAAAGTGAAAATAAAGAGCTTCAATTATTACAAATCATTTTAAATGTCCCAATGTTCTTTGATGTCGAGGCTAATAGCGATTAGCCACACATCGGTATGGGGACGGCTTAGGTGTTTGGTTATGCGAGCGTTCTAAACTATTTGCTGAAACGTTATAAAGAAGATAAGAAGAAAAATAAAATAACTTAACGTTAGAAAAGTTATTACAAATAACCACGCCCGTATTCATCCAAACACATAACAAGAGGCAGAAATAAAACTAAGTTACACATAAAAGAAATTTGCATAATTGAAATTGCAAGTCCCACTCAAACGAGTGGGAGCGGGAAATAAAAGCTAAAAATTGCAAGTCCTACTCAAACGAGTAGGACTGAAATGAAAGTTAGTTCTACTCAAATGAGTAGGAGAAAATAAATGCGATTACAGGGTTTTCTCAAATATTTACAGGGAGATAAAGATACGTCATTTAACTCAAACGAGTAGGCGAAAATAAATGCGAGTACAAGTCCTACTCAAACGAGTAGGCGGGAAATAAAGTCCGTCCATTTAACTCAAGTGAGAAGGTGGAAAAATAAAGAAAGAAAATTACAAGTCCTACTCAAACGAGTAGGCGGGAAATGAAAACGATGCGTCGTTTAACTCTTAACGAGTAGGCGGAAATAAATGCACACAAACACACACACTCTATATGAATTGAAAGAAAGCAATAAAACTATCTCCTACACACACGCACTCTACATAATTAAAGAAAACATTAAAATAAAGCATGAAAAATAAAGCATGAAAAACTAACACCTACACGCACACACTCTACATAATTTGAACAAAGTATCAAAACATTATTCTCTTACACTCACACACACAAATTAAAAGCAAAATGAAAGTTACCTAAAAATTAAAACATCTACTTTTGTATGATTAGGTTTTGCAAAAAACAAATAAAAAAAACGAATTAAAATTTTAAGAGAATAAAAGTTTTTCAAAACAAATCAAAAACTAAAGCCTTTCAAAAATTAAGATTTCAACACTTTCATTCTTAGGATTTCATAAAAGTGCCAAAAAGTTGAAATAAAAAGAGAAAGAACAAAAAGAGTTTTCATCCTAAAATAAAGCTAAGTAAAAAAAATCAAAAATACTTTAGTAACTCTTTTACAAATTCATAAGAATGAAGATGTTGAAAACATTAAAAGAGGACATGAAGAAAAAGAGAAAAAGCTAATACAACATTTCATAAATTTCTAACAAAACCTAACATGAGACAAATTAAAAACATGTAAAGTAAATAAGTTACACTCATACACACACACACTTTTCATAAAAGGGAGAACAAAGATGAAACCAAGGATAAAAAGGGAAAGAAGTAAGCCATCCAAATGAATTCTCATGCCATATAGAGATAAAATCTAACATTTTTATTAACATTATCAAACTATTACATAGCTAAAAGATAAAGCAAAACAAAACATGAAAGGAAGGGGGGAGAAATCTCCTTACATAGCACTAGAATCCACGGATGCAGCCCACAAAAACACACTAAAAATGGATCAAAAATGTGAACCCTTTGTCATTACAGAAGTGGGGCATTTATAGGAAAAAAAGCTAAGTACACGCCCTCCGACACGGGCGTGTCGGTGGGCGTGTCACCACTGTTTGTGAAGGCGGCCGGCGATTTGATGCCAAAGTTGACTTCGGGCTGGACACGTGTCGGTCTCGCGTTGGTCACGCCCCTGGTCACGGGCATGACGGTGGGCGTGTCGGCGAGGTAGAACTGGGCGCGGGTTGCGCCGAAAGTCGTCGTGCGGGTCTTGTCGAGCCAGGTGGAATGGTCACGCCCTAGGTCACGGGCGTGACGCTGGGCGTGTTGGTTGGTGTCGACACTCGACAATCGTCGAGCGGAAAGTGTCGAGTTGAAATCGTCGAGCAGAAAGTTTGAGTCACGCCCGAGGTCACGGGCGTGACTCTGGGCGTGTCGCGGGTTCGACGATCGTTGAACTGAAATCGTCGAGCTGAATGGACACGGGCTTGTTTTTGACGTGTCACGCCCTAGTCACGGGCGTGACATGGCAATTTTTTGCAGATTTTAATTTTTTTTCCTGAAAAATAAAATAAAACAAGTTTGTAAAATATTTACAAAAATAGGAGTATTTTATTGAACACAAATAAATAAAAATGACGAAAATAAATGAAAACGACTAAATTAATGTGCACAAAAATACGTATATTTACAATTCATCAAATACCCTCATACTTAAGTTTTTGCTATTCCAGAGCAAAAGTTTGAGGTGAATTTATAAGGAATAAAAAAACCCTAAGTTTAGCTACCGCTTAATCAATTATAAGAGAGATCAAAATAAATATACGGGGTGTAAGAGTTAAGTCCTAAAATTATGTAGATGATTTAAATAGCACGAAATTTTTGGCCAAAAGACTTTTTGATGTAATCAAATAGAAGGCAATATTTGTAATGGTTAGATTAACGAAAATAGTTTGGAATTATATGAACTCTAGCTTATAGGAGTGTTACTGGAAATAATACAATTTACTAATTATGCTCTCAAATAGATTTTTGAATTAATTCTAGAATCGTGTAATTGGCTATAAGGGGGTAGTGGGTTTATGACGAGGGTTTTGATTTTGAGGTGAGGTAATTTTTTCTCGAACCTCCATTTTTTTTCTTTTGGATTATTAGGAAAATGAAATCTTATTTTCCTAATATGATTTTTGTTTTTTTAACTTCATAAGAATAAAATTAACCCAATATATATGTGTAGGAATAATGAATTTTATCCTCTTACTCCATAACATATAATCTTTTTAAATTATTGGGTACCTATGTTTACGGAACGAAATCTTATTCTCATTGACATAGGATCTTTTAAGGATAAAAATTTTATCATACCAAGTAGGTCATGATAAGGTAAGGGGAGAAAGGAAAACTAGATTTTTAATCCTAAAAATGTTTGAGAGCAACCTTAATAATTTGTACGTTCCAATTTTTCAGAAAGCTAAAAGTAAGTATAATTGAATTCTATAGTCGTTATTTCCTAACATAATACATGTGCTCCTATCAATGAAAAATTAAAAGTAGTGCCTAAAACGAGTTCGCTGTTTTTAACAAAGCATAATGAATTCTTTAAAACTTAACCCCGGCTATTTAAATTTTTCACTCAATAATTAACAAACGAATAGCAAACAGAGAATTAATAGTATTCACATATAAATAAACTCAAAACAGAATTTTTGGATAGTAGGAAAGTTAAGGATGGAATGTTTGATTTATTTGTTTCAAAACTTTTTTTTTATTTTTATAGTTTTTATCATCATTTTTTTTTTTTCATTTATTATCTTTTTTTGTATTTTTGTTTTGTTTTACTCAATTTTTTGTTTTTTTTTGAATTAATTTTTTGAACTATTATCTTTTTTTTTGTAATTTTTTAAGAAACTTTTCATTCTATGTACAAAAACATGGGAGAAAAAGAGAGGTTTTTACAAGACTGAGGAAGGGGGAGAGAGAAAAGAGTATTTACAAAAAGAATATGTACAAAAAAAATATTTACAAAATGAAACTAAATATTTTTTTTTTGTTTTATAATTTTTGGAGTTTTTGGAAAAAAGAAAGAAAAAGAAAATGAAAATTTTTTTTTTGGATTTTTCATTTTAATTTTTTTTTCATTTTAAGATGTTTTTTTTTTGTTTTTTTTGTTGTTATATGTATTTTTTTGTATGTTTGAAATGCGGAAAAATTGAAGTGCAGAAAATAAAGCACGAAAATACTCACATACTTAAGTCTAATATTGTCCCCAATGTTGTAACGTAAGTATGTGGAACAAGAGGAAAGACAATATATACAAAGAAAATAAAGAGAGGGGGGGTAGAAGCTTCCCTGAAACGCGTAGGGGGATGCCGATCAGAAACCCTGCGTTTATTAGATAAAGCAGCAAAGATAATAAGCAAAGAGCGAAAAAGATAAGCGAGGGGTGCCTCCCAGGAGCGCTTTATTTATAGTCGTGTAGCTTGACTATTTTGGCGGGTTTATAATGTGGAGGAAAGTTATGGTTTCGCTAAAACTGATCACTGGATCGCCTGTTATATAAGACTTTAACCGATGACTGTTTACTTTAAACGAACCTTTTTCTGGGTGGGAGACGAGTACGGTCCCATATGGAAAAACTTCTTCAACTAGGAAGGGACCGGACCATCTAGATTTTAGTTTACCCGGAAAAAGCCGAAGACGTGAATTGTAAAGAAGGACAAGATCGCCCGGAGAAAATAATTTTTGGGACTTGATTTTTCGATCGTGATATAACTTAGAGCACTTCTTATAGAATTTATTGCTCTCGTAAGCGTTCGCACGTCATTCATCGAGCTCGTTTAGTTGCAGTTTTCTATTCTGAGCGGCTAAGTTGGAGTCGAGGTTTAAGAGTTTTAAAACCCAAAGAGCGCGATGCTCTAATTCTACGGGTAAATGACACGCTTTGTCGTAGACTAACCGGAATGGCGTACAACCAATTGCGGTTTTGTATGTCGTCCGATACTCCCACAACGCATCGTCGAGTTTAACGGACCAATCTTTCCTATTTAGTGAAACAGTTTTTTCTAAAATTTGCTTAATCTCTCGATTTACTACCTCAACTTGGCCACTTGTTTGCGGGTGGTAGGGGTGGCAAGCTTGTGCGTGACTCCGTATTTAGCTAACGTCTTAGCCATAAGAGCGTTACAGAAATGCGTTCCCCTATCACTAACAATTGCGCGAGGCGTGCCGAAGCGAGAAAATAATTTTTTAAGAAATGTAACGACGACTCGCGCATCGTTGGTGGGGAGAGCTTGCGCTTCCGCCCACCTCGATATGTAGTCGACCGGCACTAAAATATACATATTTTTGAAAGACGGAGGTAGGGGCCAACAAAATCTATGCCCCACAAATCGAAGACTTCGCACTCTAAAAACATGTTTTGGGGCATCTCGTCGCGACGAGAGATGTTACCCGACCGCTGACAGCTATCGCATGCGCAAACAAAATTATGCGCGTCTTTGAAGAGAGTGGGCCAAAATTAGCCCGCCTCAAGCGCCTTCCGAGCGGTCCGGTTGGCTTGATAATGCCCACCGGCTGGACACTCGTGGCAGTGCTTAAAAATTTGCAAGCACTCCACACCCACAACGCATCTTCGGACCGCTTGGTCCGCGCAGATACGAAAAAGAAATGGGTCCTCCCAAAAGAAATTTTTCAAGTCAGAAAAGAATTTCTTCTTTTGATGACTTGAAAACTCTTTTGGAAGCACCCGCGCTACTAAGTAATTTGCAAAATCTGCGAACCAAGACGAAGATGACGAAGAATTATGAATGGCAAGTAGGCGTTCCTCGGGGAATCTGTCATTTATTTCAGATTCGACGAGCGCTTCCGCACCCGGATTTTCTAAACGGGAGAGGTGGTCTGCCGCTAGATTTTCCGCTCCCCTCTTATCTCGGATCTCCAAATCAAACTCTTGTAGGAGGAGAATCCATCGAATAAGGCGGGGCTTCGCATCATTTTTAGCTAATAAATACTTAAGGGCGGAGTGATCGGTAAAAACGATAACTTTAGATAGCGTTATATACGAGCGAAACTTATCAAAAGCGAAAATGACGGCTAAGAGTTCCTTTTCCGTTATCGTGTAATTTATTTGTGCGGAAGTGAGCGTCTTGCTAGCGTAATAAATAGGATGAAAATGTTTTCTACGCGTTGGCCAAGAACGGCACCTAAGGCAATATCACTAGCGTCGCACATAATTTCGAACGGAAGGGACCAATTAGGGGCCACTAAAATTGGTGAAGTGATAAGTTTTTGTTTTATTAAATTAAAGGCGGACTCGCATTCGCTACTAAAGATGAAACGTGATTCCTTTTCCAAGAGGTGAGTAAGTGGCTTTGTTATTTTTGAAAAATCTTGAATAAAGCATCGGTAAAAGCTCGCATGGCCTAAGAAACTCCTAATAGATTTTATGTTTGTTGGTTGCGGAAGTTTTTCGATGATTTCTATCTTGGCCTTATCCACCTCTATCCCCTTAGACGAAATCATATGGCCGAGGACCAAACCTCCTCGAACCATAAAGTTGCATTTTTCCCAATTTAATACAAGGCTTGTGTCCTCGCACCGTTGAAGGACACGATCTAAATTGTGAAGGCAATCGGGAAAAGAGCGTCCGAAAACAGAAAAGTCATCCATAAAAACTTCCATAATGTCTTCTACTAGCTCGCCAAAGATCGCTAGCATACATCTTTGGAATGTAGTCGGCGCATTGCATAGTCCAAATGACATTCTTCGATATGCGAAGGTGCCAAACGGGCAAGTAAAAGTTGTTTTCTATTGATCATCGGGGGAAATGGGGATTTGGAAAAATCCCGATAAACCATCAAGAAAACAATAATATGGATGACCGGATAAACGCTCTAAAATCTGGTCCAGAAAAGGCAGAGGGAAATGGTCCTTGCGAGTGGCATCATAAAGTTTTCTATAATCGATGCACACTCGCCAACCCGTAACAGTACGAGTTGGGACGAGCTCGTTATGCTCATTCGCCACTACGGTTAGACCGCCCTTCTTGGGCACGACATGCACGGGACTAACCCATGCACTGTCCGAAATAGGGTAGATAATCCCCGCATCTAATAACTTAATAATCTCGGCTTTAACGACGTCTTTCATGTTTGGGTTAAGACGACGCTGCGGCTGAATCGTTTTGCGGCAATTATCGCTAAGAAATATCTTATGGGTGCAAAAGGAGGGGCTAAACCCCTTTAAGTCAGAGATTTGTCATGCAATTGCGTGGCGATGTTTAAATAAAACTTCCAATAAATCGGAAGTCTCTGAATCACTCAAGTCCGAAGAAATGATAACGGGAAGCGTATCAACTTTTCCCAAAAATACGTATTTGAGCGATGCGGGTAAGGGTTTGAGGTCTAGGATGGGCGGTTCTTCTAGAGAGGTTTTAATTCTTATGTCTTTCTTACCAATTGGTTCGAAAGGCAAGTCTAAAGAAGTATCCTCATCGCATTTAAAATTTTCGAGCGCATAAATATCGTCATTTAAAAACACGGACTCAAAAATGGGAGAAGAACGATCTCCAAAAAAAAGGTATCTAAAGAATAGCAGAAATCGTCGCTCGATTACAAATTGTCCATCGAGGGATTAATAGAGAAAGTAACCTGATCATCGCCTACTCAGAGGAGAAGAATACCATTACTAACATCTATTAGTGCGCGGGAGGTGGCGAGAAAAGGGCGACCGAATATTATTGGTACCTCGGCGTCCTCCTCGATGTCTAAGATGACGAAGTCTACCGGGAAGGTAAACTTGTCTACTCGGACAAGGACGTCCTCCACAACCCCGATAGGGAACTTAACCGAACGATCCGCTAATTGGATGTCCATATTCGTAAGACTAGGAGTACTCAAACCTAAACGTGAAAAGAGCGAGAACGACATTAGATTAATGCTAGCCCCTAAATCAGCTAAGGCGTACTTTACTAATATATCGCCAAAAAGGCACGGGATGGAAAACCGTCCCGGGTCGTTTTGTTTTGTGGGCAATTTATTAGTAAGGGCCGCCGAGCAGACAGCGTTGAGAGATACATGCGAAATATCCTCTAATTTACGCTTATTGGAAAGTAATTCTTTTAAAAATTTCGCATATTTGGGCAATTGCGAGATAGCCTGGCAAAAAGAAACATTAATGTAAATTTATTTTAATAATAAAATAAATTTTTCATATTGCGCGTCCTTACGCTCGTTATCTAACTTATGCGGATATGGAAGGGCCTTGTTTAAAATATTTTTTTCTTTTAAAATCGGTAAAGGCGGCGTAATCGAAGAAAGGGGAAGAGGGGTCGGAGGTGAAATATGTACCTGAGGGTCGGTCCGTTTTGGATCGACCACCTCCTTTCCGCTACGGAAGGTTATAGCGTTGGCGTTCTCCCGCGGATTGGGCTCTGTGTTTCCCGGCAGTTCCCCGAGCGCGCGCTCGGACATCATCCTCGGCAGCTGTCCAACCTGTTGTTCGAGAGTTTTTAACGATCCGGTGATGTTCCGGATATTTGACTCGTTGGACGCAATATACTTTGAAAAATTTTCCTCCATCAGGGAGGGTTTTGGAAGAGGAGGAGGAGGCAGAAATCCGGGCGCATAAAAAATAGGGGGGCGCTGAGTATTATTCGGGTTGCTCCAAGAGAAATTAGGGTGATTCCTCCAACCCGGATTATAGTTATTACTATAAGGGTTGTTGTTGGGGTTGAAGGAAGGACGACCCGAATTTCCCATGAAATCCACGAACTCTTCAGCCACGCAGACGTTAGGGGGAATAAAACAAGGCGGAGTGGAGGAGGCAGCATACATCTCCGCCACCTGCTTTGTTAACCTTTCAACTTGAAGGGTTAAGAGAGCAGTGGCATCCACTTCAAAAAGACCAGCCGCCGGCTTTGGGCGTCCCCGCGGGACGTTCCATTGATAGGCGTTCATAGCCATCTCTTCGAATAAAGCCTGGGCGGCCTCGGGAGTTTTGTTGTATAGTGTACCCCCGGCAGCCGCTTCAATCATTTGACGCATCTGAAAATTAAGCTCATTATAAAAAAATTGAACTTGCAACCACGTTGGCAGCGCGTGGTGCGGGCACCGGCGGAAGAATTCCTTAAACCGTTCCCAACGTAGAGACTCAGGATCGTTTTGCACAAACGAAGAAATGTCCGCCCGCAACTTTGCAGTTTTTGCGGGCGGAAAGTACTTCGTTAGGAACCGTTCCGTCAACTCAGCCCACGTGGTGATACATCCTCACGGGAGGGCATTCAACCACGCCTTGGCTTTGGACTTAAGGGAAAAAGGAAATAAGCGCAAACGAATGGCGTCATCAGTGACGCCATTAATCTTGAAGGTGTCGCATATCTCCAAGAAATTGGACAAGTGGACATTCGGGTCCTCATCCGGCATTCCAATGAACTGCACGGCGTTTTGGACCATTTGAATGACACTCGACTTTATTTTGAAATTATTATTCGCCACCGCAGGGCGAACAATACTCGACCCAGTATCATCCAGGTTAGGTCGGGCATAATAAGACATAGTACGCTCGGCCGCCGGGGCAGGGTTAGGGGCGGCCATAAGTATAACAGAGGGTTCTCCGATAGATTCTTCGGGGTCTAAAGAAGGAATTCGGCGTTGAGATCGAATACGCGCAAGAGAGCGTTCGATCTCAGGGTCGAAGTCAAAATCTTCAGACTTGGAGGGTTGTCCACGGGTCATACACTCAAACAAAAATAAAACAAAATAAACTCTTTTTTTATTTTATTTAAAATAAAGTTTTTTGTTTTTTTAGTTTATAGAAAATAAGTAAAAGTAATAGACTCCGGAATTCGAAATAGCAACTCGAAAAAATTCCGCGGCAACGGCGCCAAAAACTTGATGGCCCCCGCGAACAGACTCTTACTATGGTTGGTTCGGTGAGTCGATCGGGCGCGGGCGTGCTATAGGAGGCAAGTGCAACTATCGCAAGTAGTACTCGATATTCGGGGGAATACCGAGGTCGTATTGTTCTCGCGGTCGTGTTGGCTATTCTTACTCCTCTGGGAGGACTATTATTTTACTGAAAGTAAGGTGGATGTTTTAATTAAGTAAAGACGGAAAAAGTAAAGGAGCGAAAAAACGATTTAGAAAATATTCGATGAAGGATTAACGCTCGGCATCGAATCGGATTAAGACTAAAATAATTTTTAATAATTATAGGACTTAGTTTTCAAATTAATAAAAGGCAACTTGTCCGTGGAGGTTCCACAAATGTGAGCTCACCTAGCTATAGGGATATCGCTCACCTGAACGTTAAGACTATTTGACCGAACGTTAGTCCGACGAAGGATTCCTCTTAACGCCCGCTTTACGCTAAGAACCCCGCTATTGGGTGGGGAACCCAATCCGGTAGAATTACGCTTGTCCTCTCTCGAGGGTATGCACGCAACTCTATTTACCCAGGGGTGATCTGTCCATATGCACGGCCTCTCGGCTAGCTAGTGTATGGATAACGGAAATAGGGCTCACACATCGATTTGTGGTCCTACGGATCGTTAACCCGGGGTAAACCTTAAGTTCTTAAATTAAAGTGAAAATAAAGAGCTTCAATTATTACAAATCATTTTAAATGTCACAATGCTCTTCGATGCCGAGGCTAATAGCGATTAGCCACACATCGGTATGAGGACGGCTTAGGTGTTTGGTTATGCGAGCGTTCTAAACTATTTGCTGAAAAGTTATAAAGAAGATAAGAAGAAAAATAAAATAACTTAACGTTAGAAAAGTTATTACAAATAACCACGCCCGTATTCATTCAAACACATAACAAGAGGCAGAAATAAAACTAAGTTACACATAAAAGAAATTTGCATAATTGAAATTGCAAGTCCCACTCAAACGAGTGGGGGCGGAAAATAAAAGTTGAAAATTGCAAGTCCTACTCAAACGAGTAGGACTGAAATAAAAGCGAGTTCTACTCAAATGAGTAGGAGAAAATAAATGCGATTACAAGGCTTTCTCAAATATTTACAGGGAGATAAAGATACGCCATTTAACTCAAACGAGTAAGCGAAAATAAATGCGAGTACAAGTCCTACTCAAACGAGTAGGCGGGAAATAAAGTCTGTCCATTTAACTCAAGTGAGTAGGCGGAAAAATAAAGAAAGAAAATTACAAGTCCTACTCAAACGTGTAGGCGGGAAATGAAAACGATGCGTCGTTTAACTCTTAACGAGTAGGCGGAAATAAATGCACACAAACACACACACTCTATATGAATTGAAAGAAAGCAATAAAACTATCTCCTACACACACGAACTCTACATAATTAAAGAAAATGATAAAATAAAGCTTGAAAAATAAAGCATGAAAAACTAACACCTACGCTCACACACTCTACATAATTTGAACAAATCATCAAAACATTATTCTCTTACACTCACACACACAAATTAAAAGCAAAATGAAAGTTACCTAAAAATTAAAACATCTACTTTTTTATGCTTAGGTTTTGCCAAAAACAAATAAAAAGAACGAATTAAAATTTTAAGAAAACAAAAGTTTTTCAAAACAAATCAAAAACTAAAGCCTTTCAAAAATTAAGATTTTAACATTTTCATTCTTAGGATTTCATAAAAGTTCCAAAAAAGTTGAAATAAAAAGAGAAAGAACAAAAAGGGTTTTCATCCTAAAATAAAGCTAAGTAAAAAAAAATCAAAAACACTTTAGTAACTCTTTTACAAATTCATAAGAATGAAGATGTTGAAAACATTAAAAGAGGACATGAAGAAAAAGAGAAAAAGCTAATACAACATTTCATAAATTTCTAACAAAACCTAACATGAGACAATCGTCGAGCGGAAAGTGTCGAGTTGAAATCGTCGAGCAGAAAGTTTGAGTCACGCCCTAGGTCACGGGCGTGACTCTGGGCGTGTCGCGGGTTCGACGATCGTTGAACTGAAATCGTCGAGCTGAATGGACACGGGCTTGTTTTTGACGTGTCATGCCCCTAGTCACGGGCGTGACAAAAGTGTCACGGGCGTGACATGGCAATTTTTTGCAGATTTTAATTTTTTTCCTGAAAAATAAAATAAAACAAGTCAGTAAAATATTTAAAAAATAGGAGTATTTTATTGAACAAAAATAAGTAAAAACGACAAAAATAAATGAAAACGACTAAATTAATGTGCACAAAAATACGTATATTTACAATTCATCAAATACCCCCATACTTAAGCTTTTGCTATTTCAGAGCAAAAGTTTGAGGTAAATTTAAAAGGAATAAAAAAAACTCTACGTTTAGCTACCGCTTAATCAATTATAAGAGAGATCGAAATAAATATACGGGGTGTAAGAGTTAAGTCTTAAAATTATGTAGATGATTTAAATAGCGCAAAAGTTTTGGTCAAAAGACTTCTTGATGTAATCAAATAGATGGCAATATTTGTAATGGTTAGATTAACGAAAATAGTTTGGAATTATATGAACTCTAGCTTATAGGAGTGTTACTGGAAATAATACAATTTACTAATTATGCTCTCAAATAGATTTTTGAATTAATTCTAGAATCGTGTAATTGGCTATAAGGGGGTAGTGGGTTTATGAAGAGGGTTTTGATTTTGAGGTGAGGTAATTTTTTCTCGAACCTCCATTTTTTTTCTTTTGAATTATTAGGAAAATGAAATCTTATTTTCCTAATATGATTTTTGTTTTTTTTTTTAACTTCATAAGAATAAAATTAACTCAATGTATATGTGTAGGAATAATGAATTTTATCATCTTACTCCATAATATATAATCTTTTTAAATTATTGGGTGTCTATGTTTACGGAACGAAATCTTATTCACATTGACATAGGATCTTTTAAGGATAAAAATTTTATCATGCCAAGTAGGTCATGATAAGGTAAGGGGAGAAAGGAAAACTAGATTTTTAATCCTAAAAATGTTTGAGAGCAACCTTAATAATTTGTACGTTCCAATTTTTCAGAAAGCTAAAAGTAAGTATAATTGAATTCTATAGTCGTTATTCCTTAACATAATGCATGTGCTCTTATCAATGAAAAATTAGAAGTAGTGCCTAAAATGAGTTCGCTATTTTTAACAAAGCATAATGAATTTTTTAAAACTTAACCCCGGCTATTTAAATTTTTCACTCAATAATTAACAAACGAATAGCAAATAGAGAATTAATAGTATTCACATATAAATAAACTCAAAACAGAATTTTTGGATAGCAGGAAAGTTAAGGATGGAATGTTTGATTTACTTGTTTCAAAACATTTTTTTTATTATTTTTATAGTTTTTATCATCATTTTTTTTGTTTTTCATTTATTATCTTTTTTTGTATTTTTGTTTTGTTTTACTCAATTTTTTTGTTTTTTTTTTGAATTAATTTTTTGAACTATTATCTTTTTTGTATTTTTTTAAGAAAATTTCATTCTATGTACAAAAACATGGGGGAAAAAGAGAGGTTTTTACAAGAATAAGGAAGGGGGAGAGAGAAAAGAGTATTTATAAAAAGAATATGTACAAAAAAAATATTTACAAAATGAAACTAAATATTTTTTTGTTTTTTTTTGTTTTTTTTTGTTTTATAATTTTTTGGAGTTTTTGGAAAAAAGAAAGAAAAAAAATGAAAAACAAATTTTGGATTTTCCATTTTAATTTTTTTTTCTTTTTAAGATGTTTTTTTTTTGTTTTGATTTTTGTTGTTATATGTATTTTTTGTATGTTTGAAATGCGGAAAAATTGAAGTGCAGAAAGTAAAGCACGAAAATACTCTTATTGTGGTTGGTTCGGTGAGTCAATCGCCGCGGGCGTGCTACAGGAGGCCAGTGCACCTATCGCAAGTAGTACTCGATATTCGGGGGAATACCGAGGTCGTATTGTTCTCGGGGTTGTGTTGACTATTCTTACTTCTCCGGGAGGACTATTATTTTATTGAAAGTAAGGTGGATGTTTTAATTAAGTAAAGACGAAAAAAGTAAAGGAGCGAAAAAATGATTTAGAAAATATTCGATGAAGGGTTAACACTCGGCATCGAATCTGATTAAGACTAAAATAATTTTTAATAATTATAGGACTTAGTTTTCAAATTAATAAAAGACAACTTGGCCGTGGAGGTTCCACAAATGTGAGCTCACCTAGCTATAGGGATATCGCTCACCTGAACGTTAAGACTATTCGACCGAATGTTAGTCCGACGAAGGATTCCTCTTAACGCCCGATTTATGCTAAGAACCCCGCTATTGGGTGGGGAACTCAATCCGGTAGAATTACGCTTGTCCTCTCTCGAGGGTATGCACGCAACTTTTTTTACCCGGGGGTGATCTGTCCATACGCACGGCCTCTCGGCTAGCTAGTGTATGGATAACGGAAATAGGGCTCACACATCGATTTGTGGTCCTAAGCGTCGTTAACCCGGGGTAAACCTTAAGTCCTTAAATTAAAGTGAAAATAAAGAGCTTCAATTATTACAAATCATTTTAAATGTCTCAATGCTCTTCGATGCCGAGGCTAATAGCGATTAGCCACACATCGGTATGGGGGACGGCTTAGGTGTTTGGTTATGCGAGCGTTCTAAACTATTCGCTGAAAAGTTATAAAGAAGATAAGAAGAAAAATAAAATAACTTAACGTTAGAAAAGTTATTATAAATAACCACGTCCGTATTCATCCAAACACATAACAAGAGGCAGAAATAAAACTAAGTTACACATAAAAGAAATTTGCATAATTGAAATTGCAAGTCCCACTCAAACGAGTAGGGGTGGGAAATAAAAGCTGAAAATTGCAAGTCCTACTCAAACGAGTAGGATTGAAATGAAAGTGAGTCCTACTCAAATGAGTAGGAGAAAATAAATGCGATTACAGGGCTTTCTCAAATATTTACTGGGAGATAAAGATACGTCATTTAACTCAAACGAGTAAGCGAAAATAAATGTGAGTACAAGTCCTACTCAAACGAGTAGGCGGGAAATAAAGTCCGTCCATTTAACTCAAGTGAGTAGGCGGAAAAATAAAGAAAGAAAATTACAAGTCCTACTCAAACAAGTAGGCGGGAAATGAAAACGATGCGTCGTTTAACTCTTAACGAGTAGGCGGAAATAAATGCACACAAACACACACACTCTATATGAATTGAAAGAAAGCAATAAAACTATCTCCTACACACACGCACTCTACATAATTAAAGAAAACGATAAAATAAAGCATGAAAAACTAACACCTACACTCACACACTCTACATAATTTGAACAAAGCATCAAAACATTATTCTCTTACACTCACACACAAATTAAAAGCAAAATGAAAGTTACCTAAAAATTAAAACATCTACTTTTTTATGCTTAGGTTTTGCCAAAAACAAATAAAAAGAACGAATTAAAATTTTAAGAGAACAAAAGTTTTTCAAAACAAATCAAAAACTAAAGCCTTTCAAAAATTAAGATTTCAACATTTTCATTCTTAGGATTTCATAAAAGTGCCAAAAAAGTTGAAATAAAAAGAGAGAACAAAAAGGGTTTTCATCCTAAAATAAAGCTAAGTAAAAAAAATCAAAAACACTTTAGTAACTCTTTTACAAAATCATAAGAATGAAGATGTTGAAAACATTAAAAGAGGGCATGAAGAAAAAGAGAAAAAGCTAATACAACATTTCATAAATTTCTAACAAAACCTAACATGAGACAAATTAAAAGCATGTAAAGTAAATAAGTTACACTCATACACACACACACACACTTTTCATAAAAGGGAGAACAAAGATGAAACCAAGGATAAAAAGGGAAAGAAGTAAGCCATCCAAATGAATTTTCATGCCATATAGAGAGAGAAAATCTAACATTTTTATTAACATTATCAAACTATTACAAAGCTAAAAGATAAATCAAAACAAAACATGAAAGGAAGGGGGGAGAAATCTCCTTACATAGCACTAGAATCCACGGATGCAGCCCACAAAAACACGCTAAAAATGGATCAAAAATGTGAACCCTTTGTCATTACAGAAGTGGGGAATTTATAGGAAAAAAAAAGCTAAGTACACGCCCTCCGACACGGGCGTGTCGGTGGGCGTGTCACCACTGTTTGTGAAGGCGGCCGGCGATTTGATGGCAAAGTTGACTTCGGGCTGGACACGTGTCGGTCTCGCGTTGGTCATGCCCCTGGTCACGGGCGTGACGGTGGGCGTGTCGGCAAGGTAGAACTGGGCGCAGGTTGCGCCGAAAGTCACCGCGCGGGTCTTATCGAGCCAGGTGGAATGGTCACGCCCCAGGTCACGGGCGTGTCGGTTGGTGTTGACACTCGACAATCGTCGAGCGGAAAGTGTCGAGTTGAAATCGTCGAGCAGAAAGATTGAGTCACGCCCTAGGTCGCGGGCATGACACTGGGCGTGTCGCGGGTTCGACGATCGTTGAACTGAAATCGTCGAGCTGAATGGACACGGGCTTGTTTTTGACGTGTCACGCCCCTAGTCACGGGCGTGACAAAAGTGTCACGGGCGTGACATGGCAATTTTTTGCAGATTTTACTTTTTTTCCTGAAAAATAAAATAAAACAAGTCAGTAAAATATTTACAAAAAAGGAGTATTTTATTGAACAAAAATAAGTAAAAACGACGAAAATAAATGAAAACGACTAAATTAATGTGCACAAAAATACGTATATTTACAATTCATCAGTTCTCCAGATGGCAACATCATGAGCATTTTAGTAGTCTTTACGGCCGGCGCAAGGCCTAAGACCTGTAACTACGCCTGCGACAGGTAACACTACCCACGGACGCACCACATAGCTACTGAGTAGGTTCGGCCCTTTCCCGTTGCTCACATCGCCGGGCAAAATCTACCGCGACGTGGGTCGGCCTCCCCATTCCCATTTCTCCAATCATTACATAACCCTGTTGTGCTATACAAATGGCTCTCAGGTCACCAAGCTGGGCTCTTAAAGCTCTTAGCACCAAATCACAGGCCCAAGGTGTCTCCACGACACGGGCCACAATCACCGGCCTCAGGTGTCTCCACGACACATGCCACAATCATTGCTCCCAAGGAGCTACCGCCTACGGTATCACTATTGTCGCGCGGTATCTGGTAGAAATACGATTCTGCCCAGTTTTCTGGGTGCTCCTTGGAGTTAGTCCCCAAGGTTCCCTACTACAATCTACCGTGTAGAAACCCAAAAAACAAACATCACGGAGTCTTCTCCAGCCAATAAAAGCATAATGAAACATCACCAATCTAGACCAACCTGTCAAGATGGGCTTCACACACCATGTCTATGTTCGTGCTTCGATTCAGAACTCTATATGCAAAAATTACGGGTATATACCGTATCTACCAGAAGTAAAACATCACGCTCACCACACTCGCGGGAGAGGGATTCCTATGCAAAAGGAATAGGACTTCACATGTCCAAGTTGACAATCGTTACCCTTTGTGCTCTCTTTGGTGTCATGCAAAAGGTCTAGATGGATTAACGCGACCGCTATGACCTTGCCTCCACAGATCCGGACTCGGCTTGTGAATCGGAGCTTCCGAATTTCAACGGTGGCAAAATCACTCAACGGTGGCCACGTCGTTTCGGAAATGCTACCGCCGTACGATAGAACGCTAACGCCGAGTGTACAACCCCGTATCCGGCGAGTGTGGTCGCCAGGAACCAGACCGGCTGGTTCAGATCACCCAGGCCCCAGGCGAGCTCGGAAAGGATATTTGAAGCTCGAGCTTGGTATTCGTCGACCCCGAACTTAGCATTCGCCGAGTTAAGCCCAGGTTTCGTCGAGCTGAGCTTGACTAATGGAGGCCAATCGAAGGGCGAGCATAGTGGCCCAGCTCGCACTCGCCCTAAGGAGCTCGGCAGACAGCAGGCAAGCAGGATCTTCAGGGGTGGCCGAGCTCCTCAGCTCGCCCAGGCTTGTGACATGTTTTTACCATCTTTGCCCCCATTGGTCTGCACCTAGCCTTTCAGAACAGCGGAGTTATGCTGTTGGCAGGCCAACCTAGACTGCACATAGCCGTTTAGAACAACAAAGGTTGGCTATTTACAGGCCATTTTCAAAAATCTATAAATAGGACCCAAGGGTACCTCAGAAAGCATACTTCTTGTGCCTCCTTGATCCATCTCTCAAGCGCTTTCTGAGGATACCTTAGCTCGGCCTTTGGCTGAGGGGAAGTGCTCTAAGATCTTTCGGGTGTGTGGTGGGTCCTCCCGCCGAGCCCTTGGGTCAGTTCTTCTTTGCTTCCTTTATTTTTTTGCTTGTAGGAGAGAAGTAGGTGCACGATCACCCTTTCCCCAAGGGTGAACTCCACAAGAGACTGAATTTTCGGTTTCAACATTTTGGTGCGGTGAGCGTGGAGCGTGGTCAGTACAGAAAATCTTCAGCGAGCTCGATGACAGTAGGACAAGGATCTGACAGGTCGGACTCGCCCCCCCCCCCCCCCCACCCCGCCTCTGGCCATGGTGGGGATGTTCGAAGATTTCAGGAACGAGGTGTTGAGCCTCGTCATGTGCGCACTCGGCGCGCGGGCCGAGTGCTCGACTCCAGCTACCCAGATCGCTGCCGCCCCATCTCTAGGCGAGGACGCCCCCGACTGGCAAGCTGGGAAGGAGGTGGCCGAGGAGGGCTGGGGGTGCGAGCTCCCCGGGCGCGTGCTCTTCCTCGGCTCGACAGGCGGAGGCCGGATCGGCGAGCTGGGCCCGCCAGATGCGCCAGCTCGCCCAGTAGGGGGAGGCAGCCCCTTTAGCGAGTTGGTCTCTTCTGCCCCAGTTCTAGAGGGGTTCAGGGAACCCGAGATGTCTTACTACACCGGGAAGGGCGACCTGATCCAGCACATCCAATGGTTCGAGGACGTGGTTTCAATCTGGCAAATGTCGGATGGCTTCAAGTGCCAACTCTTTGCCATCACCCTCATGGAGAAGGCAAGGGAGTTGTTTCACCAGCTGCCGGCCAGCTCCATCTACTGCTTCGAGGACCTGCGTCGGGGGTTCATGTTGAGGTTCACCGCCTCGAAGAGGAGGAAGAAGGAGTCGGAGTCCCTGTTCCACATCAAGCAGGGAGTGAATGAGACGTCGGGGAGCTACGTCGACCGGTTCTAAGAGGAAGTCACACAGGTCCAGGAGATGCCGGGCCACAGTCTGATGATGTCTCTCACCATGGGGCTGCAACATGGATTCTTCAGGATGGAGCTGAAGAGAGTGTCGCCTCTCTCCTACAAGGAGCTGATGGAGAGGGCGGCGAGAGAAGTTGACGGGGAGACGTCGAATCTAGAGTTTGCTCAGAAGCTGGCCAGGTGGGCCACGGAGGAAGAGAAGGATCCGAGAGGCGGAAGGGGTAGGAGGAGAGGAGAGCCGAGCTCCGGCAGAGGGAGTAGAGGCAGCTTCAGGGGCAGCAGCAGCCCAGGTGGGGGCGTCAGGAGCCGGACCGTCGGTTGGGCTGGAGGCCCGAGTGGCAAGACCAAGGACCACGAAGAGGATACCAAGGAAGGTACCACCATAAGAGGGGCCAGGATCAATTCCACCCCCCAGGTTGGCGGCAGGCACAAATACCTCCCCTCCCCAATCAAGATCAGGCTATGGCCATAGCCCTGGGCGAGAGGAGGAGAGCAGCGCAAAGGAGGAGGAGAGAGGTCGGGGTGGAGTTGCCTTACTGCAACTTTCACAAGGAGGAAGGGCACGGCACTGCCACGTACCCGGAGTTCCTCGAAATGAGGGGAAACATGGAGCAACAACTGGAGCAAGGGTGCTAGGAGGTGCGGATTGAGGAGGTCCTGCCTCGGGCGGAGGAGGATCGGTGCGAAGACCGGGCGGATGTCGGGACTCGGGGAGGGATGAGAGTGATCCATGGGGGTGGGGGTAAAGGCCTCTCGGATGGCGAGCCTCCACACCATGTATCGCCAGAGCGTTGAATCCACATCCCAGACCCCACCCCCAGAAGAGAGGATTAACTTCTCGAGGAGCGATATGTCGGATCATGAGGATCCATTTTGCGATGCGCTGGTCATCCAGACGGCCATCGAAAATTTCACCGTTTCTCGGATCCTCGTCGGCAACGGAAGCTCCGTCAACGTCATCTTTAAGAAGGCGTTTGACACAATGAAGGTGGAGGCGAAGAGGGTGCTAGCCTCGGATGGGCCCCTGTTTAGATTTTTGGAGGAGTGGAAGGAAGTAGAAGGAGGAGTGGGACTCCATGTCTCCCTAGGGGGCAATCCCGGGACTGCAGGTTTGTTATCGTCGATGCCCCCAACAGCTACAACGCCACCTTTGGGAGGCCCCTCATAAGAGCCTTCTGATGCGTCCCCTCATCCTTCCACCAGTGCTTAAAGTTCAATACCGACGTGATCTAGGTCCGGGTCCGGGGGGACCCCAAAGTGGCACGGGAGTGCTACGTCACCGTCGTGAACTCCATCTCTTGGCAGGAGGGAGTCGAGGAGATGGAGCGAAGGATGGAGGAGGCGGAGCAGGAGGCTGGCAAGGAGGAGATGGAGGTGGAGAGCTGCACCGAGGTGGAGGTGACAGGAGGAGACCGGGAGGAGTCAGCCGAGGCGATGGCCGTGGAGGAAGAGGTGGCGGCGGAGGTCCTCGTCCCAGAGGAGAGGGATGTTGGAGAATGGGGGGAGCAGTCCAGGCTAGAGGCTGCGGAAGAGGTGGTGGAGCTATAGGTTGTCACCCATAGAGGCAGGGTGGAGAAGGTTCGCGTTAGCGGGGGGATGACCCCGAAGGCTCAAGGCAGGATGCTGACGTGCATCCAGAAGAACATGGACATCTTTGCATGGAGCATCGCAGAGATGCTGGGGGTTGAAGCGAATGTGGCTTGCCACCGCCTCAACCTGGACCCGGGAGCACGCCTCGTCCAGCAAAAGAAGAGGTCCACAGCGGACAAGCTGGCCGAGCTCATCCGGGAGGAGGTGGTAAAGCTTCTCAAGGCCGGCTTCGTATCTGAAATCCAATACCCCGGCTGGGTCTCCAATATAGTCATGGTTAAAAAAAGGAGACGGCTGGTGGCGTATGTGTGTCGAACTTTCCTTACTTAATAAATCTTGTCCTAAGGACTGTTACCCCTTGCCTCGGATCGACGCGCTGGTTGATTCAGCCGTCAGTTTTTCTGTAATGAGTTTTTTAGATGCATTTTCAGGTTACCACCAAATCAGGATGCACCCCCCGGACGTCAAGACATCTCGTTCATCACGGGGGATGGGTGCTACTGTTACAAAATGATGCCCTTTGGGCTGAAGAACGCTGGGGCAACCTATCAAAAGATGATGGATAGGGTCTTCCGAGAACAGAAGGGGAAGAACTTGGAGGTGTATGTGGATGATCTCATGATCAAGAGTCAGGATGTGTACTCTCACCTCCAGGACCTAGAAGAGACCTTCGCCACCCTGCGCAAGTACAAGATGCGGCTGAACCCCCTGAAGTGTGTCTTCAGGGCCAGCAGGGGAAAGTTCTTGGGGAATCTCCTCACCCCGCGGGAGTCGAACCAAATCCTGATAAAGTCAAAGCTATCATGGAGCTAGAGTCGCCAAGAAATACTAAGAAGGTGCAACGATTGACAGGGAAGCTGGAGGGGTTAAGAAGGTTCCTCTCCCGGGCTGGGGAGAAGTGCTCCCCCTTCTTCAAAACACTAAGGGGGGCCAAAAATTCGAGTGGACCAAGGAGTGCGAGGAGGCATTCCAAGCTCTTAAAATACAGTTGATGCGGGCTCCATTGCTCTAAGGGCCAAAGGAGGGGGAGGACCTATTTTTGTATCTCGGGGTCGGGGCGGAGGCCTTGAGCTCTGTCCTGGTGCGTGAAGAGGGGAAGAAACAGCTCCCCATATACTACGTGAGTCGGGTCCTGAGAAAGGTCGAGCTCCGATATCCAATCTTGGAGAAGCTGACCTTCGCCCTGATCATCTCGGCCCGAAGGCTGCGACCCTACTTACAGGCACACTCTATCCGAGTGGTGACTGACCATCCCCTCTACAACATCTTCGAGGGGGTGGAGCACTCAGGCAGGTTGGCCAAGTGGTCGGTAGAACCGAGCGAGTTCGACATCTCCTTCGTCCCCCGCCTCTCGATCAAGGCTCAAGCGATGGCCAACTTTTTGGCCGATTATATGATCGAGATGGCAGAGGAAGAGCTCACTCGTCCGACTCCATGGAAGGTGAAGGTAGATGGCGCTTTAGGGAAGCATTCCCTGGGGGTGGGGGTGATCTTGGAGAGCCCCCAGGGAGCTAGAATCGAGCAAACGGTGGTGGTGCACTTCCCCATCACCAACAACCAGGCCGAGTACGAGGCCGTGATAGCGGGGTTGCACCTAGCTAGGGAGCTGGGAGTGTTGGACGTGGAGGTCCTCACCAACTCCATGGTGGTAGCTTCCTAGATCAACGGGGAGTTTGAGGCAAGAGAACCTACCCTACGACTATACTTAGACAAAGTAAAGGGGGTCGTTGGCACGTTCCAAATTTTTTCCATCTGACTCGTGCCCCAAGAGGAAAATTAGCAGGTCGAACAGCTAGCAAAACATGGTCCCTGGGTGGGGGGAATTATCACTGATCTATTCTGTACTTTCCTCTCCACGGGAGAGTATCCGGAGTGGGTAAACAGGAAGAAGCTCAGGTACAAATCGGCATACTACCTCCTTCGGGACGCGCAGCTATACAGGAAGACTCTCTCGGGGATACTGGCCCATTGCGTGGCCGAGGGGGAAGTACAAAGAATCTTGGAAGAAGTCCACTCTGGGTAGTGTGGGAGTCACTCTGGGAGTCGGACCCTGGAAGGAAGGATCATCAGACAAGGGTATTTCTGGCCTACCCTGGGCCGCGATGCTACAGAGTTCACAAGGAGATGTCACAAGTATCAGCTGTTTGCCCCCTTCAGCTACAGCCGGCTCAGCGCCTCAAGAGAATCACAGCCCCCTGGCCCTTTGTGATTTGGGGAATGGATTTGGTTGGGCCTTTCCCCCAGGTCAGTGGGAAAAGAAGGTTCCTGTTGGTGATGATTGATTATTTCTTTAAGTGGTTTGAGGTGAAAGCACTGGCCAAGGTGACTTCCCAAGTTATCAGGAACTTTGTTTGGGGGGAGATCATCTGCCGCCATAGGCTGCCCCAGGCCATTATCACGGACAACGGTCCCCAATTCGCCAGTGCATAATTCACCAGCTTCTGCGGGCAGCTACGGATCGACCTCAGGTTCGCCTCGGTTCACCATCCCAGGAGCAACGGGCAGGTGGAAGCAGGGAATAAAATTATTATAAACCTCCTAAAAAAGAAAGTAGAAAATCTGAAAGGGAGCTGGGTGGAGCAACTTCCCGCGGTTCTCTGGGCCCTGAGGACCACCCCTAACACAGCTACAGGAGAGACTCTGTAACGCCCCGAAACTCAAAGGAGCAAAGGGGAATATTTTTGGGCCAATTTGAGTTCTGGCTGCAGGCACACAGCCTGGGACACGGGCGTGTCCCAGGGCGTGTCCAGCCTGTGTCGACACTAAGGCGTGAAGTCGACACTTTGGTCTCGATGGGCACACGGCCTGCGACACGAGCGTGTCGCAGGGCGTGTCGACCCGTGTCGACACTTAGCCGTGAAGTCGACACAGTGCTTCGACGTTGTGTCGAGACACGGCACACGGCCTGCGACACGGGCGTGTCACAGGGCGTGTCAACCCGTGTCCACACTCGTCCCGCGAAGTCGACACTTTGGTGTCGACAGTGTGTCGAGACATGGCACACGGCCTGCGACACGAGCGTGTCGCAGGGCGTGTCGACCCGTGTCGACACTTAGCCGCGAAGTGCCGAGACCTTGTACACGGCCTGGAGCCCAGGCGTGTCAAGGTGACACGGGCAAGGACACGGGCGTGTCCTAGAACCCGTGCAGTGCTCAGGTTGAAAACGGGAGAAAATCATGGGGTACACGGCCAGCTACACGGCCGTGTCAGATGGAACACGGGCGTGTCAGCTCGAACACGGGCGTGTTCGATACCCGTGTGAGGTTCCAGGTGATTCGATTTTGACGGCGAATGAGGCACACGGCCCTGGACACGGGCGTGTGCCAGGCCGTGTTCGGTCCAGATTGGGCATTTCAGTCCCGAATCGAAGCCGTTCATTTCTTTGACTGAAGATCCAACGGCTGGGGGTTGTTCCTGAAGGGATATACCCGGGTTTTGACTTAGAAAACCCTCACTTTTTCCACTTGTTCTCTCTCCAAACCCTTGGAGAAAGAAGAGCTAAGGCAAGAAGAAGAGGAGCTAGATCCGCCATTGGAGGAGCTTCGGAGCTCCGAATCGCAAGCCGACTCCGGATCCACGGAGGCAACGCAAGTGCGGTGATTTCCATCCGATTACTTTTTGATGGCGCCAAAGAGGACCGCAAGGGTAACGATCCTCAACTTGAGCATGAGTCGCTCTCTTTCTTTGCATAGGAAGCCCGCTCTCGCGAGTTTGCGGAGAGTTGGAGGCGTTCCTTCGGGTAGATATGTGAAGTCCCCGTTGTTTAGAGTCCGTATGCGAGAACGAACATAGGCATTTTGGTTGAAGCCTACCCGGACATGTTAGTCCGGATCGGTGATGTTGCATTGCATAAGCCGGAGAAGACTCCGTGCTATTGGGTGTTTTTCGGGTTTTCTACGCGGTAGATTGCAGCAGGGAGCCTTGGGGACTAACCCAAAGGTGCACCCGGAAAACTGGGCGGACACGAGGTCTTGCCAACTTGGTGGCCTGAGAGCCAACTTGAACATAACGGGGTTATGTGACTTGTGTTAGAATGGGACTCGGTGAAAGTTTGACCCGCGCATATGGCTTAAATTGCCGTTGCGATGTGAGCACGGGTTAGATGGAGCCGTACCCGCTTTATGTCGTTCGGGTTAGAGAGACCTAAAGTTACATGGCACTCGCCGTTGGCATAAATGGGGGTCTTCGGTGGTCGATGGCTTAAATTGACGTGACCAATACCATGAAGACGAATTGCTCATAGGAATGGCCGTCTAAGTGGCGGTGGTGAGTCCGGAATGTTAATGGCTTTAATTGACGTGACATCGACCGGTTCACCGAGAATGTGCCCTGAGTGCACGGGACGTGTGGCCGTACGAGCCAACGTCTGTGATGAAATGGCTATGGTTTTAATTGCTCGCTTATGCTAATGAAATGCAGGAAAGGAGCATCGCCGCCCCGAATTGGGGGCGGGATCGTTATAATTTGGTCAGCATTGCTGACCGTTGCCTTGTTTGCCACCGTGCGGTGGTTTGTTTGCTTGCAGGTGCAGCTGGACCAAGCGGTCAATAGCGGGCTAAAGCCCTTTTTGCGAAGCTGGCCCTCGAAGGCCCAAGTGGAAATGTTTTATGTTTTATTCATGTATGGCCGGCCTGCGAGCCGAGGTTTGTAAATCATGTAAAAGACAAGTGAAACATTTTGTAAGGCCTTAAGGCCGACTTTTGAGTATTTTGTAATAACATTCCTATTATCATGTTAGTGGACATTCATGCTTATTGCTGGGTTCTTGTTTTGCAACTTATATAAACTGCTTCCGCTAGAATGCTCTGTGTAGGACGTTGAGATTGGTTGGATGGTTTCCATAAGTAACCACCCGGTCTGTCTGTGGTATATGGCGTCGGGCCCCGGCCGGACCTACTGCTATATGCTATGCGACGGATAGGGGGTGTTACAATTTGGTATCAGACTACTGGTTTTGGTTGGACTTGAATTGAATTCGTGGGCGAATTCTTTTTAAGGGGTGGTGAGCACATTGTGTGCGTCATCGTTATAACCGTAAAACGAACCCATGAATGTCCACTTAGGAATGAAAATACTCGTGTTTGAGGAACCTGCGTGTTCCTATAATTGCTGTTTGCAATTTATTTGGTCGCTTAACGGTGTTTTGTACCACTATAGGTGACCCGAAGTGGTGTTGGGCCGTCAGAACGCCGAGTTTCTGAGGCAAGTAGTGCACCGGAAGTTGCTCCTGCAACACCTTTGTCGGCTGAAAATATAAGATTGGTGGCTGAAGCGGTGTTGGCCGTGATCAATGCGCAGCCTGGGAGGCAAGCGCAGCAGCCCGCTCCTGTGATGGAGCAAGTACCTCTTCAAGAGGCTGAGCCGAGGAGGATGGAGCAAGTGGTTGTAGAACCAATAGTGCCAAGGAGGGCGACTGAGAGGCAGTTGAAGCATGTAATGAGCTTTAACCCTCCGTTATTCTCGGGGTTGGGAACCCCATCTCAAGCTGAAGACTGGCTCTCTAGGGTGAAGAGAGTCATGACAGCGACGGAGACGGAGGAGTGGCAGATGACCACCATTGCTACGTTCCTGCTGGACGGTGAAGCAAGGATGTGGTGGGAAGGTTTGGAGCTGCATCATCTGCGAGGTAGACAACTGATAGACGTTCCGATGGAAGAGTTCTCGGAATTGTTCTTAGCAAGATACCTCCCTTCTACTCAGAGGATTTCAATGGAGAATGAATTCCTGAAGTTGGTGCAGGGTGAGAGGAACGTGGATGAATATCTCCACGAGTTTACGCGGTTGAGTCGTTATGCTAGCTCCACCATCATGGATGAGGAGCGCAAGACTAATCGTTTTTATGAAGGCTTGAGGGATGAGCTGAGATTGTTACTGTCGGGGCCAATGACGCAGGGTTTCTTAACCTTGGTCAATACTGCCCGGTCCTTGGAGAAGGACATGAAGAGTGTGCAAGCGAAGAAAGGCTTGGTTGATAGAAAATCTGAGTTTAAAGTGCCGACTACCTCAAAGTCCGGCTATCGGAGAGCTTTCAAGAAACATAGGACTTCGGGTCCAGCTCCTTCTGGTGCTTCTGGGGCGACTACGAGTCGGACCCCGGGCGCGTGCTTTACTTGTGGCAAGACGGGGCATTTCGCCCGTGATTGTTGGAGCGGACGTCCTAAGTCCGAGAGGAGGCCGGGAGCCACTTATGAAGAGAAGGGAAAGGCGGTGGAGTCGACCGCATCCCACTATGCTCCGGCCCAACCAAGGGTTTACAATCTTGGCCAACAGGAGGCCATTAAACAAGCTGACGTGGTGACAGGTACGGTTTAATTTATAGCAAGTCAATTCCTTTATATGCTTGTTATGCACATGTTACCTTACCACTACTTGTTTAGGATTTGTGTTGATTTGTGAAAATCCGGCACGAGCACTCTTTGATACGGGAGCTTCACACTCCTTCTTGTCCGAAGGATTTATATTACGCATCGGAGTCCCTTCTTCGATGGCGAAGGATAAGTTGGATGTGTTGTTGCCAAATGGGTGTTCGATGCGAGCGGATAGAATCTGCGAGGTTAAGACTCGTATTGGAGAGCAGGAGTTTGACCTGCGGGCGTCCTTACTTCCGTTGGTGGAGTTCGACGTCATATTTGGAATGGACTGGCTCTCGGAGCAGCAGGCCCATATAGATTGCGGTAGCAAGGAAGTAAAGCTGGGAGCAAGTCGTGAGACGACTTTTACGGGCTTAAAGGGGTCGAGCAAGACGTTGATGTCTGCTCTTCAGGTGGTGAAGGCGGTTCGTGCCGGAGCAGAACTGTTCTTTACACTAGTGGAGGTTGCAAAGCCGAAGCCCGCGATGGATTGTATTTCAGTGGTATCGGAATACCCTGATGTGTTCCCCGCAGATCTTCCTGGAGCCCCGCCACAACGGGAGATAGATTTTACTATCGAGCTAGTGCCAGGTGCAAAGCCTGTGTCACGATCTCCGTATCGGCTAGCGCCTAAGGAAATGGCAGAGCTGAAAGTTCAACTACAAGAGTTGTTGGAGCAAGGGTATGTGCGCCCGAGTTCTTCGCCTTGGAGCGCACCGGTCCTCTTTGTTAAGAAGAAGGACGGAAGCTTGAGGTTGTGTATTGATTATCGGGAGCTAAACAAGCTGACTGAGAAGAACAAGTACCCGATCCCCCGGATTGATGATCTCTTTGATCAGTTAGTCGGGTCGACGGTGTACTCGAAGTTAGATCTCAAGTCTGGGTACTATCAGCTGCGGATAAGGGAGAGTGATATCCCGAAGACAGCGTTTAGTACGAGATACGGGCATTATGAGTTTACGGTCATGCCGTTTGGGCTGACTAATGCGCCGTCAGTGTTCATGGATTTGATGAACAGAACGTTCAGGGAGTACTTGGACCATTTCGTGATCGTCTTCATCGACGATATTTTGGTGTACTCGCAAAGTGAGGAGGATCACTTCAAGCATCTCCATTTGGTGTTGGAGACACTCAGGAGAAACCAGTTGTATGCCAAGTTCTCGAAGTGCGAGTTTTGGCTTATCCTCAGTGGCGTTCCTCGGGCATATAGTGAGTGGAGAGGGTATTGCTGTGGATCCGGCGAAGATTGTTGCGATACGAGAGTGGCCTGAGCTTGCTACGGTAGCAGAAGTCCGGAGCTTTTTGGGGCTTGCCGGCTATTATAGGCGCTTCGTAGAGAACTTCTCGCGGATAGCGTTACCTCTCACTACTTTGACGAGGAAGGATCATAAGTTCGTTTGGACGCCGGAGTGCGCGCGAGCTTTTGAGGAGTTAAAGTGTCGGTTGACCACGGCGCCTGTGCTGAGTTCGCCGGTTGGAACCGAAGGCTATGAGATATATAGCGATGCTTCGGGCAGCGGTTTGGGTTGCGTGCTATTGCAGCACGGCAGCGTGATAGCTTATGGCTCGAGACAGCTAAAAGTGCATGAGAGGAATTATCCGGTCCATGACTTGGAGTTAGCGGCCGTGATTTTTGCCTTGAAGCTGTGGAGACACTATTTGTACGGTGTGAAGATTGATATCTACACCGATCACAAGAGTCTAAAGTACCTGATTGATCAGAAAGATCTGAATATGCGGCAGCGTAGGTGGATGGAGTTCCTGGGGGACTATACTTTCAAGATCCACTACGTGCCTGGCAAAGGGAATGCGGTTGCGGACGCGTTGAGTCGCCGAGCCCCAGCTCAAGCGAATTGGCTATCAGTGCATGATGAGCGGTTGGTGCAGGAGCTGGAGGCGTTGGAGATTGTTTGTGTGGATAGACAATCTAGTGCTGTAAGCAGTGCTGAATTGGACTGAAGTCCAATATGACCTGGCTGATCGGATTCGGCAGGCTTTGGATATGGATGCTCATATGAAGCAGTTCATGATAGAGGCTCTGGATGGGTCAAATTCCCAATTCGTTGTGGAGGACGGATTGCTGTGGAAGGACGGTCGTTTGTGCGTCCCAAGTGTGGGCAATTTACGGGTGGAGTTGTTGTACGAGGCGCACCATACCAAGTACTCGATTCACCCGGGGAGCACGAAGATGTACCGTGATGTAAAGAAGCTATTTTGGTGGCCGGGTTTGAAAAAGGATGTGGCGCTATATGTAGCGAAGTGCCAAACCTGCGCCTTGGTAAAGGCGGAGTGCCAAAAGCTGGGAGGATTTCTTAAGTCCTTGCCTATTCCGGAGTGGAAATTCGACGACATCTCTATGGACTTTGTGCATGGTTTGCCAAGGTCGCAGAAGGGGAACGACGCCATTTGGGTGGTGGTCGATCGATTAACGAAGGTGTCGCATTTTATTCCGCATAGGAAGGACGATCCGGTGGAGAAGCTGGCGAAGCTTTATGTGGACAACATAGTGCGGCTTCATGGTGTGCCCCGCAGCATCGTGAGTGACCGAGATGGGCGGTTCACGTCCAATGATTGGAGGCTGGTGCAGCAAATGTTGGGAACAAAGCTGAAGTTTAGCACAGCCTTCCATCCGCAAACGGATGGGCAGACCGAGAGGGTCAATAGAACCATGGAAGACATGCTTCGCATGTGTGTCTTGGACTTTGGAAAGCAATGGGAGGACCACCTTTATTTGGTGGAGTTCGCATACAACAACAGCTATCAAGCAAGTATTAAGATGGCGCCTTTCGAGGCCCTTTATGGTAGACGATGTCGCACGCCGTTGTCTTGGTTAGAAACGGGCGAGTCGAAGTTGTATAAGCGATCGGAAGTGGAGGATGCTACTTCGTTGGTGAGAACCATTCGGGAGAGGTTGCTTATCGCTCAGGACCGACAAGCAAAGTACTATAATGCCAAGCACAGGAACGTGGAGTTCGCTGTGGGCGATTATGTATACTTGAAGATCAAGCCGTTCAAGGGTGTCTCGCGGGTGCGGCGATTGAAAAAGCTAAGCCCGAGGTACCTTGGACCGTTCGAGGTTCTGGAGCGAGTAGGAGAAGCGGCCTATCGGCTGAAGCTTTCAGTGGAGCTAAGTGGTTTACATGATGTATTCCATATTTCGGTGCTTCGGAAGGCGGTGCAAGAGCCTACGCAAGTGATCGCGGCCAATCAAGTGCCGGTGGATAGTGGGCTAACGACAAAAGTCAAGCCCGTGCGGATTGAGGACTCGGAGGTCAAGCGGCTACGCAATAAAGAGATCAGGATGGTCAAAGTCCGGTGGGACAATTGCGGTCGTGAGGAGCTCTCTTGGGAGCGAGAGCAGACGATGCTTGACGAATATCCGGAGTTGTTCCGCTCAGGTACAAATTTTAGTTTTGTACATGTTTTTCCCTTTATGTAATTTCGTGGGCGAAATTCTTTTAAGAGGGGTAGAGTTGTAACGCCCCGAAACTCAAAAGAGCAAAGGGGAATATTTTTGGGCCAATTTGAGTTCTGGCTGCAGGCACACGGCCTGGGACACGGGCGTGTCCCAGGGCGTGTCCAGCCTGTGTCAACACTAAGGCGTGAAGTCGACACTTTGGTCTCGACATTGTGTCGAGACCGGGCACACGGCCTGCGACACGGGCGTGTCGCAGGGCGTGTCGACCCGTGTTGACACTTAGCCGTGAAGTCGACACAGTGCTTCGACGTTGTGTCGAGACACGGCACACGGCCTGCGACACGGGCGTGTCGCAGGGCGTGTCAACCCGTGTCCACACTCGTCCCGCGAAGTCGACACTTTGGTGTCGACAGTGTGTCGAGACATGGCACACGGCCTGCGACACGGGCGTGTCGCAGGGCGTGTCGACTCGTGTCGACACTTAGCCGCGAAGTGCCGAGACCTTGTACACGGCCTGGAGCCCAGGCGTGTCAAGGTGACACGGGCAAGGACACGGGCGTGTCCTAGAACCCGTGCAGTGCTCAGGTTGAAAACGGGAGAAAATCATGGGGTACACGGCCAGCTACACGGCCGTGTCAGATGGAACACGGGCGTGTCAGCTCGAACACGGGCGTGTTCGATACCCGTGTGAGGTTCCAGGTGATTCGATTTTGACGGCGAATGAGGCACACGGCCCTGGACACGGGCGTGTGCCAGGCCGTGTTCGGTCCAGATTGGGCATTTCAGTCCCGAATCGAAGCCGTTCATTTCTTTGACTGAAGATCCAACGGCTGGGGGTTGTTCCTGAAGGGATATACCCGGGTTTTGACTTAGAAAACCCTCACTTTTTCCACTTGTTCTCTCTCCAAACCCTTGGAGAAAGAAGAGCTAAGGCAAGAAGAAGAGGAGCTAGATCCGCCATTGGAGGAGCTTCGGAGCTCCGAATCGCAAGCCGACTCCGGATCCACGGAGGCAACGCAAGTGCGGTGATTTCCATCCGATTACTTTTCGATGGCGCCAAAGAGGACCGCAAGGGTAACGATCCTCAACTTGAGCATGAGTCGCTCTCTTTCTTTGCATAGGAAGCCCGCTCTCGCGAGTTTGCGGAGAGTTGGAGGCGTTCCTTCGGGTAGATATGTGAAGTCCCCGTTGTTTAGAGTCCGTATGCGAGAACGGACATAGGCATTTTGGTTGAAGCCTACCCGGACATGTTAGTCCGGATCGGTGATGTTGCATTGCATAAAGCCGGAGAAGACTCCGTGCTATTGGGTGTTTTTCGGGTTTTCTACGCGGTAGATTGCAGCAGGGAGCCTTGGGGACTAACCCAAAGGTGCACCCGGAAAACTGGGCGGACACGAGGTCTTGCCAACTTGGTGGCCTGAGAGCCAACTTGAACATAACGGGGTTATGTGACTTGTGTTAGAATGGGACTCGGTGAAAGTTTGACCCGCGCATATGGCTTAAATTGCCGTTGCGATGTGAGCACGGGTTAGATGGAGCCGTACCCGCTTTATGTCGTTCGGGTTAGAGAGACCTAAAGTTACATGGCACTCGCCGTTGGCATAAATGGGGGTCTTCGGTGGTCGATGGCTTAAATTGACGTGACCAATACCATGAAGACGAATTGCTCATAGGAATGGCCGTCTAAGTGGCGGTGGTGAGTCCGGAATGTTAATGGCTTTAATTGACGTGACATCGACCGGTTCACCGAGAATGTGCCCTGAGTGCACGGGACGTGTGGCCGTACGAGCCAACGTCTGTGATGAAATGGCTATGGTTTTAATTGCTCGCTTATGCTAATGAAATGCAGGAAAGGAGCATCGCCGCCCCGAATTGGGGGCGGGATCGTTATAATTTGGTCAGCATTGCTGACCGTTGCCTTGTTTGCCACCGTGCGGTGGTTTGTTTGCTTGCAGGTGCAGCTGGACCAAGCGGTCAATAGCGGGCTAAAGCCCTTTTTGCGAAGCTGGCCCTCGAAGGCCCAAGTGGAAATGTTTTATGTTTTATTCATGTATGGCCGGCCTGCGAGCCGAGGTTTGTAAATCATGTAAAAGACAAGTGAAACATTTTGTAAGGCCTTAAGGCCGACTTTTGAGTATTTTGTAATAACATTCCTATTATCATGTTAGTGGACATTCATGCTTATTGTTGGGTTCTTGTTTTGCAACTTATATAAACTGCTTCCGCTAGAATGCTCTGTGTAAGACGTTGAGATTGGTTGGATGGTTTCCATAAGTAACCACCCGGTCTGTCTGTGGTATATGGCGTCGGGCCCCGGCCGGACCTACTGCTATATGCTATGCGACGGATAGGGGGTGTTACAGACTCCTTTCAAGCTCTCCCATGGGTGTGAGGCAATACTCCCCGTGGAATTCGAAGTTCAAAGGCCTTGATTTGTCGCAACCAGGGAAGGCAGGGAAGAGTGGCAAGCCGAGAATGAGGAAGAGCTGCGGCTCTCCCTGGATATGGTGGAGGAGCTGCGTGACCTCTCCGTCATCCGACAAGATGAGGTGAAGAGGAGAATGGCTAAGTACTGTGACAAGCACGTCAGAGTCAAACAATTTGTGGAGGGGGACTTGGTACTTAAAAAGGTGGATGCAGCGGGAAGGTCGGCAACCGTGGGGAAGCTCAACCCCAGCTGGGAAGGTCCGTTCATTGTAAAAGAAGTATTGAAATCAAGAGGGTATCGACTCTGAAATGTGGAGGGCGAGACCCTAAGTCTCACATGGAGCGGTGACGACCTGAAACGCTTTTATCCTTAAGAATATGTAAGTGATGTTTTATTCTTAATAAAGCTTCTTGATATGCTGATTGTGCTGCGGTAACTCATACGATAGGATGAAGTCTACTCAGACCACGAGCAGATCCCGCTATCAGGCTCTCACCTAGCTGACAGGGCTGGAAGTCACTCGATGGTGTCTACAAAGACCCCGATCAGATCCTGATGTCAGGCTCTCACCTAGTTGGTAGGGCTGGAAGTCACTCGATGGTGTCTACCTAGACCCCGAGCAGATCCCGCTGTCAGGCTCTCACCTAGCTGGCAGGGCTGAAAGTCACTCGATGGTGTCTACTCGGACCCCAAGCAGATCTCGCTGTCAGGCTCTCACCTAGCTGGCAGGGCTGGAAGTCACTCGATGGTGTCTTCCCAGACCACGAGCAGATCCCGTTTTCAGGCTCTCACCAAGATGGCAGTGCTGGAAGTCACTCGATGGTGTCTACCCGGACCCCGAGCAAATCTCACTGTCAGGCTCTTACCTAGTTGGCAGGACTGGAAGTCACTCGATGGTGTCTACCCAGACCCCGAGCAAATCCCGTTGCCAAGCTCTCACCTAGCTGGCAAGGCTGGAAGTCACTCGATGGTGTCTACCTAGACCCCGAGCAGATCCCACTGTCAGGCTCTCACCTAGCTGACAGGGCTGGAAGTCACTTGATGGTGTCTACCCGGACCCCGAGAAGATCCCGTTGTCAGGCTCTCACCTAGCTGGCAGGTCTGGATGTCACTCGATGGTGTCTACCCGAACCCCGAGCAGATCCCGTTGTCAGGATCTCACCTAGCCGACAGGGCTGGAAGTCACTTGATGGTATCTACCCGGACCCCGAGCAGATCCCTCTGTCAGGCTCTCACCTAGCTGGCAGGGCTGGATGTCACTCGATGGTGTCTACCCGGACCCCGAGCAGATGCCGGTGTCAGGCTCTCACTTAGCTATCAGGGCTGGATGTCACTCAGGGGAGTCATATACTCTTCAGATAGTGTCCAAGGAGTTTGGCATTTTTTCTAAAAAACAGGAGGGGAAGCTCTGCACAGGCGAGTCAGGACTCGCCAAGCTCAGCTTAGACCCGGCAGAAGGGCGGCAAACCGAGCCCTTAGATCTCGCTGAAGGGAGGCGAGCTCTGGTAGGACACTTCACCCCTTCTCAATATTACTTGGGAAATTTTTTGATTTTGGTCTTATATTGATAAAATTATGGGCCCAGTGCGGCGGGTAGCCCACCCCCGGATCGTTTGAAGATTGGTGAGCTCTCAAGGCCTAACTCTCGGGAGCGAGTCCTAACAACCATCCTAATTGCAAAATCTATCTACGCGAGGTCGCCAGGGGAAGGGCTCGCGAGCAAGCGGGATACAGCAAGGAAACCCAAGAAAAAGATGGAAAAGTAGACAGATTATATCAAAAGTGTATTCAATTACATAATGAATTACAGGGGGAGCACGCCTCGGCAAGATTACAAAACAAAAAATATACAAGATCAGCATTTGTTCCCCTCGCCGGACTGGCGATCCTCCCCCCCCCCCCCCCCCCCCCCCCCCCCCCCCCCCCCACCCCCCCCCCCACCCCCCACCCCCCCACCCCCCTTCGTCGGACAAGTACTGGAAGCCCTTCCCGAAGAGCGCGTCAAGGCTATCCTTCTTTTTGCTGGGCGGCGTCGCCGGGAACAGGCTCGGCATGAGGTCCCGGACTAAGATCTCCTCACAGCCCTCCACCAGCACTCTTGTATCATTTATCATCTGGAGGGCACATTCGGCGGTTTGGATTGATTTGATCTGCAGTCTCTCAGCGACGTCAGCCTCGCCGAAGATCCTCGGGCTCTTATACGGGAAGGTGGGCTTGACGTCGCGAGCCGGGAAGAAGATCTCCGCTTGGTGGCGGACCTCGCGGCTGAGGCTCGTGTTCTCCTCCTTCAGCTTCGCGTTCGCCCCCTCCAGCTCGGCAAGGCGGGCGCGCAACTGGCCGATCTCCTCTTCCTGCCCGACGGCGCGAGCCCGCAACTCCACAGCGGCCTTGGCATCCTGATGAGAAAGGAAGTATGTTAGCAACAGCGCAGAAAATTCTAAGTAAAATGGGAGAAGGAAGCCCGATGCTTACCAGTCCGTCGGCAGTTTGGGCGAGAACGCTCTCAGTGATGCCGAGCTGCCTCGCCAGGTCGACGGCCTTATCCTTGGCAACGTCGCATCCTTGCTCGACCTTCTGGAGGTGGTTGCTGAGATTGAAGCTGCGGCGGACCATCATGTGGTGGAGCTCCATGGCTCGCATGTGGGACTGCATGCCCTCATGACCGAGCTGCTGCAGGGTCATACCCTTGTAGGCCTCGGCATCCTCGCGGCCATAGAAGCCAAAGCTGAGTGTGTAGGCATGAACGGTGGAGAGCTTGCGGTCATCCCAAGAGGGATGGAGGGTCGAGATGGAGACTCGGTGGGCCAGCGCGTCCCACTGGACCATGGGCTCGCCAGCCAAGTCCTTCCACCTCCCCCCAAAGCCAAAGAGGGGGTGTTCCTTCTGTGTGGCGGGCTCGCGGGCCTCCTTCTTCGCCGCGGGGGGAGCAGAGGTCGCCTCGGGAGGAGCAGAGGTCTCGCCACCCCCCCTGCCCCTTGCTGGTGATTTCCTTGAGCGGGATCTCCGGCGACCCGTCGGGAATGGTCTCGGGCGAGCTCATGTACTTGAGTTGTTGATGTTGTTGTTGTTGTTTCGCCCGAGGTGCCACCATGGCTCTCCTCATATTTTTTGGTAGTTGTTGGTGATGGTGCGGGCTCGAACTCGCGAGCTCCACTCACTTCTTGTCGGACGAAGGCTTAGAGGAAGTCGGCTCATCTCGGCAGGCCGCCGCCGTCGCATTCTCGCGAGCGAGCGGGTCCGCGTACAACCCCGAGTCTGCAAACGGCGGGTTCACGGGGATCTGCCGCTCTCCTGCACGAAATAACTTATAAAATTTCCATGAAGTTATGGCGAGCTGAGCAACAGGGAAGAGGACGATACCTTCGCCAGGCAGGACAGGGCGGAGCGAGTCGAGGCCCCTTCGCAGGAAGGAGGCCTCGAAGTCTTTGTGGAGGAAGAACTTGTGGAGGTCGGCATCGTTGTCGGACATGGTAGGGGTCGGTAGATTTCCTCGCCCTTCTGCTGGGGGAGTAAGGGATGTTGCCGAGATCGCTCTTGATGAAGGCAATCTTGGCCATCCAGTTGTGATGCTTGTTTGCGATCTCGCGAACCTTGATCAGCGAGCCCCCGAAGTAGGCGACGCCATCCGGCATCGCCTTGTAAGAAAAACGTTTACGGAACACGGTCAGGTTGAACTCTATCCGCTCCCGGCAGAGGAAGCTCGCGAACGCCACCAACATGGCGATGGTATTCGAGTTCAGCTGTGCGGGCACCGCGCCGTAGTACTTCAAGATCTGGTGGATTTCCGGCCATATGAGGAGTCGCAACCCTACCTCAAAATGCGAGATGGGGAAGGTGAGTTCGTCATCGTAAAAGGAGTTGATGGCCTCCCCCTCCCTCGGGCGGTGCGCCTCGAAGCCAGGCGGAACATGGACGCCGACGAAATCGGCGAGCTCGACCTCGCTGGTGTTTCCCTCAAAGAAACAGTGGTCCCTGAAATGCTGGGTGCATTTGGAGCGACCGCCGACGTCGGGGTTGGTCTTTCCCATGCTCGCAAAAGAGGGGGGTGGAGCGCGAGTACGAAGGAAGGGCGCAGAAAGAGAGAGAAAGAGCAAGCAGTTAAGGCGGCGGTACGGGGTTGGTGGGGGCTATTTATAGAAAAAGAAATTTGGGGCCAGGCTGTCCAATCGGCCCAGCTCGCCATCCCAGCTCGCCAACCCCAGCTCGTCAACTTCTGACGCATCCCATCCTAAGCCGAGTTAAATACGAAGCAATATATTTACTATTATTATTTGAATACCAGACACTAATCTAAGAATGTTTGAAGTTATTACAGAGATCAAGTACAGAAATAAGAAAGCAGGGTGCGCGAGCAGAGGGGGACCAGGAGGCGAGTGTCCGTCGGCTCGACAATGGAGCCGCCTTCTATCTACCGCACCCTCGCATCCCCCGTCCCCCAGATTGTCGCGATCGGAGAAGCTCGTGGATCTGCCCCGAATTCCTCTGCTCCACCGAAAGGCCGTCGTTGATCTCATCCAGAAGCCGGGAAGGAGACGTCATCTCTCAAGCCGGGTTGCCCCTCACCTCGTCAGCAAGCTGCACATAGTCGCGCCGCAGCGCCTCGTTGACCTCCTGCACCTCGCGCAGGCCGCACACGAGCTTCTTGAAGAGCTTGATCCCCCTCCTCGTCAGCTCATCGTTCTCCACCTCAGGGCCCAGATAAGAGTCTAACGAGCTCGGAGAAGGGAGGGGAGAGTAATGGGCTGTCCGCAAAGACTCCTAGGCCGCGGAATGGCTAGGAGGGCTGTGAAGACAGAAACATCAGCAAGTGGAGGTATCCCGAAAAACCACATGACAAGAATCCAAGGCTAAGTTTACCTGGCGAGCTCGACATCTCCAAGAAGGTGCGGGGAGGGGCAAATCTCAGGTCCTTCCCGCAGCCTGGGCGGCGCTTTCCCGGTGAGAGGAGGTCAAATCCCAGAATGGGGATGGTTTCCACACCTGCCCCCATGGTCACGATAGGTCGCTGATGGGAAGGGGCGTGAACCGGCGAGTTCGGCTTCTGCGAGTCCACCCCCAAGGTCCCAAGGGGGGGAGTGGGGGACGGGTCAAGAGGACGATTCTCCGGAGTTCTGAATCGCGAGTCGCCAAGTACGGTCTTGGCTCGCGGGGTGGAGTCTCGCGGCATGGTGCCTTCAATGCAATCCAGCTGGCTGTTCGTGCCATCGCAGAGGTCAACAATATTTTTGCCCTTGTCAGGGGCAAGCAGATTGGACGAGCTAGCCCCATGCTCCAGGGTTGTCTTCAGGTCGTCAAAGATGGGCTCGACCGCCTGAGGAAACAGCTTCACCCTCTTGGCGGAGTGGGGCTCGGCCGAGCCACCCTGCGGGATGGCGGGTGGAACCGCAGTCAGGGCAGCTACACGAGCAGCCAAGGTCTGGCGAACCCGGGCGAGCCGCTTTTGGATCTCCTTTGGGATCAGCATCTCGGCAGGGCTAAAGCAAAGGGAATGGCAAGAGTCAGCCAGGTATGCAGGCGTATATATATAGCCACAGGTGGACCCCACCCGAAGATTCTCTCTAGTTCACCCCGCACTCATCGAACACTTGGGGTTGGATGTTTCTTTTCGAGCTTTGTCAAGCTCAGAAAGAGTGGGGATTGTGTATAACCCTGTATCCGGCAAGTGGGGTCACCGGGAACCAGACCAGCCAGTTCAGATCACCCAGGCCACAGGCGAGCTCGGCAGGGAGATTTGAAGCCCGAGCTCGACATTCGTCGACCCCGAGCTCGGCATTCGATGAGTTAAGCCCGGGTTTCGTCGAGCTGAGCTCGATTAATGGAGGCCGATCAAAGGGCGAGCATAGTGGCCCAGCTCGCACTCGCCCTAAGGAGCTCGGCAGACAGTAGGCGAGCATGATCTTTAGGGGTGGTCGAGCTCCTCAGCTCGCTTAGGCCTGTGACATGTTTTTACCATTTTTGCCCCCATTAGAATGCCCCCTAACCTTTCAGAACAGCGGAGTTACACTATTTTCAGGCCAACTTGGACTGCACATAGTCGTTCAGAATAGCGGAGGTTGGTTATTTGCAGGCCATTTTCAGAAATCTATAAATAGGACCCAATGTGTACCTCAGAAAGCATACTTCTTGTGCCCCCGTGCTCCATCTCTCAAGCGCTTTCTGAGGATACCTTAGATCGGCCTTTGGCTAAGGAGGGGAAGCGCTCTCAGATCTTCTAGGTGTGTGGTGGGTCCTCCCGCCGAGCCGTTGGGTCAGTTCTTCTTTGCTTCCTTTGTTGTTTTGCTTGTAGGAGATAAGTAGGTGCGCGATCACCCCTTCCCAAAGGGTGAACTTCACAAGAGACCGAATTTTCGGTTTCAACACCGAGCGATAGAAAGCGTCAGTTACGGCTGCCATCGTCAACGGTAACACTATCGTCGGGAGATAGCTTCCCGAGAGGTCCGCTAGATTAAATCCCTGGCTACCGCCGCGCGGTAACAAATTTCCGCCGCGCGGTACATCTTTTCTCGAGAGCTCGACGTTCTTTTGAGATCTCGACAAAAACCATGGGTCTACCGCCGCGCGGTAACTATTTACCGCTAGGCGATAACCCCTAGAGGAACATCTCCCGCCTTATGAATTTTGAGGCATTACATTACGCCCACTGAACAACTCCAGTCTGCCACCATGCAGACTGCTCCATCAGTCCGCGTGACCTCTAGGCAACCTGTTTAAGCAACTATGTTAACTCCACGATCCAACATACAGACCGCAAACACAGATACATGACGGACACCAGCGAGCTCCAGAAGAGACCGCAACACCAAATCTGTCGGACTCGACAAACTCCAAACTAGGTCTGCCACACCTACAGCCTTGACTTCTCAAAATGACCAAGTCCACGCCAACAATCTCTGATCTTCCTCGCCCGAGAAGACACCAGTGACCTGGCGGAAAGCCCAGTCCGCGATATCTGTCTGCCTTCTTGCGAGCTAGAGAACCTGCCGAACACGGCGACCTCCAAAGGAGTCCGCCACTACCTCCGAATAAACAAACCTATCTGCTCGGTTATTCCACCAGAGTGCTTTCTGCTCCAGACTACCAGAGAAGAACCACAGCCGAAATCGGTTGTCCGACTAGGCTATCCGCCAAAGCTATTCGCGTAGTCCGTGCGGTCTTTGCGATCTGTGCGGACTGCCCAATCAGTCCGTCCAACTTCCACCACTACACACTTCAACCATTTCAACAGTATTTTATGACAACGACATTTCTGTCCAAACTCACTGAAGGAAAAAAGTCACGCCAAACAAATCCTAAGTAGGTTACACCAAACAGAGCCTAAGTAGGGATCTGTTTGGGAAGACGATAGTAGTCGTAAATGCGGTAATTATAAACCGTCATTTATGAATGTCCAACCTGAGCTAAAGAACTTCACTCACTTTTATGTTGGAAGCTAGTTTTCTTTTCTCCATAGAGCTAAAGAACTTCACTCACGCCAAACAAATCACTTTTATGTTGTGCCAATCATAAGTGATGACGTTTTTGTCTAAACCCATTGATCGGGACAAAAAACACTACCCTAAACTCTAAGATTCGGTTTGATGCGACAGTGCTCATAGTGAACACGATTTGATTTTTAACGTGCCTAAATAGCAAGGTTTTGAAAATCGGACCGGGCATCGAACCGATGGTGGGAGAGATTCAAGGTTGAACCGGTCCAACCGGTTTAACCGGGGTTGAACCGTTATATATATAATATATCAGAATAATGAAAATACGTGTAACGCATATTTTCAAATGTACGCGCGAGGCTCGTCGGGCCGTCGGCCATGAAATAAATAAATAATAACATAATTTTTAGTTTGTACGCAAAAATATAATTGAAAAAGAAATAAAAATGAGAGTATTTGTCATAATATTTGATAAATATGACCGTCACACGTCTGCCTTGGTTGTCAATTATACATTTATATGCATGTGTTTTTATTATATAGATTATTTTTTATAAATATGTATTAATTAATATGTATATAATATATTTTAAATGCATTTATTAATGACCAATTGGCTGAGTCGTTTGTTTTCTTGCTTGATTTTGAATTGTTATGAGTTCAAAACCTGCCGCCCCCTCATTTTCAGCATTAATTTTTGGGCTACGTGGCCCGCCCGGTCTTAGAAAAACCAGTCCGGTTTACGGTTGAGCGGTTCAACCGGACGGTTTTCCGGGTTTTACCCGGTTCTGAGCAGGGCCGGTTTTAGAGGCCTGACCGGATCGGACACGGGGCCGGTTCACGGTCCGACCAGTTGGACCGGGCGGTCCGGTCCAGTTATGAAAACGCTGCTAAATAGTGATATATTTCTCGTATATTATATGCATGTCATTTTCAATTATATGCATTCCAAAATAAATGCAGGTCAAATAAAAAGAATTATAGGAAGGACTGAACCTAAAAATAAAATCATACCAAATCAAAGAAAAGCATTCAATTCAAGCATGAGCACAGACAGGCTTTTGTTAATCCATTAAAACATCAAAAGCCCTGTCATTAATTTCTTCTCCTCTATAAATAGTCAAGTGAAGATAGCCCCTAATCCAGCTTCATTTCTGCATCAATGGCGGCCCTTGGCGACTCTCTCTCCTCTTCCCCAACCTGGGCTGTCGCCACTATCACAGCTCTCCTTATCGTCTTCTCTCTCCTCATTGAGCACTCCCTCCATATCCTCACTCACGTAATCTCTCCCTCTCTGCTCTGCTCTCTTCTCTGCTCTGCTCTGCTCTGCTCTGCTCTGCTCTGCTCTGCTCTGGTTCTGATTATAATTGTTAGGCGTTTCAGTTTGTTGACAGAAGAAAGAGGAAGAGTCTAAAGCAATCTGTAAGCCAAATAAAGGAAGGTGAGAGGGGCTATGATGAATTCACATTTGATTTCCTCTGAATTCTGAACACTAAACTGTAGTGTTCGTGCAGAATTGAGGAACTTGGGATTCATTACCCTGCTGCTGACTATGGCCGAGCAACCAATATCCAAGATCTGCATCTCCGCAAACCTGGCCGACACTTTCCTCCCCTGCAAAGACAAGCCGCCGGCGCCGGCGATCTTCCGGCACCTCGAGGATGCAGATGCTTGCACAAAGGAGGTAATTCGATGACAATCATGAGTAATATTACTTTATGATCAAGGGACATGAATTTTAAACTAAAAATTGTAATTTGTGGCTGCAGGGGAAGGTGTCGCTCATGTCTTCAAATGGAATCCAGCAGCTGCAGATGCTGATATTTCTGCTGGCGGTTTTCCATGTCGTCTCCTCCCTTCTAACTTTGGGACTCGGAGAGATCAAGGTATTCAATTTAGGAAAAAAGATTTTGTTTTGATAGTAATTCTTGGTGTTTTTTTGCTGCTGGGCTTTGATTTCAGATGAAGAAATGGGGAACTTGGGAGGAGAACGCTCGAACCCTGGAATATCAGTTATCTAACGGTGAGTTTTTGTCCCTTTGGGACGACTTACTTTCACCAGTCAAGCTGTTACGACGCTTGACCGTGAAAATAAGTCTCCCAAACGGAGCCTTGTGTTGCAACAAATTTTTGGTGCGCTCAAGTATATGAGCATGATGTGCGGGATATATCCGCGCCGTTCATTGAGTTGTGTTTTTTTATTTGATGGACGACGCAGATACATCTCGTGCACCGTGCTCCACATACGCTCCGAGTGCAAAATTTTGTTCAAATACAATAGAGAAAAGTGGGAAAAAATGCGGAAAAGTGGGAAAAAGTGGGAAAAAATTACTGGTAGTCTCATCAGTCATCAAGTTTTTTTTTGATTTTATTTTGAAAATTGTACTATACAAACTATTTTCGAAATTAATTATTGTTACATGAGCAAAAAATGAGAGTTGCGAGCATGAGAATGTTTAGGTAGATGTGTGGACACACAAGATTGGATACAATTAGAAATGAATGTGTCATGGATGCGGCATGTTCGACTAAGATGGTTTGGACACGTGCAAAAGAGACGAATAAAGGCACCTGTTAGGCGTTGTGAGAGTGTAGCCACTATGCATGTTAAATGATATAGGGGTAGTCCAATAAAGACTTGGAATGAAACTATAAGGAAAAACAAGATGTACTTAGGCATTAGGGAGTTTATGACAAGATGGGGCACAATGACGGCAAAAGATCCATATAGGCTCTTTTAGGATGGTGGTGGCTAGGGCTGTAACGGTTCGGTTTGGTTCGGTTTGTAAGCAAACCACAAACCGAACCATCACTCTATGATTCCAAAAATTTGGAACCGAACTGCTCAAACATTGAAACTGAAGCGAAGCAAACCGAATGTTTTGGTTCGGTTCGGTTCGGTTCAGTTTTGGTGGTTTAAATAATGTGATAAAACATAAAGATTTATAGATAGAGATCAGAGATGGTGCAATGAATGAGACTCAACTACCCAACATGAAAGTGTTGTCTGAACACAATTCCTATCACTTAACCATTTCATGACTCCAAAATCAAATGAATAAATATTCATCAGCATTGTTTGTTTGAAAAAAAATCTAGATTCGAGAAATATCTAGACTAGAGATCAACGACAACTTAGATGTTTAATCAAAACAAAAAATAGAAAACATAAAATATATAAGAAAAATACCTGCTCTATGATTAACTGTATGATTTAACGAAATTTAATTAATAAATTAAATGTTTTATATACAACGGTTCGGTTTGGTTGGACTCGGTTCGGTTTGTCACACAAAACCGTAAACCGAACCGAACCGAACCGTCTGATTTTTCTAAAATCAAAATCGTAACCGAACCGCGGCCTGCTTGGAACCGAACCAAACCGTATGGTTTGGTTTAGTTCGGTTCGGTTTTGCGTTTCAGTTGATTTTGCCTTACAGGCCTAGTTGTGGCGGACATCAACATGAGGGTTAAATTGTCATTCGTTAACGCTCACTTAAGGAATTTCATCCACTTTTATGCTCAAACAGATCATGTTTGTTAGGTGAACCTTAACGAATGACAGTCTAACCCATACATTTAGTCAAAACTGCATTTTACCTATATCATGCCTGCAGATAGTTAAATTTTTAAAAATTACAATTAAAAGCAAATTGCTGTGCATAAAAAAATTCCTAAAAAATCAGTATTTTTCATTTTTAAAAGAGAAATAATTAATGAAATATTATGCAGATCCGAGGAGATTCAAGCTGGCTAAGCAAACATCATTTGGTAAAAGGCATTTGCAGTTTTGGAGCAGCCACTGGCTGCTCCTCTGGATTGTTAGTTTGTCAATAAACTTAATTATTACACTGTTTATTAATTTAATTAAGTCATTATTTTTTTGTTTATTTTGTATTTTGATGGTTTTTTAAACAAATTAATTCTGAATTGTTTATTTTTTTCAGGTGTGTTTTTGGAGGCAATTCGCGTATCCCTTATCAAGAGCCGATTATTTTGCTCTTAGAAATGGCTACATTGATGTAAGCCCTCTTTCTATTACTCACCAAAAGTAACAAAAATAAATGCATATTGTCTATCTACACTCTTTATAAAGTGTATAAGCGGATTAAGGCTGCGTTTGGTGCGACTTATCACGGCTTATTTACTCCAGTAAAATTGGACAAAAATGTCATTGTCATACCATAATCTTTTGCTTCAAACTAGTTTCTTTTTTTGATAACGATAGTAACATTTGTCATACCAAACATACATTTTATTACAATGACGCTTTTGTCCAATCTCACTGGAGCAAATAAGCAACGGTAAGCCATGTCAAACGCAGCCTAAAGGCTCTGTTTGGCATGGTGGTGGCGGTCATGAACATGGGGGGTTAAACCGTCATTTGTTAATGCCCACATAAGTAACTTCATCCACTTTTATGATCAAACCGTTGATGTTTGTTTGGAGATGCTTAACGAATGACGGTTTAACTCATGTGCATGTTTACGACTGTCATCACCGTGTCAAATAAAGCCTAAAAGTAGCCTTGTTGATCTCGTTCAGCACTGTGTAATTAGGTTTTTTGATTTTGCACAAATCGATCTTTTAAGCCACTCGATTCCGATCAAAATCCTCTTCATTTCAAGTGAAGGGAATAGTATTCATTTTACCCTCCAATTCTTACATATTAATGATTTTTCATTTATATTAATTAGTATGAATATGAGTATATGCACGTGGTGAAATGTGGTCTCATGAGTCCATTGCTGGTGCAGGCTCATCTTAGCCCAAACTCTGCCTATAATTTTCACAAGTTTCTCACAAGATCTTTGGACAAAGATTTTAAGGAGTTGGTGACAATCAGGTATTAATATATATATATATATATATATATATATATATATATATATATATATATATATATATATATATATATATATATATATATATATATATATATATATATATATATATATATAAGTTCAAGCTTTTTTAAGCCTAAAAAATTTGAGCTGGTTCTCCCACAATATATGTCGGATTTAGACAAATAATACATGCATTTTATAGCCAAAACGAGATCTACAACTTTCATGTTGAACATGTTTCCAAAATTTGCACGATTTGGCCGGAATCTCGCCCGAAAGATTGCTTGCTCGAAATGAATATAATAATAATAAATTTTAAAATTCGAGCCAGCAACCTTTCGGGTCAGATTCCGGCTAAACCGTGCAGAATTTTGAAAACTGTTCAACATGAAAGTTATAGATCTCGTTCTTGGCTAAAAATGCATATATTATTTGTCTAATCCGACATGTATTGTGGGAGAATCAACTCAACTTTTTTAGCCTTAAAAAAGCTTGAGCTTATATATATTCCAAACTCATAAATATATATATATATATATATATATATAGATATATATATATATATATATATATATATATATATATATATACCATTTGTTCTTTTTCTCGTATTTTCACAGACTGAAATAGGTGCTTTTGCGTCTTTATCATCGAGTTTTGCATTCCGTCTATCCTTTTTTTTCTTCAAATGATGAAAAAATAGTAACATAATTGTTTGCTGGCTGTAAAAATAAGATTTGGCAATTGATATACGCACACTCAAAAGTAATTGCATACCACATATTTAAACTTAAATTAGAATTACACAGTAACACAACCCAACCTCTTCCTAACCGCCAGGGGCGAATTTAGAGGGGCACCGCATTTTACATTTTTCTTACGATTTGTTATAAGCAGACTAAAAGTTAGATACTCGTAGATCAATTTTTTTTTATCGTAGATCAAATTTGATTATTCACAAATCAAATTTGACTATTGCAAACCAATTTCAGCTATATGCGCGCTTCGTGCTCTAAACATGAGCATTGGACCCACTCTACACGCCCACATACTCGTGTGGTTCTAACTTGTACTTCTTAATGGCCTGGTTACAGCGTATATATATATATATATATATATATATATATATATATATATATATATATATATATATATATATTATATATATATATATATATATAGACTAGTCATATTACTCATATATATATAGGTTTTCTAGTCAACGTTATTATATAGAAATTTATAGGTTTACTAGTCAACGTTATTTTTTTTTCTATTCTGAAGGAAGAAGACAAGATAGGCCATCGTTGACTTTTATATATGCTGACGTGATATTGTATTATCTTAAACAAAGTTTTAAATTTGGCATTCTGTGTATTAATGTGTATTAATAACTAATAATGCTTTTTTTGTTTCTGTGTCTCAAATAAACTGCAGGCCGGCCATCTGGATGTGTGTCATCCTGTTTATCCTTTTCAACGCTCACGGTAACGTATTTCTATATTTCCATCTACGATAAAGTGCGCCTCTGTATTTTACGATAAATTCGGACATCCTACGGCTTGTGTGAATGCACGCATACATCTCAAAGCGAATATATCTCAGCTCGATTTGAGATGTGTGTGGGAATCCAATGCTGACCGTGGATTGCGTTTGCTCTCCAAATTTATGTTTTAGATAGGTTTGTAAATCGTTCGGTTCGGTTCGGTTTTTGGCGAAAATAAAATTGAACCGAATATCCTTGATTTTTACGGATCACAGACTGAAACTAAAACGAAATTGATGGGCTCGATTTGATTCAGTACAATTCAGCTTTTAAACATCGATTTAATTTTTGGACATGCTAATTTAAAAATGCAAGCAAAACCGATCGCACATACTAAGGTCATGCTAATTAAGGCCCGGTACATGCGGTCGTAATCGCTTGATCTGTGAAAATAAATCCCCCCAAACGGAATCTAAATCACATAATCTTAAAATTAATAAGACCAACCAAAGTATCAAGATAAGATAAATAAGGTACTCACTCGTGGGAAGAAGTCTCCCTTGTCTGATAGAACGCAAATCACAAAATATTTTAAGCATGGTTTGTCGGTTTGGTTCAATCGGTTTACCAAATGTGTTAATCGAAATCGGATTGAATAGCTTCGGTTATCAACCCCCAAACCGAAATGGAATCGGTCAGTTCGATCTGAATTTCGGTTCAGTCGGTTTTGATTTTCTGTGCACACCCCTAATTAGGCTCTATTTGTTTGGGCGTTTCCTAGCTCCGTTTTGGGCAAACGCCGCCGGAAGGAGGGCAAACAAATGAACCTCCTGCAGCGTTTGCTCCATTTCCACCCACCCTCCCTTCTTGAGAAACGCCCCGAAAAGCTCCGTTTGGAGCAGCCACCTCCCCCCTCCGGTTCGAACTCTCCGTTTCCACCCGCCGGATCCACCCGCCACCGCCGCACCAAATGGAGCCTTAATTTCAGAAATCTATACGGCGTTCCGCTCCAAGCGTGATAGATGCCGGACAAAATGTGCTAGTGTGGGATTCTCCGGCTCCAGCCAGAACTGTGTGTGTAGCCTTTGGCCTTGCCAAGTGATGCCGCATGACGGATCTTCTTTATCCTCGCTTCGTCCAACGTCACATAAGAGCTTTAGGCTATATTTGGTTATGCGGTGGCGGGTGCATCCGGTGGGCCGAAACATCACTTTGGAACAGGAGGCGGAGAGGTGGGGGTGGAAACGGAGCGGATCGGGGCCGTTTCCTCTTTGTTGCAGGTGCAAACGGAGCAAACGCCGTCCGGCGGCTGTTTGTTTACCGGCAGCATTTGCTCCAAACAGAAGCGGCGAAACGCCGAACAAAACGAAGCCTTGGACGAGTGGCAAACGAACCCCTCCGCGAGGCTGCTTTTCAAATAGTTACAACCCAAAATGTAGTTTTAGCACAGTGGTATAAGAACATAAGAAAACGATGTTTGATTTTCGTCTATGCCTAAGATCTACCACTAGAATCCACTGATAATATAGTAATTAGGGGTCAAGATACAATAGAGATAAATATGTATTAAGTAATGTGGTAGTAAAATTGTTGGAAAATATTACTTTCGTCATAAAACATTATTTTATAATTATCTTTTAGAAATAAAAAATATAATATTTTAATAATATTTTCTTATTAAAAACAAGTATTTAGAAATGTATGAAATTAAATACAATAAAAAGTTAAGGAATCGAGTCTGGGTAAGCGTTTGATCACTGCCCTAAAGAAGTTGCATCATCATCTGACAGAGCTTTCAACCGTTGCTCACTTCTTCAAAGTACAACATCACACTAGATACCGGAATTCTGATGTGGGCGGATATCGAAGAAACACAGAGCATTCGGGCTTCCACTAGATGAAGCAAACGTAAAATAACTAGAAAATATAATGAGAGATATAAGCGTATATGAAGAAAGATAAGAAAATATTGTGTGTGTATATATATCATATTTTGAGAGTTATTTATAAGTTAAAAAATCAACTAATAAGTTATTAAAATATTAAATGCATTAAATTATTATAATTAATAATAAATAGTAATTATGCAGTATTATTATTAATGTTTGTAACATCAAATGTTCATTATTTAATAATATAATATATAGTAATATATATATACATATTATAGTTTATTTTATAATTAATATAGTATTTAATATATATTTAACATAAATAACATTAAACGTTTATAATATTAAATGAATTATGAATGAAACCTATCATAACTTATAAAATAAATAAAATTCCAACAATTGATGCTCATAACATACCGTTTTAATTCTTACACTATAAATGAAATAAATAACTTTTGTTGATAAATATTATTGCGGTCTAACTCAGGTGCTCATAAACCGGTCTGGATGTGATCGCCTTAGCTCGGGAGCGGTCGAGCGCGCAATCAGTTACAAAGTAAGAAAATAAATGAAAAAGGCGATTTTTACATGAAAAAAACTCTCAACCTGGTAAAACATCACGTGACCGGATCTGTGTCGGTCAAACTCCACTATCAGCTTCAAGTTACAACTTGTTTATAGAATCGAGGGCGACAGGTCACTGTTCGTTACACTTTGGAGATGAGAGAGAATCTATGGCGCTCGACGAGCAACAAGCTGCTCCGCGGGAGGTTTAGCTTTTGCGATCTTAATGCAACAATGAGGAGGAACGCGCGGACTGAGATTGGAGCGGGCTTCCTGGAGGCTAAGCACGAGCGAGGCTTTCTTCATACAACGAGCAAACGTCTTCTTCGTTGTGATGCTGCGTACTTAACCGAGTTTCTGGTTGTAACACCACAAAAACTGGCAACAAAACTTAAAAGTCGCTATCGCCGGGCAATAGTGGGTATCGCTGCCGATAGCGATAGCACTCGTCGCTTTCAACGAAGCGTTGAGTAGACTCAACGAACTCGATGCTCTCAACGCACTCGACGAAGTGTTGAGTGAGCTATCAGAGTGGCGATAGTGGGTATCGCCGGACGATATTGCCACGTATGGCTGGACACATGTCGGATGGCCGGACGGGGGCAGAAGAGCGGTGGTTCACTGGGGTCAAAGCGGCTACCGATGTTATCGCCTTGGCAATAGCGCTTTAAGTTTGACTTGTCAGCTGAAATTGGGGTCTTTACTTTCTTTTGATGAGAGGATCGTGTGGCTGGGTTTATTCCCGAGGCTGCTTAGCCAGAGAAAAGGTGGAGAGAAGATTCATTTCTCTTCTCTCACTCTCTCTCATCCTTCTCATCAAGTTTTTGGAAGAAAGGAAGAAGAAGGTTGAAGCTTTGTTAGCTTAGTGAAAGAGATCTCATGGTCGGAATCGAGAACTAAGGCAAGATTCGTGAAGAGGAAAGCGGGGCGCTCCTTTCCAGCTGGATAGAAAGCTTGTTAATGGCTCCAAAACGAATTCCGAGGGTAACGATCTTCCTTCTTAGATAAGTGAAGTCTTCCTTTTGCATATGCATGTAATCCCCCACCAAAAGTTGGAGAATCGAGGGAATTCCGATGGGTCAATACATGATATCCCCGGGTGATTTTGTATACAGAATCTGGAAATTGCAGTACGAAATACGCATGTCGTGTGAAGCCCATCCGGACAGGTTGGTCTGGATTGGTGATGTTTTATTTTACGTGACGGAGAAGACTCCAAGTATAAATAAGTAGTTTACGGGGTCTGTGGGTTGTACCTGTGAAATGAAAGTAGCAGGAAGTATTGGAGCTGTGCTCTAGGAAAATACCCAGAAAATACCACAGTTTACATAATTGTTGGATATCGCCGAGCGACAGCAAGTAGCTCTGGCGATAGCTCTTGGTGAGCTATGATTGTTGTGAAAGACCAGTTTTCTGGCACTGCAGGATGCTGCGAGGTTTTTGCCGGAAAGTTGTTCCAGTTGTGGCTGACTCTGGAGTCAGAATAGAGTTCTGTCACTAACGCCAGACGATAGTGACTATCGCTGGCGATAGTGACATATAGCATTTTATTGATGAAGCTAGTCTCTCAGAGACTGTGTGGCTAGTGTGAGTTGTGAGCTATTAAAGGTCAGAGAGCCGAACAGGTAAGGGGAAGCCGACCTGCGTCAGTCTAGTTTGAACTAACGAATTGAGCAATAGGCAATAGCTGAATCGTACACCGTTATGTCGTTTGGACTAGATTGCTTAAATTAATTGGCTTTCATCGTTGGCATAATGAGAGTCTTAGGCCCCGTGCCGGAAAGACTAGAATGCTCAAAGTTGACTGTCATGTCTCGGACCTCTGAACGGTGGTGGGACCCTGACAATCCGGTACATTGAAAATGTGTTTTGAGTGCACGTAACGTTTGGTCGCTGAGACACTCGTTTGTGATATATTGAATGGTGCTTGAGTGTGCTTTCTTGTGATATATCTGTTGTGTTAATGTTATGCCTATAGGGAAGGAATACCGTTGCCCCGGGTATGGGGTATGGTCGTTATAAATTGGTCAGCTGAAAGCTGACCGTTACTTTGTTTGTCGCCCTTATGGTAGATTGTCCCTGTGCAGGTGCTGGAGGGTCTAACAAGAAATAGCGGGTTGAAACCACTGAAGCTATGGCAGCCCTCGAAGGCCAAGCGAAGTTTTATTGCTTTCGTGTGTGGCCAGTCTACATACCGATGTCTGTAAACCACACTTCTAAAGAATAATTGTAAGGCCTTAAGGCTGTGACAGTTTGGCTACTGTTGACTATCGTCGGGCGACAGTGACTATCACTGGTGATAGTATCTTTTGTGTATTTTGTAAGAACATTACAGTGTTTATATAGTGGGCATTGTCGTACTACTTGAGTTCAAAAAGTTAATCCTTAAAGCTTCTGTTAGAATGCTCTAAGTTAGGATTCGTTTAGTCTTTGATATTAACATGTAACTCCACCGACTGTCTATGGGATATGGCGTGGGGCCCTGGCCGTACCCTCTATTATATCTCATGTGACGGATGGAGGTGTTATAATTTGGTATCAGTATCTTTTGGGCTTCTCCTGCGAATTCATGGTCGAATTCATTTGAGGGGTGACAAGCACGTGTCTGTGCTTACCGTTATAACAAAAATGAACTCAAGAATGTCCACTTAGGAATGAAAATACACATATTTAAGGAACTTGTGTGTTCCTATGATGGTTTTTTTGCAATATTATTAGTTACTTAATTGTGTGTTTCACGATTATAAGAGACTAGCAGTGTTGCGGGGCAGGGGGAACCCCAGTGCCTAGCAGAGTGCAATGCACCAACTGAGGTTCATGCACCTCCTCTTTCTACATCAACGGTTCGAATGAAAGCTGATGTGGTCTTCACAATGATCAATGCCCAACATGAAAGGCATGTGCAGCCCCCAGCCTCGATGGTGACTTCGGTGCCAGTTGGTGTACTTGGGCAGATTGTAAGGGAAAGAGCATCGGCTCAGCCGTTGAATATGTGTTTGATGCAAGGAATGTACATGATGGAGGAGTACTTGTATGCATTTATTCTGTTAAGACAACATGCAATGTTTCTGTATGAAACGGAGGAAGCGAAGGTAAATAGATTTTATGATGGTCTGTGCCCTGAGCTACGACTTTTGTTGGTAGGTCCAAAGTTGATTGGATTCCAAGCATTGGTGGAGTCAGCTAGATTGTTGGAGATAGAGTTGACAAAAGTCTACCAAAAGCCAGAGTTCAAGGTACTTAGTTCTTCAAAGTTTGGGTATCGACGGTGGAAGAAGAATTCCAAATCTTCTGGACAGACTCCATCCGCGGTTGCTTTTGGAGCAACGTCAGGGCAAAGCATGATTACATGTTATACTTATGGCAAGGTGGGTCATAGGGCTCGAGAGTGTTGGCATGGTCGTCCAACGATTGAGAAAAAGACGAAGAAGGCTAAGTCTGGAGCAGCGGCAAGTCGAGCTCCACGTACTTGCTACACGTGTAGCCAAGAAAGACATTATGCACGAGAATGCCTAAACGGCTTGTAATGGTATTACAAGTATGAATAAGGAAGTAGTTGTAAAAGGCGTACTGTAAGTTCTTCTTTATGTAACAGTGCATGTTTTGCATGTACAAACTTGGTGTTCATTGAAGAATCAAGAAGTCTTTTGTTTGGGCATAATGTATTCTTTTTGTGCTTATATTTGTATAATAAATATGAGATTGGGATAATATTGCCTTAAGAATAAAATGTGAACAAGGGTAGAAAGGTTTTTATGCACGTACAGATAGGAAGTCATAAACTTTGGTTTGGAAATTTTTATGCTAGCAATAGCTAGGTTTGATGTAATCTTTGGTATGGACGGGCTCTCGGAGCAGCGTACCGGTATATATTGCAACTCAAAGAAAGTTACACTAGGTCAGACCATCAAGCTAGAGACTAAATTCGCTGGTATGTGAGGATCGAGTAGGATATTGATGTATGCTCTCCAGGTAGTCAAGGTTGTTCGGAAGGGCACGAAGTTGTTCTTCACGCTGTTGGAGGCTGTTAAGCCGAAGCCCATTTTGAGTGATGTACATGTTGTGTCATAGTACGCAGATGTGTTTCTTATGGATCTTCCTAGGTTACCGCCCCAGCGGGAGATTTACTTCGCTATAGAGTTACTATCGGGTGTGAAAACTGTGGTCCTCTCACTGTACCGTGTTGCGCCAAAGGAGATGGCGGAATTAAAAGTTCAATTACAAGAATTGCCAGAGCAAGGTTATATACATCCAAGTATGTCACATTGGAGTGCACCGGTCCTCTTTGTGAAGAATAAGGACAGAATCTTGTGGCGATGCATTGATTATCGAGAGTTAAATAAGCCGATGAAGAAGAAACTGGAAACTCCTGCTCAGGTCTTCAAAGCAGTATATCGATTCTGTCGGGAGATGGTGAAACCAGTCCCTAGCCTTGTCCTTTAGAGTGATGGCAAAAAGATGGCATTTACATGCGTACGTCATGGGCCTGATCGAAACCACGTCCTCGAACCACTATAAGTGATGAAGGGGGGCATCTTTCCCCACGTAGTAGTTCATCTCGGGTTCCCGGAACCCCTCCGGGACGGCAGCCGACAAGATCAACTCGCAAAAAGGCGACCCTCTTGCCGCCGGTCTCGCCCCCCTACTCGTGCGACTACCTCCCTTGGCGAGACGGCGCACACCGGGCTAGGGAACAGCTCCCTTCCAGCCATGTATCGTCCGCCTCCTTCCACCATCACTTCCTTCCTCGGTCGCCTTCCCGGGGCATCTTCTCCCACTCGCGCCGAAACGAGCTCTTCTTGCGGCGCGAGAGCGGGCACCTGAGGTAGTGGGGTTGAACAGTCCCCCTGTTGCGAGATCCCTTGCAGCAGGTCCATGATACCTTTAATTGATGTCATGAACTCTTCTCTTCCAACAAATCCTCCCTGGTTATCAGACCCCTCTCCTTCTCCTTCTTTGTGGCCTCCCGCCATGTGGTTGCTCAAGATTCTTCTCTGAGGGCTGCGGTCCACGCTCACCACACCAAAAATGTTGGAACCAGCTTTATGGTCCCGCCTAGAGTTCGGACCTGAGGTTGCAGCCCACACCTACTCTTCTTGAACCACCTACCCGACGAGAGTCGCAGACCTAGAAACAGACCGTGGGGTCTCAGCTCGGAGGTCCCACCTCTTACCCGGAAGAAACTGAAGTCCTTCCTCTCCCTAGCCAATTGCTGAGCTAGGTGCCTGTGAGAAATAATACAGAAGGGTTCAACAACCTGTTCCAGGCACCTTGTCGGTCTATTTATAGGCCTCTGAGTCTGATCTGCAAATATCCATATTGAACCGACCTGAAATTACCAAAATACCCTGGGTCGGGTCTGCCAACAGCCAAACTCCGCTGTCTTGAAGAGCTATATGCAGACCACCTTGGGTAGAAGTGTAAAATTACCTGGGGCAGAAGAGTAAAATCCCTCTTGGGGGTAAAAGGGTAAAAACAGCTTTCCTTTCAGGCGGCGAGTGAGGGAAGTGACTGGCGGGCGAGACGACCCCACCTGTTTGTCTCGCCGGCCTCTCGCCCCACTGGCCATCTCGCCTTCTAAGGCCAGCTCGCGGCCCCAACGGTCGTCTCGCCTACAGCAGAGAGCCCCCCGTCTCGCCACCTGCGAGTGGACCACCCGATCACACTCGCCAACCAAGTTCCTCTCACCAACTTCTCTGGTCACAACTTCTGAAAAGACCTCCCGCGAGCCCTGGGTTGTACAGCCGGCTGGGATCGTTGTGAGAGATTAAGATACTCATATGATTATTTTTAGCTTTTCTTTTTTAATTGAATAAAAAATTTCAATAAAAATTACTTAATAATTAATGTCATGAGTTTGTTCTTCTGAATTTTCCTATTAGTGATGTCTCCTTACTAATTCAGAGGCTATTTAGAGATGGTGTCATTGTGCTTCCTGTAAATTCTTCATAGATTAGGATGTGTTTGAGGCATTTCTCTTTTGACTGCGTTCTCCCTTTCAAATTAGACAATTTTAAAAGGAAGAATTAAGCTCCAAGGGTCAAGTTCAAAAGGAAGTCATTGGTGCGATGTGTTGGATATAACACGGAAATTATCCCCTATGTGCAATCAATTTAATACAGAGTATATAAGCGCATAAATCTGAACAAGAAACAATGCACATGTAAATATTATAACTGCAGTACAAAATCTGAATAAATGTACCGACGTCCGTTACAGAATACATCGCGGAGGAGCCGGACTCGCTCCATCTGCAAGAGAGAGAATTATCTGGAATGTAATCCGCCAGTACAGCGGATGCATAAGGTTTGTCGGGAACCTTGTCATCGGGTGACGACCAAACCACATGCCACCACCAGAGAAGCACTGTCGAGGCCAACTGCACTTGCACACGCCATCCAAGATTGTTAGGATCGCGATTCAGATCATAGGATCTTACGATCCTACGATCCATATTTTGTAAATCGATCCTGATTTTGTAAAGCGATCCTCGATCTGACCCTACTATCGGATCTGATCCTACCTCGAAACGATCTCATCTAGGATCTCGATCCTGACAACCTTGACGCCATCGACACCAAGCCACACAACCAGAGAGAAATACCATCAAGACCACTGCACTCTTGCATGTCTTCACCGACATGCTTGCACCGCCCGAGAGAAACTCCGTCAAAGTCACTACACCACTGCAAGCCTTTTCCTACACGCCTGCACCACATCAACTTCCTCCAAGACCGGTAGAGATCCTCTCCTCCAAGCCCAGCGAATATTTCCTCAAAGGCCGAAGGATATGTCGAGAGTCTCACACACGAGAGAAGAGAAAAGAAAACTATGCTTGATACCAACATATCCGCCGCCATCACACGGTGTTGCACTAACGGCAACTGCCGTAGGCATCGTATAGGGATCTCGCAAGGGCGGCTTCCTCTCACGCCAAAAATCCCAGGCCACTCCCGAGGTACAGACAGGGTGACATCTGTATTCCGCTCGGCGCGACACCTGCGGCGAAGCCCCTCCCCTCCGGCGCGACACCGGCGGCGAAGCCCCTCCCATCAGGCGCGACACCGGCGAAGGTTCGCCGTCGGTGCCATTTCGTGCCTTAATCCCACCCTCGGGAGTGGTCTGCATCACCGAGTCCACAAAGCACGATCCTCTGCACCACCTTGACAATCCATCTTGTCGGCCTCAGAAAACATGGGCACACCACCACACACCGTGACCCCCATCAACTGGTACAAATTATTGTGTTGCACAGCTCTCCTGAGCATAGTACGCTCTCACTCCACCATCAAGACTCCGCCTTGTGCCAAGTATAGCCAACTGAATCCAATCCACTCAGTGATGTTAAACATCTAACTCTCAGAGTCGCACAGACTCACAGTGATGGTGAGGACTTCATCACTCTACACCCTAACCCAGATGTCACCATGTATGCACCCCAATCTCGAGACCCTTTTGCACGTGAACTCGATCCCATGTGTGACTGCACTGTCTAGTATAGTAAAATATCATATCCTCTTTTGGCCCGGTTCGAGATTGTGTTTCACTCAATCTCTTGTCAAACTATCTCACCTTACCCATCTATTGTTGTTAAGATATGACCGCCTCCAGGAGTATGGCCCACTAACATTTGTCTAGGTAGCACTATGATCGTGAACTTCACTAGCTCCAACGTATCTTTCTCATACAAGAACATCATCACTAAGGACAAGTAAAAATATGTGAGTTAGGTAAAAAGTGAAACAAGTCTTCACATCTCCTCCGTCTCTGCACCAGCTGCCTCTAATTGACATAAAAACCATTTGAACATGCCTTCTGTTCACACAGATAATCACCTCCATGTAACATGTCTGCGGTTATCATGATCTCATAGAGTACCGTCTGTCATTGGTCAAACCCGCTACTGCCTCAATTCTTCGAACGTACTGTCCAGATCCATGTTCTTCCATGTCATGGTTGTCCTGCGACACGACCAGGATACCTCATTAATTCAAAGGTCAGATTTGAAAAGATGGGGAAAGAATCTAATTGTCACTCAACGCTGTCAAACCATTACTCGAATGTCCAATCCGTCGCCTACAAAACCTGCCACTTATACTATTTGTTGGGATGTAATGCAGAAACTATCTCTTATGCGCAACCAATTTAATACAGAGTATACAAGCGCATAAGTCTGAATAGGAAACAATGCACATGTAAATAATATAACTGCAATACAAAATATGAAGATATGTAACAACGTCTGTTACAAAATACACCGTGGAGGAGCCGAACTTGCTCGATCCGTGGGAGACAGAATTATCTGCACTGCAATCCACTAGCACTGCGGACGCACAAGATTTGACGGGAACCTCCTTCGTCGTCGCGGCTGCACCGCCAGAGAGAAACTCCGCCAAAGCCACTGCACCACCACAAGCTTTCGCCGCCACACCCGCACCACTAATGTTGAGCATATATATTATTCAAAACTCGATAGGCGCTCGAAAATCGCTCGAAAATTGTGTCGAATCGAAATCGATTAAAATTGATTCGACTCAATTAATTGAGTCGATTCAAATGGACTCAAATATTATTTTGAGTCGATTTTGAGTCAGCCTTGAATCGATCGAAATAAGATTAGAATAAGCTAAAATTAATTAAAAATATTATTTCTTTATTAATATATTTTTATTTTAAAATTAAAAACAATAAAATTCAAACCTAAATTAAAAAGAATGAATGGTTTAAGTTGTTCATTTGCTAAATTTATAAGTTGCATAATTTAATTTTGAGTTAACTCAGAATGAAGAGAAAAATTGCTCAAATTCAAGTCAGCTCGATTTGATTTCGAGCTGATTCGGAATCGAGCTATTTCGAGGGCTCAACTCGAAATTGAGTTCAATTTCGAGTGGAAAATTTCAATTTCAAGCCATGCAAAAACCGCTTGAACTTGACTCAATATAAGCCGTATACACCACATCATCTGCTCAAAGATCGGTAGAGATCAAGACTGACGACTATTTCTGTAAGGCCGGTGGATACGTGGAGGGTCTCACACGAGAAAAGAAAAGGAAAACTATGCTTGGCACCAACGCCTCTGCCGCTATCGCACGGTGTTGAACCAACGACAACCACCGGCGACATCCTACATAGATCTCCCACCCCTTGGGCACCAAGAGCGAGACGGTGGCGGCGACGGCGGCTCCTCCCTCCAACGCTAGCAAGGGCGACTTCCTCGCACACCAAAAGTCGTCGGTGATTATATATATATATATATATATATATATATATATATATATATATATATATATATATATATATATATATATATATATATATATATATATATATATCTTTACTACTCTAAAGGAAATATAAATGGATGAGTTCGAAATTACAATAGCCATCCGATTATGGTATGATAATATTTCTGCCGTCCGATCAAATTCAATCATGCTGCATCATCTCTCCACATTTCTATAGGTCTCCTAAACCTATAAACATACTAACTAGATTGTGTAAGATTACATTTTTGCCCCTATGAAATTCTAAAAATATGAGAAAATCACTGCCCGCAAGCCCGCTGACTCGCTGCCCGAAACCCGCCTACCCGCGAGATGTTGACCCGTTGACTGCTCCCCCGCCAGCCCGTGGACCCGCGGACCCGCCAGCCCGCCATAACTGTGTTTTCAAAAACCAATTCGGTGAAGCTATATTTAAACACCTGAAATCCGCCATTATAGGCAGTGTGGGACTAAAGGCTGGAGAGATATATATATAATTATTTATAATTATTATATTATAATTATTATATTTAATAATATTTATAATTATTATAAAGCAGGCGGGTGAACAGTGCTCCCGCAACTGTTCACCCGCCTGCTCTTTATTATTCCTTTTAATTAATTTTTTAATTATTTAAAATATAAAATCTATTTATTATTTATTTTTATTAATTGTTTTTTTATTAATTATAAAAACAGATGTTCCATACTTTTGCGAAGCCCGCCGGGAGGAGGGCGAACCCCGGCTCAAATTTATTTATTTTTATTAATTGTTTCTAAATATCAAATTTACTTTTGCGAAGCCCGCCGGGGGGCGGGCGAAGCCCGCCGTACCCCCGGCTCAAATTTATTTATTTTTATTAATTGTTTCTAAATATCAAATTTCCTTTTGCGAAGCCCGCCGGGGGGCGGGCGAAGCCCGCCGTACCCCCGGCTCAAATTTATTTATTTTTATTAATTGTTTCTAAATATCAAATTTCCTTTTGCGAAGCCCGCCGGGGGCGGGCGAAGCCCGCCGGGGGGCGGGCGAACCCCGCCGGGGGGCGGGCGAACCCCGCCGTCACCGGCCAGGTACTGTGGCGCGTAGCCATCGGGCCGGAGGCCCGTACCTGGCCGGTGACGGCGGGGTTCGCCCGCCCCCCGGCGGGGTTCGCCCGCCCCCCGGCGGGCTTCGCCCGCCCCCGGCGGGCTTCGCAAAAGGAAATTTGATATTTAGAAACAATTAATAAAAATAAATAAATTTGAGCCGGGGGTACGGCGGGCTTCGTCCGCCCCCCGGCGGGCTTCGCAAAAGGAAATTTGATATTTAGAAACAATTAATAAAAATAAATAAATTTGAGCCGGGGGTACGGCGGGCTTCGCCCGCCCGCCCCCCGGCGGGCTTCGCAAAAGTAAATTTGATATTTAGAAACAATTAATAAAAATAAATAAATTTGAGCCGGGGTTCGCCCTCCTCCCGGCGGGCTTCGCAAAAGTATCGAACATCTGTTTTTTATAATTAATAAAAAAACAATTAATAAAAATAAATAATAAATAGATTTTATATTTTAAATAATTAAAAAATTAATTAAAAGGAATAATAAAGAGCAGGCGGGTGAACAGTTGCGGGAGCACTGTTCACCCGCCTGCTTTATAATAATTATAAATATTATTAAATATAATAATTATAATATAATAATTATAAATAATTATATATATATATATATCTCCAGCCTTTAGTCCCACACTGCCTATAATGGCGGATTTCAGGTGTTTAAATATAGCTTCACCGAATTGGTTTTTGAAAACACAGTTATGGCGGGCTGGCGGGTCCGCGGGTCCACGGGCTGGCGGGCGAGCAGTCAACGGGTCAACATCTCGCGGGTAGGCGGGTTTCGGGCAGCGAGTCAGCGGGCTTGCGGGCAGTGATTTTCTCTTATTTTTAGAATTTCATAGGGGCAAAAATGTAATCTTACACAATCTAGTTAGTAGGTTTATAGGTTTAGGAGACCTATAGAAATGTGGAGAGATGATGCAGCATGATTGAATTTGATCGGACGGCAGAAATATTATCATACCATAATCGGATGGCTATTGTAATTTCGAACTCATCCATTTATATTTCCTTTAGAGTAGTAAAGATATATATATATATATATATATATATATATATATATATATATATATATATATATATATATATATATATATATATATATATATTGAAGGCACAATAAATATTGAATATTGATTATTGGATCATGTGAGAGAGAGCATGAGAGGGGAAAGAGTAGGGAGGAGGGAGAAGGAGAGAGAGGTGGCGTAGGGAAGGGGAGAGAGAGGAAGTGATTTTAATGAAGAAAGAGAGATGGAGAGAGAGGGGCGGGAGAGAGGAGGGTGAGAGAGGGGGGAGTGATAAAAAGAAAGATGGAGAGATAAATTAATTTTTTATATTAAAATTTGCAAAAATTTATAAATAAAAATATGAATAGTAATTTATACTTTTTGTGTTCATTTTAAGTATTAATATATACATATTTTTTAAAAAAAAAAAATCGGGTGTGTGCGCAGCCCGCAGCGATGCGTCGAGCATGGGCGAAGCTCGTGCAAAGGTGGGCGAACCCCGCCTGCATGCGGCCGAAGTCCGCCCGAGAGCATCGAGCACGAGCGTCGCCCGTGCGAAGATGTTTGTGGGTGTGGTCCGGGGGGCATTCGGCGGGGGTGAGACATTTGTCGCTGGCGGGGGAAGACATTTGTCGCGGGGGGCGACATTTGTCCCGGGGGGTGACATTTGTCGCGGGGGCCGATATTTGTGTCTGGGGGGAGACATTTGTCGTGGGAGGCGACAATTTCCGTGGGGTGTTATTTGTTAGAATGTGTGGTTGCAGGAAACTCAGTGGGCCCCCCGACCCTACGTGAGTGCTATGACATAGACCTCTGTCTCTATGTGAATGATGTGACATGGGCCTTCGGCCCTACGTGAGTGCAAAGGCACGGACCTCCGACACTATATGAGTGTCTTCCCAAAAAAATTAATATACATATATATATATACTGCAACATATTTCTTTATATGTAGTATATATATACCAATTGTGATCATGTCCGGGCTCTTCCCCTATCCCAAATTATGTTTGTGAGCGGACTTCACCCCTATCATATATTGTAACATAACTGCTCCTCGCCCCTATGCCTAAGATGAACTACATGCCCCTATCCCTAAACCCTAAATTCATATTGGGTGTTTAAAGTACTATTCTAAACAATAAACAATAATATGCAACCTAGAGACGAACGGAAGTTGGAAATGTTGTAAAATAACAAAAAATAATAAGAGAACTTGTATTTGCAAATAGCATGCATAATAAACAAAGTAAGAAGAATAAAATATTTATATATATGTAATTATTTCAAATGATTTTTGAATATTGGCTTGGCGTAAGTCCATTTTATAGAAGATTCTTAGCATGTGGTGAGCTTGAGAAACATAATCCCTATAACATGAGCACGATAAACATGAACCATATAAACCCTATAAATAGAAAATGGAAACCTAAAATGGCTATATAACAAATCAAATAAAAAGAGAGTGGGAACTCGAAAAGTACATTGCATGACCAACAACATTGCTATATTTTTCCTCTTTTTTACTTCAAGAACAAGGATAAAATCAAAGTTAAAAGAAATACGATTAAACAAAAAATATCAAATGGTTTGAAATTAGGTGCATTTTCTGAAACCTGGCGGGTTGATTACAGTCAAGCATACATTCTCAACACAACTAAGGCTTAAGTGAGCTCCTTTCCCAATATTATATCGACTATCATCCTGACATAATAAATGAAAATCATCTTTAGAATTTTGTAAAACCTAAAATGTAAATGGTCTTGATGGTCGTTTGCAGTGGTCCACCGTGATTGTTTGCAGAGCTGGGAGAGAAAGGGGCGCAATGAAGAGGACGTTAATAGCTACCGATTAGGTAGAGCATTCTTTGCGGCCTTTTCACAAAGTGCAAGCAAGGAGGCAAGATGGTCATCTCGATGGAGATGATGTAAACCAATCGAGGCTGAGGTGTGTGAAGCTCCGGCTGTGGAGGAGAAGATGAGAAGCAAGGCTCTACCATGAACGGAGGGAATGAAAAGGAATATATTACCTGTTCTTGATTTCCTCGATATTGTTGTGGTATCAGCTCCCTTTATGTGTGACCGTCAGTCATTCTGCCCCTTTTCTTTCGACCCCATGAAACCCTTGGCAAAGAGGGAAAACATGCTATTCTTCATAAGGAAGCGACGGGAAGAGGCGACAGGCTTCATCGAAGAGTCGTGGTTGCGGGCATCAGAGCCAGAGAGTTTGTGGAAGCGACAACATGAGGAGATCGCGATGATTTAGAGGAAGCGAGTGGGTGAAAGAGAATCAGTAACAAACCACGATTCTTGAAACAATCTAGCACGTTTAATGGCGATAGGAATTAATGGAGCGCTGGAAGGATTGGAAGTCCTAGAGGCGAACGATGGTAAAGAATGTTGGGGAGTGAATCCCAAGGGCAGAGGAAATAAATCGGGATTTAGGAGTGAGAAGGTGAGATGCTATAATCAGAATCGTGATTTGATATTGAGATCGAACGGTGGAGGCATTTTTAATGTCTTATTTGTCTAACCTAATTACCTAGCCATGATATTTCTTTTTAATATAATGTAGATGTAGATGTAGATGTAGATGTAGATATAGATATAGATAAAGAGAGAAAGAGACAATGGTTGTTGTCATATTTGACGCGCCATTAATAGAGTTGATACGCGCCATTAATAGAGTTGATACGAATTCCCTTTTTTGGGAGAAAACTGAATTCGGATCCGAATCAAATACAACACGATGTGTAACAAGAATGAAATCAAAACGGGGACCTAAATAGTCCCACCGGTCTGATTCCCTACAATTTGAAATCAGATTGGAGTCAAAACGGTGTCCCAAACAGGAAAATTATTTAGGTACTTGTAACACACGGTGATCACAAATGATCACCGTACGGGATAAAATACTGTCCTATGATCCGCGATCCAGTGATAAAGATTGTGTTCGAAAATTTATGTGTAATACAGTTGTGCTTAAATGTAATCATATTTTTTATCAATCACACGTAAAAAGTCTTGCTTGCAGAAAATAACAATGGATGATCTTAAAGATGGCCTAAAAGGGGTCCGGGGGTGGTGCAGTGCAGGAAATGCACTGCACCGTGCAGTGCGCGAGATCTGACCGGTGCGAGTGTATCTCAGCTCGCGCGGAGATGCGTGCACGCTTTGATCTCTCACGCACTGCTTTGAGATATGTGCACTGAGATGTGCACGCATCTCAGCGCACTCACATCCATTAGATCGCACTTTATGGTAAACTGCAGCGGATCTCGTCCATCCGATTTCCTGCACTTTACCTCTCCCGGACCCGCCTAAAAGCTATGAGTGCATGTTTAATTTAATGTTCTCGACTAGACTGATTCGACCTCTAACGGTCCAATTGGTTCATTATTCAACATACAACATAGTGACAGCCCAAAGTTATGTTATTCATCTACTCATTTTCAGAATGTCAATGCTCTCCAAAGTCCAACAGCTCTTCTAAATATAAGTTTTTTTGTGTGTGGAGTTTTGTTAACTTCTTTTTTATTCACTACAGTTTTCTACAATCATTATTGGCTTCCATTTATACCTATACTGGTAAGTCTTACATACATACATACATACATACATATAAGATACATATATGTATATATAATGCTCATTTAGGCATGTTTTCTTTTCTTCTATTAATGAAGAAAATTAACAGCTGATTATTTTGTATAATTGCAGGTGCTATTGGCCATAGGAACAAAATTAGAAGTGATAATAACAAAAACGTGCTTAAAAAGCAGTAAACACAAAGTCATCGTCCCCGGAGATCAAGTTTATGTGAACCCAAATGACAATCTCTTTTGGTTTGGACGGCCAAGATGGCTTCTTCATGCCATTCATTTCATTTTAATTCAGGTACGTAGTTCTTAAATTACACACACACACGGGTGCCTGATATGGGGCTCTGCCCATACGGCCAAGCGCGACAGTATCCGGTCGGCGACGGCGTGTTTCCAGGCGTGCTTTGTCCGCCTTCGCACGGACTCTGCCCAAAAAAATAACTCCCTCATAAAGTCATAATTAATATATTTGATAAGAAAATAATTAAAAGAGATGATAATAATAGTAAGTAGTGACTGTAGACCGGTGACTTAATATGTATAATATTAAGTAGTGACTGTACGCCGACAGCTTAGGCTTCGTTAATTTGTTTTGGCATTTTCGCCGGGCGTTTGGAGGAAACGCCGTCGGACGGTGAGTAAACAAACGGGGCGCCGACGGCCTTTGCTCCGTTTGCACCCGCCGTAAGAAGAAAAAGCCCTTCAAACGCAGCTTTTCCAACCCCTCCCCCCCCCCCCCCCCTCCAATTACAACTCTCCATTTCAACCCGCCGGGAACAAACGCTGTCGTACCAAATGAAGCCTTAATCAAGAATATATTATATATTTGTATATAATATATTAAATTAATATATATATATATATCTTTACTACATTAAAAAGAAGTATCAATTACATGTCCATGGCAAGGTAAAAGAGACATTGGATTAATCACGACCGTTGAATATAAACCAAACATTTGACCGTAACCATTGATCGCAACTATGAATCAGGACCGTTTATATTTTTTCTTAGGTCTCCTAAACCTATATAGGGTCTCTCAAATTTATATTTTTATAGGGCACCCTACAACCCATCAGCTCAGCCCAAAATCTTGCAAATGCAAGCCAATCAAGTTTCGGCCCGCACGCCCGCCAGTCGAAACCCACAGCCCAGCCAATTTCGGCCCACCCGCCAGCCCAGCACCCCAACTTATCATCCAAAAGAGATCAACCTATATAAGGCCGAAACATCTCACTGAACTGCCGGTGTGGGACTAAATCCCGCCTGGGATTAATCCCCAGGCGGGATTACTTAGGCGGGATTAATCCCGCCTAAGAAGGCGGGATTAAATTAATCCCGCCTGCTTAGGCGGGATTAAATCCCGCCTAAGTATAGGCGGGATTTAATCCCGCCTTTTTTTAAATAATTTTAAAATATTTTAAAATACTTTAAAATATTATATTTTTTAAATACTTTTAAAAAATAATTAAATATTATATTTTAAAATATTTAAAAAATATAATTAAATATTACATTTTTAAATATATTTTTAAATATAATTAAATATTATATTTTTAAAATATTTTTTGCGGGGCGGGCGCAATATTAAATTTTTTAAATCCCGCTGGGGGGCGGGCGACGCCCGATGGGGGCCCGGGCCTACGGCCCGATGGCGCGTGGCCACGCGTAGGCCCGTGCCTGTCACTCTCTCTCTCTCTCTCTCTCTCTCTCTCTAGTACTGTTGTTTATGATGCCGGCCGCCGCTTGACCGGTTCAGTTTGTTTAGGAGGGACGGGCTACGAGTCGCCCCTACGCCGATGGCCCAGCGGGACGGCGGGCTTTCCGCCCCCCTGCGGGCGTCGCCCGCCCCCCAGCGGGAAAAATTTAATATTGCACCCGCCCCGCAAAAAATATTTAAAAAATATAATATTTAATTATATTTAAAAATATATTTAAAATGTAATATTTAATTATATTTTTTAAATATTTTAAAAATATAATATTTAATTATATTTTAAAAGTATTTAAAAAATATAATATTTTAAAATATTTTAAAAATATTTTAAAATTATTTAAAAAAAGGCGGGATTAAATCCCGCCTAAGTATAGGCGGGATTACGCCTAACTTAGGGATTTAATCCCGCCTAACTTAGGCGGATTTAATCCCGCCTAAACAGGCGGGATTAATCCCCTCCTGTTTAGGCGGGATTAAATCCCGCCTATACTTAGGCGGGATTTAATCCCGCCTAAGCAGGCGGGATTAATCCCGCCTAAGTAATCTCGCCTGGGGATTAATCCCAGGCGGGATGTAGTCTCACACCTGCAGTTCGGTGGGATGTTTCGGCCTTATATAGGTTGATCTCTTTTAGATGATAAGTTGGGGTGCTGGGCTGGCGGGTGGGCCGAAATTGGCTGGGCTGTGGGTTTCGACTGGCGGGCGTGCGGGCCGAAACTTGATTGGCTTGCATTTGCAAGATTTTGGGCTGAGCTGATGGGTTGTAGGGTGCCCTATAAAAAATATAAATTTGAGAGGTTTAGGAGACCTAAGAAAAAATATGAACGGTCCTGATTCATTGTTGCGATCAACGGTTGCGGTCAAATGTTTGGTTTATATTCAACGGTCGTGATTAATCCAATGTCTCTTTTACCTTGCCATGGACATGTAATTGATACTTCTTTTTAATGTAGTAAAGATATATATATATATATATATATATATATATATATATATATATATATATATATATATATATATTGATTTGCACAGAAAAAAAAATCGCGATATATATATTGATTTGCACAGAAAAAAAATCGCGATCAATAACACAACCTAATAAGAAAATCGGGAAAGAAGAACGAGCGGAAGAGGGAGCGGCGGCATCGGAGCGGTGGCCTCGGGAGATTCTCCGATCAAGCGGCGACATCAAGGAGGAGGAAGGGCAGCGGCTTCGGGAGAAGATCCGGCAGCGGCATCGGGCAAAGGAGGAGCGGCGGCTTCGGGTGCAGCGATCGAGCGCGGTTCGGGGGTTTCTTCTCCGACCAAGATCGAGCGACGGTGGGCTCTTCTCCTCCGGCGACAGCGGCGCAACGGCAAGCCCGGTCTATGGCTTCTTCTCCGGCGACAGCGGCGTAGCGGCAAGCCCGGTATAGGGCTTCTTCTCCGGCGACAGCGGCGCAGCGGCAAGCCAGGTCTAGGGCTTCTTCTCCGGCGACATCGACAGCAGGAGATCGGCCCGATCTAGGGCTACGTAGGTCCGGCGATCCTTGGGATCCGGCGGTGGCAAGATCGGGCAGAGGTGGCTTCTTCTCCGGCGATTTCAGCAAGGTTTCTTGGATACCAAATCTGGGCTTAGTTCTTCTCCGGCGATCTAGCGGCGGCGGCAACTCCGACGGTGAAAGAGGGCATAAGGCTGCGGTTCCTTCATCTTGAAGAGGGCAGCGGCTTTCTTGGTCGGAGGGCAGCGGCGTGTGGCGGAGGGATAATCGGGTTACCCGATTTTGGGCACCAGCGACGCATCGAGTTCAACTCCGGCGTTTTACGGCGGCTTGGTCGGCTGTATCCAGGGAGGAGCGGCGGTGGCTGGGTGCAGATTCCTCCGGCGACGATCAGATTCAGTTCCAGGCTCCGATTGGCCATTTCTTGCGGTCGTCATAGGGGAGTTTTCTTCCCTCTCTCTTGTTTTTTGTTGTTCTTTCATTCCTATTCTAGGTTAGTGTCGATCCTTTGCGGATCGTTGAGTGCCTGTGTTGTAATCAAATATTTTTTTATTAGTGGATCCGGCGCGCTCTCCCCGTAGATGTAGGAGCCTAACTCCGAACCACGTATATCTCTTGTCGTCTGTGTTTTTCTGTGTTTTGGAAACTCGAACTGTTTCTTAGATTGGTGCGTGCCACTATTTGCTCAAAAATACGCTTCTGTTGATATTGTCCGCGATGAGTTCCGTAGTGCCAATTGCACAACAATTGGTATCAGAGGGAGGTTCGACCTTCGGACCAGTGAGCAAATTCAATGGCGGCCAAATTCGAGGTTCCAAAATACAATGGGCGGATCGATTTCGGTCTTTGGAAAAAGCGCATAACGGCCGTACTCGTTCAGCAGAGTCTTCACATGGCACTCCTTGGAAAGGAGAAGGCTAAGGTGAAAGACGACGACAAGTGGGATGAGCTGGACCTCAAGGCCATCAGCACCATACAGCTATGTTTGGCAGACGAGGTCATGTACAACGTAGTCGAGGCGGAAACTACGGTGGACTTGTGGAGGAAGCTCGAGGAGCTCTACATGTCCAGGTAGCTCACGAACAAGTTGTACGTGAAGAAGCAGTTGTACATCTTGAGGATGTCCGAGGGAACGCAGTTGTTGGACCATATGAATGTGTTCAACAAGCTGGTATCCCAGCTGCGGAGTATGGATGTTGAAGGTCGAGGAGGAAGACCAGGCTCTTCTCCTCTTGTCCTCACTCCCGAGGTCGTTCGATCATTTAGTCACCACCATCTTGTATGGGAAGGATACCCTTAAGATGGAGGAAGTGGTGACGATGCTTCTTTCTAATGAGAAGAGGAGCAGTTCCGGATCGAGTGCGAGCGAGGGTCTGCTCGTGAAGAGCAGAGACCCATCCCGAGAAAGATCGAGAGGGGGAGGCAAGGAGGATGATCGACCTAAGTCCAGGGGTAGGTATTATTACTGCAAGGAGGAGGGGCATTGGAAGGCCAACTGCACAGTGAGGAAACTCAAGGGCAAAGGATCTGTGCCTCAGCAAGCTGCAGTGGCATCCGAGTGAGTGAGGGATGATGACGTTCTACACGTTTCACAAAGTCGTGACGTGGTCGGGACCACAGATTCCTGGATCATGGATATATGATGTTCGTTCCACATGTGCCCGAACATTGAATGGTTCTCTATTATTAGGCACTGTGGAGGTGGTCATGTTCGGATGGGGAACTGGTCAAAGTGCGAGATATCTGGAGTCGGGAGCATCAGGATTAGGATGTTCGATAGAGTGGTTAGGATCCTCACCGACGCTCGGTATGTGCCCGAGTTGAGGAAGAGCTTGCTTTCTCTAGGCACTCTAGAGGCTGCCGGGTATTCTTATACCAGTAGCAACGGGTATTTGGAGGTCAGGAGAGGCGCACAGACAGTCTTGAGAGGAGAGCGTTCTGGATCGCTCTATAGACTGATTGGCACCACGATTGCCAGGGAAAATGCGAGGAGAGAGGTCAGACCGTCTATCGAGCTATAGGATACGGTAGCGTATGCATTTCAGGCGATCTCCTTAGATTGTGATTCCTTCGATAGAGCTTTAGAGAGCAGAGACCGTTCTCAGCGAGAAGCTCGGAAGGACCAGCGGAGGAGCAGGGCAGGATTCATGGCAAGGGCGTATGCACTGAGAGAGGACCTTGGCGGAGGTAGAATTTTCGCAGTCGTAGAGGAGACGGGTAGAGAGTCATCTCAGGAGTACCTAGACACCGTGAGAGGAGCCATCAGTCTCAGAGGTCTCACCGAGGAACTTAGGATCACTCAGGAGAAGGTGGAGTTTCACAGTGAGAGTTCGAGTGCGATTCGTCTTGCAGTAGACTCGGTCTATCGTGCAAGGACAAAGCACGTCGACGTGCGTCACCGGGAGTTGAGGGAGTTCGCTCGAGGTGGAGGCGTGATGTTGCGGGAGATTCCTACGGAGGAATGCGTTGCGAGCATGCGTGAGAAATCAGTGAGGCGAGTCAAGTTTGACTTGACTCAGACTGATGCATGTTGATCGTGCTGGCCCCAGGGAGTGGGGGCTTGTAGTCGCCAGTAGGGATCTGTGTGTTATAGGCGGTTTTAGTGTTCGTGGAGCATCAAGGTGGAGATTGTTGTTTTTGATGCTCCAAGGAGGACCGGTTCAGTTTGTTTACTCCTATATATATATATATATATATATATATATATATATATATTGATTTGCATTGAAAAAATCGTGATCAATAACACAACCTAATCAGAAAATCGGGAAAGAAGAACGAGCGGAAGAGGGAGCGGCGGCATCGGAGCGATGGCCTCGGGAGATTCTCCGATCAAGCGGCGACATCAAGGAGGAAGAAGGGCAACGGCTTCGGGAGAAGATCCGGCAGCGGCATCGGGCGAAGGAGGAGCGGTGGCTTCGGGTGCAGCGATCGAGCGCGGTTCGGGGGTTTCTTCTCCGACCAAGATCGAGCGACGGCGGGCTCTTCTCCTCCGGCGACAGCGGCGCAGCGGCAAGCCCGGTCTAGGGCTTCTTCTCCGGTGACAGCGGCGCAGCGGCAAGCCCGATTTAAGGCTTCTTATCCGGCGACAGCGGCGCAGCGGCAAGCCCGGTCTAGGGCTTCTTCTCCAGCGACAGCGATAGCAGGAGATCGGCCCGATCTAGGGCTACGTAGGTCCGGCGATCCTTGGGATCCGGCGGTGGCAAGGTCGGGCAGAGGTGGCTTCTTCTCCGGCGATTTCAGCAAGGTTTCTTGGATACCATATCTGGGCTTAGTTCATCTCCGGCGATCGAGAGGCGGAGGCAACTCCGGCGGTGAAAGAGGGCATAAGGCTGCGGTTCCTTCATCTTGAAGAGGGCAACGACTTTCTTGGCCGGAGCGCGGCGGCGTGTGGCGGAGGGATAATCGGGTTACCCGATTTTGGGCACCAGCGGCGCATCGAGTTTATCTCCGGCGTTTTACGGCGGCTTGGCCGGCTGTATCCAGGGAGGAGAGGGGGCTCACGGCGGTGGCTGGGTGCAGATTCCTCCGACGGCGATCAGATTCAGTTCTAGGCTCCGATTGGCCATTTCTTGCGGCCGGCATAGGGGAGTTTTCTTCCCTCTCTCTTGTTTTTTGTTGTTCTTTCATTCCTATTCTAGGTTATTGTCGATCCTTTGCGGATCTTTGAGTGCTTGTGTTGTAATCATATATTTTTTGATTAGTGGATCTGGCGCTCTCTCCCCGTGGATGTAGGAGCTTAACTCTGAACCACGTAAATCTCTTGTGTTTGTGGTGTTTTGGAATCTTGTACCTTTGTTTGTTTGGCGCGCGCCATTATTTGCTCATAATTTGTTGTTGTTGCTATTGTCCACGACGAGTTCCGTACTCGCGGGCCGGTGCCAATTGCACAACACTCCACATCTCTATTCTCTCTCTCAATATCTCCCCGCCTCTATCCCCTCCATCTCTATCTCTCTCTTCTATCCCTCTGTCTTTCATCTGCCATGAGGTGACAAAAATAACTCTCTCTCCTCCATCTCTTTCTCTCTCTATCTGGAATATATAATAATATATCTATTTTTTCCCTCTCTTTTCTCTCTTGGATATATTAAAAGGACTCACCCTCCTGACTCTGGCCGCCCTCTCTCCCCAACTCCTATCCCATTCTTTCTCTCTCTCCCTCTCCTCCATCTATACCTCTCTCCCTCCCTTTTCTCTCTCTTAGATATATTAAAAGGACTCACCCGCTTGACTCCTGCCCCCCCCCCCACTCTTATATCTCTTTCTTTCTCTCTCCTCTCTTTCTCTCTCTCAGATGTCTCTAACTTCGCCCGGACCCCGCGGGCTTCGCCCGCCACATGTAAATTTAATCACAAATTTTAAAATGATTTCATTAATAATGTTAGTGGGCTCGAAGCATCCTGTGTGGCCGTTAAGTTTGGAACGATCTCCATGTTGCCCCCAGTAGGGGTATTTATAGGCATAACCATAAATCCCCGATGATGGGTTATTGGATGTCTAACAGATCCAATCGAACACAATATGAACTCGTTACCATTATTAAATATATCTCAATAATCTCATCATATATTGTATATAATGATAGCACATAACAGGTCACTTAAAATTAAGAGTTGATAACGACAAAAACATGATTTTTTCAGAAACACAAACATGAGTTTTAGAATACAGATAAATCTAAACTAAAATAAAGGGTCCCACATAAAGCAACAAATAAAACTAAAAACTCAAACTGATGACCGATCTATGATCTACGCAAATAGCAGATCATCATCATCCAAGTCGAAATCAACTGTCTCTCCTACATTCTCCATTTGATCTGCAAACAGTTACAATAAGAATGTCATGAGATAAATTTCTATGAATTCAAACATTTGCTATCAGAAGTAACGTGATTAGTTATAGCAGTAAAAGAACGTAATACTCTAACTAGGAAGAAATAATCACAAATCAGCATCTCTATCTAATTTACAAAAAATAGGAAATTGATTTCAAATAATCAAATCATGTTTTTTCGATTATTAAAATTATTATTAGCTGTTTCATAATTGTGTTATACCATCATGTTTGGAATGATACAACAAGATGTGACTATCATATCATCAAATTTAGAATGATATAACTAATAATCATAATATCCGGTCACATATCAGCAACTTCAGTATTCCTTTTTGGAATCATACCCAAATCAGCCTTTGAATAAAATAATTGCGTAAGTCATCAAGTTTGAAATGATTGACAACTATTCATCTCTAGCTTTCATCAGATAGCATCTGAAATACTTCAGTGTACTTAACTCTAGATGCTTGAATGTAAGCAGACTACGGTTCTAAAATTTAAAACATAAGCAAGGTATTAAGTCCTACTAAATGAACTTTAATCACATCTCCCCCGATGTTTTAGTTGTTAGAACCTTACATAATCTCTTGGTAAGGACATCTACTACATTATCTTTTGATCTCACATCTAAAAGGGATATTATCCCCTAACTAGTGAGATAAGTCAGCTAGGCATGTTTCATCCTAAGCTGTCTTGGCTTTCCAGTGAACAATGTATTTGTAGCAATGGTGTTTGTGACTTGATTGTCACAATATATTGAAATATAGTGCATTTTCAGACTAGTCATTGGAATGTCCATTATCAGATCTCTTATCCACTCTGTTTCTTCTCCTGCTGAAGAGATAACATAGAGTTCTGATTCCATAGAGGATAGTACAATGCACGTCTGCCTCTTTGACTTCAAAGATATTGTTGCTCCTTCTAGTGTAAGCACAAAACCACTAGTAGATCTACTATCAATAATTTCTGAGCACTAGGAGATGTTAGAATACACCTTAAGCACAGGAGGAGTCCACTGTATCATAAAGCATACTTGTTAGTGTACTTTAAGTATCGCATTAGCCTTTCTAAGGAATCCTAGTGGTCCTTCCCATGGTTACTTGTGAATCTACTTAACATGTCGACCGTAAGGCTATGTCAGGTCTAGTGCAGGTTGTAGCATAAATGAGACTTCATATGAGTTTGGAGTAATCCAACTATCTAATAGATGAAATTTCCTTCGGTTTCAGTTTATTATTGTAGTCGTGTGGAATCTCAATCTTTTTGATATTATCGTAACCTCACTTCTCAAGCAGATTCCTAACATAGTGACTCTGACTTATGATAATACTCTTTTCAGTGAAGTTCACTTCCATTTCTAGGATGGTTTTCACCACACATAAGTCTGTCATGTCAAACTTTGTCGTCAATGCAACTTTCACATCTTCCATCTCAGACTGATCAGTACCTAAAATTATCATATCATCAACATACAAGCATATAATTGCAACTTTATTTGAACTTGTTCTTACGTACAGACATTTATTTGATAGACTAGATTTAAAACCCATGTCTTTAACACAAGTGTCAAATTTCTCGTGTCACAATTTAGGTATTTGCTTCAATCCATAGAGTGACTTAATCAACTTACAAACCTTATTTTTTAGACCTTCTATGACAAACCCTTCAGGTTGGTACATATAGATCTCCTCAGTCAGATCTTCATTAAGAAATGTAATCTTGACATCCAACTAATGAACGATTAAATGTTCAATAGATGTTAACGCGAGAAGAATTCTAATTGTCACAATGTGACAAACAAGTGAGTTTATATCAAAATAGTTTATACCACTCATTTGAGTGAAGTCTTTTGCAACTAGATGTGCTTTGTATTTGATGATACTCCCATCAGAATTGAGGTTCTTTTTTCTTGACCCACTTACTATCAATAGTTCTAGCCCCATTGGTGATGCAGTGGCCTGGCTCTCATACGGTGGCCCACTGCCGGGCTGCAGCCCAAGCACCCCACCCATGACCGCACCTATTCTCAGCACGGCGGGATGTTGAGGCGGGATCTCGAACCCACAACCCCTTTGATAAAGATCTTTCCTAACAGCTCTCATCACCAACTGAGCTGCAGCTCAGTTGGTGATGAGAGCTGTTAGGAAAGCTCTTTATCAAGGTCAGCTCAGTTGGTGATGAGAGCTGTTAGGAAAGATCTTTATCAAGGGCGTTGTGGGTTCGAGACCCCGCCTCAACATCCCGCCGTACTGAGAATAGGTGCGGTCATGGGTCTTGGGCTGCAGCCCGGCAGTGGGCCACCGTATGAGAGCCAGGCCACTGCATCAATTGGGTAAATCAACTAAGGTCCAAGTGTGGTTTTGTAGGAGATAGTTCATCTCATCATCTATGATTTCTTTCCATAATAGAGAATACCTAGATCGCATCGCTTTCTTATAAGTAAATGGATCAGCTTCAACTTGGTAAATCACAAAAACTGTATCGAAGCTTTTATGAATTTTTTCTCTATTAGATAACCTTTTAAATGTTAAATCACTAGTGTCTATGGGCTCAGTGTCAGATATCCTTAGTTCTGGATCAACGACAGTCACAGTACTAGAAGCTGGCAGGCCTAGAAGCTTTACGTTTCTATCTTTAAGGAACTTATCCTAAAAAAAACTACATCTCTAGATTCTATTACAGTATTAGTTGAGAGATCTATAAATCTGTTTGCAGCACTATCCTTTGCATATTTTAGATAGACGTATGTGTTCGGCCTAGGTCCAATCTTAGCTCTCCTAGAGTCAGGTATCCTAACATAAGCGATACAACCATAACTTTTAATATTATTAAATCTAGGAGGTCACTCAAACCAAAACTCATAGAGTGTATGTTTCAACTTAGCATGGGGAACTTTATTAAGAATGCGATTTGACGTGAGGATAATTTTACCCCAATAGGTCGTAGGTATGTCAGTAGTTAAAAACATAGAATTCAATATTTCTGTTAAAGTCCTATTTTTTCTCTCGACGATACCATTGGATTGTGGTGAATACAGAGAAGTGGTTTTAGGAATTATGTCATTGCTGGCAAGAAAATCTCTAAACTCTCCTGAGATATATTCACCTCTTCTATCACTTCATAGCCTTTTTATTTTCATGTCAAGTTGATTTTCAACCCTATTTTTGAATATGCGAAATTTTTCAAAAGCTTCATCTTTATATTTAAGAAGATAAATGTGACTGAATCTAGAGTAGTCGTCGATAAAAGTTATCAAATACTTTCAACCTTCTCTTGTGATAAAACTTTGTAGTCACATATGTCAGAATATATTAACTCTAGTAATTGTGTGATCCTAGAAACATGACTAAAATTATTCTAGTTATCTTTGTCTGAGCACAAATTTAACATTTGTCAAATTTGATTGTTGTTTCTAGGGAAATATTATGAGTATTAGCTTGCAATAGTAGTTTTATATAGTTCACGTGTCCTAGTGTTTCATATAAAATCTTAGGATCTATCAAATTTGAACTAACTTGGATTACTACTTCGTTAGTTAGACTCAACATATACATCCCAATAACGACATAAGCATAACCAAAATAATACGAGTGAACCATTAAGTTACTCCACTACCACTAATGTTAAATGACATACCAACATCACATAACATGCTAATTAAAATTAAATTAGTAGCTAATATAGGTACAAATTTAACATTTTTCAAAATTAAACACATATTTGAGGAAAGTAGCAGAGTTGTATTTCTCACCTTCAGCACGCCAGCTACTCCACCATTTGCAATAGTGATAGTCTCTTTTACTATAGTAACATCCTCCAAAAGCGCTGAATCATTACAAACATGGCAGGTAGCACCTGAATCGAGCCACCACCTTATACTGGCCTTCCTATTGCCAACCATCGCAACAAAGCCAACAGACGCGATCTGATAAACTATATTTGCTTTATTATCATGCTTTGGTGTACTGGATTCACCCCTTTTTGATTGTTTGCACTCGGAACCACAGTGACCCCACTTATTGCAGGGTTAGCACTTGCCTTTAAATTTCTTAGTCTTCCTGTTAGTGTTAGTAACTGCGGGTTCACTAGCGGGTGGTCTAGTCTTTTCAGGCTTAGACTTATGGTTAGGTGCGTGATCATGTTAGCAGCAGAGATCTGCTTGCTAATCGTCTCCATAGCATGTCTAGTCTGGTTCTCATACTCAATACAAATGAAGCGCTTGTGATCTTTCAGACTGACCTATGTTTTCTTCTAATACATCTCAGTCTTGAAGGAGTACCATGCTGATGGTAGCTTGAAAATTATGGCTCCTACAACAAACCTATCTGGCAGAGGGATGTTCTCACTATTCAGCTTGTCCACGAGAGTTTTAAAATTTGCAACCTAAGGAAGTATCTCTTTGTCTTCAGTGAAAGTGAAGGCCATGAACTTGTCCACCAAGTGCATCTTGGACATGTTCTCTTCCTCTCTGAACTGCTCCTCCAGTGCATCCCAAATCTCGTTTGCAGTTTTCATCTTATTATACGTCTCTACTAGTCTATTGGAGAGACAATTAAGGAGGTAATCATGACAGAAATCTTCATCGTTGATCAAGTGATCCTCATCCTCTCCTCCTCTAAAAACTCAAAATTGGACTGCATTGTGTAAAAGATATTCAAGTATTTCATACTGAACTGCGTGTTCCGCTTCCATGCACTAAATTCTGAGTTGGAAAATTTCTCCAACTTGATCATCGGCACATGAGATGAGAAGTTGCTTCCCTTCGACAGTGTGGGTTCCTTCCAAGAAACCTGAAGCTCCACTAGCAACCTAAAACATGTGAAGTAAAACAAGAAAGAGATCACCTGAGCGTGTTGACGACCAATTCTTCAGATCCAATTTAGAAATTTGTTTGTTCCTTCCTCTCCGGTCGAGTAATCTCCATAGACTAGATCTCAATGGTGAAGAATAAATTCAGCAATATAGAATCTTTTGAGATTTTCAGAGAATCACTTTTCTTTCGGCACCAACAAGATTTCTCTTAGATCAATGGGATTTGGAATTTGCACAATAGGAGTACTGGTTCCAGACAAACAAAATAGGATTCTATCAGATATTTCAACAAAATTTCAAGCAGAAATCCGACGATGTAAGGACTGGTTCTGCATAGTTGAGAGCACCAGGAAAGGGGATACTCCAAGAGCTTTCCTAGGCATTGTACAACAATGGGAACAATGTTCTCTTCCCAATCTGAAACTAAAGAGCAGAGATCTGCCTTGATCGACTGGTGTAAATCTGCGAATTCCTTTTCTCTTTACTTCGGCGAGCAAGAAAACAAAAAATCAACTATGCATGACAATCGACTCTCCTTCTCGATCGACCAAAACACGACCGGATTAACCATTTCTTCTTCCAAAATAGTGACGGAAATAGGTTGTCACTTCTCCCTTACAAGCACCGTGGGATGGGGGCAATAAACATGAGAAAATGGCGAGATCGGGAAAGAACTGAGCGACGGGATTCTTCCTCGCGGTGGAATCCTTGCAGGCGGCGGGATTCGTTATCTTCTTCGATCTTAGTGATGCGCAAACGACGAAGATAAAATCGCGACCGTGCCCTAGATCCGGCGGAATCGTGTTTCGGCGCGCGAGATTGAGAAAAAACAGGCAACGTGATCCTCCCTTACAAACTTTCCGGCGTCAGCAGGCGCAGATCCACCTCACGGAAAGATGCAGCGGCTCCTTATTACAGCAGCGACGGAAGAAAACCTCAAAAAAACGCGAGAACGAGAGTGGCGTTACGGGTGAGGGGGCTAGGACGCACGAAACAATTGCTTCGAGAATGTTAGTCCGCTCGAAACATCATGTGAGGTCGTCAAGTTTGGAACGACCTCCACATTGTGTAAGACCCCTTTTTTTTCCTTTTTCGACACAACGGCGCGTCTTAGGCCCAGAACCGCCGTTTTGCGGTGACTCCTTCACGCCCTGAAGGGTCATCACACAAAGCGCCGATTCTGCCGGCCGATTTCGATCACAGAAAAGTAGCATAAAGAAGTAAATGCAAAATTGCAGTCCACGGAAAATCACATGTCATAATAAATATAACTTCACGAAGGGAGTGTCCACAGAATAAAACATCAGAGTAGCAAAAACGGGCTTATGCCCGGTACATCATAGCCTCACTACAAAATCACTCATGCGGAAGCAGAAAAACTACTCAAGGTCGAGACTCACGGTCCCGGCTGTATGAACTCCGGAGCTAGACTGCCCCACCTCCAAGCGCACCGGTCTCTGGGGCTGCTCCTCCATGCTGGTCTCCACGATCCCCTAAATGATGCGGTTCGAAAAACCGTTAGTCTAAAAGACTAAGTCCTATCATCCCCTGCCCCTTCCCCCACGGCTCCTAGGCACCGAGCGGAGAGGGAGAAAGGGGAGGACTTGAAGGTGGAGAATATCAAAAGCAGATGGCAGCGGTCCTATACTAGTAAATTCTATAGCATGTAAAGACAATAAGCTGAAATATGAAAACTAACTTTACTTATGTGAAAACACATAAGCCAAGGGGTCTGATATCCTGCTGCAAGGCTCCCATCATATAAAAAGTCTCATACCAATTTATACGTTGGGGTGTCGATCTATCAAACAGCAGTAACTATATATATCAAAATTAACCTTAATTTATAAACTTGCCCACACAAGCTTATAGGACCAAGGCGTCGTTTTACAAGTCCTAATGTATAAGCGTCTCATTCCACTTATACATTAGGTGTCAGGGGTTAAATGATTCGATTATGCTATGACATGCAAAGTGGGTATGATGGACATGCAAGTGCAACACACACACCCGACTCTGTGCACACAGACCTTTAGTTCCCCCTTTCTAGAGCCGTAACCTCCCAGGATAACCTCCGTAGTGGCAGACGGAGCGGTGGGTTGGGCCTCGCCCCACCTCTAAACCAGTAAAGCACTACCGGTCAGACCTATCGTACGCCTCAACGCTTGGTGCACGAAGGCGGACTCCTGCGTACTCTTGCCGGCTGGCGCACCGGACTTCTGTTGGCGAAGTGCTAACCACACTTGCCGAGTCAACGTATTGGCGTCGGTGCATCGACCCTCCAATACCGAAGACCCACCCCCTTAATTTTCCTTCCTTTATGCACATGCAAATTTAGCGTAATCAAGAACCGAGCCGAAGCTCCCGGACCAACACGTCCGTCTCAAACAATCGAGCGACGCCCAACAAGTTCGACCCTAGTTAATCCATCGGAACCGAAGCTCGCCCAGCTAACATCCGGTGTCATCAGTGTCTGTGAATGTGCAACCCTAATTACTAAGTTACTCTTTTCAGCTTGTTAAACAGTTTACGTTAACCGAGGACTGCCCCCGGTATTCCCTGTGAAGGGCTCTCAAGGGGCACTAGGAACTGTGTTGGGATTACGCTCAGCGTTCCCTTTCGCAAGGTACTTATTTTGTTATTGGTTGATTCCCTTACCCTTTGCTTTCTCATGTTCCGATATGCTAATCCTAGGGTGATTTGACTCCAACTCTCTCCTTGGGTAGGACGATCTTCCGTCGGACCCGAACGCCTTTAAACCCTAGACAAAAACCACACTCTACTCACTCATCTTCCATAGATGCCACCCATTCTACATATCCTTCTAGCAATCCATCAAGACCCATCACACGTGCTCTAATTCATATCCAAAATGATTTCCTGCAGTTTTGCTATATGCTGACCACTTAAGCTACATGACCCGTAAAAAGGGAAGTACATGAAATACTCATCCAGTACCCCTATGATAATTACTAGAGGGCTAAAATGATATTTGAAGCATAAATCCAGAAATCCATAATTTTCCTAATTTGTCTAATAATTTATTTATTTATTCTAGTATCCAAAACGCCCGAGTTTGAACATGAAGTAGCAATTTTAGACAATATAATGTTCCAATAAATTTATGATAATTACAAAATGCATAATCAACTCTAAGGCCTAAGTCTTCAAATTTTGCAGGAAGGTTTGGGCCCTTACATTTAATTTCAAAGTTTCCTCATAAAAAGTCAATTTAAAAGATTTTACAGTAATAATGCCTCCAAAAATTCTGAAAAAATTCAGAGATGATTGTGATGGCCTACAAATACCCTATAAAAGTTTCATAATTTATCATTTACAAATAAGGCTATATTTGATTTTCTCATGAAATTTCAAGTTTATGGGTTAATGAACAAAGTATACTAATTAACCATCAAATATTTCCACAAAAATTCTCACATAATAATATTGAGCTAGAAACACTATGTAGCAAGTTTCATAATTTTTCAATAAGTAATGGGCTCTTGCAAGAATTATTTAGTATGTAACCAAAATAAAGCACTTGTGAAGTAGATGCCCTAACTAGGTATCCAAAAATTCTATCAAAATTCATACATGATTAGTATAGCCTAAAACTACCTCTGCCAATGTTTCATGCCCTTTCAATGGGCAGTGAGACCACAATAGCCAAATTATTAATTAGGGCAATCTTATTGGTTACAAATGAAGTGCTACAAATATTGATCAAAACTCCTCAAGTAAAATTATCAGAGGCTCAAAATATCCTCATTCCCTCTCACTACCCAAATTTGGTTAAGTTTCAAGATGTTTAGCTAACCCAAACCTACACTACAAGTTTTAGGTTCTAAGCTAGGGTTAGGGTTTTGGGGGCCCTACCCTTTCAAAATTAGCTAATATTTTTAACAGAGGGTTTTATACATCCTAGGAACCTCCTTGCAAAATTTGGTGTTCATCCAAGGTGTTTAGGGCTCATGCCCTTCACAAGGCACAAAGGTCCTTCCTTAGGGTTTGGCCTGGGAACTAGGGCAAATCAATTCCACTATACCCCACATTCCATGGGGAGGTGCTAAGTGCCATACCAAGTCAGTGGCCCAAATTTCAGCCTCTGTTGAGGTGATGTTGGTCACTCAAAATCAAAAGTGCACTTTTTGACCAAAATACCCTTATTAAGGTAAAGTTAGGGTTGGGTCAATACCTATTCAAAACACATCCAAATTAAGTGAAACTTTATAAAGATACATAAAATGAGACCCAGGGACCGGGGACCACTCACCAAAATTTGGGAGGGTTTAGAGATGTTTAGACACCCTATGTAATTTATTTATGGATTATTACATTTATTTTTATAAAACCTATAGAAATAGTTTCTCCAAAAATTCCCATTTTTGGACAGGCCCTAGGTATAGATAAGAATGCTCCTCTGTCCAAATTTCAGCAAATTTGGACAAAGGATGAAGGTGGGCCGCATCCATTTGAGTCTCAGGGTCATCCCTAGGTACAGGTCCCACCAAAATGGGTGTCCTGGTCCAACCAGAGGGCCAAATTGGTCCAATTACTTTTGGATTACATTAGACCCATAGGGCTACAACTTTCATATTGAACGTTTTCCCAGCAGGTGGCCCTAAGTATTTTTTAATAATAATGCAAAACAGCCCAAAAAACAGGACAGAAAATTCAGAAATCAAAACTAAATAAAAGAAATGATGTTGCACGAATCTTAAAGCAAATCGTGGGGCTCCTGGTCATCTTCTTCCTCCAGCCAAGGGCCATGATTGGCCGAACTGGAGCTTATTCCAAGAGATTTCCCGGCCACACGGCACCTCCCTGGCCGGCCACCACCGCCACCACCTTCATTGAGGTGGTGGCTATCGCCGGGCGGCGGCCACGACGGCCGGAGGGGTGGTTTCCGGCGAACCCGACCACCATTTTTTTGGAAAAACCATGAAAATGAAAACTTGGATCGGATCAATTGAGTCCGATTTCTTGTCTAAAACGATTCCTAAGATCTACCCACGGAAGAAGGAGTAGAGGAGGACCTTTAACCGAGCTTGTCGTCGAGTGTGGTGGTGGTGCGCATGGGCCGGTGGGTGGAGCTTTCCGATGCTTGCCAACTTCACTACCAAACCGCCCGGTTTCTTTAGGTGAAGGGTGGAAACGATTTCTCTTGCCCCATGGAAGCTTTTAAAAGCATCAAATGGGTTGGGGGAGAGGGAGGGTCATGACTTCAAATCCATTAATGGTCATGAATTGGAATTTCGGTTTTGGAGAAAATCCATGTAAATTCACCTCCCCTTTGTCCCAATTCGTTTGGAAACTCCTCAAAACTGATAGGGAAGATGAATACTAATTAATTGGTGAAGAATGGAGGGGTGATTCACCTTCCCCACCATGAAATGGCCTTCTCTTTCTTCTTTCTCTCTCTTCCCTATTGGAGGAAATAAATTCAGCCACCTTGGGTGGCTGGACATGGCTATTAAAACTCCTTAAAACTGATGAGGGGGAATGTATTCAGCCTTTGGAATCAATTGGATAGGCCCTTGATCTCCCCTTGGCCATGAAATGGCCTCTTTTCTCACTTTCTCTCTCCTCCATTAAAGAGAAAAATGGAGCTTTCTCTCTCCTACTCACCATGGCCGAATTTTGATCTCTCCTCCAGCCTATGGCAGCCCAATAACTCATATTAAATAATAAAAATGAGGTTAGCCCAAGTGGGGGAAATGGGTTTGAGCTTGGGTTAGCCCATTTAGGCTAATTTGACCTAACACTAGAATAGAGTGACCTTGGTCAACATGACCATTTGAGTTGACCCCAATGGGTCCTTGGTGACCCATTGGACTCCCTTAAGGTCTAGGAAGACTTGAGTAGGGTTGGTTGGGCATCTTGGGGGTCACATGCCCCTTGGTAAGGGGCACTTTGACCATTTTAGGGCTAGAGTTGACTTGGGGTCAACATAACCATTTGGGTTGACCCCATTGGGTCCTGGTGACCCTTGGCCTCCATTATGGTCTAGGTAGGGTTATGTAGGGTTACCCTACACTTTGGAGGTCACATACCCTTAGTAAGGGTACTTTTGACCAGATTAGGGGCTTGAGTTGACTTGGGTCAACCTGGCCTCTAGGACTGACCCCAAAGTGTCCCTAGTGACCCCTTGACTTCAATTTAGGAGAGTTAGGGGGCATAGGTGGGGTCCTACTAGGCTAGGAGTAGGTCAATTGACCCTAAGTAGGCTAGTTTGACCCATTTAGGGCTAGGGTTGACCTTGGTCAACTGAGCCTCTTTGGTTGACCCCATGGGTCCTTATGGCTCTAATGGGCCTCCCAAGGTATTAGGGGTGTTGTGGTAGGGTCTTGGGGTCAAGGTGTAGCCCATGGTCATCCTAAACCACTGTTCAGAGTTCTACTATTTGCAGACCATGATGATTTTCCACATTTTGTCTCCTATCTCTTGGCCCATTCCTGGCTTCCTAGGGTTTGTCATGACCTAGTCATGGACAAAACCACTCCTAGGGGTCTAGTTGGAAATGGGATGTTACACATTGCCCCCAGCAGGGGTATTTATAGGTGTAACCCTAAATCTCTGGCGATGGATTATTGGATGCTTAACGGACCCAATCGAACACAATATGAATCTGTTACCATTATTAAATATACCTCAACACAAAGTAGGTAATGTTTTTTATGTCAGCATGATATATATATATATAAGATCATGAACAATGATATAGATTATTTTTGAAGGTGTCATGTTTTTTTACAACTAGCGCTAATGCATGAATAATCTTGGTGTCAGCTCAAATGCAAGAAGATTAGTTTTGGTTGGAGAGGAAAAAAGAATCAATGTCAAATTGCTATATTAGTAGAATTTCGAAAGATGATTCTATTCTTAGCTCTCGCCATTCAGCTGGAATGCTCAGACCTTATTTATAGGCTCATGTCATTTAGGTGATCGCAACTATAACACATTGTGCTTGTGGGACCCATTCTTTAATAAACATTTATTTGTTTTTAGTTTTATGCATGCTTTATGATTTAAAAAAAAATCATGCAAGTGAGATAAAAAATTTAATGATTTGATGGTCTTGTTTCAAAACCATGACCACCTAAGTTTTTTTTTGTATAGTATTAAACTAATAATTATACTTTATTATTTATAATGTATTATTAAAATGTATGTATAATTTGACTCCAATTTTTTCACGAACCGTCTCGACAAAAGTCAGATTGCGCTTCGGGCGGGCCGTGATACCACAGGCATGGGCGGAAATAAAATCATGTCTGCTAAGGTGGATGCAGAGAATACTAAAAATAGTTCTAAAGTAGTTAATTTGGAGAAAAGCAGTTTGATTTTATTGCGAAAGCTTTTAGGATTTAAAAAGTGAAAGTTTTAAATGCACATGTATTTTGTAAAATTCATGTTTTTTAGGAAATTTCTACAAATGTCATGCAATTATGATTTAAAAGAGAATGCACATGCATTAACATCAAATTCTAGTGCATAAAGTATTTAAATAGCCTAACAGTTGTCCATGATACCAGAGAAAATGTCTCATTGTAATTATTACATAAAAGAAATATTTGACAGTAAATTAAATGTAAACATAAAACCTGAAACTTTAACCAGATCAGGTTCGAGGAACTGGCGGCGCTGCACGAACATTAAGGCAATTCCAAAACAGAAAGGAAAACATCAGAACATTGAAATAAGTAGAGTGAGCAAAGTAAAGTACAAAACAGTAATAGAAGTAGAAATGTATAAGTGTATTAGTTTCTCATGAAGCAAAACTATTTGAGACAAGCAAATAAAAGAGCTAAACAGAACAAGTTAGTTTATTAGACTGCTTCAGAGTATAACATATAGATAGATCAAGAAATGTCATTAGCTGCAATCAGTGAAAGTTGGGAGTGTTTTTTTTTTGATGCACGAGGTTCTAATGTAAGTCTAAACACAAGTCTTATCGAAATAGTTGTACTTATTATGACCATTTGTTGGTTTCCGTTGTCAGACAAGCGGAAACTCGAGTCAAAGCGTCACATCAATTTAACACTACCTTTCATTGATTGCTTATGACATTAATGACTTTAAAGATTCATGATTTAAGTAATTCCTAACATATCAAAACCTGATATAAATTTAGCGATTCAGATGTACAAGATTAAAGTTCATAAACGCGTCAAGAGAGGAATTGAGTTATGGAGCAACATTCACTCAAGTCTTAGAACAGACAAAAGAAACGGAATTCGATGACACAAGATACGATGACACAAACAAAAGTAGATAGGGAGCAATATATTTTATGCGATTCAGGTATTTACGAGTGGTATGACTACAATTATACATCATTTTTCTCAGATACCAAAATAGTTAATTAGATTAATCCATTTTCATGAACGATCGTCTTCCAAGTAAACATATATTCGATATAACCCTTTATATAAAATCACAGATCATCACTTTATTTACTATCCAGAATCATTATCAATTATAATTAAGACACTTATTATGCATTCCCAACAATCTATCGTTTTTCCAATTTTAACATAATTGAGCAAACCCCTCATCTAAACGAGTATCCAAGTAAAAATCATCTACGATCACAATTTCATGTAATTCTAACATATTAACCCTAAGTTATTAACTTATCGAATTGAGCCCTTAAGATATCAATTCATTTGACATATCAATATATTCAAGAGTGTGGACAAACAATTAAAAGAACAAATGTAATAAAATAAACTCAATGTTGCAAGAGAGAGGGATCTCTACTTGCCTTAAGGAAGCTGAAATTAGCGGCGGCTAAGCGGCTCTAGCAAAAACAGGAACATTATTTTGAAGTTGTACAAGAACAATGAAAACAACACAATAAATTATCACTATGCTAACACAGGAAATTATTCGCTACAAAATTGAATCAAATGCGGCTAAAGGATTTACCTCCCTCATGAGTGAGGTGAGAAGAGACACCACGTGAAGACGAAGAGTTGGCGACGCTTAGGCTTGAGCAAACCCTAAATCGGAGAGGGTTTTGGGAGATTCCACAAATCGAAACAAAAAACGACGTCAGGTATCAAAAATAATTCATGGTTAAACAATTATAAGATGGAAATAAATATGGATCACAGTTATTTGTGCAAAACAAAACCAGACAGTTTTATAAGAAAACCAAAAATTGAATGAAGGGGGAGAAGAGTAGACCCTTACCGATCGGAACCAAATCCTAGCCAAGGAGGCAAATACAGACAGAAAATTCTGAGTAGAGAGGGTATCAAGGGAACCCTAGGTGCTCTTCTTGAAATTATCGGCCAAAATGACGAGGAATCGGAGAAATTAGGGTTGTAATCCCTAGGAGAGGAGGCTGCCACCCCTTGGAAGAAGGGAGAAGTAGAGCTAGCCATGAAGGAAGGAGAAATCGTTATTGTCGTAGGGAGAGGAGGCGAGATCTGATATTGTCGGCCCCTAGGATGGAGGGGCTGCCGGCCTCCAGAAATGGGGAGGAAGAGGTGGAGACTGTCTACTCTTTAAGGAAGAAGCTACTATTGTCGGCCTGGAGAGCTAAGGTTGTCGCAAGCCTGGAGAGCTAAAGTTACCGCCGGCTTGGAGAGCTAGGGTTGTCTTCAACCTGAGATGGAGGAGGAGACAAGAAGGGAGGCGTCGACTTGGCGGTAAGAAGCCAGAGGATGCGCCGAAATCGGGAGGCGGCAACGGAGCGGGAGACAGGTTGGTTGCATGTCTGCGGAAAGACCTAGCCCGAGCACGGGAGAAGTAGAAGCTGGGGAAGGTTGGCTCGAGTTTTAGATTAAAGAGGGGGAGGGGGAATCAGCGGTTTTATTATTATCATCATTATTATAACTTAAAAAAAGACTATGTTGTTACATTCTCCCCCACTTAGGAAGTTTCATCCTGAAACTTTCTGAGAAGCTCTCTGAATGGGGACTTTTAGGTGAATATTCAGATGACATTCATTCCAATAAGGTTTGCATATCAAGACATGAAAGTTAACTATGAATACAAGGAAACGGAGAGGAGAACAAGCGTGGTGACTTATCAAGATCAAGATAAATGTTACAGATACTTGCAACGTAGATCAGATTCAAGTTGACAGGAGAACTCTTTAGACTTAGCGGGTTCGACTAAATACAAAAGATTGGCTTCAAGATCCACGGGAATTTCTTCGATTAGCACAAAATTGAGCGATAAAATACAAGAATCTGGGAGCGAAAGATCTCACACGAAGCGAAAATATAACATCAACGGGAAAAAGAAGTTGGATGATAATTGATTATCCACATAAGCAAGTAATCGTAGAGATAGAAGAACACAATCAATGCTGAAGAAATACAACAAAGCAATTCACAAGAAGAAAGTCGTTTCTTGTTCAAACTTAGAAGCTATCTAGAAGAGGATACAGGATGACCAAATAAGATTGACAGACACGTGAAACAGAAAGAGTTAATTACAAATATCGAAGACTTGAAATTAGAGACTCTAACACGTTTTTATTGTCAGGTACATAAATTATGTAATAATTATAGCATTTTCATTGAACAACTCTAGGTAATAATCATGCAAGTGCAATCATGAGATCTTGTGCGATGTCAAGTAATTAGTAAATTCATGTGTGTACAATCATTATTATTGTTCTTGGTTTCACACTTGTGCAATGATTTATGATATGAATGCAAATGAATGAATACACATGTCATGTTAAGGGCTCATGTCACATAACATGTCATGCATATTAGGACTCTAATGCTAGCGCACTTGAAAATATTAAACCGTTCATACAATTTAATATTCACAAGTGGTGTATATCCTCGAGGAAAATCATATGCTCAAAAATGTTAAGTTTGTCCATAACTCCTTAACATTTGTGTGCATACTACTCATGTTTATGAGTGAGTGTCTGCATGTTTCAATCGCGAACAACAGATAATGACAAGTGAGTGAAGAAATGATGCATGCATATATATACTTATATAATATAATTCAAAATATGTACAATTTATAAAATAATTTATCTATAGATGCTCAACCTCCCGAACCTCCCTCTGGTACCAACTGTCACGACCCGTCTCGACAAAATTCAAAGTGTGCTTCAGGCGGGCTGTGATGTCACATGCATGACAGAAATAAAACCATGTCTGCTAAGGCGGATGTAGAGAATACTAAAAATAATTTTAAAGTACTTAATTTGGAGAAAAACAGTTTCATTTTATTGCTGAAGTTTTAGGATTTAAAACAGTGAGAGTTTTAAATGCACATGTATTTTGTAAAATTCATGTTTTCCAGGAAATTTCTACAAATGTCATGCAATTATGATTCAAAAGATGATGCACATGCATTAACATCAAATTCTAGTACATAAAGTATTTAAATAGCCTACCAGTCATCCATGATACTAGAGAATATGTCTAATTTTAATTATTACATAAAAGAAATATTTGACAGTAAATGAAATATAAACATAAAACCTAAAACTTTAAGCAGATCGAGTTCGAGGACCTGACGACGTTGCACGAACGCTAAGACAATTTCAAAACAGAAAGGAAAAATCTCAGAATATTGAAATAGGTAGAGTGACAAAGTAAAGTACAAAACAATAATAGAAGCAGAAATATATGAGTGTACCAATTTCTCATGAAGCAAAACTATTCGAGACAAGTAAATAAAAACTATAACATAACAAGTTAGTTTATTAGACTACTCTGGAGTATAACATATAGACAGATCAAGAAATGTCATTAGCTGTAATCAGTAAAAGGTGGAAGTGTTTTATTTAATGCACGAGATTCTAATGTAAGTCTAAGCTCAAGTCTTATCAAAATGGTTGTGCTTGCTATGGTCATTTGTTGGTTTTCGTTGTCAGTTAAGCGGAAACTCGAGTCAAATCATCACATCAATCTAAGACTGCCTTTTATTGATTGTTTATGACATTAATGACTTTAAAGATTTATGGTTTAAGAGATTCCTAACATATCAAGACCTGATACAAATTTAGCGATTCAGCTGTATAATTTTAGAGTTCATAAACACGTCAAGAGAGAAATTGAGTTATGGAGCAACATTCGCTCTAGTCTTAGAACAGACCTAAGAAATAGAATTCGATGACACAAAAAAAAATAGATAGAGAGCAATATATTTTGCACGATTCAAGTATTTTGCAGAGTGGTATGATTAAAACTATACATCATATTTCTCAGATACTAAAATACTTAATTAGATTAATTCATTTTCATGAATGATCGTCTTCAAGTAAACATATTTTCGATACGACCATTTATATAAAATCACAGATCATCACATTGTTTACTATCCAGAATCATTATCAATTACAATTAAGACACTTATTATACATGCCCAACAATCTATCGTTCTTCCAGTTTTATCTTAATTGAGCAAATCTCCCATATAAATGAGTATCCTAGTAAAACCATCTACGATTACAATTTCATGTAATTCCAACATATTAACCCTAAGTTATTAATTTATCGGATTGAACCCTTAAGATATCAATTCATTTGACAGATTGATATATTCAAGAATGTTGTCAAACAGTTAAAAGAACAGATGCAATAAAATAAACTTAATGTCGCAAGAAAGATGCATCTCTACATGCCTTAAGGAAGCTGAAATTAGCGGCGGCTAAGCGGCGCTAGCAAAAACAGAAACACTATTTTGAACTTGTACAATAACGATGAAAACATCACAATAAATTATCATTATGCTAACACAGATAATTATTCTCTACAAAATTGAATCAAAGGCGGTTAAGAGATTTACCTCCCTTATGTGTGAGGGGAGGAGACACCACACGGAGATGAAGAGTTGGTGGCGCTTAGGCTTGGGCAAACCCTAAATCAGAGAGGGTTTTGGGAGATTCAACCAACCGAAATGAAAAACGGCGTCGGTTATCAAAATAATTCATGGTTAAACGATTATAAGATGGAAATAAATATGGATCATAGTTATTTGAGCAAAACAAAATCAGACAAATTTATAAGAAAACCAAAAACTGAATGAAGGGGGAGAAGAGTAGACTCTTACCAATATGAACCAAATCTGAGCCCAAGGAAACAAATACGTGCAGAAAATTCTGAGTAGAGAGGGTATCAAGGGAACCATAAGTGCTCTTCTTGAAATTACCAGCCAAAATGATGAGGAATTAGAGAAATTAGGGTTATAACCCCTAGGAGAGGAGGCTGCCACCCCTTGGAAGAAGGGAGAAACAGAGCTAGCCATGAAGGGAGGAGAAATCGTTGTTGCCGGAGGGAGAGGAGGCGAGATCTGATATTGCCTGCCCCCTAGGAGGGAGGAGGGGTTGCCGACCTCCAGAAATGAGGAGGAAGTGGCGGTGAGTACCGACTCTTGGAGGAAGAAGCCATTGTTGCCGTCCTGGAGAGCTAAGGCTGTCGCAAGCCTAGAGAGCTAAAGTTGTCGCCGGCCTGGAGAGCTAGGATTGTAGCCGACCTGAGATGGAGGAGGAGACAAGCAGGGAGGCGTCGGCTTGGCGGGAGGAAGTCAGAGGAGACGCCGGAATCGGGAGGTGGCAAGGGAGCGGGAGACGTGTCAGCGGCATGTTTGCGGTAAGCCCTAGCCCGAGCAGGAGAAATAGAAGCGGGGTAAGGCTGGCTCGGGTTTTAGGTTAAAGTGGATGGGGGGATCAGGGGTTTTATTATTATTATCATTATTATTATAACTTGAAAAAACCCGGGTTGTTACAAATTTCAAAGGCGGGCCGGACCCGGCTTGAGCCTAATTTGCCCAGTAGAAATTTGTTGGTACATATACGTCTCTGTGAGAGAAAATCCGGTCATAAAATCGTAAACTCAACTGCGTTTGATCACTTTTCAATACAATCATTTTTAAAAAGGAAGATCTAATCCTTTGAAATCACGGATTATACGGCCAAAATTGTTCGCGCACTAAACAATAATACATACGTATACCTATCAAAAAAAATCTCCTGTGACAAAAGCCCAACACAAATAAAGCCAAGAACCCATGGGGGCCCGCCAAACTTAATTTGCATGAATTCTTTATATGAAACTTTTTTATTCGTGCAGAACTCATTTCAGCTAGCTTTTGTCACGTGGTCATCGGTAAGTTTGCAATTCACACCACATTAATTTTAATTTAACATAATAATTCAAATATTATTTAAAAGATTATAATATTTACATACAATTATATTAAATTCTTAATTGCAGTACAAATTTGGGTTCCAATCTTGCTTTCACCGAGAAAGAGAAGACTTCTCCTTGAGCCTTTCTGGAGGCATTGTAGTACAGTTTTTGTGTGCATATATTACTCTACCTTTATATTCGTTAGTCAATCAGGTACACACTTGCAAATACCCCCTCCTTTAAATTATATTTATAAATTTAATATTAAATGTTATTGCCTTAAGGATAATACATATATTTTTTTGATAAAACATATTAAATTTCCATAAATTTTTTAAATGTGATAAATATGTAGAGAAATAACTTTACATCTAAATTTTATAAGACATTTATGCCTTAATGCCGCTGATCATATTTAATAATGATTTATAAAATTGGTTTATTTTAAAATAAATTATTTTTTCACTCATTTAAAAAACCAATTTTCTTAACAAATGGTTTTTAAATTTGAAGGGTACTAAATCTACTTATCATTTCATTATATAATAGTGTAACTTTTATTTTCCAAAACACTAGTAATATAACAAGAAATTATTTAATTTTATTTGTAAAATTAAATTAATCTTATTGAACACTAGTCTTAGTGATAATTTTTTAATTTAAATTAATTTTAAAGAAAAAATAGCAGAAGAATCAGATCAAATCGGTTTGGCAGTTGAACAGATGAAGCATCCAATCCAGACCATCCTAAAACTGGCTTACATCAGAACCACCAAAAAACTATTTCATCGGGCGGGCAACTGCCAACCCACGAACCTAAGGGTGTTTTGAAAGCACGCTCGATTTTAAGACAAGCTTTAAATTTGGAAAATTGTTGTGTGTACTACACTTTTGGCTGTGTACATTTTTTGTTAGAAACACCGAACCACACTAAGTGCACAGAAAACTGTTAGATGCACCACAAATATTTTTAATAACAAATAATTCTCAATATCACCATTTCACTGTTGTATCATTTCATCCAAAAAAAACAAGTAATATGTGGCCGAAACAAATTTGAAAATATAGGCGGAGCCAAACAAGATATATAAAACGAAACCCTATCCGGAAATAGCAAGCTTGTGGGCGTCCTGCAAAGCCGGCGACGGAGTGATACTCGGTGGAAAACTTGACAGGGCAAGAGGCTTCCTACGGTGCCAGAAACGACCAAAGAGGCGGCTGTTAGAAAAAATTAATTAAGGTGTCGCTACGCAAATTGTGTTATCGAAAATTTAGGATAAATACAAGATTACTAAATGTAGCGACGATGTAGAATGCATGATCCCTTATTTTTGGCTGTGTTTGGGAACTCGGCGGAAGGCCATTCCGGCGGTGCCGAGCCGGAGGAGAGAGAATTTCTGCCGGTGTAAACTGTCAACCGGAGCTCGCGGCGCCTCCGGCTGAGAAACCGGCCCGGTGGCTCTCCGGGAGGAGCGAGAATGTGCGCAGCAGTGTCCCAAACGGCCGGTCGCAGCGGTGACTGGTGCTCGCACGACCAGCGGGAAAATGGCCGATTCGCTCCTGTTCCAGCCGGCCGTCGCAGAAGGGAGGCGCGCTGGTTTCCCAAACGCTGTGCCGCCGGCTCGGCCCCGCCGGCCGTTGTGAAAGGGTTCTCGCCTTTTTTTCCCAAACGGAGCGCCTCCGGCTCGTCCCCACCGGCCATCGTGAAAGGGTGAACTCCGTTTCTTCCCAAACGCCTGGCCTCCGTCTCGTCTCCGCCGGAACGATGCTCTGCCGGGATGTCAGACACAGCCAAAATCTACTAGTCTTTATTGTTGTATAAGATAAATTATTAATATTCCTATTTAATTGAACAATTCAAGAATACACAAATAAAGTTGAATAACTAAATTGTGAAAATTAATTTGTACTGTTCTTGGATTTAAATTCGCTCCACTATGACGGTTATTCGTATTAACTTGTGATGTGAAGTTCTTAATGAAGTCCGCCATCAGAGGATGAGAGGATCCTGCTAACATGCAAAAGTGTATCACTTATCCACAACAAAAGGAGTTAGCATAACACGTGTACATAATTAATCACAAAATTAAATAACTTAAATAGGAGAAGCCCATACGTTATCAATTGGAAATAACTTAAATCCAATTAATTTCTCGTATTAAATGAAAATTAAACTCCAAAATAAACTTATGACAAGCTTCCACCATTCGCGCGAGTTAATTAACTTGCACTCGTATGAGTCTAGACGTGCACATAAAGACTGGGCCTGAAAAGCCTACCTGGGCCCGGCCTTGAAAAAGCCTGGTTAGGTCTGGGCCCGCGTAGGCCTGGTCCAGGCCCAGGCCAGTCCTGGAGGGCCTAAACAGGCCTTAAATATAATGATTTATCTGGCCTGGTGCCCGGCCCGGGCCAGACCCAGGCTAGGCCCGGTCCTAGGCTTTGCCTGGGTCTGGGCCCAGGCCTTGCCTGGGCCCGGGCCAACGTCTCTCTAGAGAGACGTTGGCCTAGAGATGGCAGCCTAAAATGCGGGCAGGCTAAAATGCGGACGTACGGGCAACCCGTTTTCGGCGTCAAGATGGTTTCAAATCGAAAAATGATCAACACGAAAGTTGTAGATCTCGGCGAGACGAACAACTTTCATGTTGATCACTTTTTGATTTGGAGCCGTTTGAAGCTCGATTTGAGTCCCGAAATCTGAGGCGCGGTACTCTTTACTGTAGCAGTTCCGCCGCCCCAGTTTTCGGGGCCCAAATCGAGCTCCAAGACGGCTCCAAATGAAAAGATGATCAACATAAAAGTTGTAGATCTCGGCGAGACGAACAACTTTCATGCTGATCACGTTTTGATTTGGAGCCATCTTGGACCTCGATTTGGGTCCCGAAATCTGGGGCGCGGTACGCTTTACTGTAGCAGTTCCGCCGCCCCAGTTTTCGGGGCCCAAATCGAGAGATCCAAGACGGATTCAAATGAAAAAGTGATCAACATGAAAGTTGTTCGTCTCGCCGAGATCTACAACTTTCATGTTGATCACTTTTCGATTTGAAGCCTCCTTGACCCTTGCCCGTACGCCCGTACGTCCGCACTAGAGTACCGCTGAACAGTAAACTAGGCCCGGGCTTGGGCCTGGCCCGGCCTGGGCTTGCCCGATAGGCCTTACCAGACCCTCTTTTTGGAGGAGAGTCTGGGACCGGCCTGGGTCTGGCAAAAGTCAGGCCTGGGCCTGGGCCTGGACTGATAAAAGCCCGGGCCTAGCAGGCCCAGGCCTGGCCTGGGCCTGACAGGCCTTATGTGCACGCCTATATGAGTCCAAATAGACTCTAATTTCCACATACGATTCTATCGGATGTCTCGATGAATTGAACTCACTTAACGGAAATTTTCTAACATCGGCGACATTGTGGTCGACGGCGGCGGCTAGGTCGGCGAAGGATGCAGCAACTAGAGAGGCGGTCGGCATTCACGCGGAAAAAACCCTTATTATTTTCTAAAATTTCGGTGCACATTTTCAAAACTGTAGTGCACATTACAATTCCCTAAATTATTTTTATTAAAATAAGAAGACTGGCACCAAACAGGATTCGAGCCTACAACCAACCTCCTGTACGAGCTTGCTTGGTTTCATACTACAAAAATATACTTCATAATTTACATATCATAATGTTGTTCAGATCAATTTTAATTTATAATAATTAATAAACACAAACTTTTATATATAAAGAGAATATATAATTATAACTATACTATATTAAAATAGAAAACATACATTCATCAAATATTTAACTTTGTGATTTTATTTATTTTTATTATATAAAAAATTCTTTGATTTATGTATTTTTTTAATTTTAAAAATATGATTTTCTATTGACAAAATATCTTATTTATAATAAAAATATGCTTTTCTCCGCGCTCGTAAACTCTTGTGCACATAGAAAAAAAAATAGATAACTAACAGAGTATAGCTTTTGGGGGTTTGCGAACAACAAGAGCCCAGTCATACCGGGACAATGTTGTGGTCACTGTTGCGATCAAAATACTCTCGCGATTGACAGTAGGGACAGAGGTCATGCCTCCACTCGGAGTAGCTAGTGTGGGTGTGTATATATATATATATTTATTTATATGAATATAATATAATAATTGTCTGTTTTTAATGGCATGTGAATGAAAAGATGGGATCAACGATGAGAGAAACCATCTTTAGTGACCGAGTGGTGGTCGGCCTGAAGAACTGGCGCAGCACGGCAAAGAAAAGCCTCTTCTCCAAAGAATCCGGCGACGGCGGCAACAGTCCCGCCACTCCCTCCGTCAGCCACCTGCCATTACTGGGGAGCCCCAAATCCGGCCAAAGCTCTAGGTGGACGCATCATCATCCCCCACTGTCGTCAATTATTATGCCAAGCCCAACAGAAGCTGCTTCATCGTCTTCCTCCACTTCGGTGCCGGCGAGCACATCATCTAGAGTCGTGGGGAGTTATTTGTCAGCGCCAAGCCCTGGGCCCCGAGGTTTGTCGAGTTCTCGGACGTCGAGTGCGGCGGCGAGGTTTGAGTTTCCGACGAGAAGGCGAGAGCTTGAGGAGATTCAGAAGGTGACAGAAGAAATGATGGGAGCAAGCCGCAGCTGCGGCGGTGGTTTTGAGGGAGGAGGGGAGATGTCTTTCAGGATGTGGTGGCAGCAAGAGATGACTTCTCCCATTGGCGACCGCCGGAGTTCCAAAACGGTCGCCTTTAGTGGAGTAGATGAAGAAAACAATTGAGTAATATTTGTGAAAATAAATTATTATTATTCGCAGATTATTATTATTCGTAGCTTCAAAGAGACTTAAATTTGTGAAGGGGGCTATTGTTGGAGAATGTGGGATGCAAATCAGGAAATCGGTAAACATGAAAGGAGAAATGTGGGATGCAAATCATAAATGGATGTTAGCAAATCATAAAAAAGAATTTCAAGAGTTGAAGTGAATACTAAGCGTTGGTTTTGAAAGAATCTAGTTGCTACCTAAATCACCTATAGGGGGTGAATAGGTGAGATTAGCGTCTTTTGCGGAATAAAAAATTTAAGCACGCACAAGCACAAACAAACACAAACACGAGGATTTAGAGTGGTTCCCTAAGAATGGGTACGTCCATTTTCCTGCCTCGCCTATTTAGCGCCACCGGCTCGACTCAGCTACTTCACCAAATCTTGGATTATAACAATCCCACACCTCGGAACAACGCTCCTACAACTCGGAGAAAAACCTCTCCTACAACTCGGAGTCAAAACTCCTACAACTCGGAGAAAACACTCCTACAACTCAGATAAAACTCTCCTGCAAAAGTAATGATGTAACAGAACTAGATTAAGAAATAATCTTCTTTAGGCACCAAACAAGTGCACACTTCTTCAGATCTGAGCAACTGAAGCACCGTCCTTCACTTTTGATAGATCTTGAAAACTCGAAGAAGAAACGTTTTGGATAGATCTGAAAACATAATCTTGATTCAACCTTGAGATTAGTTGGTTTGAGAGATTAGAAGGCTTGAATCGAGACTTCTTAGATGATCGCTAATCGAGATCTAGAATCTGTCGGCCGCCGAGAAAGATCTGAGCGGAGTACGCCTCGTCCGATCTCGTGATTTTGGAAAGTAAGAACTTAGACATCAACGATTAGGGTTGAGATAAATCAACCCTCTTAATTTATACGGAATCATCTTCAACGCCTAGAACTAAAGTCACGGAAGGAGCTCCACGTGTCATGTGCATGGCCGAGCCCTGATTTGAAATTTGAACCGGAAAACGCAGAGTCAATTCGTCGAACGGATAAAGTTTCGTTCGACGAACAGTTATGCCTTGTTCGTCGAATTGCCTTGGAGAAAACTTGATTGAGCTGAACTCCACTGGAAGACAGTCGTTCGACGAATTCGTCGAACCCAGAAAGTTGCTGCTCGACGAACTCGTCGAACCAGCTCATGGATCGTTCGACGAAAATACTTAGAAACATGTATCCTGAGAGAGGACTTCACTCAGAGCTTAAAGAGAACCCAACACTCAACGCTCCACGAGCACACTCATTGCTTAGAGCTGGGCATTGAGTTCACTCAAAGCTTTAGCCTTAGCACTCGAGTTCACGCAGCGCTTAGCGCTGGGCGTTGAGTTCACTTGACGCTTTTTCCTTAGAGCTCAAGTTCACTCAGCGCTTAGTGTTGGGCGCTGACGACGCTTTTGACTTAGCGCTCGAGTTCACTCAGCGCTTAGTGTTGGGCGCTGAGTTCACTCGACGCTTTTGACTTATTGCTCGAGTTCACTCAACGCTTAGTGCTGGACCCTGAGTTCACTCGACGCTTTTGACTTAGCGCTCGAGTTCACTCAGCGCTTAGTGCTGGGCGCTGAGTTCACTCGACGCTTTTGACTTGGCGCTCGAGTTCACTCAGCGCTGAGTTCATTCGACACTTTTGACTTAGCGCTCGAGTTCACTCAGGTCTTCATCCTATGCGCTGAGTTCACTCGACGCTTTTGACTTGGCGCTCGAGTTCACTCAGCGCTTAGCTCTCAGCACTTAGCACTTGGAACCGATCGACGAATTCATCGAACCACTTCATGGTTCGTTCGACGAATTGCCTTGGAGAGAAATTTCTGCCTTCAGCAACCAGCAACCAAGAACCCTTTCTCTTGCACAGAAGATGAAGTACATCTCATTTGAGAGATTACACATGGGTCAACACAAAGTTCTACACAATGAAGAATTACATTGTATAGACTTGTACTATAGGACCCATTGTAACCTGACAATGGTCCGTACTTAGCAATTTAACCTGTAATGTGCACACTTAAAGAAAAGGTCATCAAATACATCATCAATTCAATTTACTCAATGGCACTTCTCCAAATCTAGGTAATTGTGGATGCAATACCCAACAGCTTTGCAATAGGGATGTCGGAGGAGGGCGAGCTAGAAGAGTGAGAGATGTGACAGCCTTACCAAGTGTGAGATCTGGCGGGCGTGTGGGAAGGGGAAAAGAAAACAGTGTTATTACTAGCAAATCATAAATGGATGTTAGCAAAACACAATAACGTGTTTCAAAAGTTGAAGTGAATACTAAATGCCTCAAAAAAAATATTTTTTTGACCTGTGAATAGCCATATTCGGTCTGCGGATAACAATCCCCATAAATATTTGATATTTGATCAATATTATTATGTTATACACACACACACACAAGCTCGCATGCGTTCGTGCGAACATTCTCCGCACTCTTCCCCTTCAGGTGCTGATTATTGTGGAGTTTTTTTCGCACAAGGATTCTCTGTTTATGTCATAATGGATAGTATATATTTCACAGTACAGATTAGTGGGGAATCAGATACTCTCTATTTTGAGTGAAATAAATAGTAGCTGCTTTGGCGCTCATGCGCTTTATCCAGCTGGATATATATGCGGTGAAGGGGGCTATTGTTGAGGAAGATAGCTGCAATCTGATCAAGGACTGTGTGGAGAGCTTCAATGGTGGACCAGAGGACAAAACCAACCATGCGGCTTTACTTTCCCTCCAATGTCTCTTTAATCAAAAAATCATGCATCTTTAGATAAAGTGAGAATGAATTCTCACGAATAAACTGTACCTGCAATTGAGGTCCCAAATGAAAAGAATCCCGATCCACAATATGTGATGTGGTCAATCAATCTACGCAAGCTACGAAATATGCAACACTCGATGCGGCGTACAATACCCAATGTCGTTCATTATTTTTTTACTTCATGATAATTGAGGGCCTTGTTGATTAGTTGATGCCGGAAGGAATGCATATGCATGCATGGCTCCTGAAGAAATGGGGTGGTAAATATGATTGTAATGCATTCTGCACGTTACATTTCGGTAAAACTTGTATAGATGTTGATAGTAACGGGTTCCTTTTAAAAGAGTAGGTGTGTGCATAGCGTACTCCTTCCATGATCTCCCTCATGATGGTGAGATCATGGGTTTGACCATACAACTCACTCCTCATGATCTCCACCATGATAGTGGAAATAACCACTCCACTCACTCAACTGCCGCCCGGAAGGGAGCGACTGCCGGCGCTGCCCGCAAGAGGGGTTGTCGGGCAAGGACCGCCACCGCTGCCCTCCCATTCGGAGCGCCGCACGCAAGAGGGTAAGCCGGGTAAGCGCCGCCGGCACCCTCCCATGCGGAGCGTCGCCCGCAAGTGTGGGGGGGCATGGGCGGCCGCCGCCGCCGCCCTCCCTTACGGGGGCGCAGCCCGCAAGGGGGGCGGCCGGACAAGGGCGGACACCGCCGCCCTCCCTTGCAAAGTGCCGCCCGCAAGAGGAGCGGTCGGGCAAGCACTGCCGCCGCCGCCCTCCCTTGCGGAGTGCCGCCCGCAAGTGGGGCGGTCGGGCATGGGCGGCCGTCGCCGCCGGCCTCCCTTACGGGGCGACGCCCGCAGGGGGAGGCCGGGCAAGGGCGGCCGCCGCCGCCCTCCCTTGCAAAGCGCCACCAGCAAGAGGGGGCGGCCGAGCATGGACAGCCGCCACCACCACCCTCCCTTACGGGGCACCGCCCGCAAGTGTGGCGGTCGGGCATGGGCGGCCGCTGTTGCCGTTGTCCTCCTCTTGTCGCAACCTCCGCGGGTTTTTCCCGCCATGGCTAGCTGTTTCACCGGTCGCGGCCCTTTATCTTCCCTCGCCGACGCCCAACCATTACGTCGGGGTTGGCCGCCGATTCATAGTACAATTGTTGAATTTTGTGAAGTGAAAGTGGTTGACGGGACAGGTCGGGCGGCCTGGGGCGGACAGCTTGACGTACTAGGCGGACTGGGCGGACTGTGATGTGCGGCCTGGTGGAAGGTCTAGTGAAAAGCCGGTTGTTCTTCTGAGCGGTTTGCACGGGTTGAGTCCGCGGACTATGCGACCTGGTTTCTGCGGATAGGGTGTTTGCTGATTGTCTTTGCCAAGGAGCGGCCTGAGCGGATGGAGGCTTGCAGACTGGTGCATTGCTTAGTGGCCGCGGGTGCAAGCTTGTGCTGATAGGCGAGTTGGCTCAAGTTCGCGGGAAGCTTGCGGATTGGCGTGTCCGCAGTTTGGGCTGTTGCGGACTGAGCTTAGAGCTTGGCTGAGGCCTTGTCGAGCTCTGGTGGCACAGCAAGTGTTCTGCTGTGGAGATCGGTTGCCGGACTGGGTTTGGAGTCCGGGGATGGCTGCTGCGTTGGACAGGAGTGCGAGGAGCTCGCGGACTGATGGCGGTCTGTGCTAGGGTGTTTGGCGGACGGGAGTTTGTGTCCGCCATGCTCGCATTGGCCTTTGATGGTTTTGGACTTGGCCACACTTTGTGTCAAGACCATGGTGTCCGCGGTATCCGCCAAGTCCGCTGTGACCGGGCGGACTGTTGCTGTCTTCCTTTGGTCATGGACTTGTGGCGGATTGAGGTGTGAGTCTTGCGGACTGCCTCGGGTTGGTGCGGACTGCCATTGAAGGGGGTTGCTGTCCTGTAGTGGTTGGAGCTTTGCGGGCTGATGCCTTGTCTGCATCGCTTGGGCGGACTGGTGAGAGTTCGCCAATGTTGCCTTGCTCCTGGCGGTTTTCCTTGGTATCCGGCTAAATCCTTGCGGACTCGGCGGACAGAGTTTTGCTATCGCGCGGGCTGGGGCGGTGTCGCTATCTCTTGGGCGGTGACCACACTCCTCACCTTGCCTATAAATAGGACCCCTCTGGCACATCTACAATAACCTAAGTAACTTGAGTGAACAATAAGTTGGGTTGAGCGAAGGGCTGCGGTCTCAGTTTGTCTGTCCGCGCGGATTGATTCAGGCTGACGGTTTGCTGTGTGCAGGTCGCGCGGGTAGCTTCAAGGAGCCAGGAGTTTGGCTGTGACTTCGGTCAAGTACTTGGAAGTGTGCGGTCTCTGCGGACTCAGCAGGAGGTCGCTCTGCGGCTTGTCAATTCTGTTTCATCTTTGCCAGCTTCAATAACATGTCCGCCGGCTTCAGCCGGGTAGGGGTGTTTCTCAGTTCAGGTTTAGCAGGAGGCGAATAACGCTGTGTCCGCGCGGCCTCGCGGCTTTGGCGGACTCCATGGCTATTCGGCGGATTGCAGCTTAGCTTGGGCGATCTCAGCGGACTCGGCAACCTCGGCGACCTCGCGGTCTCGGCGGACTCCGGTGCTGTCCGCCCGGCTTGTTTTTTGGTGTTTTCTGTTTACAGCTGTTATACTAGCGAAATCATGTCTCGCTATGTATGCCTCGTGTTGTAAAGAAGTGAATGTATAAAAGACTTGTTTGTGCTTCCATTGTTTGTTGGGTGTAACCTTTGGTCCTTGGTTTCCGCTGGTTCAACGTGAGAACTGGGTAGTTCCGAAGATATTAATTTGGTGTTTGGGCTATCTTGCTGACCACGTTGAGAAAATTTTAACAACAATTTCTCCACCGTACGATCAATTCATCGTGATCACTGTAACACCCCCGATTTTTCGATGATTTTATTTGTTTTGATATCGTCATTTTTATGACGTCATGGCGTTACTTTTAACGTCGAGTTGAAGGCGCAGCGTCGTTAAGGCATTTTCGCGTCCATGCGGTCGTTTCGGCCGAATTCTTGTTGTTATTGAAAATTTTTTCATTTGAAAATTAAGTTAAGTAATTTTGGACTTGCTCGTCAAGTTTCGTCGCGATCCGAGCGATATTCGTGCCTCGGCGATTTCCTGAAGTTTTGTATAGTCTATGTTCGTCGTAGACTTTGTAAATTTATATCTCGGGAATGCCTCGTCGGATTTAGGTTTGTCTTCGGCGTTGGGTTCGTAGCGTCAGCTTTCGCCTACGGTGTGGGTTTCGTTTAATTCAGAGCGCGTTTGGGCCTCCATTTTGAACTCGTGTTTTCTTGTTCAAATTATGAAAATATGATTGTTATAATATTAAGGCACTATTCAAAAAATGTACATCCCTATTCATCTCTATAGTTTAATTTTTAGGTATTTTTGTAAAAAGCACTATTCACGGAGGACAAAAGACAACTCTTCTTTTAAATGTTTGCATGTTTCTTCTCGAGTGGTCTGAGTCTTCTCGAGTGTTTCCCCTGTGCATCTATCGAGTGAGTCTGCCTGCTCTCGAGTGCTTTTACTGTTCATTCTCGAGTAAATCCATTTCTCCTGAGTGCTAGCTTTTCACCTCTCGAGTGCTTGCTTTTCACCTCTTGAGTTCTGCTCTAATTCTTCTCGAGTTGTCCTGTACAGTTTGAGTTCGGGCGTAATTTTTAGGGTCAAAACGGTGTCGCATGGAAAAATGGTTAACATAAAATTTGTTCGTATCGACGAGATCTACAACTTTCATGTTGGGCACTTTTTGATTTGAAGTAATCCTAAGCCTCTATTCTCGATTTCCGCACAACTGCTCGTATATAATCCGTACTGTTGATTTCTACTCGAGTACTATTGATTTTACTCGAGTACCATTGATTTTACTCGAGTATAATTGATTTTTCTCGAGTACTATTCCTCTCGAGTGCTAGTGATTTTTCTTGAGTATTATACGTTCCTCTCGAGTACTCTACTCTCAATCTCGAGCAACCTTGTCCATCTCGAGAAGTCCTCTGTTGTTTACGTTCGGGCGCCATTTTGAGGGTCAAAACGGTGCCGTATGAAAAAATATTTAATGAAAATTGTTCGTCTCGACGAGATCTACAACTTTCATGTTGAGCACTTTTTGATTTGAAGCCATCTTAAACCTTCATTTTCAGTTTTTTCGTATCATCTCATAAACAATACGCTTTTTTATATATTTAGACAAAACATTTTATAAGTACTTATATATATATATACTTTTATACTTAGGTTATTAGAAATCAGAAATAAAATTTCATCTTCTTCTTCTCCGGACTTTTTCCTCCCTAACCAGAGCGGCGTGAGCGAGAGAGAGAAATATTTTCGTGAAACTTCAGGTGGTCGCCGACGGTGCTCCGGTGCTCCAAATCATCGACCGAGTATAGATCTGGAAAGCTCTCGGCGAGGGCTTCGTCATCGTGGTAAAATATTCCCCGTTCTTTGATTTTTCTCGCTAGGGTTTTCGACCCTAACTCTTTTTTTTGTTCATTCTTGTTAGATTTCGATTCTCTGATATTCCTTGGTCCCGATCTACGCCGAGGTGCGATTTGGTGAAATTCTTCGGTAAAACCAAGGCAAGTGGCTCCATTCCTCCCTTTTTTTTCTTTTCTCCTTAAGTTCTCATGGTAAGACTTTCGTCATATATTATTATCCCCGTTTCTTTAGAGTATAGATGTTAAATCTTTTAGGTTTGCGCTTAGGGTAAATTTTTTTGTCGCCGCTGAGTGTAGGACGTGTTGCGCTTAGTTTTAGGTCGATTGTAAGTTTAGTCTTCGAGTTAGTGTTGAAATCCTTAGATGTTGTGCTGATTTTGGATGATGATGTTGGGGATGTGAGGGTTGGTGTGGATAATAGCCCACCCAATCGGGAGCCCCTTTTTTGGTGGATCATCACAGTAGGGGTATATGCTTTAGTTCTCCTGTTCTGGACTGTTGGGTCTGCTTGGCCCGGTTTGGCCATGTTGTTGACCACAGTGCCGCTTGTGAGACATTTGAGGATCCGGAGTCGCCCTCTCCGTCCCGCAATGTAGTCATACCACATGTTGATGATCCACCCTCTTCCGAGCCGTTCGTGCTCATTTGGTTCCTAGTGGATTATGCTACAGTTTGCTAAACCTTGTTGTTTATACTCAGACTCGTTCATTTTCGCACTTGGTGCATTTTAATTCAGATGTATTTTATTGTCTAACCTTTCCCTACTCGATCAAATTTGGCTAATGGTTGCTGTGGTTTTTTTTAGTTTTTTTGTTTCCCTTGGGTTGGGTTTGGTACACCCTCCTTTGTTAAATTTTTTTCATACTTGTTTACTTGTACTCTTGTCACTTGTATTATTATTTGCTGAGGTGTTCTTCTTTTGAATGTCTCAGGTGCAGGGTTGCAGCGGGTGGTGCGCCTGAGTAGTGTTGTTGCTGTGTGTACCTCGTTCTTGCGAGGTAGCTTTTGGTACTCTTGTTGTTTGGTTCAGACGTGAGAACTTTTGGTGGGTTCGTGTCAGGAGTTTGACGCCCACTAATTATTTACTATTGTTCTTGGATATTTTGCTAATAGCTAGTGTCTACTCTTATGATAGTAGTTCTTGCTCTCTGGGAAAGATTTATGTTAGGATGCCTTTAGATATTTTCAAATATAAAACAAACTAATATTATTTCATGCATAGCACGATTTAAAACTCTAAGTCACTATGTTTAATAACGTACCAACTACCTTGATATTATTATTATAAATTTAGAGTACTGCATGTCATGAGTTTTCCTTTTTGGGATGTTAGACTAATGTAGGATGTCCAATTTGATTACTATAGTATTTTTTCGCTGCTTTCAACTACTTTCTCCCGGGTGGACTAGTGAGCAACAAAGCCGAGGGATACAACTGATTGTCTAACCCAAACTAAACTTCTTCAATTGATCATTTAAATCTTATGTTTGTGTTGATTTGGAGTGTTGCCTGAGCGTCTGTAGTTAACCCCTGCTGACGTGGCATCATGACGCGCATTTTCCCCTTACTCGGATATCCCGCCGTTGTGGGAGAAATGCGGGTTGTGACAATCACGATCGTTCGTTCCAAAAGAAAACAGCTCGCGTAACTTCCACCATTAGTGGGGGGGGCACTATGGTCATTTTTACGGCTCGCGATTAGCGGGTTTTGTATATCCCAAACTATAGAAAACATTTTTATTTTGGTGGTTATGGTGTGCGGATAATCACGTAACCACCATAACCACCTCTTGGATGTTATAAAAAGAGTTTCAAACCTCCTCATTTCTGACTTTTGTTTCCTCCCAGTCTTTTTTCCAGGACAGAGCTCTGTCGAATTTCTCCTACGAGCAGCATTCAAGCAATCTTCAGGTCACATTCAAGTCATCTTCAAGCCTTATTCAAGCCATCTTTGAGCCGCATTCAAGACATCTTTGAGAAATCCAACGAAACCTATTTCATAACTTCCCAGAAGTCCCTACCAGCGCAATTCCAAGTGCTCCACTCTTGCGTTCAATGTCAACACGACGCTCAGAGACACTCATCACCGTCAAGTGTAATATGTAAAAGGCACTGAGTGTGACGGTTTGCCGACCGCCGAGTGCAAAGTGTTCTCTCACCTCCAAATTGTAACGAGGAGTGGTCTGTCGGCCTCAATTCAGCAAATAGATTATAACCGCGAGCAAATAGTGGATTTTGGTCTGCGCAGACCCGATCACGTGTTTTTTACCCAGTTGATGGATTTTTCCACGTTAAAACTTCATGAGTATGATTGATCAATCTCATTGACTGTGTGCGTGCTCGACCGTTCTGAGAGCTAATACGGTCCAGGTTATTCCGGTCTGACTGTGACGTCGAGTTTGGCTGCAATAGTTTGACGGCGTCTTTGGGAACACGATTCCCAGCATTATACAGAAGATAGTACCCTTTGCACAACAGTACTGTAGACTAAAGATAATGGCAAGAAGAAATGCCTGAACTATCGAGGTACTAATCCCCGAGGGGCGCATTAAGTCAGCCTCCTCCCACATGGATAAAATTAATCAAGTAGCTATCGTAGGCAAGCTCGAGAGCGTATTGGCAAAACACGTCACGCAAATAAACGAACTTCAAGCCATGATGTTTGTCATATGCCAAGAAGTAAAGCAGTACTCACAGTGTCATTCAAGCAAGCTAATTCATTGCCATCAGGATAACTCTTCGCCTTAACCAAACATCTCCCGCATAAGGCTTATGACATAGAAAAAGAATTCTCAAGAACAAGTAGCTCCCTCATTCCGGCAACATTAATCCAAGATGCGCATGATCGTCTCGCGCGCATTTTCTGGCCGACGTCGCTTCTCCGGGCCACTGCAGTAGTAAGCAGCCGGTGTTGGAAATTTTCTCGTTAAGTGGACTCGATTCATCGAGACGTCCCGTTAGAGTGGTACGCGTATATTTAGTCTATTCGGACTCTCACGAGCGCACGTTAGTTTAGTCGCGCGAATGGTCGAAGCTTGTGATAGGTGAGCTAGATCGTCTCGTATTAAGGGCGCGGATTTGGTCTCACCCTAGGCACAAAATTTGATGCTGTGAGAATTCAATTAATTAGAGTAGTTACTTTGGGTTTTGAGAAATTAATCATAATTAATTTCTCATTTTGGTAACTCCTCATATGGGCTATTCCTATTTATAACATCATTCGGTGTGAACTAGGACTGAAAAAAAAAACCCGATCTATCCTTCTTCTTCTTCATTTTAGAAACTGTCGCTCGCCCTTGCTGGTTCCTTCCTCCATCGAGCGTTTCCGGCGGGTGCTCCTCTTCTTTCGGAAAAACCATCTGCCTTCATCATCCTCCTCCCAGCCGTCGGCGTCCTTTTTCCCGTTCGAGCTTTTGGAGGATGCTGAAAAAGGGCATCGTCACCAGCAACCTTGTGTCTAGCGCGCTGCTTTGCTTTCGGCACCAGGAGAAAGGGCCGATCTAGGATGCCGGCGTTCCGATCCAGATTCATCGTCGGCCATAAAGCCTTCTTCATTCTCTGTGGTAACAGTCGGCTCTAGATCGAAGAAGAACGCCATGTCTGGAATATAGATCGTGAGGCTCCCTTGAGACGCCGATGAGAACAGCTTCATCATGGAAACCGCCAGGTCTTCACTGCCCGACTCCAAAATCAGACAGGGGACAGGTTGTCCGGTTTCTCTCTGCCCAGATCTGCCCAACAGAGAGCTTAATTCTGTGGTACAGGAAAATTTTGTTTTTACAGTTCTCTTAATTCAATATCTCTCTGTCTTCCAACCTTGATGCAGGGAATACCTTTTATTTACATTCATAAACATACATATATGCTTAATTGTGCTAACGTATAATTTGTTGTAGCGTTCACGTACTTTAGAAATTTCTTATGTTGGCGGGTTCCGCTAACGCCGCGGAATTCATAAAGAATAACGCATCACAGTTGCTGCGAATATCCGTCATAATGAAGAGCGAGCAAGAATCCAAAAACGATATAAATTAATTCTGCAATTCAGTTACCGTTCATTTTAGCTCGTTTTATTTCAGTGTTCTCAAGCTAAGAAAAATAATATTCAGTTACGGTTCATTGTAGCGTTCACGTACTTTAGAAATTTTGTATGTTGGAGGGTTCTGCTAACGCCGCGGAATTCATAAAGAATAACGCATCACAGTTGCTGCGAATATCCGCCATCATGAAGAGCGAGCAAGAATCCAAAAACGATATAAATTAATTCCGCAATTCAGTTACCGTTCATTTTAGCTCGTTTTATTTCAGTGTTCTCAAGCTAAGAAAAATAATATTTAGTATAAACTCCAGTTAGAGATTGTTAGAGCTTGGTTAAAACGATCATATAGTTCTGTGCGTTGTTGTATTCAGTAGAATTTGTAGAAACATTTACTCGTTGCAGGACGCGCACTACTTATTTCATATCAGCCAGAGCCACTAAGCCTCCATTAGTAGTCTGAGCCTTTCTGCTGCGGCAAGCACTGAGCTTTTCTCTCCTAGGAATCCCTGTTCATTCCTCGCCTCTGCTGGAGTAAAGCTGAGGAGGTGAATCTCTCTCTCTCTCTCTCTCTCTCTCTCTCTCTCTCTCTCTCTCTTTCTCAATCTCTCCTCGTCATTTATCTCCGGCAGAAGTAGAAGCACCGGATCTATCGTCGCCCCTCTCTCTGCCACCTCCCTCTCTCTATCCACACTTTCTCTCCCCTCTTTCATTCTCTCTCTCTCGCTTTTTTCCCCACCCTCTTTGTAGAATAAAAAACGCCAAAAAAACTAATAGAAAAAATTGTAAAAACGCATGGCCGCTAGGGGTATAATAAATAAGTATTCCAAATGTAACGGACATGTTTTACTGTAGCAAGCACACTATAGCAAACGAAAGTTTGCGTATATGTAGTTAAGATGTTAGGTTTCTGCCATTATAAACTTACATGGGACATCATTAGACACGTGTAGCATTCAATAGTAAAGAATGGAGGAAGGTGATTCAACAGAAATTAATGAGGGTGCTTTTTTCCAAATACTCAGGTTCCCAACCATTACGTGATGCATATCAGCGTTAAAATTTCACAAGAGGTCAAGTTGATAGCTCTGATATCAAGTAAAACTCCCAAAGCTAACAAGATGACACCTTGATTAAGCGGGAAACAGGCGCAGGAACACTTCAATCCAAGTTTAGTAAATCAGATGCAACTACAGTAACAAACAGGTCATGTATTAACAATCTCCGTTACAACAAGAGGTATACATGGCGAGACATGATTTCGGCAAGTACAAATAGGAAGGCAGAAAACAACAGAAAACAGAAGTCGGGCAGATAGAGACTGAGACCGTCGCCCTGCCGAACTGAACAGCGAAGTCCGCCGAAACCACGAGGTCGCGCAGACTACCCGTTATTCAAGCTGAAGAAGAGCTGTCCGCAAAGTGCAAGTAGCCTGACCGTTTAGGTTGCCTAGCCACCAGTTAGACCGCGAACAGACCACTGTCAAACTGATGAACAGACCGCCCAGACGGGCGGACAGGTTATTGAACTGGAATTGCTGAAGGAGAGAAGACCGGCTGGCCGCAACTGCGACCTGCTACAAACCGTTGATTGTAAACCACAAACTTCACGGATCCCTGACCGCAGTCGGCACCAAAGTCTTGGCTTCTCAGTGCTAGCCGCACAACCAGCAAACAGCAAACCGGTTAACCTTCTCAACCCGCGTGGACTGAAAAACTGAGGCCGCAGCAATTAACCAACGCTCAACTTACTGTTCATACAGTTACTGTTGATGTGACGGGGGGTCCTATTTATAGGCGCGGAGAGGAGTGTGGTCACCGCCCTAGCGGATAGAGTCACCGGCTCAGCCCACAACTAGCATCAAGCAGTCCGCTCAATCCGCAAGGACATAGCCGGACTACAGCCAATTCGTTTGTCATCAAGGCTAGAAGCCAGTCCGCATCCCGGCAGACAGCTCACCAGCACGCACACTGCAGCGGACACAGCAACAGCCCGCACACCATGCGAACACAGCACCAGCCCGCAACAACAAGTCCACGACCAACAGGCACACCGCCCGGTCAACCAGCGGACTCTGCGATTAACCTGGACTTGTCACAGAACATGACCAAGTCCAGCAATCAGTGCACCTCTGGCGCGAGCTCCACAGACACAAACATCAGTCCGCTTAGTCCGCCAGAACTGATCCAGTTCGCCTAACCACGAACTCCACGGTTACCTCCAAACCGCACCACCGAAGATCAAGGGCATAGGCCAATGCCGATCTTGCGAGCACCAAAATAGTCTGCATATAGCGAACTCCGCAGACTCCAAACCATTACGCCTAAACCGCGGATAGTCAGCCTATCCGCACAGCTACCTCTAAGGACAAACCACCACGCCGTAATATTCAGACCGCTCAGGCCGCACTACCAATCCGCCAGACTGTCCGCCCAGGCTGCGCGGTCTGCTCGATCAACCCCCCACTTTCACTTCAATAATTTCAACAATCAGTAAAATTTTTCCTCGAGATGTTTGACAGGCAGAAAAATATAAGAAATCATAACAGTTTAAATCATTCTTTCTTCCTAATCTTCAACCATAAAGTATATAATTAATTGCAATATCATTTAATCATTTTGATGAGAAAATCATTCACCAAATGTCGATTTCCCAATTAACTTCCTCCACCTTAATGAAAAAAATAATCTCTTCACCTTCTTTTTCAATGAAAAACACTTCATGAGCTCAAATACACAATCCAACTATACTCCTGCTAACACATATATCAACATTCATAAACCTCAGCACCATTCAAACCACAACTTAAAAGGGAATTTCCCAAGAATTTCCTGATCAATGTTAAGGGTTGGTAGTAATTATCAGCAAGATTCAATTGCCTCCTAAAACATATCGACCATGAGGGAGGCCTCCAATATATGCATCAAAATAAGACCAACACGATGCAATTAATGCCAGAAAATTGGAACTCAACGGTCCACAGATACATCCACGCAAGGATTACTGAAATGTACCGTGCCTGTCCAAAATAAGTAAAAAAAAACAACTAACTACAGCACCTTAACACTTAGGCATTCATCACGAGCAAACCAAGCAAACACTTGCAGAAGATGATCAGCAACAGATCCAAGAACATCCGGAGATTGCATCTACAATCATGTCTACCACCCCATGTCTTCAGGAGCTATACATATTGTTGGGTACATTGGTTTAAATGTAGCTGATTTGAAGAAGCCTCACCTTACTCAATGATATACATCAAAATGTATTTGATGTATTTTTGAGTTACCTTGTGCAGGTTAAGTATTTACAGGAAAGATGAAAAAGTTTCTAAGTCCATGTGTCGACACCCAGGAGCAAAGTGTCGACACTTAAGAAGACTTGTGTCGACACCCAGGAAAGCAGTGTCGACACTTGGAGTACTTGTGTCGACACCAGGAATGCAGAGTCGACACCAGACAGAAAGTGTCGACACAAGGAGCTGTGTCGACACTCAATGAAGAAAAGTCCAGTAAAGTTGTGTCGACACTTAGCAGTTATGTCGACACTCATTGAAACTGTGTCTACATCAGAAAGTGTCGACACTTGGAGGCTGTGTCGACACTCAGCAAAAGTCAGCAGAGTCTAAGTATAAGTGTCGACACAAGAAAAAATGTGTCGACACTCAGCAGAAGACTCAACACTTGAAGAAAGTATCGACACAAGAAAGAATGTATCGACACTCAGCAGAAGACTCAACACTTGAAGAAAGTGTCGACACAAGGAGCTGTGTCGACATTTAGCAAAGTTCAGTAAAATTCTAAGTACAAGTGTCGACACTAAGGAGATGTGTCGACACTCAGCCAGAGTCTCAACATAAGAAGAATGTGTCGACACAAGGAGCAGTGTCGACACTCAGCAAGTATCAACACTGAAGGCATGTGTCGACACCAAGAAGATGTGTCGACACTGAACAAGTTCAACACATGAAGATGTGTCGACACAAAGGAGTTGTGTCGACACTTACAAGAATTCAGCAAAATACTGAAGAACAAGGAGTTGTGTCGACACACAATATCAGTGTCGACACATGATGAAGAAGCTGTGTCGAGAAGTCAATTCTACAACACAAGGAGTTGTGTCGACACCTTGTAGGCTAGTGTCGACACTTAGTCAACTTGTGTCGACACTTAGTCTATAAGTGTCGACACTTGAAGACAGACAGTCTCGACACTTTCAGACAGTTACAGATTTTTCAAGAACTGACTGGATGACTTGACAGCTGCCATTCCAGCCAGTCTACTACACCTGTCAGAGTTGTCAGAAATCAGTTATGAACCGGACCAGCCGGTTACCATGAAGAAGGCCTATAAATAGGCTTATACTGTCTATAGAAACTGATGATTAATTGATGTTCAAGTGATCAATATACAAAGTAGATCTAGCTATTAATTGAAGAATCTAGTGAAGATCTAAGAAGTTGGAGAGAGAGAGCTCCATCCAAGAAGACAGCCGTTGGAACCAGACTGAGAAGAAGGGTTCAGATTTTGTTCTGAATCTTAAGTTGCAGAGATCAAGGATCAACTACAGAGGAGATCAATCTTATTGTGTTCTACATTCAAGAAGATTTGAAGAAAGCCAAGTCAGGTTGATCTCAGCAGAGTTCATCCAAGAACTTATCAAAAAACTCTCAACTCTTTTCTCTTTTCTCTGAGTTGTAGGGTTTACATTTTGTATTCTTATTATCTTGTAGGATCCTTAGGGATCTGAGTTTGTAAGTCTGTAATTATAAAGGCTGAGTGTAGGGCCTGTGTGCCTGAGTGTAGGAGATTTGTATCTTTGAGTGTAGGCCTGTTGTGGCTGAGTGTAGGCCTTGGTGGCTGAGTGTAGGCTTTGTGAAGAAGCTGAGTGTAGGCTTTGTGAAGAAGCTGAGTGTAGGCTTTGTGAAGAAGCTGAGTGTAGGCTTTGTGAAGAAGCTGAGTTGTAGGGCCTTGGGCCTGAGCTGTAGGAACCTGTTTTGGGGTTCTGAGTGTAAGATCTGAGGATCTGAGATAGTGGAGGAGTTTGGCCGAATCTAGTACACTGCTAGATAGGCGAAGGGGGAAAGTGGATGTACCCAAATCTTGGGGAACCACTATAAATTTGTGTGTTCACTGTGTGCTGGATTGATTGCTGTGATGGCTGGTTAATTGCTGTGATAAACTCTGAATTCTGCCTAAAAAGTTAAACAGATTTAAGTTACCTATTCACCCCACCCCCCTCTAGGTGAGTAGGTACAATATCTTTCAAGTGGTATCAGAGGGAGGTTACTCAAAAAGGGACATAACTGTCTGAGTAGATCCTGTTGGCAGATTCAGTCTAAGTACATTACAGAATCAAGAAAATCAAGAACTATGGGTTCCACTGAGAATCATAAGGAATTGGGATCCATGAAGCTACCCATTTGCAGAAAAGAAATATTTGGTATCTGGAAGGAAAGGGTGAGACTGTTTATGGAAGCCTCAGACCCTAGAATATATATCACAGTGAAAGAAGGGTCATATGTGCCCATGAAGGTTTCAGTCTTAGATGCAACTCAGAGAACACCTAAGGATTTCTCTGAAATGACAAAGGATGAGATAGTTCTAGCCACAATGGACAAGAGGGCTCAGAACATCATTGTGAGTGCTATAGATGATGCTACCTTTTAGAATTTGATACACTGTAAGATATCTAAGGAGATGTGGGATACTCTTATTGTGTACATGGAGGGTTCTGAAAAAGTGAGGCAGGACAGAAAGTCCTTATTAAACCAAGAATATGAAAGCTTTAGGCAAGGTAGATCTGATAGCATAACTGAATGCTATAAGAAGTTCTATAGGATTGTGAATGAGCTAATGTCCTATGGCAGAGAGTTCAGTAATTATGAGCTTAATGATAAGTTTCTAAGGTCCCTAACAAAGGATTGGGACACCAAGATCTGTGTCATTAGGGAAATGGCAAAGTTAGCAAAAATTCCTCCTCCAACTTTGTTTGGAAAATTGCTATCCTATGAAATGCAATTGATGGTGAGGAAAGAAGAGGAGAAGACTACAAGAAGTGAACATAAGGAAAGGACAGTGGCATTTAAAACAGAAGCCCCCAGAAAATACAGAAGTAAGTCTCCTTCACCACCTCCAAAGGTAGCTGAAACTGAGTCAGATGAGTCAGCAAGCAGAAAGTCTGAAAGCAGTGAAAGTGATGAGGACTTTGCTGCCTTCACAAGACACTTTCAGAAGTTCTTAAAGAAGAAACAGTGGAGGACAAGACCATCTACTTCACAGGGTAAAGATGACTATTATCTGAACAAAAAGTCATCAAAGAAAGATAGGAAAAAGACCAAGTCTAGCAAAGCAACTCTATCAAAAATTGTATGTTATTGCTGTAATAGACAAGGACATGTTATTGCAGACTGTCCAGAGAAAAGGAAGGAGTCTAATGATAAGAAAAAGACTCAATTCAAGGGCAAGAAAGAAAGATCTTTTGTTGCCAAAAAGGATAAGAGCCTGTCAGACATATCTTCATCAGAAACTGAGTCAGATGCTGAAGCATACATAGAACTGTTTGCTGAGGAAGAGGAAGAAGAGTTCATGCAGATCATGAACTCTATATATGAACAAGAGGACAGTCAGTGCCAAGGACTAATGGCATTGACAAAAAGTGACAAAATCCAGGAGCATCCTGGACCTAGTAAGGTACAAAATTGTTCTTTCAGTTCAATTTCTTGTGCTAGTTCAGAATCAGATTCATCATCATCAAGTGATGAGAGTGCATCTGAGTCTGAAGATGATATTCATCAATTGATAGATGAATATAAAGTTCTGTTGCAAGCTTTTAAGAAGAGCAAGTCCTTAGCCAAGAGTCAGACAAAGGAAATTGCTAGTCTCAAAGTTGCTGCAACTGATTTTGAGAAGATGATTGATCAAAAGCTAAATGAAATAGCCAGACTGAAGCACATAACCGTGATTCAGATGGGGACTATATCATTTAAGAATGATCAAATCAAAAGTTTGGAGATTAGTCTTCAGAAGGAGAGAGATTTAGTTGCTAGGTTTTCAAAACCAAAGTCTGTTCTACCCTTAATTGATGAATTTGTTCATCAAAAAGGTAAAGCTGGACTGGGGTTTTCTAAACCAGCTAGGATTATCAAGTCCAAGTCCAAGGGCAAAACCCCAACTCTCAACAAGCCAGCTGTAGATAAAACAGCTAAGAATGTACCTAAGCAAAGGTACAATAGGTTTGAATGTTGGTGTTGTGGCAAGGTAGGCCACTTTGTCATGGACTGTTGGCACAATGCTAGTGCTAAAGTGAGTAGCAAACTGCCTGTTGGAAAACCTGCAGGTAGCTTTGTTAGGAAGCAAACTAACCAGTACCAAGGACCCAAGAATTCTTTGGGTTCTAAGGTTCACTAATCTGTTTTGCAGGAGAGTCCAAGTGGCCATGCTCCAATATGGTACTTGGACAGTGGATGTTCCAGACATATGACTGGAACAAGGAGATTGCTAAAGGACTTCACTCCAATCAAAGATGGTCCTAAAGTCACCTTTGGTGGTTCTGAAAAAGGAATCATCAAGGGATTTGGTAACATTTTTAGCTCTCATATAATTATTACTCAAGTGGCTTATGTCAAAGGTTTGAAACATAACCTTATTAGTATAAGTCAATTGAGTGATGTAGGATATGACATCTCATTTGTCAAAAATGGTTGTCATATCAAGAGATCAAATGATCAAGAGATCATTTTGACTGGTTATAGAAAAAGAAATGTCTATTGCCTAGACATTATGTGTGAGAACAATGGTTCTCCAGTGTGTCTTGTAGCTGATGAGACAGTCTCTCATTGTGTCAAATGGCACAAGAGGCTGGCTCATCTCAACTACAAGACAATTGGCCAACTCTTTAGCAAAGAGTTAGTGAGGAATGGTCCTCAAGTTAAGTGTATTAAAGATGGAATATGCTCAGCTTGTCAAAAGGGCAAGCAGACAAGATCCACCTTTAGTAGCATTGACAACAAAGATGCTGTGAGGTGTTTATACCTCTTGCATATGGATCTCTTTGGTCCTATGCCAGTTCACAGCCTAGGTAGGAAGGTCTATACCTTTGTAGTTGTAGATGACTACTCAAGGTTTTCCTGGGTGTTCTTCCTTAGATAGATATCTGAAACACCTAGTGTCTTCTATAGCTTTATCAAGCAAATTCAGAATGAACTAGATAGTACAGTGGTCAAAATAAGAAGTGACCATGGTACTAAATTTCAGTCTGATAGTATGACAAAACTATGTGAAGAATTTGGGATATTTCAAGAGTTTTCTTCACCAAGAACACCTCAGCAAAATGGCATTGCTGAAAGGAAGAATAGAACCTTGATTGAGGCTGGTAGGACCCTATTAAGTGATACATCACTACCAGAATATTTCTGGGCTGAAGCAGTGAATACTGCATGTCATGTAATTAATAGGGCTACCATTACTAAAAGCCACAACCAGACCCCCTATGAGATTGTGAAAGGCAGAAAACCAAACCTATCCTACTTCAGGATCTTTGGTTGTAAGTGTTTTATACTTAACAATGGAAAGTCTTACTTGACTAAGTTTGTTGTCAAGTCCCAAGAGGGGATCTTTGTTGGGTACAGCAATAATAGTAAGGCTTATAGAGTCTACAACTTGTCTACTCAAGTTGTAGAAGAGTCTGTACATGTAGTATTTGATGAAACTAGACTTATTAACAATGAGTTGTCTAGTAGTATATGCAGCTCCACAGGTATAACTAAGAAGATGGACAAGCTCACTATTAAAGAAGTACCTACTACAAGACAGCAAGTAGTAGATAGTGGTTGTTGTCTAGGGGGAGTACTACATGTACCTAATGCAGATGAAGTTCAAGGAGTGCAGCAAGATGAAGGAACTGAAGAAGTTCAACCTGAAGCCAGGATGCCTCCAGCTAATAGGCATCTAAGAGATCATCCAGCAGAACAAATCATTGGTGATCTAAGACAAGGAGTACAAACAAGGAGCAGAAATCTGAATGCAGCACTCTTCTCCAATTTTCTATCCCAAGTAGAGCCAAAAAAGTTTGAAGAAGCCATCCTAGACCCTCATTGGATTGAGGCAATGCAAGAAGAGCTGAATCAGTTCAAAAGGTGCAAAGTCTAGGAGCTTGTTCGTAAACCAAAAGACCACAACATAATTGGGACCAAGTGGATCTTTAGGAACAAGATGGATGAACATGGAGTCATCATTAAGAACAAAGCAAGATTGGTTGCTAAAGGATATAGGCAGGAAGAAGGTATTGACTTTGATCAAACCTTTCCTCCAGTAGCCAGACTGGAAGCCATAAGGATGTTCCTGGCCTATGCAACCTTTCAAGGATTTAAAGTTTACCAAATGGATGTAAAGTCAGCCTTTCTGAATGGTAATCTAAAAGAGAAAGTATATGTGGAACAGCCATCAGGTTTTGTTGATTCAACTCAACATAATCATGTCTATAGACTTAGGAAAGCATTGTATGGGTTAAAGCAAGCCCCTAGGGCTTGGTATGAAACCCTGTCTAGTTTCCTCATTGAGAATAAGTTCACAAGGGAGAAAATAGACAAGACTGTATTCCTCAGGGAATGCAGAGGCAAAGTAATACTAGTCCAAATATATGTAGAGGCAAAGTAATACTAGTCCAAATATATGTAGATGACATAATATTTGTGTCTACTGAAAGTAGTCTTTGCAAAAAGTTTGCAAAACTAATGCAAGGACAATTTGAGATGAGTAGTATGGGAGAACTTAAGTTCTTCTTGGGTCTCCAAGTTAGATAGACTGAGAATGGTTTATCCATATGCCAGTCTAAGTTCACCCTAGAACTCATAAGGAAGTATGGTATGGATTCATCCAGTACCATGAAGACTCCTATGGGGTCAAGTATGTCTCTTAGCAAAGATGATGCAGGGAAACGTGTAGATGAGACTTTGTATAGAGGGATAGTTGGCTCCCTACTCTATTTGACTGCAAGTAGACCAGATATCATGTATTCTACATGTGTCTGTGCTAGGTATCAAGCATGCCCTAAGGAGTCTCATTTGACAGCAGTCAAAAGGATACTGAGATATCTAAAGGCACTCCTTATCTAGGCCTCTGGTACCCTAGGAATGGAGATTTTGAACTAACAGGTTATTCAGATGCAGACTTTGCAGGATGCAAAGAAGACAGAAAAAGTACAACTGGAAACTGTCAATTCCTAGGTGGAAGACTGATTTCATGGAGTAGCAAAAAGCAAACAAGTGTGGCTATCTCCACTGCAGAATCAGAATATGTGGCTGCAGGAAGTTGTTGTGCTCAACTTCTATGGATACAACATCAGCTTGAGGATTATGGAATTCAGGTAAGTAGAACTCCACTGTTCTGTGATTCTACTAGTGCTATATCAATTGCAAACAATCCTGTTTCTCATAGTAGAACTAAACATATTGAAATAAAATATCATTTTCTAAGGGAACATATAGAAAAACAAGATATTTCACTAGTGTATGTAAATACTGATAATCAACTATCTGATATGTATACTAAGCCCCTAGAAGAAACAAAGTTCAATAGGTTTAAAATTGAAGTAGGTATGATAAACTTAGAATAAGTTTACATAAATGACTAAGTAAAATAGTGTCGACACACAGAGTTGTCTGTGTCGAGACAGAAAATGTGGTGTCGACACTTCAGGGAAAAGGTGTCGACACATCTAGGAAGTTGGTGTCGACACTTCAGAAAATTAGTATCGACACATACAGGGTCAGTGTCGACACAAACAAGGTGGTGTCGACACTTAGAGTTTACTCAGAATTATCTAAGTAAAGTCTCGACTAAATGTCGAGTTAAGTGGTGTCGACACATAAACAAGTGTCGACACATATATTCTGTTGACTAAACTTGTGTCGACACACAGTGTGTCGAGACATTATAAGTCTGTGTCGACACTTTTCCACAGTGTCGACACAATTTAAGTTAGTTAACCCGCCTTTTCATCTTCAAACCTAGAAAGGTATAAATAGAATTTCTCCATTGTCTGTCGACACGCTCACTAAAGTTTCGAGACCAAACTTGTGTGTCGACACCTCTCTTCTCTCCATTCAAATTCTTCAAACCCTAATGGCGCCAAAGCTCGAGGAGAACGTCAATGAAGGCTACGAACTGGTGCGACATGTGTTTGATGATGCAGACCCGGAGATCAAGAGTGTGGTAACCCTAGTTGCAGACTCGGGGTTAGAATTTCTTGTCTCAGAGCCAACAAAGATTTGGAAGAAGGAAGTTCTAGAGTTTCTGAATGGAGCGAAAGTAGATGAATCTGGACTCAAGATAAAGTCTAGGGTTCATGGTGAAAAGGTGAAGGTATCACCTAAAAGTTTAAGAAAGGTCTTAAATCTATCTAGGACAAAAGAAGAGGATGAAGTAACTGCTTCTAAGACCAGAGAAGCATTGACATGGTGTGGTCTGGATTCAAAGATTAAAATTGTATCTGTGTTTAATAGGAAAGGCATGAACAGCCAGGGAAAATTTCTATCAGAAATTGTTGGAAAAGTAATCTTGAGTAAGCCTGGAGGGCATGACAGGGTCTCAGCTCATATGTTCAATCTTATGACAAGGATAATCTTCACATTGAAAACAGATTGGTATGTTGTTGTCTTTGAGAAGATTAAGGAGAGTCTGAAGAAACCCAATTTGGGTAGAATAATAAGTTTATACCTAGCTGGTAGTATACTAGAGGTTATGGGTCAAGCTGCTGGAACTAAGATCAACCATATGAGAAAGATGGACATGAGGATCTTCTCCAGATGGGACAGAGTTTTAACTAAGGAGATGCCTACTCCTGAGAAAGTAACACCACTAAAGAAGAAGAAGAAGACAGCCCATGTGGCTCAAGAGTCATCTAGCAGCTCTGAGGAGCAAGTTGTCTTTACACCTGATGATGACCAAGAACCTGGAGATGCTGGGAAGTCTCCAGCTCAACAAGATATTGCAGAGAGGCAGGGGGAGCTACCATCAGCTAGCCCCATACACCAGGATCAAATCCAGGGGGAGCCTCTAGTGGTAGAAGAGTCAACTCCTCTTGAAAGTGCAAGAGCCACCCACATCATCCTTGAGGTAATCACTGAGCTTAATGCTTTAGATTTCCTTATAGAGGATAATGTTTTGTCTGATTCCTTAAAAAATGTTAATCAGCAAACTCAGATTGATAGCCAACTTCCAGATATTGTCATGGAAGACACATCTGTTTCAGTTCAAGTTGTTGATGAGCCAAGAGTTTCTCCAGCCCATTCTCCACAAGAATATACAATGGAAGATCTTTTCCTCAATCTGGATCAAGCTGACCTTGACAAGGAAAGTGCTGCTGCTGAGGGGGAGAATGCTCCAGTTGAGGGGGAGCAAGTGCAAAATCTAGAAGAACCTACAAGGAAAGAGACTGAGAAGCCCCAAGCTGTTGAGGAGCTACCTAGAGAGAGGGTAGATATTGCTAGCACATCAGCATCTGAAGATGAGAAAGCTGCTAGAGCTAAGAAAAGAAAATTTCAAGTCTTTAAAAGAAGAAGCCAGACTTATAAGAAGGCATTGCAAACGATAGCACCACAGCCAGCACTACAGCCAACTCCATCAATAGATTACAGTTCTTTGCTGGTTGCTATGCAAATCAAGCTTGATGAGCAGAGACAAGCACTGAAAAAGTATGTAGATGAAGGACAGAAATCTCTTCAGTTTGATCTGGAACAGGACATTAAGTCTATAAGATTTGAGATGAATCTCAATAAGAAGGAGATGACAGACTGCTTCCACAAGGGAGGGAATGCAGTGGTGTACTTGGCTACACATCAAGAGAAGATAAAAGCTCAAGTGGATGAACTTGAAGTAAAGCAAGACTATGTACTGGAAAATCAAATTAGCAAAAGAAACTTTTGATAAGCACTTACAAGAGAGCTTAACTGCTGTTACAACTGCTATACAAGACTCTCAGAAGTTGATAACTGACAAACTTCAAAGGTTGAAATCTTTCTTTAAAGATGAAGTCAACTATTTGGATAACCAAGTCAGATTTCAAAAAGATGATGTAAGAGATCACATAGAAAGAGAAGTCATAAAGGGGGAGAGGGTGTTAGTCAAAGCCAGCTCTGATCATGCTAAGTGGATTTCTAATTCTATCAGAGCTACTCTTGGTTATCCTCCTTTATGTGATGATGATAATGTTGCAGAATCTGGGATACATCCTGCATATCTAGGAGGGGAGCAACCTGAAGTGGCTCAAGTCATCTACCCTCCTCCAGATTTTGATATGATACAAGCTTTGCTGAAAGAACAAGAAGCTAGATTGTCTAAGAAGAGGTTCAGAGAGCAAGCTGAACAAAGGCCTGACTTTAAGTAATGGAGCCCCACTTCCAGAAACATTATCTTAACTGCATGTAAAGCTGCAAAAGATAATATTCAAGATAGAAATAAATGGTTTTCTGAAATGGAGTGGAGAAAGCATGAATCAAGGCAAGAAGCTATAATGCAATATAGGAGAAAGGTAAAGATGGGAAAGCTACCTCCTACTTCCCAGGAGCCTAGCAAGTACTTTCTCAAGCCTTATCACTACTTTGAAAGGCAAAAGATTAAAGCTGAAGAGCAAAAGAAAAAGGATCTGAAAGGCAAGAAGCCTGCTGATACTGAAGTTGCTGAAGCCCCTGTTCAAGCCAAAGTATAATCAGGAAAAGGAATTGTGATTAAGGAGGCTAATCAGAATTAGAATTGATTTTTCTTGAGTTTATAGTTGTAATATTTTGATTGTTAAACACTTTGTAAACTTTTGGAAAATGAATATGACAAGTTATTAGAACAATGTGTTATATGTTAAACCTATTTCATAATTGTTCTGAGATGATATATGTGTATACATGTTTTGTTTAATACATGTTTATGTTTGCCCTGTTATATAATCCTGCTTTACATCATGCTATGATTTTATCCTGTATGGTGTATATCATTGACTAAGGGTTATGACTTCTCCAAATAGGGGGAGATTGTTGGGTACATTGGTTTAAATGTACTTGATTTGAAGAAGCCTCACCCTACTCAATGATATACATCAAAATGTATTTGATGTATTTTTGAGTTGCCTTGTGCAGGTTAAGTATTTACAGGAAAGATGAAAAAGTTTCTAAGTCCATGTGTCGACACCCAGGAGCAAAGTGTCGACACTTAAGAAGACTTGTGTCGACACCCAGGCAAGCAGTGTCGACACTTGGAGTACTTGTGTCGACACCAGGAATGCAGAGTCGACACCAGACAGAAAGTGTCGACACAAGGAGCTGTGTCGACACTCAATGAAGAAAAGTCCAGTAAAGCTGTGTCGACACTTAGCAGTTGTGTCGACACCCAGTGAAACTGTGTCTACATCAGAAAGTGTCGACACTTGGAGGCTGTGTCGACACTCAGCAAAAGTCAGCAGAGTCTAAGTAAAAGTGTCGACACAAGAAAGAATGTGTCGACACTCAGCAGAAAACTCAACACTTGAAGAAAATGTCGACACAAGAAAGAATGTGTCGACACTCAGCAGAAGACTCAACACTTGAAGAAAGTGTCGACACAAGGAGCTGTGTCGACATTTATCAAAGTTCAGTAAAATTTTAAGTACAAGTTTCGACACTAAGGAGATGTGTCGACACTCAGCCAGAGTCTCAACAGAAGAAGAATGTGTCGACCGACACAAGGAGCAGTGTCGACACTCAGCAAGTATCAACACTGAAGGCATGTGTCGACACCAAGAAGATGTGTCGACACTGAACAAGTTCAACACATGAAGATGTGTCGACACAAAGGAGTTGTGTCGACACTTACAAGAATTCAGCAAAATACTGAAGAACAAGGAGTTGTGTCGACACACAATATCAGTGTCGACACATGATGAAGAAGCTGTGTCGAGAAGTCAATTCTACAATACAAGGAGTTGTGTCGACACCTTGTAGGCTAATGTCGACACTTAGTCAACTTGTGTCGACACTTAGTCTATAAGTGTCGACACTTGAAGACAGACAGTCTCGACACTTTCAGACAGTTACAGATTTTTCAAGAACTGACTGGATGACTTGACAGCTGTCATTACAGCCGGTCTACTGCACCTGTCAGAGTTGTCAGAAATCAGTTATGAACCGGACCAGCCGGTTACCATGAAGAAGACCTATAAATAGGCTTATACTGTCTACAGAAATTGATGATTAATTGATGTTCAAATGATCAATATACAAAGTAGATCTAACTATTCATTGAAGAATCTAGTGAAGATCTAATAAGTTGGAGAGAGAGAGCTTCATCCAAGAAGACAGCCGTTGGAACCAGACTGAGAAGAAGGGTTCAGATTTTGTTCTGAATCTTAAGTTGCAGAGATCAAGGATCAACTGCAGAGGAGATCAATCTTATTGTGTTCTACATTCAAGAAGCTTTGAAGAAAGCCAAGTCAGATTGATCTCAGCAGAGTTCATCCAAGAACTCATCAAGAAACTCTCAACTCTTCTCTCTTTTCTCTGAGTTGTAGGGTTTACATTTTGTATTCTTATTATCTTGTAGGATCCTTAGGGATCTGAGTTTGTAAGCATGTAATTATAAAGGCTGAGTGTAGGGCATGTGTGCCTGAGTGTAGGAGATTTGTATCTCTGAGTGTAGGTCTGTTGTGGCTGAGTGTAGGCCTTGGTGGCTGAGTGTAGGCTTTGTGAAGAAGCTGAGTGTAGGCTTTGTGAAGAAGCTGAGTGTAGGCTTTGTGAAGAAGCTGAAAGATATGGTACCTAAACACCTAGAGGGGGGGTGAATAGGTGACCTAAACCTTTTTAAAACTTTGTTGGCAGCACAACAATTATTTCACAGAGTACTACAGCTAACAGCAATTACAGAAATCAAACAAGTAATCCACAGCACAGCACACCACAGCAGACACACTAATTTATAGTGGTTCCCCAATCTTTGGGTACATCCACTTTCCCCCTTCGCCTATCTAGCAGTGTACTAGATTCGGCCAAACTTCTCCACTAACTCAGAACCAAACTAGGTTCCTACCTCAGGCCCAAAGCCTTACACTCAGCCAAAAGGCCTACACTCAGCCACCCAGGCCTACACTCAGAGTTCTTCAACTCCTACACTCAGGCAACCAAGCCCTACCCTCGGCCTTTATAAAATAGGCTTACAATTCTCTCAGATCCAATGGATCCTACAGGTTAAAATAGAAAGTACAATAGTTAACTCTACAACTCAGAAAATAGGAGAGGAGTTGAGAGATTCTTGAAGAGTTCTTGGAAGAACTCAGTTAGATCCAAACTGACTTAGCTTCCTTCAAAGCTTCTTGATTAGAACTGAATTAGTCTGAATCTTCTGCAGTTGTTCCTTGACCTCTGCTTCTTGAAATCCAGATGACTCTGAATTCTTCTTCTCAGCCTTAGTTCCAAAGACTGAATACTTGGTTGGAGCTCTCTCTCTCCAACTTCTTGGTTCTGCTGATGCACAGCAAGATCTTCTTGTGTTGATACTCAATATACCACTTTTACAAAGATCTGAACTCTCTCTGTAAAAACTTTGTCAACCACTTCTATATTACTTCAACAATCAATCTCTTAATCTCTATCTTCTGTAGACTATGAGTGCCTATTTATAGGCTTCCTTCATGGTAACCGGCTGGTCCGGTTCATAACAGACTTCTGATATCACTGACAGTTGATGTAGACCGGCTGGATCGGTAGCTGTCTTGTCAACCAGTCACTTCTTGAAATTCCTCTAACTGTCAGATAGTGTCGAGACTTTCTGTTCTTAAGTGTCGACACTTATAGGCCAAGTGTCGACACATGTTGTGTAAGTGTCGACACAAGTCTACAAGGTGTCGACACAATTCCTTGTATGTCTCGACACAGTTTCTTCTGCATGTGTCGACACTGAAATTGAGTGTCGACACAAGTACTTGTACTTCATTCTGCAACTGTATTCTTCTAAGTGTCGACACAACTCCTTTGTGTCGACACAACTTTATGTGTTGAAACTGTCGAGTGTCGACACTGCTTCTTGGTGTCGACACAAGTCTTCACTTTTGTTTCTTCAGCTGAGTGTCGACACATTCCCTTAGTGTCGACACTTGTACTTAGAATATTTTGTAACTTTTCTGATCTTTGCTAAGTGTCGACACAGCTCCTTGTGTCAACACTTTCTTCAAGTGTAAAGTCTTCAACTAAGTGTCGACACATTGTGCTGAGTGTCGACACTTTCTTCAAGTGTTGACTCCTCTGGTTGTGTGTCGACACATTGTGCTGAGTGTTGACACTTACTTCAAATACTGAGTCTTTAGCTAAGTGTCGACACATTGTGCTGGGTGTCGACACTTACTTCAAGTGATGACTCTTCTGCATAGTGTCGACACATTGTGTTGAGTGTCGACACTTGTACTTAGATTCTGCAGACTTTTGCTGAGTGTCGACACTTACTTCAAGTGTCGACACTTTCTGGTGTTGACTCAGCTCTTCTAGGTGTCGACACTTCTGCTAAGTGTCGACACAGCTTTTCTGCATTCTTCTACACTGAGTGTCGACACAGCTCCAAGTGTCGACACTTTCTGACTGGTGTCGACTCTTCTTCCCAGGTGTCGACACAATGACTCCAAGTGTCGACACTGCTTGTCTGGGTGTCGACACAAGCTTTCTCAAGTGTCGACACTTTCCCTCTGGGTGTCGACACATGGACTTAGAATTTTTAGCTTCAGTCCAGTGTATTCCTAACCTGCACAAGTAACTCAAACAAACATCAAATACACTATGATGTATATCATTGAGTTAGGTGAGGCTTCTTCAAATCAGGTACATTTGACCAATGTACCCAACAATCTCCCCCTATTTGGAGAAGTCATAACCCTTAGTCAATGATATACAACACTCATAATTAAAAATTATAAAATGAAGTAAAACAGATATATGACAACAGAGTTAAACTTAAACATGTAATAAAGCACACATGTATACTCATTCAGCATTACAGAACAAACAAAAATTAGACACATTCTACTGAACAATCATGAAATATATATTTATCAAAAATTGTTCATACATTGTTGTTAATACACTTTCAATGATTTACACAAAATGTTTGATTACAACATTCTTCAGTTTTAATCTTAGTCTAATTCTGCTCTGGTTCTTTAATGACTATGCCTTTTCCAGCTTGCACTTTGGCTTTCACAGCAGCAGCAGCAGCAGGCTCAGCTTCAGCAGGCTTCTTCCCTTTGGAGTCCTTCTTCTTCTGTTCTTCAGCCTTGATCTTTTGTCTTTCAAAATAATGATAGGGCTTAGGAAAGTACTTGCTAGGCTCCACAGCTGTAGAAGGTAGCTTTCCTAACTTAGCCTTCCTTCTATGTTGGACAATGGCTTCCTGCCTACTCTCATGTTTCCTCCATTCAGCCTCTGAGAACCACTTGTTCCTCTCATGGGCATTGTCCTTGGCTGCTTTCCATGCAGTGAGAATGATGTTCCTAGAAGTAGGGCTCCACTGTTCAAAATCAGGTTTTTGTTCAGCAAGTTCCCTAAACTTCTTCTTTGATAGCCTAGTCTCTTCTTCTTTGTCCAAAGCCTCTTGCATAGCAGCTGTGATAGGTTGAACAACCTTTTCCAGAATAATATTAGGCTTGCCAGCAGTTGGACTATACATTGTGCTTATATCTGCATGAATCATTTCAAAATCTGGAGGTGGATAGATTACATCAGCCACTGCCTGTTGCTCACCTCCAAGATATGTTCCTTGAATACCAGATTCAGCTACTTCATTGTCATCACACAGGGGAGGATATCCAAGTGTAGCCCTGATTGAATTTGAAATCCATTTGTCATGCTCAGAACTGGCCTTGACTAACACTCTCTCCCCCTTTATGACTTCTTGGGCTACATGATCTCTCACATCATCTTTTTGAAACCTGATTTGGCTATCCAAATACCTTATGCCCTCTTTAAAGAAAGGTCTTAGCTTGGTAAGCTGTTCAGAAATGACCTTTTGGGAATCCTTGATGGCAGTCTGGACAGCAGTTAGTTCAGCTTGAAAAAGTTTATCAAAATCAGCTTTGGCAGCAGCAGAGGAGGTTGATGGTTCAGTAGACTTATTCTTTATTTCAGTGACTATGGCATTGTGAGATGCAGTCAAATTATCATTCATTCTCAATTGATTTTCCAACACATATCCCTGCTTTAGGGCAATATCTTCTACCTTCTCTTTTATGATTTCTTGATGTTTAGCCAGATAGACCACAGCATTACCACCCTTGTGGAAGCATTCATTCATTTCCTTCTTATTCATGTTCATTTCAAACCTTATTGATTTGATATCTTGAGCTAGATCAAATTGTAGAGATTTTTGGCCCTCATCAATATATTTCTCTATGGCCCTTCTTTGCTCATCCAGCTTTACTTGCATTGCCACCATTAGGCTACTGTAATCAGTTGATGGAGCTTGGTGGACCAGTGAGTGTTGAGCAACAGTTTAGAGAGTCTTCTTGTAGCTCTGGCTTCTTCTTTTGAAAACAAAAAATTGCTTTTTCTTAGCTTGCTCAGCTTCATCATCTTCAGATTCTGATGTACTGGCTATATCCACCCTATCCTTAGGGCTGGATGGTGTTTCAATGTGCACATCTTGTGCCTTCTCAGTATCTAGCCTTATAGGCTCTTCTTGAATATCCAAATTCTCCCCCTCAGCAGCAGCATCCTTCACTGCATCAGCAGCATTCTTTTCCATATCAAAATCATCTTGATCTAAATTCAGAAATAGATCTTCCATTGTGTATTCTGCTGGAGAATGTGCAGGAGATGTACTGGTTTCATCAGCTACAACAGATGTGTCTTGGAGAACAACATCTGGTTCTTGAGTTGCTGGCTGATTTTGCTGATGGTCATCAGACAAATCAGAATTTATTATAGAAAAATTCAAAGTATTAAGGTCAACAAGTACCTCTTGAATGAGGAGGGTGGCTTGCTCACTCTCCAGTGTAGATGGTTCTGCTACACCTGGAAGCTCTCCCTGGATGTCAGCTGGCTCCTGAGGAGCAGGTGACTTTTCTGCAGCCTTATCCATTGGACTATCAGGAGTGAAGACCACATGTTCTTCACTGCCTGAGCTGCTGGATGGCTCTTGAGGCACAGCAGCAGTCTTCCTCTTCTTCCTGGGAGGAGAGTCTTTCTTAGAAGTTTGTTTCTCAGGGGTGGTCAATTCCTTTGACACCAGCACCCTTTCCCATCTAGAGAATATCCTTGAGTCCATTCTCCTCATGTGATTGATTTTTGTTCCTGCAGCAGAGCTTATTACCTCTGGAATTGATCCAGCCAGGTAGAGACTTAGTATCCTGCCCAGATTGGGCTTCTTCAGACTTTCTTTTACTTTCTCAAAGACAATCATAGACCAATCTGTCTTAAGGTTGAAGATGATTCTGGTCATGATACTGAACATAGAGGCTGACACCCTGTCATGCCCTCCTGGTTTGCTTAGAATAACCTTGCCTACAACTTCAGACAGGAATTTGCCTTGATTGTTCATCCCCTTCCTGTTGAAAACTGATCCTATTTTCATCTTAGGATCAAGACCGCACCAGTCCAAAGCTTCTTTGGTCTTTGATGTTGTGACTTCCTCTTCTTCCTGAACTTTAGGTAGCTGAAGTACCTTTCGCAGACTTTTGGGTGATACTTTGACCTTGGTGCCATGCACCCTTGACTTAATTCTGTAGCCTGAGTCATCTACAGATGCTCCAGTAAGAAATTCAAGCACTTCTTTCTTCCATATCTTGGTTGGTTCTGAAACCAAGAACTCCAATCCTGAATTGCTGACTAGGGTTATCACTGATTTGATTTCATGATCTCCGTCGTCGAATGCGCCTCGCACGAGCTCATAGCCTTCGTTTACGTTCTCTTCCAGCTTGGGAGCCATTAGGGTTTTGAGAATTAGTCTTGGAGAAGAGAAATGTCGACACAGGAGTTTAGTCTCGAAACTCTGAAAGCGTGTCGACAAACATAAACAGAACCCTATTTATACCTGTTGAGTTTTGAAGATGAACAGGCGGGATAGCGAGCTAAACATGTGTCGACACTGACATTAAGTGTCGACACTGACTTATAATGTCTCGACACTCATGTGTCGACACAAATTTAGTCAACAGATTTTATGTGTCGACACTTGGTTAAGTGTCGACACCACTATACTCGACATGTAGTCGAGACTTTACTTAGAAAAATTCTGAGTAAAACTTAAGTGTCGACACTTTATTGGATGTGTCGACACCTACTCGACATGTGTCGACACTAACATTCTGAAGTGTCGACACTAACTTCCTAGATGTGTCGACACCATTTTCCTGAAGTGTCGACACTTACTATTCTGTGTCGACATAGACTTGTCTATGTGTCGACACCTTTTTACTTAGCCAATTTTTGTTCTGTATACTTAATCTAAGTTTATCATACCTAGTTCAATTTTGAACCTATTAAACTTAGCTTCATCTAAGGGCTTAGTGAACATATCAGCTATCTGATTATCAGTTCTAACATATTCTAGTGCAATATCATTTCTTTCTACATGCTCCCTAAGAAAGTGATATTTAATCTCAATATGTTTAGTTCTACTATGTGATACAGGGTTGTTAGCTATTGAAATAGCACTAGTAGAATCACAATAAAGTGGAGTTCTACTTACCTGACATCCATAGTCTTCTAGCTGATGTTGAATCCACAGAAGTTGAGCACAGCAACTTCTTGCAGCTACATATTCTGACTCAGCTGTGGAGATGGCCACACTGGTTTGCTTCTTACTACTCCATGAAATGAGTCTTCCACCTAGGAATTGACAGGATCCAGTTGTGCTCTTTCTATCTTCTTTGCATCCTGCAAAGTCTGCATCTGAATAGCCTGTTAGATCAAAATCTCCATTCCTAGGGTACCAGAGGCCTAGATAAGGTGTGCCCTTTAGATATCTCAAGATTCTCTTGACTGCAGTCAAGTGAGACTCTTTGGGGCATGCTTGATACCTGGCACAAACACATGTAGCATACATAATGTCAGGCCTACTTGCAGTCAAGTATAGAAGAGAGCCAACTATCCCTCTATACAAGGTTTCATCTACAGGTTTCCCTGCATCATCCTTGCTTAGAGACATACTTGACCCCATAGGAGTCTTCATGGTACTGGATGAATCCATACCATATTTCCTTATGAGTTCCAGGGTGAACTTTGACTGACATATGGACAAGCCACTTTCAGTCTGTTTAACTTGGAGACCCAAGAAAAACTTCAGTTCTCCCATACTACTCATTTCAAATTGACTCTGCATAAGCTTTGCAAACTTTTTGCAAAGGCTACTTTCAGTAGACCCAAATATAATGTCATCTACATATATTTGGACAAGTATTACTTTGCCTCTAGATTCCCTAAGGAATAGAGTCTTATCTATTTTCCCCCTTGTGAACTTGTTCTCAATGAGGAAACTAGATAGGGTTTCATACCAAGCTCTAGGAGCTTGCTTTAACCCATACAATGCTTTCCTAAGTCTATAGACATAATGTGGAAGAGTAGGATCAACAAAACCTGAAGGCTGCTCCACATATACTTCTTCTTTTAAATTACCATTAAGGAATGCTGACTTCACATCCATTTGGTATACTTTGAATCCTTGGTAGGTTGCATAGGCCAAGAACATCCTTATGGCTTCCAGTCTGGCTACTGGAGCAAAGGTTTGATCAAAATCAATACCTTCTTCTTGCCTATATCCTTTTGCAACCAGTCTTGCCTTATTCTTAATGATGATACCTTGTTCATCTAACTTGTTCCTGTAGATCCACTTTGTTCCTATCACATTGTGATCTTTAGGCTTAGGAACCAGATCCCACACCTTGCATCTTTTGAACTGATTAAGCTCCTCCTGCATTGCTTCAGTCCACTGTGGATCTTGTATAGCTTCTTCAAATTTCTTTGGTTCTATTTGAGACAGAAAACTTGAATATACTACAGCATTCTGATTTCTGCTCCTTGTCTGAACACCTTGTCTTGGATCTCCAATGATCAGCTCTACTGGATGATCTCTTAGATGCCTGTTGGCTGGAGGCATCCTTACTTCTGGTTGAACTTCTTCAGCATCTTCATCAAGCTGAGTTCCTTGTACTTCAACAGCTCCTTGTACATGTAGTTCTCCCCCTGGACATAAGCCATCTTCTTCTACTTGCTGTCTTGCAGCAGGTACATCTTCTATGGTTAGCTTGTCCATCTTCTTAGTAAGACCTGTAGGGCTGCACACACTACTAGACAACTCATTGTTAATTAGTTGTGTTTCATCAAAAACTACATGCACAGACTCCTCTACAACTTGTGTGGTCAAGTTGTAGACTCTATAAGCCTTACTATTATTGCTGTACCCAACAAACACTCCCTCTTGGGACTTGGCAGCAAACTTAGTTAAGTAAGACTTCCCATTGTTAAGTATGAAGCATTTACAACCAAAGATCCTAAAATAGGACAGATTTGGTTTCCTGTCCTTTCACTACTTCATAGGGGGTCTTGTTTAACCTTTTAGTGATGGTAGCCCTATTTATCACATGGCATGCAGTGTTAACTGCTTCAACCCAGAAATATTCTGGCAGTGATGAATCACTTAATAGGGTTCTACCAGCCTCTATCAAGGTCCTATTTTTCCTTTCAGCAATGCCATTTTGCTGAGGTGTTCTAGGTGAAGAGAATTCTTGAAATATCCCATAGTCTTCACACAGCTTTGTCATGCTTTCAGACTGAAACTCAGTACCATGGTCACTTCTAATTTTGACCACTGTACAGTTCAATTCATTCTGAATTTGCTTAACAAAACTATAGAAGACACTAGGTGTTTCAGATTTCTGCTTTAAGAAGAACACCCAGGAAAACCTTGAGTAGTCATCAACAACTACAAAGGTGTAGACCTTCCTACCTAAGCTGTGAACTGGCATTGGACCAAATAGATCCATATGCAAGAGGTATAAACACCTCACAGCATCTTTGTTGTCTAAGCTTCTAAAGGTGGATTTAGTCTGCTTGCCCTTTTGACAAGCTGAGCAAATGCCATCTTTGACACACTTAACTTGAGGACCATTCCTCACTAACTCTTTACTAAAGAGTTTGCCAATAGTCTTGTAATTAAGATGAGCAAGCCTCTTGTGCCATTTGACACATTGAGAGACTGTCTCATCAGCTACAAGACAGACTGGAGAACTATTGTTCTCAACCATAATGTCTAAACAGTAGACATTTCTCTTTCTATATCCAGTCAAAATGATCTCTTGATCACTTGACCTCTTGATATGACAACCATTTTTAACAAATGAGATGTCATACCCTACATCACTTAATTGACTTATACTAATGAGGTTGTGTTTCAAACCTTTAACATAAGCCACTTGAGTAATGGTAACAAGGTTAGAAGAAATGTTACCAAACCCTTTGATGATTCCTTTTTCAGAACCACCAAAGGTCACCTTTGGACCATTTTTGATTGGGATGTAGTCCTTCAGTAGTCCCCTAGTTCCAGTCATGTGTCTGGAACAACCACTATCCAAGTACCATGTAGGGGTATGGTCACTTGGATTCACCTGCAAAACAAATTAATGAACCTTAGAACCCAAAGTAAACTTGGGTCCTTGGTGATTGTTAGTTTGCAATTTGACATAGCTACCTGCTGGCTTTCCAATAGGTAACTTGCTACTCAACTTGGCACTGGCATTGTGCCAACAATCCAAGGCAAAGTGGCCAACCTTGCCACAACACCAGCATTCAAACTTGTTGTACCTTTGCTTAGGTACAACCTTTGCTGTCTTGACCACAGCAGCCTTGTTGAATGTTGGGGCTTTGCCCTTGGACTTGGACTGATCCTGAACAGTCCTCACAGGCTTAACAAAACCCAATCCAGCCTTTCCTTTATGATGAACAAATTCATCAATCAAGGGTAGCACTGATTTAGGTTTTGAAAACCTAGCAACTAGCTCTTTCTCCTTCTGGAGATTGATCTCCAGCAACTTAATTTGATCATTTTTAAATGTAATAGTACCCATCTGAATCACAGTAATGTGTTTCAGCCTGGCTACTTCATTCAGTTTTTGATCATACTCCTTCTCAAAATCTGTTGCAGCTGCCTTGAGATCAGCAATCTCCTTTGCCTGACTTTTGGCTAGGATCTTGCTTTTCTTATAGGCTTGCAACAGTACTTGGTATTCATCTAAGAGCTGATGAATATCTCCCTCAGATTCAGAATCACTTCCATCACTTGATGAAGATGATTCTGACTCTGAACTAGAACTGGAATCTGAACTTGGAGTTGGACTTTGTACCTGACTAGGTCCTGGCAGCTCCAGGATTTTGGTACTTTCAGTCAATGCCATTAGTCCTTGGCACTGAACCTCTTCTTGATCATAGATTGATTCCATGATCTGCATAAACTCTTCTTCTTCTTCAGCAAATAGCCCTATATAGGCTTCAGCATCTGTCTCAGTGTCTGAAGAAGAAATATCTGAAAGAGTCTTCTCATTCTTTGCAACAAAGGACTTCTCCTTCTTTCCTTTGAAGTGAGTCTTCTTTTTGTCACTGGATTCTTTCCTTCTTTCAGGACAATCTGCAATTACATGACCCTGTCTATTGCAGCAGTAACACACAATCTTAGACCCAGTTGCCTTGCTAGTCTTTGTCCTTTTCTTGTCCTTCTTTGAAGGCTTCTTCTCCTGATACTGAACTTCTTTCCCTTTGGAAAAAGAAGGTCTGGACTTCCACTGTTTCTTCTTCAGGAATTTCTGAAAATGTCTGGTAAATGCAGCAAAGTCTTCATCACTTTCACTGCTTGTAGATTTAGTGCTAACAGACTCATCAGAATCTGATTCAACTACCTCTGGAGGAGGAGTTGATGACTTAGTCCTGTTCTTTCTAGGTACTTCTGACTTAAAGGCAACAGTCCTTTCCCTGTGTTCAGTCCTTGTTGACTTTTCCTCCTCTTTTCTTACTGACAATTGCATCTCATAAGATAACAACTTGCCAAACAGTGTGGGAGGAGGAATTTCTCCCAACTTTGCCATTTCTCTGATGGCACAGATCTTAGTGTCCCAATCTTTGGTTAGGGACCTCAAGAACTTATCATTCAATTCATAGTTTGTGAACTCCCTTCCATAGGACATGAGTTCATTAACAATTCTGTAGAACTTTTTGTAGCATTCAGTGATGCTATCTCCTCTTCCTTGCCTAAAGCTCTCATATTCTTGATTAAGCAAGGATTTCCTATCTTGTCTTACTTCTTCAGAACCTTCCATGTAGACAATGAGGGTATCCCACATTTCTTTTGCTGTTTTACAGTGAATAAGGTCCTGGAAGGTGGCATCATCAATTGCACTAACTATGATGTTCTGTGCCCTTTTGTCCATTGTAGCTAGGACAATCTCATCCTTGGTCATCTCAGAAAAATCCTTTGGAGTTCTCTGTGTAGCATCCAAGACTGAAATCTTCATGGGCACATAAGGCCCTTCCTTGACTGTGATGTAGATCCTAGGGTCAGAGGCCTCCATGAACAGCCTTACCCTTTCTTTCCAGATGTTGAAGTTGGAGACCGGGCGGTCTGTCTTGCCGGGTTGGAGACCGCGCGGTCTGGCGGTTTGACTCGGCGACTTGTAAACCGGGCGGTCTAGCAATCTTCACAGGCGACCTCTCTGCATCTCTTATTGTAAGTCGTGCGGTTAGTCCTTCTGTCTAACCGCGCGGCCTGTGCGGTTTACTTTGTACAGTCCGCTTAGCTTGTAAATTTTAGTCCCACATCTCTTATTTGTATTCTCTCTTCTCTCCTCCATTCTATATAAGGGAGGGCATACCTTTGTAATAGTTATCTTTTTTTGGATAATAAAATTTCGATTATTCAAAAGTTTATTCGGCTTGTTCTCTTCTTTTCGCTTCCTTTCTCTACTTTCTAACATGGTATCAGAGGACACGGTCTTTTCCTCCTGATTCTGTGCGCTCTCTGTTGTTGTTCGCGGCTTGTCTTCCGCGTTCTGCGGCTTGTTCGCGGCTTGCCTTCTCCTCTGTCCGCGCGGCTTGTTTCTATCCGCGCGGCTTGTTTCTGTCCGCTGCCTGTTTGCACGGCTTACTCTTCTTGTTTCTCTTCTCCTCCTGCTCTTTGTCGCAGCGACCTGTTTCCGTGTCGCCGCGCTTCTTGCTCTTTCCTGCCGCTCCGACTTCCTAGTCGCTGCGGTCTGTCTCTGTCCGCGTGTGTTGTCTCTGCACTCGCGGTTTGCTGCTGTGATCTGCCTGACCGTGCGGGTTGTTCCTTTCTTACCCGCATCTTGGTCGCGGTCACCTGCTCTTCTCCTCTCTTCTGTTCGCTCGGCCATTTCAGTCTGCGCGACCTCTTCCCCGCTGTGCCCTTGACCGCGTTCTCGCAACTGCTGTGATCTGCCTGACCGTGCGGGTTGTCCCTTTCTTACCCGCATCTTGGTCGCGGTCACCTGCTCTTCTCCTCTCTTCTGTTCGCTCGGCCCTTTGCAGTCCGCGCGACTTCTTCCCCGCTGTGCCTTGATCTGAATCCTAGCCGCTCGTGTTCACGCGGCTTCTTCCCTTTTGTTCCCGCCGCGGTTTCACGCGGATTCTTCCTTGTTTGAGCGGCCTCTCCGCCTCTTCGCTCTTAGCCGCTTCTCTTGTTAGTCGTCGCGACCTCCTGGTTTAGTCGCGCGGCTTGTGCTCTGCACCTTGGTCGTGGCCCTTCGTGCCGCTGGTGTGCTGTCACCGAGACCGCTGCAGTTTCTTCTTCCTCCCTTCATGGCTTTCGCCTCGGTTGTCACGTCTTCTGGTCGTGCACACGTTGTTACTCAGGGCAAATGGCTGATCGACACTGGTGCTACGAATCATATGACCGGCCATCTCCCGTGTTTCTCTCTCCTAGAAAAACATGCTCGCTTGCCCCCAGTTACTCTCGCTGACGGCTCTTCATCATCAGTTCATGGCACAGGGATAGTTCATGTCACCCCGTCTCTTCACTTGGCGGATACTCTATATGTGCCCCAGTTCCCGTGCAACTTATTATCTGTTACATCTCTTTGCAAGCAATTACAGTGTTCCGTCACATTTACTTCTACTTCTTGCTCTTTTCAGGATCCGGACTCCCAACGGACGATTGCTACTGGGACTGAGAGTGGCGGCTTATACTTCCTAGACAACATTTCTGCTTTTTCCACCTTCTCCTCCACCTCCACAGATCTTCTCCAATGGCATCTCCGCCTTGGTCATGCTCCTCCCCGTCTTCTTCGTCAACTTCTGCCCCACCTTCCTCCTCAAAGTCCTCCGCTCAACTGTGAGGCCTGTCAGCTTGGCAAGCATCACCGCTCCTCCTTCCCTCCAAAGCACGTTCGTAGCTCTACCCGTCCGTTTGATCTTATCCACTCCGACATCTGGGGTCCTTCTCCTACTCTTACCATTGGTCGGGGTAGTTCCTATTTTGTCACGTTCATTGATGATTTCTCTCGCTGTACGTGGGTGTATCTGTTAAAAGATCGCTCCGAATTATTCTCTGTATGGACATCCTTCTATCTCATGATCAAAACTCAGTTTGATGTTTCTATCAAAGTTTTTCGGTCTGATAATGCCGCAGAATATCTCAGTCGTGACTTCTCTACATTCTGCATGCAAAATGGGATTCTTCATCAAACTAGTTGTGTCTATTCTTCACAACAAAATGGTGTAGCCGAACGCAAAAACCGACACCTGCTCGATGTCGCTCGCACCTTGATGACCCAGATGCATGTTCCTCGCTCCTATTGGGGCTATGCTGTTCTCCTTGCCTGCTACCTCATCAATCGCATTCCCTCCACGGTTCTCCGTGGCCAAACCCCGTTCTCCATTTTGTATCCGGGCAAGGAGCCGTTTCATCTCCCTCTCCAAATCTTTGGATGCACTGCCTTTGTGCATGCCCCTTCTGCCACCCGTGATAAGCTCTCCCCTCGCTCCACCAAATGTGTCTTTCTGGGGTATTCCACCACTCAGAAAGGCTACTGTTGCTTTGATCCCATCCTTCGTAAGCAGTTCGTCTCTGCTGACGTCACCTTCTTCGAGAATACCTCCTACTTCTCGGATGCCTCTTCTCCTCTTCTCCCAGCTTCTGATTCTCCTGCCGTTCCCTTCGTTCCCTCGTCTCCTCCTACACTCTCCACCACTACACCGTCTCCACCCCCTCCTCTTCCTCCACCTCTCTCTCTCCCTTCCCCACCACCCTCTCCCTCCTCTCCGCTGCCGTCGCTCTCTTCTCCCGGGCCAGCTTTCTCTACCACGGATGCTCCGGATGCCGCGGGCCCGGCTGACCTGGATCTTCCTATAGCTCTTCGCAAAGGGGTGCGGACGTGCACCTTACACCCTCTTGCTGCTGTTGTTTCCTATGATCGTCTTACTCCTTCTCGCAGGGCCTTTGCACTGGCTATCTCTGCCACTGCCACACCCCGCTCCTATCAGGAGGCCCTTGCTATTCCTCACTGGAAGATGGCCATGGATGAGGAAATGGCGACCCTCACTGAGCGGGGTACCTGGACTCTTGTTCCTCCTCCCTTTGGCACTGATGTTGTTGGCTGTCGCTGGGTCTTTGTGGTCAAATTTAGCCCAGACGGCACTGTGGATCGGTATAAGGCTCGCCTTGTGGCTAAGGGCTTTACTCAGACCTATGGGGTTGATTACTTTGACACCTTCTCCCCTGTGGCTCGTCTCAGCACAATCCGGGTTCTTCTCTCTGTGGCCGTCAATCGGGATTGGCCAATTTCTCAGCTGGACGTCAAGAATGCCTTCCTTTATGGTGATCTTCACGAGGCCGTTTACATGGAGCAACCTCCTGGGTATGTTGCTCAGGGGGAGACACGAGTATGCCGGCTGCAGAAGGCAATTTATGGCCTCAAGCAGAGTCCTCGAGCTTGGTTTGACAAGTTCAGCGGTATTGTGGCGGCTGTTGGTTTTGTGCGAAGCTCTGCTGATCACTCTCTCTTTATTCGCAAAACTCCTTCTGGGCTGGTTGTTCTTGCTGTATACGTCGATGATATTCTTCTCATTGGCGATGACCAGGAAGGGGTAGCCCTGACAAAGCTACATCTTCGCCAACATCTGATCACTAAAGATATGGGCTCTCCAAAGTACTTTCTGGGGATCGAACTCTCTCGGAAGCCCGACTCCTTAGTTCTCTCTCAGCGTAAGTATGCCCTTGATCTTTTAAAAGAGGCAGGATTGACTGGAGCTAAACCTGCCCGATGTCCCATGGCTATTGGGGAGGACAAAACCTGGACAGATGATTCGCCTCTTCTTTCAGATAGTTCGCGGTACAGGCATCTGGTTGGTAAGCTCATATATCTCACAGTGACCAGACCCGACATTTCTTATGTTGTGGGCAAGGTGAGTCAATTCATGCAAGCGCCCAGGGATTGTCATCTTCAGTCCGCCTTGCGGATCTTGGAATATGTCAAAGCTGCGCCTGGGAAAGGATTACTGTTTCAGAAGAATGGTCATCTGAGGATTGAAGCCTACTCAGATGCAAGTTATGCTGATGACAAAGGGGATCGCAAGTCTACCTCAGGTCTTTGCACCTTTGTTGGGGGAAATCTGGTGAGCTGGAAGAGTAAAAAGCAGTCTGTTGTCTCCAGGTCCAGTGCAGAAGCTGAGTATCGCAGTATGGCATCAACCACTTGTGAGTTGAAATGGTTGCGGGCTCTCATGCTAGATTTAGGAGAGGTGTACAACCATCCTCTACCTATGTTCTGTGATAACAAGGCCGCCATATACATCTCCAAAAATCCGGTATTCCATGAAAGAACAAAGCACATTGAGGTTGACTGCCATTTCATTCGTGAAGAGATTTTAAAAGAACAGATTTGCACTCCGTTTGTCACATCTGATAAAGAGCTAGCTGACATCTTCACCAAGCCAGTCTCCGCCTCGTTTCTGCATGTTTGCGACAAGCTGGGCATGATTGATATATATGCTCCAGCTTGAGGGGGAGTGTTGAAGTTGGAGACCGGGCGGTCTGTCTTGGCGGGTTGGAGACCGCGCGGTCTGGCGGTTTGACTCGGCGACTTGTAAACCGGGCGGTCTAGCAATCTTCACAGGCGACCTCTCTGCATCTCTTATTGTAAGCCGTGCGGTTAGTCCTTCTGTCTAACCGCGCGGCCTGTGCGGTTTACTTTGTACAGTCCGCTTAGCTTGTAAATTTTAGTCCCACATCTCTTATTTGTATTCTCTCTTCTCTCCTCCATTCTATATAAGGGAGGGCATACCTTTGTAATAGTTATCTTTTTTTGGATAATAAAATTTCGATTATTCAAAAGTTTATTCGGCTTGTTCTCTTCTTTTCGCTTCCTTTCTCTACTTTCTAACACCAGATTCCAAAAATCTCCTTTCTGCAAATGGGCAGTTTCATTGAACTCAATTCCTTGTGATTCTCTGAAGACCCCATGTTTCTTGATTTTCTTGAAACTGTTTCCTGACTTATACTGAATCTGCCAAACTGGATCTCCTCAGACAGTTAGTCCTTTTTGAGGAACCTGGCTCTGATACCACTTGAAAGATATGATACCTAAACACCTAGAGGGGGGGGTGAATAGGTGACCTAAACCTTTTTAAAACTTTATTGGCAGCACAATAATTATTTCACAGAGTACTACAGCTAACAGCAATTACAGAAATCAAACAAGTAATCCACAGCACAGCACACCACAGCAGACACACTAATTTATAGTGGTTCCCCAATCTTTGGGTACATCCACTTTCCCCCTTCGCCTATCTAGCAGTGTACTAGATTCGGCCAAACTTCTCCACTAACTCAGAACCAAACTAGGTTCCTACCTCAGGCCCAAAGCCTTACACTCAGCCAAAAGGCCTACACTCAGCCACCCAGGCCTACACTCAGAGTTCTTCAACTCCTACACTCAGGCAACCAAGCCCTACCCTCAGCCTTTATAAAATAGGCTTACAATTCTCTCAGATTCAATGGATCCTACAGGTTAAAATAGAAAGTACAATAGTTAACTCTACAACTCAGAAAATAGGAGAGGAGTTGAGAGATTCTTGAAGAGTTATTGGAAGAACTCAGTTAGATCCAAACTGACTTAGCTTCCTTCAAAGCTTCTTGATTAGAACTGAATTAGTCTGAATCTTCTGCAGTTGTTCCTTGACCTCTGCTTCTTGAAATCCAGATGACTCTGAATTCTTCTTCTCAGCCTTAGTTCCAAAGACTGAATACTTGGTTGGAGCTCTCTCTCTCCAACTTCTTGGTTCTGCTGATGCACAGCAAGATCTTCTTATGTTGATACTCAATATACCACTTTTACAAAGATCTGAACTCTCTCTGTAAAAACTTTGTCAACCACTTCTATATTACTTCAACAATCAATCTCTTAATCTCTATCTTCTGTAGACTATGAGTGCCTATTTATAGGCTTCCTTCATGGTAACCGGCTGGTCCGGTTCATAACAGACTTCTGATATCACTGACAGTTGATGTAGACCGGCTGGATCGGCAGCTGTCTTGTCAACCAGTCACTTCTTGAAATTCCTCTAACTGTCAGATAGTGTCGAGACTTTCTGTTCTTAAGTGTCGACACTTATAGGCCAAGTGTCGACACATGTTGTGTAAGTGTCGACACAAGTCTACAAGGTGTCGACACAATTCCTTGTATGTCTCGACACAGTTTCTTCTGCATGTGTCGACACTGAAATTGAGTGTCGACACAAGTACTTGTACTTCATTCTGCAACTGTATTCTTCTAAGTGTCGACACAACTCCTTTGTGTCGACACAACTTTATGTGTTGAAACTGTCGAGTGTCGACACTGCTTCTTGGTGTCGACACAAGTCTTCACTTTTGTTTCTTCAGCTGAGTGTCGACACATTCCCTTAGTGTCGACACTTGTACTTAGAATATTTTGTAACTTTTCTGATCTTTGCTAAGTGTCGACACAGCTCCTTGTGTCAACACTTTCTTTCAAGTGTAAAGTCTTCAACTAAGTGTCGACACATTGTGCTGAGTGTCGACACTTTCTTCAAGTGTTGACTCCTCTGGTTGTGTGTCGACACATTGTGCTGAGTGTTGACACTTACTTCAAATACTGAGTCTTTAGCTAAGTGTCGACACATTGTGCTGGGTGTCGACACTTACTTCAAGTGCTGACTCTTCTGCATAGTGTCGACACATTGTGTTGAGTGTCGACACTTGTACTTAGATTCTGCAGACTTTTGCTGAGTGTCGACACTTACTTCAAGTGTCGACACTTTCTGGTGTTGACTCAGCTCTTCTAGGTGTCGACACTTCTGCTAAGTGTCGACACAGCTTTTCTGCATTCTTCTACACTGAGTGTCGACACAGCTCCAAGTGTCGACACTTTCTGACTGGTGTCGACTCTTCTTCCCAGGTGTCGACACAATGACTCCAAGTGTCGACACTGCTTGTCTGGGTGTCGACACAAGCTTTCTCAAGTGTCGACACTTTCCCTCTGGGTGTCGACACATGGACTTAGAATTTTTAGCTTCAGTCCAGTGTATTCCTAACCTGCACAAGTAACTCAAACAAACATCAAATACACTATGATGTATATCATTGAGTTAGGTGAGGCTTCTTCAAATCAGGTACATTTGACCAATGTACCCAACAGAAGCTGAGTTGTAGGGCCTTGGGACTGAGCTGTAGGAACCTGTTTTGGGGTTCTGAGTGTAAGATCTGAGGATCTGAGATAGTGGAGGAGTTTGGCTGAATCTAGTACACTGCTAGATAGGCGAAGGGGGAAAGTGGATGTACCCAAATCTTGGGGAACCACTATAAATTTGTGTGTTCACTGTGTGCTGGATTGATTTCTGTGATTGCTGGTTAATTGCTGTGATAAACTCTGAATTCTGCCTAAAAAGTTAAACAGATTTAAGTCACCTATTCACCCCCCCTCTAGGTGAGTAGGTACAATATCTTTCACATATTGCCTCCAACAACAACTACTCAAGGTCTGCGCCCCTTTTAAACTTAACACTTCAAGCTACTACAACTACGTTATGTGACCATTGAACTTCATTAATTTTTGATGCAGGTCCTGTTAGGGTTGGCTCTTCCGCTCAAAGTATTCTACGATACCTCATATATGTATGTAATGAGTATATATAGTACTTCCAGCGTAGAGCAAGTCTTAGGATGACACGAACTCATTAACCTATTCCGAGTCAGCCTAACATACGTGCGGACATATATATAAATATCTAACAATCTCCTCCTATGTCCGTCGTGAACCCAGACTTCGGATAGAGGGTGTTTTGTGCAAAGTTCAACCAACCGTGAATCATACACAACCGTGTCTAACATCTGTTTCAAACAAAATTAGACTTAAGCACAAAATAGTATGCACGCATAAGTAAACAAAACTCAGCTGCAACACAGAAATAGTCTCAGGTACAACAAAACACAGACTTTATATGCCTGGCTTCATAAATAAACAGGGAGCTAGAAAGTCCAAACAGTGCATAAAAGAAGAGCTAAACAAATCTCTGAACAGAAGTAGCAAAAAATAAACTAATAACACTATAAAACTCATCATCCAAAAGATCATCCTGATCTGGATTATCTGAAAGAATAATGAATTATCACTTTGATCGATGTGCGTTCGAAGGATAACCTGGCTGATCCATTAACGAAAGGAATGCCCAAAGACAGATTAATCAAAACAGTGGGGAAAATGAGACTAAAGGTGATTTAGCTCGGCCTTAGTTCAAGGTTAGGCGATTCAGTTCAGCCTTTGTCATAATGTTTTGATTTTCAGATTTCCTTTGTCAAAGCAAGCATGTTGTGTTCCGTTGATGCTCTTGGTTGCTTAGTATAGATTTGGTAAGTTGTTTCATTACAAACTTGATGTTAACAACTTCACCTGATTCGGCTATCTTGCCTTGGAGGAGAGTGTTATTCCAAACTTGATAACACGATCTGACTTGGTTTGACTTTTTTGTTGTTAATTGGTTACATTCCAAACTTGATGAGTTCTAGTTAACCTTAAAAGGGCAGTAACTGTGACATTCCATATAGGAATACAGATATAGCTGCGGTGTCCAGAAGTATGTAAATCGTTTCATTTGGAAATAAATAATGGATTCTGAGGTCAATATATAATACTCTGTGATGGTGTCCTCCAGCTAATAATAATTAAACACTACATTCTCACGGTAGAACTAGATTTTTGTACATTTTCAAAATGATTGAATTCATTCTAAAATGAAATTCTCTGTTTTTAAATTACAGGGACTACTGATATAGGAGGAGCACTGGTAGACTGAGATCCTGATCATTATGATCTTCCGAATAGTGACAGTTAGTGTATTAGTTGATTTCTTTTTGGTATCTCTTTTCAGAGCACTGTTTAGCTCTTTATTTTCACCTGTTTGTTTGGACTATTTGTTGCTCTCTGTTTGGTTTGGGACGCTGAGCGTATAGGGCATGTGCCCTGATTGTACCTGAGACATGTTGTGATATGGCTAAGCTTTCTCTCTGTTTATGCATGCAGACTATTTTTCTGGTTAAGTCTAATATGTTTAAACAAGTGTTGGACACGGTTGTGAATGATTTACATTTGGCTAAACACTGCACAAACCACTCCCTTTTCCGACGTCGGGTTTACGGCAGACATAGGAGGAGATTGTTGAATATATTATAATATATCTGCACGTGTCGAGACCGACTCGGAACGGGTTATTGGGTTTGTGTCATCCTAGGGTTAGACTCTATATTGGAGATACTATATAATCCATATTACAAACTTGATAGGGTTATGTGGACTATCTTGAGCCTTGAGCAAACCCTCTCTAACAGGTCCCGACTCCTTCATCCCAAACACCCCCCCCCCCCCTAAAAATTGTCTCCATGTAGATCAACGGACGGAAATTGATACTACACCCATACCAAACTCATCTTGTGTCGATGGACATAATACTACCTTCAATACCGAATGTTGAAGGTATTACAACAATAAAAATTCATCACACATGCTACCAACTACCAATGCTTCTGTGTTTAACTTTGCAATGCTACATGATAGAAGATGGATGCAATATCATTAATTTTATCCCATGTGATAGTGCTTTAACTTTTCTTATTTTTTTTATTTTAGGCTGCATTTGGTCTGTTGCAGGTTATTTGCTTCGATGAGATTGGACAAAAACTTCATTGTCATAGAATGTATGCTTGACATCACAAATGCTACAAAAAAAACTAGTTTGAGGCATAAGATTTTGGTACAGCAATGACATTTTTGTCCAACCTCACCGGAGAAAACAAGTCGTGATAAGCCGCACCAAACACAGCCTTAGTTTCTCCCCCAATATATTTTTCTAATTTATTATATTTATAAAATTTTAAATTTCTTTGATGTTTATAACTTCTTATTTTATTTATTATATTTTTTTTGTCTTACTTTAATTCTCTCTTCAATTTATATTATATGTTGTCATGTTTTATTATTTTGTTTCAAAGAGATGATATTAGCATAGAAATCACACTATTAACACTCTAAAGAGTAGATTAAAATCGCTACTTTTACTCTTGATGATTCTTCACTAAATTAGTGAGATCATGGGTTTGACCGCCGCACGCGCGATCGCCTCACGCGATCCCCCGCGCATCGATCCCACTACGTGCATCATCCGAACCACCACAGCGACAGGCCACCGGTGCCTCCCACAAGTGGTGTCGCCCTTCCCTGCAGCCGCCTCCTGGCCGCGGGGTGCCGCCCGCAAGGGGCGGCCGGACACCGGCCGCCTCGCACACTGGCCGCCCCTCCTCGCGGCCGCCGCCCGCAAGGGTTGTGAGTGGCCGCACCTCGGCTGCCCCTCATCGTCGCCTCCCGGCCGTAGGGCTATGCCCGCAAGGGGTGGCCGCACCCTGGCCGACCCTCCCCGTCGTCGAGAGGCCTCCCGACTACGGGGAACTACCAGCAAGGAGAGGCCGCACCCCGACCGCCACTCCCCGCGGCCGCGGCGGCGGTCCTCCCTTGCCGACACCCATTCTCCTTCATGAATGACGGCCCTTCCTCACCGTCCGATCGTTCCTCCACGATCATTGCCATTAATTTCATGGGTAACCACCCGATAAACACCATGATTAGTGGAGGAATATTTTTAATTATATCATAAGCCTACAAATAACGAGCATAATGAGCAAAATATAAGCTTTAAACCATGCTTAAAAAAATAATATTTGTGGTTACGGGGTGCGGATAGCCGCATAACCACCGTAGCCACCTCCTAGAGGCTATAAAAGGAGCCTTAGGTCTCTCTGATAACTTCCCAAAAGAATTTATCTAGTTCCTTATTTTTGCGTAATATTTGTGATAAATGAGAAGAAATAATCTAAATTAGTATAAATATTCATAATTTCATATTTATTTTATTTAAGGTTGATTAAGCTATTTTGCATATGTTTTTCTTATTAGGAATGTCGTGAAAATCGAACCGGAGAAGTAAGAACTGGAATTATATTTTTGGTGTGCAGTTGTTACAGAAAATTGTTTCAGTTGTTATAACAAGTCCTTGACGGATTTAAAATTCGAATTTCGAATTTTGCGCCAAATTCAAATATGGAAGGAGGCATCTATTGGGAGGGGGTTGCTCGTTTTTAAGAGGGGAATCTCATACATAATGGGGAGATACGAAATTTTAGAGGGAAGGAGAGTTCTAAGAGTCATCATCTTGGAGAAGGAGAAGGAAAGGAACGACTAGGGTTTGGACGCACCAGCGAGAAGGAAGAAGGCTCTAAAGCGAGATCTACACGCAAATTCCCGCAACATTTAAAACTTCTAAAGCATGTCTAGTAAGATCTTCCTTGTTGTGTGGTTTCTTTCCTCAAGCATGAACAAAATTTCTTGGTCTTGTACGTGGAGAGTACTTTAACTTACTGTGATGTGGTGGTTGTAATTTCTCTTTTATGATTTATTAAAAATCTATCTTTGTTGAATTTATGTTCTATTTTGTGGAATTTTTGGATCAAGTATTCTTCTCCTAACGTACGTGACGAGATTCGAGAGAGGAGTTACGTATTTAGGGTTGATTCCTTTATTTTGCATGGCGAGATTCGAGCGAGGAGTCGTGCAAATCGTTAGCCAATATTCCATCTTTATACTCCGCTGCAAGATTCAAGAGAGGAGTGACGTAAGTATAGCATAAAGTTTGACATAGCATAAAAAGAGAAAGAGATTTTCTCTTATGTTAGCAACATTGATTTGAGTGGTTTATGTTATTCTCGTTCTACCTAAGTTAGAGATAACTAGGGGAATTAGGGTAAACGGATTTCTGAGATCAAGAGATGATGACTTCCACTTTCAAATCGTTGCAGGATAGTAATTAATCATTTCGTGAAAGATAACTCTAAAAACTCATCGCAATAGGCAAAGGAAATCTACGTACGAGACTACTTCTCCAACTTGATAAAAGTCTTTTAAGTAAGTGTTATTTAGTTTTAATTTTGTCTTCTTTTAATTGTCCTTAATCCAAATTCACTTTTAATCATTTCGCTTGAATTTAAAGAAAATGTAGAGCTAGTACTTGCGAACACTAAATTAGTCACTTCTCTGAGGGAATGATTTTTTCTCACTTTATATTACTTGATTCGGCACGTGCACTTGCGTTATTACGTAAATCTATTTTGGGCGTATCACTCTCCATTTCTCATCTTTTCTCTCCTTGCTTTCTTCCTTCTCAAGCCAAAGCTCATCGGATTCCTTTTACGAGTCATCGCCACTCCACTAGAAAATGGTCTAAGTCTACCGCAAGAAGCAAGTCCCGAGAGCTGCTCAGAAAAGCCTCCTTACGCGCAACATCCCGCAATTTTGTGCCAATATTATTCTGTACATTCCGCGACCATTGTCAGCATCTGCGTGGGGCCCAGAAACATTCATCGTCATCAAAGGAAACTAGTTTTAAGCTTCGCATGAGGCGGTCTGTCGCCCACCAAGCACACGTGTACTCTCTCATCCCCAACTGTAACGATGTGCGGTCAGTCGCCCTCAATTCTACAATAGATTTGTAACCCGAAGCTCATAGTGGAGTTTGACCAGCACAGATCCGGTCACGTGATTTTTTACACGGTTGAGGGGTTTTTTCATGTTATAAACATTGTATGAACTACCTCTCTTGTTTTGTGACTGTGTGTGAGTTTGGCTGTTATGTAGGGTAAGATGGACGAGTTTAGCTCAATCTGCCAGCACGTTGAGTAGACCACAAAAACTCTCATTCCAAACGAGTTAATAGCACCCCGACATGAACATCACCAAGCCCTTCTCTTGCCAAACTCTTAAAGGTCCTGCATCTTCTTTGATCGTTAGGAAGATCTTGCATCTCCATTGCTCTCCATATCTCCATCACTCAACATCTCCTTCGCTCGGAAGCAAAACACTAATACTCCTTCGCTCGACCAGGAAGAGTTCCCGCATAGCCAAGTAGTTCGGCCAGGAGCAGTTTGCGAAGGTCTCTAATAAAATTTTCAAGATATCAAGAAGATTGCTCTGATACCATGAAAACTTTTCGGAAAAGAGGGAAACGGAAACCACAGGCGCAAGAACACGCAACCACAATCAAATCAAGTAAACCAGATGCAAATAGAAGAACAAACAAATTTAGTATTATCAATCATCTTTATAATGCAAAACATACATGGAGAGACATGATTCGTCGATGTATCCGATGGAAGTGCAAACATACAAGACAAAAAGAACAATCCGGTCGGATAGCTTTAGTAACCGCCCACTACCGAACTGAACAGAGAAGTTCACTTAGACCGCGAAGTCGCGCAGATACCCTGTCATTCCAAGCTGAAGAACTTGTCCGCAATCTGCAGGCCGCCTAACCATCGAGGTCTCCTAGCCGCCAGAGTTTGCGAGCAGCTGCTGCCGAACAGAAATGAATAGACCGACGAACTGGCGGACAACTTTATTGAACTTTGGGAGATTTGCCGAAGAGAAGACTGCTTGTCGCAAGCCACGACCTGCTCCTTAACCGTTGATTGCTATCCGCGAGCTAACCTGATCCCAGACCGAAATCAGAACTAAGTCCCTGGCTTCTCAACGCTAGCCGCACAATCTACAAGAGCAAAACCGGTCAGCTTCTCAAGCCGCACGGATAAAAAATCCTAGCTGCAGCAATTAATCCCAAGCTCACTTACTGTTTACTCTGTTGATTCTCATGTGACAGAGGGGCCCTATTTATAGGTATGGAGGGGAGTGTGAACACCGTCCTAACCGATAGGATCACTGCCCTATCTGCCACTAGCACAAACCAGTCCGCCTAGTCCGCCCCGACAAGGCTGGACAAAGAATTAGTCTGCAACACCTCCAAACACTTGACAACCATCAGCCCATGCAGCCACAGTCTGCGGCTAAGGCATCTGCCCGCTGTCAAGCTGTCGGATAAACAGCCAGTCTACACGACTGGAAGAGCTACTCCAGACGGAAATCCACCTAGCCCGAACACATGCGGACATCCAGATAGAACAACCTATCCACACGATCATGCAGACACCGCGATCAGGGACAACCTGGACTTGGCACAAACTGAGACCAAGTCCACCAACCAAGAGCTACTGATGCGATCACCAAGCCGACGGACTCCAAAGCCAGTCTGCATTAACATGTGAACACGCGGTTACCACCTTATCGCAACACCGGAAAACCGAGACCGAGTCATAACACCATGTTGATCTTCCGAGCTACAGAACAAGTCCGCATCAATCCGGACTCCGCGAACTCCAAACAAGTATGCACCTTCCGCAGATGCACCACCTATCCGCACGGTTACATACTTGGAAAAAACTGCTGGAACCCGCAGACTAAAAGCAGGCCTGGCTAGTTGCCACACCAGTCCGTGCGGACTGTCCACACAGGCCGCCACCATCAGACTGCGCGGTCTGCCCGGTCAAACTGCCACTTTCACTTCAAATATTTCAACACTCTTGGCTAACCCTCGTCAGGACTTTGATCGTTGTTGAGGCTGGGAATCGAACCGAAAACTTCTTTATCATGGCCTTGAGAGAGCTTCTGATACCCAACTGAGCTGCAACTCAATTGGGTATCAGGAGCTCCCTCAAGGTCTTTTGCTGAAAGGTGGAGTCGTGGTGGCCAATTAACCCGACCTAGCCGGACTGCGGTTCAAGCATACCAACCAAATCATCCAAAGATGACCCTCGTCGGGACTTTGACCAATGGGTAGGTTATTAAGGTCAGGAATCGTACCCAGAACCTCCTTTATCAAGGCCTTGAGTTGGGTATCAGGAGCTCTCAAGACCTTGATAAAGGAGGTCCCGAGTCCGATTCCCGACCTCAACAACCTACCCATTGGTCAAAGTCCCGACGAGGGTTAGCTTTAGGTGATTTGGTTGGGATGCATGAACTGCAGTCCGACTAGGTCGGGATAATTGGCCACCATTCCCCCGCCTTTCAACAAAAGATGCATCTCACTAGGGGGCCACTCTATCATCTCACCAATTCGGCTTTCAACAGGGTTTCAACCCATACACCCCAACCAGCTCTACTCCCATCGCTAGGAAACGGTAGGTCGTTGAGGCTCGGGATCGAACACCCGACCTAGATAAGAGTTTTTCACCGGAACTCTCATCACCAACTAAGTTGCATCCCTGATGAGAGTTATCGTGAAAGATACTTATCCAGGAGGTTGGGTGTTTGATCCCGAACCCCAACAACCTACTATTTCCTAGTGAAGGGAGGCGGAGAGCTGGTTGGGGTGTATGAGATTGATGTGAACCAAAGGTGGGGGCTGCAGATTTTAACGATAATAAAATGTGATCTTTAAAATAATTATAGTAGGAAGGAATTTCGCGGGCTATTTTAAACAGATAAAATGACTTAGGCGTCGCTCACAAATGCAAAGCTACCGTACAACCATAGCAACACCATGAGTCATAATTCCACAGGCATAGCGTTCAAAAGAATGGCAACACGGATATATAATTAACAATAGCTCGGAGATAAGATTAGTCGGGCAAGCTCCAATAATTAACCATTCAATTTATAATTTGAGCATAAAATGATTGAGGTTTGCGAGCAAGAAAATCGAGAGGTATACTGTGGGTGGAAGTGGCAGCAACCAAAATGTCCTCTGAAGAGAGGGAAGAGGAGGTCGATGATTGCATTGCTCGTGACTTTCACAAAAAAGGTTTTTCTGGATCGGCCTATCTGAAGGAAGTCAAAAATAGTGATGCCTGACAATGGTAAGGGCTGGAATGACGGTGTCCAGCGATTGGAAGAGCAGGAGGGCACTAAAATTCGTTAGATATCGCAGAATACGAAGGAGGAGAGGTTGTCGACGCCTAGGAATGCTCAGGCGAGGTCGTCTGTAGCTGGAGGGGGCTCAAGAAGTTCTTTGTTGAAGAAGGATGTGCGCCGGAAGGGCGGAGCAGCCAGAAGTACCCGTCGGGCTTCACCGTCAACACAAAAGGCACGGGAAGAAAGCAGTGGCTTCAGAGGGTGCTCGACTGGAGTAGGCGGTGGCATGGGAGTTCCCGACGAGGAAGAAAGCAGATAGAAATGGGCGGCTTCGTGGCACAGGAGGCTAGCGACGGTTTTCACCGAGAGACAAGAGTCAACCTCAGTAAATTCCCCAACCGCTCATAACAGTAAGAGGGGTTTGATTTATATACACATAACTTAAGGTTTAGAAGGAGTAAAAGGACTTAAATTAGGTGGGCTTTGAAAGGGGACTGACTTGATGAAATTGAAACACATAACGATGGATATTTCTGAATTAAAATTGCATATCAGATTTTGGAAATAACAAAATATATTGAAATAGTTAAATATTAAAAGCTTGCCCTAAACTTAGCTACCACTAAATGCTACATAACAAACACAAAAGGCGTGAAAATACGTGTTACATAAATAACAGACATGTGTGATAATAAAATAAAAAATGTGGCGTGGGTCGCATCAATTCTCCTGAGGTTGAGAGAGCTCAACCCCAACAAGACTCAATGTGACCTGCAAGTAGAAAGTCTAAAGATCGAACAGAGAAATGCTACATACAGTCCTACGGGTGTCACCGTTGCGACCCAAAATCCGGAGGTAACCTCTCATCCCTGAAAGAGACAAGAAACAAACTCCTTTCGAAAATCATAATCTCGGTTGACGAAATCAACCATGAGATTATAAGGCTCCAAAAAAGCTCTCTATCCATTAGTCAGTTTTTCATGCTAAATATTCAAATAAACAGTACCTACTAGAGATTTCCAAAAATGATAGCGGTGGTGGGTGGGGCGAACATGAGGTAGGAGGAAGAACGGTAAACCCGTGGAATCAGTAACTCATAATGCAACATACGCTCGTATGATAGACACTTATGAATGTCCGCTAGACCAGGATTGACAATCACTATGATTTCACCTGATGAAATTCCACGAGTCACAAAATTTTAAACAGATCCCAATTTTATCATGTAAGATTTTCCAAAAAAAACCCCATGAAACGAGTGTCCCTATGAGTAAAAAATCTAAGGCTTGCTAGACTCCCCCAAGACTGTTAAACCTAAAAGTTTCAGAAATCTGACGATAATGATATGGTGGTTCAGCATGCTCGCCTAAAACCAAAGAGAAGTGATATGAACAAAGCGCTTGCTCATAAAAAAATCCATATAAGGTGGTGACTCTAATGACACTAGTGAGTGATCACCAAACACAATGTCTGCGGCCTCAAAGGTTTGCGGTTGCAGTGGACTAAGAAAATCAGGACATATGACGAACAAGTCTATGTCACCTATAAGATGAGTCGCCCATCACTAACCATCTTCTCCTATAGGAGAAGAGAGAGGTGACGACGTGTCATCCGAGGAGAGTGACACATCACTAGTAAGCCCTACTTGGAGCGGGGCCACATGAAAAAACTCGACGACTGTAGGATGTGGGTCAGTGTGGGCAAGTGGGCACACCATGTCAATCGGGATGAAGGGGTGAGGAGGAAAAAATTCATCTTCCTAGAGCAGGGGCTCAGGAAGAAACTCCTCGATGGACGAGAGTGCTATACTGGAGACACGTAGAGTCACGACTTCAGTCGGGGTGAATAAAATAGGAGAAAATTCTTCTTCCTTGAGCAGGGGATCAGGAAGAAACTCCTTGACTAACGTGAGTGTCACGGTGGGGGTGAGTGGGGCCAAGGTGCTCGTCGTGAGACTGATAAGTGGAGGAAGAGGACTATCGAGAGACCTAACCTCGGCTTCCACTATGTGATGTTAAGTAGGGAAGTATGCAGAAGAAACATAATGTGTGTGCATTGTCACCTCAAGGTTGTGAACAAATGCACAACCCACTCAGATTCTGACAGACGTCTGCATTGACACACTTAACATTTTTCAACAAGGTTTTAATACGTTCGCCTAAATCTTCCATTTTTTCTTATAATGTAAAATCCTAAACTTAGAATTTTGAAAAACGAATGTTGCTTGGCTATCCAACGATATGAGTGAAGTATCCTAATAGCCACACCAAACTGATGTGAACCAAAGGTGGGGACTGTAGATTTTCACGATAATAAAAAATGCGATCTTTTAAAATAATTATGGCGCAAAGGGATTTTGTGAGCTATTTTAAACGGATAAAATGACCAAGGCGTCGCTCGCGAACGCAAAGCTACCACATAACAATAACAACGTCATAAGTCATAATTCCACAAGCATGGCGTTCAAAAGAATGGCAACACAGATATATAATTAAAGATAGCTCGGAGATAAGATTAGTGAGGCAAACTCCAATAATTAATTATTCCATTTATAATTTGAGAATAAAATGATTGAGGTTTGCGAGCAAGAGAATCGAAAGGTATATCGTGGGTGGGAATGACAACAACCAAAATGTCCTTTGGAGGGAGGGAAGAGGAGGTTGGTGATTGCAGTGCTCGATACTTTCACAAAAAGGGTTGTTCTGGATCGGCTTGCCTAAGACGGAAATAGTGATGTCTGACAGTGGAGAGGCCTGGAATGACGGTGTCGAGCGGCTGGACGGGGAGGAAGGCACTGGAACTCACTAGATTTGGCAGAGGATGGAGAATGAGGGGTCGTCGGCGCCTAGGTATGCTCAGGCGAGGTCGTTGGCGGCGAGAGGGGGCTCCGGAAGTTCTCCGTTGACGAAGGATGTGCGCTGGAAGGGCGGAGAAGCCGAAAGTACCTGTCGGGCTTCACCGTAGACACAAAAGGCATGGGAAGAAAGCAGTGGCTTCAGAGGGTGCTCGACTGGAGTAGGCGGTGGCGTGGGAGTTCCTGGTGACAAAGAAAGCTGATGGAAACAGACGACTTCATAACACGGGAGGCTAGCATCGGGTTTTCACGGAGAGACAAGAGACAACCTCAGTAAATTCCTTCATCGCCAATGTGCCCTATTTTTAGTCATAATCTCACCAATGTCCAGATACATCAGGTCTTTCTTTATAGTTTAACAGATAATTTTCAAATTTTGAGCAGAAGCTAGATGATCTCGTCCTCACAGATAATTTTCACTCGATAGTTGAAGTTTTTGGACAAGCTGTCGTTGGGCAGCGACGCAGCGCAATCCCCATCTTCCAATCTCTCAATTGTTGCGTGCACTGCCTCATATGTTGTCTTTCAGCTCCCCCATAATAGCTTTGATGGCTCAAACAAACCACCATAGATGAATGGGGCAATCAAATCACTCCCACGCACCAAATCTCCTGCATTGCCTCGGTCATCATCCTCTCGTCGCCATTAAAGGGCCTACACAGCAGCGGAACCCCGACTAATAAGCTTTGGAGAACCTCTTTTCATCTCGAGTGACTCTCAAAGAGGGCCACTGTCGAGTGCACAGACTGTTGTGGCGCCCAACTCACGCATCTCAATGCTATGTGTTTGTTCCACGAATCTCTGGTAACTCTCTATAAGAGCTGGGAGGAACTGGGAGGGGAGGTCGAGAGGGATGATATGGAGCCCACACTTGATTCCGATAGAGCAGAATGAAGCTTGATTGAAAAATCTTGACAAATAGGGGGCTATAATCATGTTTGCATTGGTGAGGATCTTCCTCATGCGCGCTCTTGACGTGAAAAGTGTTGTCGAAGCCGAAGACGAAGCCATCCGGGAGTTGGCAAACCCGCATATATGTTTTTAAAAATCAGAATATAACTAATCGGCTTCTAAGAGACAACGGCCTTTCCTGTGATCAAATACAACACGTCATTAATAGTATTTCTCAATTGAAAATGCGGAAATTAAATCTACAGGTAATATTAACACGACACCTTCATCAGTTCCGTAAATGGGGGAGCTTGTTTGGGGGTGATTTAGGTCCTGAAGATGAAAATATGAAATTGAAAAAGTATAGGGGAGCATTTTTGTTGTTTTAGTTCCACCGATAACATTGTAAATTCTGATCCAAGAAAAGCATTTAGGGCTCGTTCGGCCCCCAGGTTTTGGAATTCTGGAATTGGAATAAGAGATTTGAATTCATTTCAGAGTGTTGAGTGTTCTTGCGCCTGGTTTTCCGTTTTCCGCTATATGTAATTTTAACATGGTATCAGAGGGAACAGTGACTTGAGCAGTGATCACCTTCAGTTTGCTTTCTGCTTCTGTGAGTAAGTAAACATAGTTAGTGCAATGGAAGCTGGGTATGCAAGGGGTCTTGGAATCGAGCTACTCATACCGACTAACTTAAAAAAGTGGAAGTCGTGTATGAAGTGTTATCTCCTTAGTGAGGATCTGTAGGATGTCGTCGATGGTGACGATAAGCATGAGGTTATTATTGTTGTTGGTGCTGGAGATGTTGAGGTGAGAGCTCGAAGAAAGACCAACGCAAAAGCAGAGTTTGCTCTCAGGCGAGCTATCTCACAAGAACTCTTTGATCACATCTTAGGATGTTAATCTGCTGTTGAGATATGGACTTCCCTTTATGGGTTATTCAACAGAAAGATCGTAGAAAGACAACAGTTCCTGTAAAATGAGTTGGCTAAGGCAACTCAGGGAAATCTCTCCATCTCTACCTTCTTTCTGAAAATGAAGAACCTCTGCACTGAGATTTCAGCGTTGGATCCTTATGAGCCCATTTCTGAAGCTAAGTTGAAAAGACACATAATTCGTGGCTTGCGAAAGCAGTATGTGACCTTTGTAACTTTTGTTCAAGGCTGGGCCACTCAGCCATCGTTGCTGGAGCTGGAGAACCTGCTAACTTCGCAGGAAAGTTTGGCTAAGCAAATGGCTGGAGTTACTATCTCTGAAGAAGGTAGTGAGGCTCTCTTCTCAGGAAAGAAGAAGAGATGAGAGAAGAAGAAGAAGACTGTTCCCGGTGATGGCCCTTCAACTTCTTATCAGCAAGAGGGGAGCGATGTTCATAAGCAGGATTGGAAGAAGAAGAAGAAGAAGGAATGGCTTAAGTGATACAAATACAATCAGTCAGGACATTTCAAGAAATACTGCAAGGTCACGCTGCAGCCTGAGCATGTTGCAGCCAAGGAGGGGGCTGGCTCCAGTACTGAGGAAGCCGGATGGGAAGGAACATTTATGACTTGCACTTGTGTCCGTGCTTTGTCCATCATTGACTACCAAGATGACTGTATCGTGGACTCTGGGTGTGGTCATCACCTCACCGGAGATGATTCAAAGTTTTCCTCTCTGCAGACATTCACAGGTAACGAAGCTATTATTAATGCTGATAATACTATTCATACAGTAGAGAAGGAGAGTGTTGTGTCTTTGGGTAGTGCTCAGGGTCCTCTCACATTAAGGAGTGTCTATCACGTAGCTGACATGAAGAAGAACCTCTTCTCGGTGACCAATGCAGTTGATGCAGGCTATCATATTCTGTTCAGTCCAACAGAAGTGAAGTTTCTCCGCAACATATCAGCGGTAAAGGCTGATATTGCTCATGTTAGGAAAAGAGTAAAGAACTTGTTTGTTTTATCAATAAGCTCCTATGTTGATCGGATGAGGGCCAACGATAGCGCTACTATATGAAATGAATGACTAGGACATGTCGGGATGGACAAGTTGAAAGCTATGACAAATAAGAGTCTTGTGAAAGGCTTGCCTAAACTGTCATCCTTTGGCAATGACCACATTTGCGCGGGGTGTCAGTATGGTAAGGCTCAGCATCTTCTATTTGACAAGTCGCAAACAAGGAGTAAAGCACCATTGGAGTGCATCCATGGTGACCTGATGGGGCCAACCATCACTGCTAGTCTTGGAGACAGCAAATACATGCTAGTTCAGATGACTATTCAAGATACACTTGGGTGTATTTCATGAAGGAGAGGTCAGATGCTTTCTGATTGTTTGTGGAGTTCAAGGAGCTGGTGGAGGGCCGGCTTGGCCTACAGATCAAGAAGTTTAGAACGGACAACGAAGGTGAGTTCGTTTCATCCGAGTTCTCTAACTTCTGCAGGAAGCATGGGATCCAGAGAGAGCTCACTTGTGCTCATATTCCACAGTAAAATGGAGTAGTGAAGAGGAAGATCCGTCATTTGACAGAAACCTGCAAATGTTGGCTTCATGTAAAAGATATTCTGAGGTCCTTTTGGGTGGAAGGAATGACCCGCGCTACCTATATCATCAATCAGATGCCTTTGAGTCTGATCAACATGAAGTCTCCTGTTGAGATGATGTTCAAGGAGAAGCCTAGCGTGGAACACCTTCGGGTGTTTGGTTCAACCTGCTACATACACATCCTGGATGCTCTGAGTGTCAAGCTTGATGCAAAGGCAAGGAACATGTATTTGTGGGCTATGATGAGCAGAAAAAGGCATGAAAGTGTATGGATCTTGCGACGAAGAAGTTTGTTGTATCAAGATACGTTGTCTTTGATGAACTGACGTCGTATATAGGTAGTTCTGTGGAGTTACAAGAGAGCAGGTCCAATGGAGGGCAGAAGGAGGCTGTTGAAGATCTTTAGATGGAGCTGTCTGTGTCATCAAGAGCTTTAGGTGTATCAAGCTCTGAGGCATAGGCTTCTAGTTTAGTAAGCAGGGGGAGCGATGCTCCGGGTTTGCCCGAAAATGGAGCTGATTCTGAAGAAGCAGCAAAGGTGGTGAGCAAGGGACAAATTCTTCGGAGATCGAAGAGGACCATCAAGCCACCAGCTCGGTATAGCGAAGGAAATACGTTGAGCTTCGTCTCATGTTTCTTTGTAGGCCCTCTAGATGAGTGAGAGCCTTCAAGCTTTAATGAAGCCACTGGAGTCAAGGAGAGGGAAGATGCTATGGATGAGGAGATGGCTGCCCTCAAGAAAAATGAGACCTAGGACCTTGTGCCCAAAGTTGATGGCATCACTCCTGTGACTTGCAAGTGGGTGTATAAGCTAAAAAAGAAGGCTGATGGGAGCATCAAGAGGTACAAGGCTCGCCTTATTACACGAGGGTTCTCGCAACAGTACAATGAAGACTATGAAGAAACATTTAGCCATGTTGCAAAGATGACTTCAGTTCGTGTGATGATGGCCTTGGCCGCTTGCCAAGGTTAGAAGATGTGGCAGCTAGACGTAAAGAATGACTTTCTTTATGGAGAAATCGACAAAGACATCTTCATGGATCAGCCACTGGGGTACATATCTGAAGAATATCCGGACTACGTCTGCAAGCTCCGAAAAGCCCTCTATGGTTTGAAGCAGGCTCCTCGTGCTTGGTATGGGAAGATCGCAGAATACCTTCAGTTCTGCGGCTATCTTGCTTCTAATTCAGACTCGAGCTTGTTCATCAAGAAGAAGGGGGAGCTTCTGATCTTGGTGTTGTTGTACGTGGATGATATGATCATCACAGCCAACTTCGAAGAGGAGGTAGCTAGGCTCAGGGTTGAGCTAGCTATAAGGTTCGAGATGAAGGACTTAGGTGAGCTCCACCACTTCCTTGGACTCGAGGTGGAGAGGAAAGAGAGCGACATACTTGTTTCCCAAAAAGGTTATGCGGAACAGATCGTTCAATGATTCAGCATGCTGGAAGGGCAGAGTAGCTCTACAACACCTGAGGCTGGCGTTAAACTGTGCAGAGATTTCACCTTTAGATGTTAGTGGCTTCCGATGAGGCATGTCAGATCGTGAAATAAAGTTGTCCACCTGCGAAGATTGACCAACTTGCTCCAAAATCTTCTAAGCAATGTCCTCAATATGGATGAACCTTTTGAGTTCATCCAGTTCGATCCTCTCCTCCAGTCTGTACATTTCAGTCTCGAAGGTGATCTACTAAGAAGGCACCTTACTCTGAATAAGAATCACAAAAAGATTGTCGGACATATCAAACTGTTCGTCTTCCTGCTTGTGACATATGTTCTATAAGCTGAGAGGTGACTAACGAGTTCACATTTAACTTAATGTTGAAGAACTTCTTTCTGAGGAGAGTTTTTGACAATCCATCTTCCTTCTAAAAGTGCGTGTTCAATCAGTCTCAAATCTTTTTTGCATTCTTGAAAGCACTGCAGGACATTGCAAGTCAAGGTTTCAGGAAGTTCAAAAGATAGTCCATGTATAAATCCTCATATTTGCTCCATTAATATTCATCCACATCTTTATGAGTTTTGGAAAAATCATTATTAATGGTGTCGAAGATTTCATGTTCTTTCATTCCTAGTTGGACATGAAGTTTCCAACCGTAGAAATCAGTGACATCAAAGGACTGCAAATTGACAATGTCGTATGTGTTTCGCTTTGACATCCTAACTTAACTTTAAACAAAAAAACTGGAGAGAGATAACCTGATCCAAGTAGAGATGGGGCAATCCACTTTAGATCCAATTCATAATTAAGTCTGCACCTCCTGCTGGCTGAGAATAGGTCCTTACCGACGAGAAAAAAAACTTAAGAAAAACCTGTAGAGAAATCTGCTTGGTATCAACTAAACCTCAAATTGACAGAGGTAATATCGGCGAGACCTCTTGTCGGCAAAAGGAGAAATCGGCGAGACCTCCAGCCGACAAACAGAAAACTCGACGAGATAACTATCTGATGTAGACGAGACTAGCAACTAACACCTTGTCGTTTGGACCACTAGCAGATGTCAACGAGACCATTGTCCGATATCAAAGAGTCTTCACATCGACAAATCCCTTATAATGAAACCAACTGCGTGTCGACGGGACCGCTAGTATACATAGGAGCCTGTCGACTAGATCAACACCTAATCGACTTAAAGCTGAACCCTTTCTCTTCTAGTCGATGAGAATAGTGACTATCGGCGAGACCACCAAGAGTAGTCAATGTGAACGATGCCCTAACCATGAAACAATGATAAACAAAAAACCAATTGACTGGTTCAAAATAAGAACTCCTAGATCTGGATTCCTTTGGGATGGCTGGAGCAAGAACTGGAAGAGAAGTTCTCCTTCAGGCGGCGGCTAGATCCGAGAGAGATCTCCACTAAATGACAACAACAAAAACGGAACGAAACTCCTGCCGCTTTCTCCTTTTCTCTTTTATTGTCGAAGAGACCAAGTGAGAACAAAATGACGTTCCCCTTTCTTCAATAAAGCAGCAATGTGTCGATCTGCGAAAAACAACACTAGCAAGGATCTCCTCCCAACGTGAAGAAAATAAGTGGCCAAACAACCTGAGGCAGAGAAGAGACTAAAAAACTTCTTCCTCCTCGATCAACAACGACAGATTTGCGCACGAGAGCGGAAGACGACGACAGTAAAATTGCGTTCGGCGGTGGGAACTGGAGTGGAAGCAGAAAACCCTAAACACAAATTTACTTTGAGAATGTTAGGGAGGCTCTGCTCAAAGTATTCTACGTTGGTCCAACAAGTTTGGAATGACATTATGTAGTACCTACAGAGTAGAGTCTTGCCCTAGATAGACACGTAACCCATGAGTCAATACTAAGTCAGTCCTGACACATACGGGCATATACTACATTATTCAACAAAAACTGCATTGAATAGTTCCGTGCTCCAGGGTGGTGACTCTCATTTTGTTCTGTGTCGTGGGGAAGTGAGGAGGTGAGCAACCTAATCTCGATCAACAAATTCCAATCATAGATCTCCAAAACCCGGCAAGAAGTTGGCTAGGACATCAAAGGGTATCACCACTTCACTCCTCCCTCCCAAACATAAAATGAAGAATGAAAGAGAGAAATAAGTCCAAGCTCGTTATATAAGTCCCAAATTGATGTCCTAGCTTGATCTTGACCAAACACCAGTGATTTGATCAAGGTTCAACCACCTCTAAATCAAATTGGGAAAGATCACCAGTTTTTGTACTATTGGCTGGTCAGTCAAGATTACAGACCAGACCGTAGCATTAAACTGCTAAATGAATCCCTCTAATAAATCTACACTGATTTGTCAAAAGGGTGTCCTCGAAGTTAATCGACTAGGCTGTAGGATTATACCGACCATGGTCCGTGTGGATGTTTTTAAGTTTAGAAAAATCATTCATCAAATTTCATTCTAACAGCTACAATTATATCAAATATTGACCATCAAGTTGATAATCTGATATTGACCATCACCTGTTTCAAATCACACCAGTCGATCCAAGCCAACCAAATAGCCGGCTTGAGCTCACCATACCACGACTCCTAAGTTTCATAGAATGGTCGGGCAGGAGTGTGTGTCCTATTATTAATACGGGTCCCATTCGGTTTGTGGCCAGCGACGCCGACATATCTGCAACGAACGAACCGTAGGTTACATCTTCGTCTCTCTCGCCGAATGGAGGAGCAATCAGCATCTGCCTTGCCGGACAAGTCTCCACAGCCTCCAAATTCCACCGGCGACCGAATTTCCCCTCCGAACCCCCAAATTCCAAATCTGTCCTCTCCCATGGTTTCTCCTTCCGCTTCATCTATGTCTCAGCACCAAAGAAATCTTATGTCTCCAACGTCCTTCTTCCCGATGCAGCTGCTTGGCACGGCCATGGAGAAATCAGCATCTGTGGCCCCGGCTAAGTCTCTCAAGCCTCCAAACTGCAGCGGCTACCAAATTTCCACTCCGAACCCCCAAATTCCAAATCTATCGTCTCCCATAGATTACCTTCAGATCTTTGTTCCCCAGCGCCAAATGACACCCTCCAGAATCGGAGTTGTCCCGCCGAAGATGAGCTTTGGAGGTCAGCCGCAGTTTGGCATCACCATGGATGCACAAGACGAGATTAGGCGGCAGCAACAGGTGAGCTTTGCAGTTCAGCATCAAGTGTTGCTTTATATGTTCAAATGTAGCTTGGGAAATTATTTTGAATAACTTTCATTTATATATTAACATGCACAATCTATCTAAGTCTATTTTTATTGTCTTAATATCGATGGTTGTCATTCTCATTATTCCTCTAATGTATTCTTTACCTTCATTTATTTTTTCTAATTTATTATGCATCCATTTTAACCTTTTTATTTAATTCACATACAACAATTTTTTCATAACTAACAATTTCCTTAAAATAAAATTTACCTTTAAATATCTACGATGTTCTCTTGGCCCATAATATTATTGAAGCACTACTTCTTTGAGATATCTAGCCTTAGCTCTTGAAATTTTATCATCCTTTATATCCATTCTTTTGAGTATTGAATTTAAGGTATTTAATCTTATCATGCACATGCATATCTTTATCTTCTAACATGATCAATTCACATTTATTACTATCACGACTTAAATGGCATATCATATGTCAAACTTTGATTTATTAATTCTTAATCCTCTTTTGGCTAAACAATATATCCTTTTGTTTAACTTTTAACTTGTGTCATTGACTATATTGATGGGGATCAGTTGCGTGATCAACTGTGGAGATCAGGCCGCCACTCGGCGGTGCCTGCGCCTGTGTACTCGTGCAGGAAGTGTTGATCTGATTGGAGATCCGAGATCACGAACATGCCCCGAGCGCCATTTTACTTTTTTATGCATTTTATTTTATTTTTCGACCTTATTTACTAGTATCTGGACATCAGGCGTAATGAACAATCATAGTCATTTATGCCGAGTGCCCTAGCTCTCTTTTATTATCAATATCAATTGTGGGTATTGTTAGCTTTGTTAAAAAATTCAAATCCAACAATCATATTGTGGTGCGAGGCCGCAAGATCCTGGGGCACGATGTCTCAATTTGTATCTTGTTTCCGTCTAATTTTCCCCTCTCGTAATCATATACCCACGCGATCCTCCATTACTATAGTCGATAACCATTAATCCTCCCCTCATTGCCGACAACCGCTGATCGCTCCCATCGGTCGTCCTTTCCCACCGAAAACAGCACAAACACAACTCAATATCCCATCCCCATCGAAGATGGCATAGACGCAATCTTCCTTCTTCCATTCTTGCCACAAAACGTCTGCCTACACCTCCACCTCCAGCTGCACGCCTGTTGGGGCAAAAACTGTCACCCAACTTTCCACACTCAGCGACCGCCTAGGGCAGTTCGGCGGAGAGATCGGAGACCACAATTGACCGGTTACTAACCCTGCGAAGGCTTGACGAGCAAAAGACGAAATACAAAAAGAAGGGTGCCGCTAACAGCGGCGAACACCATATTTACCCGCCGCAGTGAATACCACTTGCGACAAGCAATGTTATTTATCCAGAGAATGAATACAAGAGAGTTCATGCGAATACAAGAGTGAGCAAAGGAAATAAAAGGCAGCCGAGAGATGGACTTAGTAACCGCACCTACAACGTGGTAGATTCTGACCTAAGTTATCTGTCCCTTTTCGAGCACCCCTGACCCCTATACTCGAGGGTAAGCCGCCCGAACAGTTGATGGCATTTAATGCAGCATTAAATGCGCTATCACTCGAGGTACACGAAGACTCGGTTGTGGGGGGGGGGGGGGGGGGTGAGAAAAGGGACTGCATGGCAACCGCGTGCGCTGCTGCTGAGAAGGGTCCGCGTGGGCCCTTGGTAAGTACCCTCCATAGCTTCTTTGCTGAACAGTTGAAGAGGTTTTCGGGAGAGCGCGTGACCCCTGTAGAGCATTGTTGTGTGCGCCCTTGCTGAAGAGAACATGCAAATTCTCGGATGACGCCCGCGAGTGCTTCCGAGTGACCGCCTGGCTGCTTTGTGACCGACGCTGGAAGTTGTTGTTCATTGTCGCAAGATTTGGGTTAACATAATAATCCCCACACTTTTTTGAGTCCGCACGGGCTCTTAAAAAATACACTGGTAACTGCAAAGATTGCGATTCAATTTTTGTGCCTCCGGAAATCTCTAAATAATGTAGAGACGGGCCCACATCTCCACCCATACCCCTCCAATTCCTCGTTCCGCGATCTCCTGTCCAGAGAATGGCTAGCTTGAATCAAAACGTTCTGTCTAAGTTGAGGGCCAAAATAGTCGGCGAATTCCCCGGTGACTCGGCCAAGCCCCCGATGCTGCGACCGCTTGCTAAGGGTGCGCCCGTGAAAATGCGATCACGAGGGCAGTTGTTGAAGGCGATGACCAAATGAGCACTCCCTGTTAGAATGAGGGCAAGCACCAAGAGCGTTTCTTCGGGGCGCGGAGAAGTAGCTGGGGGAACACTCGGAGTCGTGATAGATCCGTAGAGGGGGCCTATCATTCTCGACGCCGCCAAAGAGGAGTTGGTGACGAAGACTCCTTCCCTCATGTAGGTGCCCGATATCCCCTTGCCGCTGGGCGCGCGCCGCCGACGAAGGTGACGACATAGATGTTTACCCACGGTGTTCCTGAGAGAGTATCCTCCCGCAAGGAGTTAGCGAATGCGAAGGCCAAGAGGCGGGAAGAAGACACCGCAGTGAAAGAGGCCTAACTCTGGATGATGCGGCTGGAGGAGGCCACACTCATGTCTGCAGGAAAAGAAAAATCCAAAATGCGAATCCTGAGAGGAAACCGCCGCAGAAGCGAGCGAGGCGGGTGGAATCTCTCCGCAGTCCAGGTGATGGTGGAATACCACCTGAAACTTTGGATGACTTCATCCCGACACTGGGCGTCGCGGAGGTGTTGGACCAAATTGGCGACTTTGTTACATAGTTGGTTGACGATAGTGATGGCTCGTCCGCGCTCCCGCATAAACCTCGGGTGCGATTTGCCGCGCCACCCCGGCGTGAGTCGATTATCATCCTACCCCTCACAGGGGCAACACTGGGATAACGATCGCAAACCCATGCGCAACTGCGGAGAATGCGCCAGCGGGGAGAGGCGTCACAGAGGGCCTACCTCAACCAGACGGATCCTGAGCTGACCAAGTGCTTGCTATTTGGGCGTGCGCGGTGCATTTGGATCTATTGAGGACGGCGCCCCTGTAGTCGGCGTGGTTGATTATGCGACTACCTTGTCCGATGTGTTTGGCGACAAAGAACCAAAGTCCGAAGAAGCGTCTGCTTCTATGGCGTAAGTTATACTTTTTTTCCCGCACAATCGCTTATAGGAATTTAAAAACTTACCTTCTGTTTGGAGGCTGTCGTTGCAGAGCCCCCGTTGGAGGAACGAAATCTCACGATGAACATGGAAATCATGCGAGACGCAATAGCTTGCATGCGGGTGCAGATCGTCGAACTGGACGTGGAGTCCCGGTGCCGGGGGTTCGCCAACCAGGTCAAAGATCTGGGCGACATGTGCAGAGTCGGTGCAAGTATTTGCCGATATGAGCAAACATATGCGAGAAAGTCGACCTGGAAATTCGCTCCAGCTGTCCGCCTTGTAGAATAACGAATAAGGCAGAGTATGTGAATTAATATACGAGCACTCAATAGTACGAATATCCTTACGCGAGAAGACCGTTCAGGCGACCCTACCTTGGGTGTTTGCCTAGTAGAGCAGCATGCATAATCGTGTGCGCGAACATGTGGGTGCTCATTGGTGCGAGGCACGCTGAGAACCAGCAAGTCGTCCTCATCTCTGGTGTCTGCTTATTAAAATAGAGTGACAATTATCATGTGGGCACTCACCAATAAGAGACGATGAGAACCACTAGGCTACCTCATTCCGGGTGTCTGCCTATTGAAGTATAGACTAGGGCGGAGTGTGCGAATTATCATGGAGGCACTCGTCAATAAGAAACGATCGAAAAACACCTGGCGACCCCATTTTGGGTGTCCACCTATTAAAGTAGAAAATAGGGCGGATCGTGCGACTCATCTTGCGGGCACTCGCCAATATGAAACTGTACAACCCCATATTCGCTGGGTGGGACCAAAATGCCCCAAGGACCCGGATTGGGCTAGCTCTGGGCTAAAATTGGAGCAGATACGAAAGTGGGCGGGAGGGCTCTTGCCGTAAGTAGGCGGGACGGCTCACTCCCAGGGGTCGAGTAACGCCATTTCGTCGAACGCTGTTCGTCGAACGCTGTTCGTCGAACTCTAATTCGTCAAATCGCGAAGGTCTAATTCGGCGAACTGAGAAGGTTCAATTTGTCGAGCTGAGAACGTTAATTTGTCGAACGCCATTCGTCGAACGTTATTCGTCGAACGTTATTCGTCGAACGTTATTCGTCGAACGTTATTCGTCGAACGTTATTCGTCGAACGTTATTCGTCGAACTCAAATTTGTCGAACTGAGCCTTCAACTTAAGTTATTTTCGTCGAGCAGGTTTAGGTTTAGGCCATAGTTGAACCAGGGCAGGCGGGAAGGCTCCCGCCCTGGGCGGGCGAAAGCCCTTGTCGTTGAGTGATGCTTCTCCACTCAACGCTCTCGCCAGCCCTTGACGTTGAGTGATGTTTCTTCACTCAACGCTCTCGCCAGCCCTTAGCGTTGAGTGATGTTTCTCCACTCAACGCTCCCGACAGCACTTGGCATTGAGTGATGCTTCTACACTCAACGCTCTCGCTCCGCCCAGACATGAAATTACCTAAATATCCCTGGGTCTGCATTTAGCTTCTCAGAACAGCGGAGTTTGGCTAGTGGCAGAGCAACCCAGAGGCATTTTATTAATTTTAGGGCAGCATAATTACGCTTTTTGTAGACAAGATATTGAAAATCTATAAATAGACACACATGATACCTCAGAAGGCAGATTTTCTCATACTCTCATTTTTCCTTTTAGAGCATTCTGAGATACTCCTAGCCCAACAATTGGCTTTGGAGGGGAAGCGCACAGAGAACTTCCGGGTTAGAGGAGGGACCTCCCAATTGAGGCTTTGGGTCAGTTCTTAGGCCTGTAGCACTAGTCAGGAGTTGATGTTTGGGAGAAATAGGTGTTAGCTACACCCCAATGTCCGAACTTTCGTTGATGCCAGTTTTTGGCTTCAACATTTCTGATGCGGTGAGCGTGGACCGTAGTTGACACAGGAAAATTCCATGTTAAGTCTCATGGCTGGGGATGAAGGAGAAGGAGCAGGCTCGGGGGGTTCTCCCTCTCGGGGAAGTGGAGTGACTTTGGGGATGCTGGAAGACTTCAGGCGGGAAGTCCTCCAGACTATCCACTTGGCCTTCTCAGCAAGGAGCGAGTGGGCAACGCCAGAGGTCCCGGTGGTTCCCGCCCCGTCATTGGGCGAGAACGCTCCCGGGCAACGCCCAGGGAAGGAGGTTCCGATAGAGGCTGCGAAAAGGGATGTCCCCAGGCGGGAGCTGTTCCCGGGACAGACCAGTGTGGACAGGGCTAGCGAGCCGAGGTTACGCGACGAACCCTCTCGGCAGGCAGAGGGCGGGAGCCCCTTCAGTGAGCTCATCATCTCAGCTCCGGTTCCGGAGGGGTTCCGGGAGCCAGAAATGACCTACTATACGGGGAGGGACGACCCCACGCAGCATGTGCAGTGGTTTGAAGATGCCGTTTACATAAGGCAAATGTCGGATGCCATCAAGTGTAGGCTCTTTGCCATCACTCTGAAGGAGAAGACCAGAGACTGGTTCCATCAGTTGCCTGCGAGTTCGATCTACTGCTTCGAGGATCTGCGACGTGAGTTCTTGCTGAGGTTCTCAACGTCCAAGAAGAGGAAGAAGGGAGCAGAGTGCTTGTTTGCCATCAAGCAGAGGCCAGAGGAGACGCTGGGACACTATGTTGATAGGTTCCGGGAGGAGATTCTGCAGGTTCAGGAGATGCCGGGGTACACGGTGTTGTTTGCCTTCATCCTTGGGCCGAGATCCAACTTCTTTAGCATGGAGCTGAAGAGAGTTCCCCCCACTCCTTCGAGGAGCTGATGAAGAGGGCAGCGAAGGAAATCGAGATCGAGTTGTCCAATTTGGTGTTTGCCAAGAAGTTGGCCAGTTGGCAGAGCACGATGTGAAAGAATCAGGAGCAGGGAGGCAGAGGGAGCAGAGAGAGGAAAGAAGAAGAGAAGAACCCCGAGGGCATGAGCAACAACAAGGTTGGGGGCCGCGAGAGCCGAACAACAGGTTGGGATGAAGGCCCCAAGAAGGTCACCCTCAGGGACAGGGAGGATGTTTCCAAGGAAGGGACAACTCCCGCGAGCAAAGGAGGTTCAACCAGCCGGCCTGGAGGAAGGGACAGAGGGTCCCCCTCCCGCCGCATCAGGAAGCTATGAAGATAGTGAGGGGAAGAGAAGGAAGGAGAGGAGCTCGGGGAGGAGCGAGGAGGAGAGAAGACAGGGTGGTGTTGTCCTTCTGTGACTTCCACCAGGAAGTGGGTCACGCAACGGCCACCTGCCCAGAATTTTTGGAGATGAGAGAGGCCAGGGGGCAAGTCCAGCAGCAGCCGCCCGTGAGGATCGAAGAAGTCTTGCCAGGAGAAGAGAGGATAAATGTGAGGACCAGGTAGACGTGGGAGCCCGAGGAGGGATCGGGGTGATCCATGTGGTTGTGGGGATCGAAGCCACCTGTAAGGGGAGCTTCCAAACCATGTATCGAAGGAGCGTCGCCTCGACCTCCCAGACCCCCCCACAGGAGGAAAAAATCACCTTTTCAGTGAAGGACATGCCCGACTACGAAGACCCGTTCTGTGATGCCTTGGTGATCCAGACGACGGTAGAGAATTTCACAGTCTCCAGGATTCTGGTAGACAACAGAAGCTTCGTGAACGTTATCTTCAAGAAGGCCTTTGACAAGATGAAAGTTGTGGCTCAGAGGGTTCTAGCCTCGGATGGACCGTTGTTTGGGTTCTCGGGGGAGCGGAAGGAAGTTGAAGGAGGGGTGGAGCTGCATGTGACGTTGGGGGGGGGGGGTATCGAGGAACTGTCGGTTCGTCATCGTTGACGCTCCGAACAGCTATAACGCAATCTTTGGGCGGCCTCTTATCAGCGCCTTTCGTTGCGTCCCCTCCTTGTTTCATTAGTGCCTAAAGTTCAGCAGTGAAGGAGTGCAGGTCAGGATCAGGGGGGATCCTAAGATGGCGAGGCAGTGCTACGTGACTGCCGTCAATACCATTTCCTGGATGACGGAGGCAGAGGAGCTGGGGAAGGAGATGACGATGGAGGAGAAAGCTGCGGAGGAGGGAGAGATGAGCCTAGGAGAGGCTGGCAGGAAGATAGCGGGGGAAGGAGTGGTGAGCCTAGATGAGGCTGGAGAGAACACTGCGGGGGAGCAAGGGGTAGAGGGAGAAGCTGATGGTGAGACCCTGAGGGGAGAAGAAGTGGAGTTGTCTGGAGAAGGCCTGTTGGAGGCGATGGAGGTTGAGAGGGTAGAATGTGAGGAGTTGGGAGAAGAGGAGGAAAGAGCCGGCAGGGAGCAATCCCGGCTGGAGCCGACAGAGGAAGTCGTGGAGATGGATGTCATCAGCAGGGCAGGGAAGGCGGAGAGGGTAAGGGTTAGTGGAGGCTTACGCCCAGAAGACCAGGCAAGGATGCAGGAGTGCACCCAAAAGAACGTTGACATCTTTGCCTGGAGCGCGGCGGACATGCCGAACATCAACGCGGATGTGGCTTGCCACCGTCTGAACCTGGACCCCAAGACGCGTCTCATTCGGCAGAAGATGAGTACCATCACCACCAAGCTGGAGGAGCCCATCCACGAGGAGGTTAAGAAGCTTCTCGATGCATGTTTCATCTCGGAGATCCATTACTCAGGCTGGATCTCCAATGTGGTAATGGTAAAGAAGGGTGATGAGAAGTGGCGCATGTGTGTAGATTTCTCTTTATTGAATAAATCATACCCTAAGGATTGCTACCCGCTGCCTCGGATCGACTCGCTGGTTGATTTAGCCGTCAATTTTTCTATTATGAGTTTTTTGGATTCTATTTCAGGTTATCAGCAGATAAACATGCATCCCCCCCGACGTCAAAGATGTCTCCTTCATCAGAAGGGAGGGATGCTTCAGCTATAAAATGATGCCCTTCGGGCTAAAAAACGCGGGGGCTACGTACCAGCGAATGATGGATCGAGTGTTTAAAAATTAGAGGGGTAGAAATCTGGAGGTCTACGTAGATGATCTCATGGTAAAGAGCAGGGATGTGGGTTCAGACCTACTTGACTTGGAGGAGACATTCACGACCATACAAAAGTTCAAGATGAGGCTAAACCCCCCAAAAGTGTATCTTCGGGGCAAGCCGAGGCAAGTTCCTTGAGCACTTTCTAACCCCGACGGGAGTTGAGCCTAACCCGGATAAGGTGAAGGCCATCGTAAAATTGGAATCGCCTCGCAACGCCGAGGAGGTTCAGCGCTTGATGGGTAAGCTGACCGGGTTGAGTCGGTTTCTCTCCCGTGCCTGGGAGAAGTGCTCACCCTTCTTCAAAACGCTTCGGGGGAACAAAAAGTTTGAGTGGGCGGAGGAATGCGAGGAGGCTTTCCGGACCTTGAAGGCTCAACTATCCCAAGCGCCGCTCCTATAGAGCCCGAAGGAGGTAGAGGACCTAGCCTTGTACCTTGAGATAGGAGTGGAGGCTGTGAGTTCCGTTTTGATAAGGGAAGAAGAGAAGAAACAGTTCCCCATCTACTACATCAGCAGAATCTTGAAGAAGGCGGAACTTCGCTACCCCATCCTAGAGAAGTTGACTTTTTCTCATTGTCTCGGCCAGGAAGCTCATGCCATATTTCCAAGCTCATTCGATCAAAGTGGTGACCGACCACCCACTGCGCAAGATTTTTTGAGGGGGAGAAACACTCAGGGCGGTTGACCAAGTGGTCCATTGAGCTTAGCGAGTTTGATGTCTCCTTTGTACCAAGACTCTCTATCAAGGCACAGGCAGTGCCTGACTTCTTGGCCGACTACGTCATAGAGCTGGAGGGGGAGGAAGCACTGCCAAGGGAAGCGTGGAAGATGTTCGTCGACGGAGCCTCCGGGAAATATTCCCTTGGGGGGGGAGGGGTAGTGTTGGTAAGCCCTCAAGGGGTCACCATAGAGCAAGCAGTGGCGCTGCATTTCCCGGTCACGAACAATCAGGCGGAGTATGAGGCTGTCATAGCCGGGTTGCGGTTGGCTAAGGAGCTCGGAGTTCACGACGTAGAAGTGCTCACAGATTCACTGGTGGTGGCGTCGCAGTTCAGGGGAGAATATGAAGCCCGGGAGCCCACCCTCCAGAAGTACTTGTCCAAGGCGAGGGTGGTCATCGGTAGGTTTGGACGGGGGGGGGGGGGGACCTTGACCGAGCTATTTCATCCAGCGATCGAGGAGGGGGAGTTGATGGAAGTGGCTCGACGACTCTCGTGGGTGGATCCCTTCGTGACCTTCTTCACTACAGGCGGCCTCCCCGAAGGGGTCAAGCAAAGGGCTTTCGGCACAAAGCGGCTCATTATCTTATGCATGAAGGGGGATTACATCGGAAGATGCTATCAGGCCTTTTGGCGCGATGTGTGCGGAAGAAGAGATCCCAAGAATTTTGGAAGAAGTGCACTTCGGAGAATGCGGTAGCCATTCGGGGGGGTAGAACGTTGGAAGCAAGGGTGATCAGACATGGATACTTCTGGCCCACCCTGAGAAAGGATGTGACAGAGTTTGCGAGGTGGTGCCAAAAGTGTCAGCTTTACGCCCCCTCCAACTCCTGTCCGCTCAACGTCTTCGAAGCATCACGACGCCATGACCTTTCGCCATTTGGGGGATGAACCTAGTCAGGCCGTTTCCCCCGGCGAGCGGGTAGAGAAGGTTCCTCTTGGTTATGATCGACTACTTCTCAAAGTGGTTGGAGGTCAAGGCGCTGACCAAGGTAACCTCCCAGGTCATCAGGAACTTCGTTTGGGGAGAGATCATTTGTAGGCACGAGTTGCCTCAGGCCATTGTCACGGACAATGGGCCACAGTTCGCAAGTGAGGAGTTCATCAGCTTCTGTACCCAGCTAGGGATCAACCTCAAGTTTGCCTCCGTTCACCACCCCAGGAGCAATGGCCAGGTGGAGGCGACAAGCAAAATCATAGTAAACCTGCTCAAAAAGAAGGTAGAGAACTTGAGGGGGAGCTGGGTGGAGCAACTTTCCTCAGTATTGTGGGCCTTGCGGACGACCCCAAACACGTCCACTGGTGAGACCTCCTTCAAGATTTCGCATGGGTGTGAGGCGGTCCTACTCGTGGAGTTCGAGGTTCAATCCCCACGGGTTGCGGCCGCAAGCAAAGGAGGCGAGACATGGAGGGAAGGAAATGAAGAGGAGCTACGACTCTCATTAGACATGGTAGAGGAACTTCGCGACGTGGACGCCGTCATGCAAGAGGAGGTCTAGCGACGGATTGCAAAGTACTTCGACAAACACGTGCGGATCAAACAGTTCGCTGAAGGGGATCTAGTCCTAAAGAAGGTTGACGCTGCCGGAAGATCGACCCCCGTTGGTAAACTCAACCCCAATTGGGAGGGGCCTTACATTGTTGAAAAAGTCCTGGGGTCGGGGGGGTACCACCTCCAGAATGTGGAAGAGGTATCCATGAGTCACGCATAGAGTGACGACGACCTGAAGCGTTTTTATCCTTAGCATGGGTAAGATTGTATGATTTATTGTGATAGTTATTCTAAAGATTGTTGCTTCACAGGTTCTGAAGTGTTTGTGATTTTGGGCGGCACCGAGCAGACCCGCTGCCCAGGCTCCCATCAAGATGGCAGGTCCGTAGGCTCGCTCGGTGGCCGAAGAAAGGATTGTGGTAGTTTGCAAGACCCCGAGAGGATCCCGCTGCTCAGGCTCTCATTAGCTGGTAGGGCTGGAAGGTGCACTCGGCTCCGCGTAGACCCGCTGTACAGACTCTCACTAGCTGACAGGTCCGTAGGCTCGCCTGGGGGTAAGGGAATACCCCGAGAGGATCCCGCTGCTCAGACTCCCATTAACTGGCAGGGCTGGAAGACGCACTCGACCCCGAGTAGACCCGCTGCCAGGCTCTCACTAGCTGGCAGGGCCGTAGGCTCGCTTAGGGGGAAAGGAAAAGGAGATGGAAATTTGCAAGACCCCGATATGATCCCGCTGCTCAGGCTTTCATTAGCTGGCGGGGCTGGACCAAGATGCCCCAAGGTCCCGGATTGGGCTATCTCTGGGCTAAAATTGGAGCAGATAAGAAAGTGGGCGGGAGGGCTCTCACCGTAAGTAGGTGGGAAGGCTCTCGCCCAGGGGTCGAGTAACACCATTTCGCCGAACGCTATTCGTCGAACTCTAATTCGTCGAATCGCAAAGGTCTAATTCGGCGAACTGAGAAGGTTCAATTTGTCGACCTGAGAACGTTAATTTGTCGAACGTCATTCGTCGAACGTTATTCGTTGAACGCAAATTCGTCGAACTGAGCCTTCGACTTTAGTTATTTTCGTCAAGCAGGTTTAGGTTGAGGCCATAGCTGAACCAGGGCAGGCGGGAAGGCTCCCGCCCTGGGCCGGCGAAGCCCTTGGCGTTGAGTGATGCTTCTCCACTCAACGCTCTCGCCAGCCCTTGGCGTTGAGTGATGCTTCTCCACTCAACGCTCTCGCCAGCTCTTGGCGTTGAGTGATGCTCCTCCACTCAACGCTCCCGCCAGCCCTTGACGTTGAGTGATGCTTCTCCACTCAACGCTTCCGCTCCGCCCAGACCTGAAATTACCTGAATATCACTGGGTCTGCATTTAGCTCCTTAGAACTGCGGAGCTTGGCTAGTGGCAGACCAGACCAGCGACATTTTAGTAATATTAGGGTAGCAGAATTACGTTTTTTGCCGACAAGATATTGAAAATCTATAAATAGAACCACAGGATACCTCAGAAGGCAGATTTTCTCATACTCTCATTTTTCCTTCTAGTGCATTCTGAGGTACTCCTAGCCCAGCAATTGGCTTTGGAGGGGAAGCGCCCAGAGAACTTCCGTGTTAGAGGAGGGACCTCCCAGCTGAGGCTTTGGGTCAGTTCTTAGCTCTTTAGCACTAGTCAGGAGTTGAGGTTTGAGAGAAATAGGTGTTAGCTACACCCCAAGGTCCGAACTCTCGTTGAGGCCAGCTTTTGGCTTCAACAGAAACGATGAGAAATCACAAGGTGACCCCATTTCGAGTGTCCGCCTATTAAAGTAGAGACTAGGGCGGAGTGCGTGAATTATCATGCGGATACTCACCAATTAAAGACGACGAGAAACCACCTGGCGATCCCATTTCGGGTGTCCACCTATTAAAGTAGAGACTAGGGTGTGCGAATTATCATGCATGAATTCGCCAATAAGAAACAATGAGAAACTGCGAGAGTCGGGAGAAAAGGCTCTTGACACTTCCCTCGGCCGAGGCTGTCCGATGGGGTTATGGGTGTCCGAAGACAGGGCTCCTCCGGAAGGTCGTCCTGAGGTGAGTTAAGGAATCCACTGCTTGCACTGAGGGGTTCGTTGTCAGAGGTTATGACAGCCGATTGGGGTATGACATCCACAAGGTTCTTCTCCGCAAGTGACGAACGGGCACACCCTTGGGGTATGAAGCACATGCCACTTGGAGTTTATCCACAAAAAGCCGCCGATAATTGTAACAACGCCTCTGTTGACGCAAGGCCGACCATCTTGTTTTTTGACATGCGCCTGCCACGCATGTCAATCACAAGTGTCTCATATGAAGGCGATTTTAGTGGTCTTAGGGCGATGGGTAAGAGGGCATTTCGTGCCTGCGGAGTCTCTATAACCTCCGCTCGAGCCGTCCGAAAGCGTGCGAGGGGGTCCAAGCAGGCTGCAGTAACCGTACAAGGGGAGTGAAAATGAGCTTCGATCCCGGGCTTTGCCAGCCTACCCGGGGGTTAGTTTTTGACCAAAACACTCGCACCATGCTATACAGATGAATCGTAGAACGTCTCTATTAAACGAAAAGGGTTAGTGTTTTAGGTGAAAAATTATATCAAAAGTTTTGAATTATATCAACAAAGAAAGCAAATTTGAAAGCATAACATCACATGAACCTTTTTTGTATTGTGACCTACGTCACGGTGAAATTTGCAGTAGAGATTGAGATTCCTGTTTCCATATCCCCCTTTCATGGGCCTTGGGGGCTTGAAATCCAGCCGTCTTTGTAGGATCTCCATGACCTCCTCCATAGGGATACCTATGTCTTTATATTCTTCTACCTCATTTTCCCATTAATCAGGGGAAGCCGCCAGTAGGAGGGGGGGGGGGGGGGGTTGCTACCTTGCTGCTGCTGGAAGTGCCCTTGCGTCATTTGTTGGAAGTGCCGAGGACCTTGTTGAAGAAAATTTCTACCCCGTGGATTCGGGGGCAGGAAGTCTTGACGAATGCTGTTATTTCACTAGGGGATGACAGGAGGGCGGCTAGAGGAGTTCTGCGGACGCTTTGCTCCCAGGTCCGAGAGGTTCGCGACAAACTCCTCGTTGTTGAGCTCTCCCTCAATGAACATGTTCGCTTTTTTTATGAGCTCACTGTAGGTTTTTGGCTTTCTTTCGCTGATTGAAAACTTGAACAACCCGGGTTTCAGGCCGTTGGTGAAGGCGACCCGGTAGACCCATGTTTCAATATTACAATTACCACCCAGATCATCTGAACCTCTTTCATAAAGAATACTTTTTGTGGTGGATGTTAAGAAATGTAAACATTTAGGGAGGTAATTGTAATATTGAAAGCTAGAGGGGTGTAAAGTGTAAATACAAAAACTTTGAAGGATCTTCCAGTAAATAACTTAACCTTATATATGCGTAAGTGGCGTAAGATATGCGTGTGTGAGAGTGATTATGCACGCAAATATTTTTTATGAAAGAGGTTCAGATGATCTCAATGCCTTGTTTTCTAAGACTATTTCCGAGCCAACAATACTTTTTGGAAGTGTATATATGTATATATATGTATGTATGTGTCAGGGACTTCCATGTTCAGTCCTTGGAAGCGGTCCACGTATTGCCCCAAATTCTCCTTCGGCCCTTGCCAAATCAAAAACAGAGAATCCACATCTCTCTTTCGCCGCTTAGAAGTGGCGAATCTTTGCATGAAGTCTTTCCTCAGTTCTTTGAAAGAACCGATGGAGCCAAACAAGAGACCATAGAACCACTATATTGCCTTCCCGTCTAAGGTGCTGGACCGTAGTTTACAACGCCATCTTTCCGAAAAGGGCTGCATAAACACAGTCACATCGAACGTTTGCAGATGGTAGGCGTGATCTTCTTTTCTTGAGAAGTGGTGGAGCCCCGATACCCTCAATCCATGTGTTGCGGTCTCTTCCGCGGTGACGGGGGTGAACGACGAGTAGCTCTGCGTTCCTTCGTCAAATTCTGGTCCCTCAAAATCCAAAGTCCTCGCCGCGCGGTTGCTGCGGAGGCAGATTCAACGACGGCGTGGGCAACATGTTCAGAGTTGCGGGCTCCAGAGGGAGCTCAACGGTCTTGGCGTGCTGCCCTTGGTTGACTAACTGGGTGACAGTAGCGATTAGCTGGTTGAACTCACTGCGGGTAACAAGTGGTTCCTCGCGGGGGTCATGCGGCCACAGAGACTGCCCGGGATCTCCCCCAACCATAGGGTGAATTTACTGGTCAAAAGGAACTGAAGGTCGCGTGTTCGAACAGTTGGGGCAAAACTTTCACCGAAATTTCCACACTCAGCGGCCGCCTGAGGTAGTTTGGCGGAGAAATCGGAGACCGCAATCGGCCGGTTACTAACCCTATGCAGGCTTGACGAAGTGTCGGGTGACAGAGTGATGTAATCTGGTGCTTTGCAAAATTTTAAATCTGTTTTAAGTGTGAGCTTGGCACAAGATTAAACCCTTAGTATGTTAACACACATCCCTTAACTTATACCCCAACCACAGGACCGCGGGGATATTCCGCCATACAAGGGGGCCCACCGGGGTCAACACCCAGACCTGGAACGCGATGAGGAAAGCCCAAACATGCGGTCTCACACACACGTGTCCTGCTGGCTAATATAGTCTCAACACACCCCCGCAGCAGGACAACCTGGCTCTGATACTATGTGGAAACCACCCGTCACCACACATCTTCCCAAAACCCCGAGGTGATGGTAAGGGGGGACGGGGGTACATAAACACCAAGGACCACCCGCTGCAGGCAATGTGGGACTAATCCATCCACGGGATGGCAGGGATATTCCGCCACACGGGGGGCCCACCGGGGTCAACACCCAGACCTGGAACGCGATGGGGAAGCCCAAATATGCGGTCCCACACACACCCAATCCCGCTGGACCTTGGTTCTCAACAAGGTGCAAGCGTTTCATCTCCCAAATCCGTGTGACAATTTACTTTGATGCGACCGAAACACAACTAAACCATAAGGAAAAAGACATCACTATGGAATAACAACAAAAAATAATAGGAGCGAGGCGCGCGCTATACTTGACTAACCACTTTACTGAAATTAACTTTAATAAACGACTAGGAAAAGATTTGAGAGGAGGAAAATGAGAGATCTCACCGGGTGCCCCAACGACGACATGACTTGACAAGAGGAAGCGATGAAGTGAGGGGTAGGGAGGTGGCACTGTGGGAGAGGAAGTGGCAGGAGATCGGGTATGAGTGGAAGGAAGGGTCTGTGCGGGGAAAGGCGAGGAGGAAATAAGCGGTGGTGGAGGCACTAAACGGGGGAAGCTGGCGGGGAAGCAAGCGGGGATGAGGTTGGCTGTAGGGGCGGTTGTTAACGGGAACAGAAGGGAAGTAGAGGGCGGTGGTGAAACGGGACGGGGAAATTGGCAGGGGAAGAGAAATCAGACGTGGTAGGCTGTAAGGGTGGTGGAAGACGGGAGCAGAGGAGGGCGACAACGAGCACGAGATGGCATGAAGATGTGGAAGACCTGCGGGAACAACTTCACCTGGATGCGGCGGTGCTAGGGCAGCCACTGGACGGATGCATCAAGAGCGGCTATCGCAGGAACAGGAGCGACGAGAGTGACGATAGGGTTTTACCGAAAGAACAAGATTTCTTTCTGTCGTTCCCTCAGCCACCTAATTAGGGCAACAAGCCTGTGTATAAATAGACTCTCCTCCCTCCCCTCAAATTACAATTAAATTACAATTTTTAATTTCATTAAAGCACAAATTAACCTAGGCGACATCTCACTCCGCTCATTCTATGCCGGACCATTTCATTTAAGGTAATGCGAGATGGTCGCTTTCGCGCGCCGGGCCAAAATACCAAAAGTTCGCCCAAGAACAAAACACTGCATAGCTGCGACAAAAGAAATGAAAAGTAAACAACATGAAAATAGTAAAAAACGACTAAAGTGCCCCGGGCAGGGTCGCATCAGTTCCCCCGGGGTTGAGAGAACTCGACTCCGGCGAGGCTGTGCTGATGGATGCAACTGAGAAATCTGGACGTCAACGCTGTAACTCTCCGACACTGATCCAATTGCTATCCAACACGTCCCTTCCCTGCCAGGAGACCAAGTATCACTGTCAGGCTCCTGCACGAGTCTGGAACTCCCGAACATCAAGCACCTGATCACAATCTTGTCAAGGAGACAAAGCGACCAAGGCGTTAAAGGGTGTACCAAGACGAGACGACGCCTAGGTGTCGTCGCATTAGGCGTCGCCAAGGCATCGCCTAGGCGACCAAAGCATTTAACATGCTCAGTAAAGTGTAACTCCCTTTTAAACCACAACATGCAAAATAATTGGTCACTCTCACTCACATGGGGTAACTGAGCTAAAATCACTCTTCAAATAGTCAATACTTATCTACATTATCAACAAAATATAAACATTCGACAGTAAATATTGAGCACCCTAAATAAATTTCTAAATTTCATACAAAGCATCCACAACCATTACAATGTTAGTTGTCACAAAAATAAGCCAACTATGACGTTACAAAATTATACTTAAACAATGTAAAGGTAACAGTCATAAGAAAATTATCAAAACTTAAAAACCAAGGAAAAAGTAAAGTTACAGTAGCAGGTAAGAAGTCTTCAATATCAAGTTTTCAAAATAATAAGTTAAGCACTTAGGCCAAATTCGTCTTCAATATTAAGTTTCAAAATATTAAGTTATCATCTTCTTCATTTGAATGTCCCTCCTCCACTGGACCAGTTATACCAAAATCGTCTTCAATATCATCATCATGCACTTCTTCTTCAATCTCTAATGCTGTCTCATCAAATGACTCATCACTTCTAATCCTCCTTGATCTATTTTTATTTTGGAATTTTGTAGATGCTCCAAATTCTCTGTCTATCATGCTCCACGTTAGATCTTCATTTGGATGAACCAAATCATCATCTGAATGGCCAGTCATCCACTCACTGCTCCTATTAAGCTCTTCAAGAACCAAATGATTAAAATTTCTGCAATTTTCTCTTCTTTCTTGAAATCTTGCTTGAAGACGTCGATTATATTGAATGTAGACAAGATCATTCAATCGTTGATGTTCCAATCTATTCCTCCGCTTTGAGTGAATCTAAAGAGAGTATAATTTTTTTTTAAAAAAAATCAAGAGATAATTAAAGTTAGTATAACTTTTTTAAAAAATTTAAAGTTACTTACAAACTCAAATGTGCTCCAATTGCGTTCACAACCTGATGATGAACAACAAAGACTGAGCAATCGTATGACTATTTTGCAAAGATCTGGTGCAGAACTTCCATGTCTTTGCCACCATGAAACTGAAAAATTAAAATTTTAAGACAAATTATTAACATATTAACATGAATAACATAAAGTAATTGAATAATATATACTCACTTGGACTTAGTATTTCTCTTTATCTGATCGCCATCTCTTTAGCAAAACTCCAATTTGCTTCACTATAATGAGTAGCTTGCTCAATAATTTTATCTTGCAAATTTATATCAGGTTCAAGTCTTGCTACTAAATAGTTAAATGCATCACTTATATTATGCCATGATTTTTCCGGATGCATAAGAAGACATTTGAAATATTTACTTGGATTGACAAAGAAAGCTGCAGAATATAGTGACCGATCCATTTGATTTTCCCAACGGTTTTCAACAATTATGATTTTCTGCCATTCTTTCTTCCTATCCCCAAAATTTTCTTTTATATTCTTTTTCGTCTCTTCCATCGCCATAAATACTTCTGGTAGAGCTGGTCTCTCATCACCATCTACTATCCTTAATAATTGTAGAAGAGGCAATGATGCTCTTAGACAATCTTTCACCACATTCCAAAAATGGCTAGAAAGAACCGTGTCCTCCACATTTTTTCCTGCTTGTGTAGAAGAAACCTTACATTTCACCCAATCATCTGAAACAAATAACTGTCTCAATGGCTCTTGATGCTTTAATATACTCTGTAGTGTCAAAAAAGAAGATGCAAATCTGGTTACTCCAGCTCTTACTAAGTCTGCCCCCTTTGTTTTTCCTCGCATAGCATCAAGAATGCGAGCATGCCTATAAATAAAGCTTGTCATTTTCATTGCTTTGTTGATGACATTCTTGAATGATTTTATCTTTCCAACATCCTCAAACATTAGGTCAATGCAATGGGCCGCATATGGAGTCCAAAATAATTTCTTCCTTCTTTGCATCAACAATTCACCTGTTTTTTTACAATTAGCGGCATTATCTGTCACCAATTGTATGACATTATCTTCGCCAATCTCACAAACCTTCTTATCAAATAAATCAAATAACATATTAACATCTTGAATTTGACTAGATGCATCAACAGACCAAAAAAAAATGTTCCATCTGGTCTATTCACAAGGAAATTGATTAAATGTCTGCCTCTTTTATCAGTCCATTCATCTGACATCAAAGTGCAGCCATATTTTCTCCAAGCAGTCTGATGTTTCTCCTTTATTTCTTTAATAGCTTCCATCTCTGACTTTACTAGACTGACTCTATAGTCATGCATAGACGGAGGTTTGAAGCCTGACCCATATTGTCCAATTGCCTCAACTAGAATGTGAAAGCTTTTTGATTTCAATGCATTGAATGAGACACCACTTTCATATGCCCATCGAGCAAAGTAGGAACGCAGTTTATGTCTTTCATCTTCTGATCTCATTCTGTTTTTCAAGGTTGTTTGGCTAGCTCCCTTGCTCCATCTCTCATCAATAACATCTTCTGGGGTACGTCTAACAAAAGTATCCATGGAACCCCTAACATGTTTATGAGCTTTCTCTTCAAAAAATATTTCTTTTCTTTTTTGTGCAACAGTTCCAGAACTCGGCTCAGTTCTACTATTTTGGCTTGCTCCCATTTCATTCCGTGGCTGCTCTTCATCGATCTCAATTGCGGCCTTCATTTTTTTATGTTTTGCCATGAAATCTCTCATTTCTTTAGAGATTTCTTCAGTAACTATTAGACATTTTTTAACATCTCCATACCCTCCAGTCAAATGCTCCTTTAATCTTCTAATTCCTCCTTTAGTATCTTTGTCACATAACTTGCACCTAACCAAATTTTTATCATTTAAATCTGGCCAATACCCATACTTCCATTCAAGATCGTTTGATTTTGCTCTGTGCTTTGGATCTTGTTTTGGATCATGGGTTGAACCTAAGCTGCTTAAATTCTCAGATCCAACAACTCTCTGAACATTGGACATCTTAGCTCCTGACTAAACATGTTGAACAATTATAAAAAAATCAGTACAAAAAAAAAACATTTCTGCACTGTTCCATAAAAATTTTTAAAAAGTATCTGCCCATGTGAGTTCTCATGGGAAAAACAAAAGTAAAGGAAAATAAATGATTCAAGTAAAAATATCAAAGATTAAAAAAACTCGTTAATTTGTAGCTATATCAATAACTTTAGGAACAATATACAATATAGTAGAACAAATCACTAAAATGTAGCGTTACCACAACGGATGTTACAATTTAAATAAATTTCTGCTCTCCCAAATACATACCTAGGAAGCAAGATCTCGGCGAGAGCAGCTCAAATTTGCTGTTACCCGAGAGAAACTAGCCCTAACTCAACAGCTATCGCCGGCCAAAGCTCCCAGCTCCTCCGCCTCCCAAGTTCCTTCCGCTGGAAGCCATCCACTAGCTTCGGGAAAAGAAGGGAAAATGTGGAGGAAGAGGAGGACAGCTGGCTTCTAAATACATATATAGTAACGTCCGAGTCTAAGGTCGACATACTGGTGTCGACACAATGTGTCGACACACCACGGTGTCGACACACCACGGTGCCGACACCCGACACACCACGGTGCCGACACCCGACACACCACGGTGCCGACACCCGACACACCACGGTGCCGACACCCGACACACCACGGTGCCGACACCCGACACACCAGTTATGAACTTGGGGGAAATGTTAGAAGTGAACCTGCGGGAGGGGAGATGGGAAGCAGAGAGCCGGAGCTAAGCAGAGAGCCGGAGCAAGACCTGCGGGAGGAAGACGGGAAGCGGAAGCCCTAGCGAACGGGAGCAGACTAGCGGAAGAAGAACCTGCGGGAGGGGAGACGGGAAGCCCTAGCGAACGGGAGCAGACTAGCGAACGGGAGCAGATGGGAAGCCCTAGCGGGAGAAATAAAGTTTACGCGCAGAAATAAACCATACACCAAATAAACCAAACGCGAAGCGAAGCGGGAGCCGGAGCGAGAAATAAGATTTTTGCGCCTAGGCGTCCAGGCGTCGCCCTGGGCGCCTCTAGGCGGGCGCCTAACACAAGTGTTGTTAGGCGTGCACCACATAGCTCTCTTGTGGGCTTCCGAGCGCCTTGGCGTCGCCTAGGCGTCGCCTAGGCGACGCCTTGATAACACTGCCTGATCAATCTCCTCCGTGGTGGGTGTGAAGGCTGGCTGAAAATCAGCGGTCGCCCCGGGCTCCAATGTCGATGGTGGTATAAGAACGGTGGGTGGGAATCCGTGGAAAGAGTAAAGGTCTGCCACATTGAAAAACGGCGATATACCGAATTCCAAGCTCAGATCTAAAAGGTAGGCGTTCTCGCCCAACCGTTTCCTTACCTGAAACGAAGCGAAACGACGTTGTTGGAGCTTGTGGTATGTTCCACTGGGAAATTTTTTCTTTCTGAAATGTACCAACACGCAATCACCTTCCGAAAAAGACATGTCGCACCGATGAATGTCAGCGCTGACCTTGTATTTTTCAGATGTTACCTGCAGCTTATTATGAATAATTTCATGCAAGGATTTTAAATTGTCAATTCAAGTAGTAGCATCAAATGAAACACGCTCGTGGGGAGGTAATGAGTGGCGGTCAAGGAAATGAGGAATAGGGAATCCATAAACAATCTCAAAAGGGGACTTTTGAGTGGAGCGATTTATGATGTTGTTGTAGGCAAACTCGGCCTGGGCTAGTGCCAAATCCCACTGCTTAGGTTGCTCACCTGCTAAGCATCTCAGTAAATTGCCCAAATTCCGGTTGACTACTTCAGTTTGCCCATCAGTTTGAGGGTGGTATGCACCACTAAAATTTAACCTTGTGCCAAGTTTACTCCCTAAAGTTTTCCAAAAAACCCATGAACGGGGTGTCCCTGTGAGGTGAGAAAAGACTACGGATCATCTCGACTCTCCTAATACAACCAGACCTAAAAATCTCAAACATCAAACTATATTGGTGGGGTGGCTCAACATACTCGCCTATAACCAAAGGAACGTGATGGGGGCTAAACGCGTGCTCATCAAAGACGAAGTCAATAAAAGGTGGTGCTCCCAGAGCATCCAAGATGGGTGATTTCCCAGAGTCAGGTGCAACTTCCTGGAGAGGGGGCCATGCCGGAGCGTAGCACTAAATAAGAGTGGTGTAGGGGCAACTATACATGCCTTCTATAGCTGTCCAACTAGCTATAATTAGCTTTATTTTTTCCACCTTATTTTATTACTTAGCTATTGTTAGCTACTCTAATTTTTTTTTTTGCAAATTCACTTAGCTTTAGTTAGCTTCTTTTAAATATTTTTGCAAATCCACTTAGCTATAGTTAGCTAATTTTTTTTCTTTTGCAATTCCACTTAGCTACAATTAGCTACTAATTTTTTTTTAAACAAACCCACTAAGCTACCGTTAAATAACACCAATTTGTTTTCTAAATTCTTGCTCTTCACCGAGTAGTATTTATCCATTGAACTACAACTTTCTGAAGATAAACCGTAAATGTTAATACCATAAATATATTATTACGTCTTAAAAAACAAGAAATTTTTTTGGAAAGCAACAGAAGTTGTATCAGTTAACATAAAAATAGAATGCATTAGTTCCATATATATTATTAGAACGAAGTAAAACCAACAAATGATAACATGTAATGCATTTCTCATAATATCAATCATGTTCTTAAAATTAATTTCGATGAACTTTTAGAAATGAAATCAACAGTGGAGTAATGTTTAATTGCAGATTATATCGGAAATGGAAAGCCTGCGCAAGTAATGAATAAGGAGAAAGACGCATTATCTCATACTCTACAAGATAACCCCCTCTCACATTGAAGACTTCAAACAAAGCATGAAGTACACACATTCACCAGAACATACACATTTTTATGAAAACAAAATAAAAAGATAAGATACATCACCATTTTTGACGAAAATAACTTCATGTTGACTTGATTAACTTCAAAAAATTAACAACAAAGTAAAATATCACAAATTTGAGCAAGATGAAGGTCAAATGTCCAAAATCAAAAGTCAAATATAACACATTCATTGTGTTTACATATCATCCTCGCTATCATCATCTCCCAATTCCTGAATTAATTCTTCGCCCTCCGCATCAGATCCCACAAAGCGATCATCGTCATCATCATCGTCATCACCGTTGTCTCGCTCGTCCGACATTGGGGGTCGATCTGGAAGAAGCGTCTCCCATATGCCACCAACGTCATTAACAACGCCCGGATCCGTGGGTATGAGATGTTTGTTCAACTTATTGAACATGTCAACCTCTACTAGACCTGGGCGCAAAGTTGTCCGTTTAGGCGCTAAAACGTAGTTCATTCCACCTAAATCACACTCCAACTCTCCAGATGAAGCTTTGTTAGCAAGAAATGCTGAGGCAGCCATAGCAAGGCCCATGCAGTAATCATGTACTGAAAACACGAATCAATATATTGCCCGACCATGAGTTTTGGAACATTGATATTCTTCAGACCACCATCTCCTATAGGTAGTCTGCCGGCCACAATCTTCCATCTATCAGTGGTGAATGCATTAAATGAGATGGAGTGCTCGGTGACCCATGCAGTAATCACGTACTAAAAACATTAAACATGTATTCAGTTAAACAAGCTTTATGTTAACTTAGAAATCTTCAAATATACCTGGAACCAACGTGTTGGATTTGCTAAGAATGATTCTTGGGATGGAGTGCGTCGTTGCATTGCTGGTGGACGTCCGGGACATTTTAATCCACATCTGTTTGCCCTCTTTAACGCAATTGTCATGCAAACAGAGAAACCAACAACCGCCCTTTTTATTGGAAACAATAACGTCGGCCTTCCATAGAATGCAAGATGCGTTTCTCGGCTTAGCTTCAGGTAAAAATTTTCCGACCGGCTTTACGCTCACTGCCTTGAGAACCACATGCTCCTCCAGGAATTTTTTGATTCGCTCGGAAATGCTTGTGTGGCATGCAGTATCCTCAAACATGTCGTAGACTGTCACAGACATGTTGCCTCTAAATGTAATGAATCTTACTTGAAAATGCACTGGAAAAGTACCTGGATGTCAATTCCAATTTATCTCCTAAAAGTTGCGTGGAAAACATACATTTTACAACTAACCGAGTAATTTCAACTCAATAAAACAATGTAATTAACATGTATAAACGACAATTTTATTTTAATGAAGTTTAAAATGAATATTGGAACTCAAATAACTTCCTTCATAAATGGAAACCAAATCAGGTGTGAATTAGGGTTTCTGTTGAAGTCCGTATTGACCGCCTTAATTAGTGGCCTATTCTATTTGGCTTGGCATGAACTTCAGTTGGACTCAGTTCCCTGTCGAGGTTCTCTTTGAGTTTGATGCTACTTGACAGTGCATATGTACTGAAAACACTTCTTTCCTAGGCTATTATGACAAGATGCTTAGCAGCAGATTTCTTTGTATCATAAGAGGATTAATTAACCAACAAAATCCCCAAAATAAAATACCATTCCGCAGTTAAAGAATCCTCATCCAGTGTTGATAATGGAATTGACATATTTGCTTTGCCTTTCTCACGTACACTAGTTGCGGATCATGCTTCTGTGGCTGAAGACATCATCATGGTTAATATTGACAGTACACTCGTAAACTTGTTATCTTAAAATTTACTATACTTATTGTCAACTTATATTGTAATTAACTATGAATCCTTAAGTGATAAGGTGTAACTATTATACTTATTGTCAACTTATATTGTAATTACTATACTTATTGTCATGATAAATAGGTGTAACTGTAATAAGAAGGTGAAATCAAAAGTGAAATTGAAACTAAAATAAAACTAAAATTAAAAATGAAATTGAGGGAGAAGAGATTAGAGATCTACCTCACAGGAGATCCGTGGTATCAGGAAATCAAATTTTCTGTAAGCATAAACAGAAGCAAAACAAAATAAAAAACAAAAAATAGAAAACAAAATCGTGCAGGTAATCAAAAGTGGTAAACGTAGAAATGAAACAAAGAAGAGAAGAAGTAATTTCTCACAGGCGTGATCCGGCGGAAAGTTCAAGTTATTTCTCACAGGCGAGATCCGGAGGGAGAAGATTTCTCACAGGCGATCCGACGGAAAGAAGAAGGCCGGCCTAGGGTTCAAGAGTGACAACACAAGCTTCACAACGAGCAATTTGACGGAACGAAGAAGAGGGAAGGCGGGCCTAGGGTTCAGGAGCGCGGGGGATAAACATCTAAATGGCGTGCCTGGGAGCGCTGGGGATAGTTATAGGGTTAGTGTTTAAGATCCGACGGCTGAGGATATATGAAGACAAAATCAAACAGTTAAATTTTTTTCAACTCATGTTATTGGCAGACCCGGTTAAATTTAAAATGAAATTAAAAAACAATCATATTATGCTAGCTAGAGCTAGCTATAACTAGCTATTTTATAAAAAATCTTAAATTTTACTTAGCTATAGCTAGCTATTTTAATTTTTTTTATAGATGTTACTTAGCTATAGTTAGCTGATTAAAATTTTTTTGTAATATCCACTTAGCCTATACTAGCTGGTCATAGCTAGCTGTCCGCGCTCTACCACTTAGTTAGCTGTCCGAGGTCTGCAACTATGTAAGGTGAAGCAGCTGATGACGGGGCTCTCCCAGGTGTCATATGAACAAGACTATTCTTCTGGGGAAGAAGAATAATATCCCGCCCATGGTGATTGAAGGAGTGAGAGTTTCTCACACCATCATGAATGACGTGCCGACCATACTTCCATGATCGTCCTAGAAGAATGTGGCAGATATCGATGAAGGCGACATCACATAACACTGAATCACGATAAACGAGAACTCTACCTGACAACGATGAGTAACGGGTATGGTCAAAGGACTACTAACCCCGGATAGGTAGTACGGCTGCTCCAAGGGACGCGTCACGAGTCCTAACGTCTCTAGCATACGCTGAGAAACGTTGTTTTCCATACTACTACTGTCAATAATAATGGAACAAAAATGCTCCTGAATGCGGCGATAGTGCTGAAAATTTCCTTTCTCTGAGTATCATGCTCAGTGGTCTCGCCAAAGGAAACCAAACTAGAATGAAGAACACAGACTAGGTGCTCTGCCTGCTCGCCCTCGACCTCGATAACACTATCAGCCTCGAGCAGAGACTCAGGCTGGGAGTTACTAATGAAGACTCCATACACAAGTTCACGCTCAGTGGTGGAATTAATCACGACGACGAATTGGCGTCGTGGGCACTCAAAAGGATTTTTGCCCAGGCTCCATACACTTGAAGCAACAAAATACTCCAGTGTTGAAACCGATTCCTCGATCTCTCGTGGAGTTCACCCTTGGGGAAGGGGTGATCTCGCACCTACTTCGATCCTGCAAGCAAAACAACAAAGAAGACGAGGTGACACAGGCCCAAGGGCTCGGCGGGGGAGGTCCCACCACAAACCCAGAAGATCTCAGAGCGCTTCCCCTCCTTAGCCAGAAGCCGAGCTAAGGTACCCTCAGAAAGCACTTGAAGATTGGAGCAGGAGAGCACAGGGAAAAACCTGCTTTCTGGGGTACCCCTTGGGTCATATTTATAGTTTTTGAAATCTGGACTGCCAATAACCAAAAGAACTAACCTGAAATTACCAGAAAATCTTTGGTTGGGTCTGGCAACAGCCAAACTCCGCTGTTTTGAAGGGCTATGGGCAGACCAGCTGGGGAAAAACAGTAAAAAGCACCTCATACATACAGGCGAGCTGGGGCGCTTTGACCACCTCGGCATGTTCTGCTCGCCTACTGCTGTCGAGCTCCACTGCGAGGACGCGAGTTGTGTCTCGCTCGGCGAATGCCGAGCTCGGGGTCGCCGATCGTCGATCTCTGGTCGACGGATGCCGAGCTCGGGCTCGCCCCCTTTACTGCCGAGCTCGCCTATTGTCCTCAGCCCGATCTGCCTAGACCCTGGTGACCTTGCTCGCCGGACACGGGGTTGTACACAATCCCCGCTCTTTTCGAGCTTGTCAAAGCTCGGAAAGAAACATCCAACCCCAAGTGTGCGGCGAGCGCTGGTTGGCGAGTTGGAGGGAATCTTCTGGTGGGGGCCACCTGCGGCTATATATATGTGCACCTGCCCACCTGCCTGACTCTTGACATTCCCTTCGCTACCCTGCCAAGATGCCCCTTCCCAAGGAGATCCAAGAGCGCATAGACCGAGCCCGCCAGGCCTCCGCGGCTCGCGTTGCCGCTCTGACGGCGGTCCCCGCGAAAGCTCCCCAAACCGATTCTGCCGAGCCCAGTTCCAAGAAGTCAAAGCCATTCCCTGAGGCGGCTGAGCCCATTTTCAACGACCTGAGGGCCACCCTGGCTCGCGAGACCGGCTCTTCCACCCGAACTATTGTTGAGAAGGATAGAGAGGTGGTCATAGTTGGCGACGACCTGGACGGTCAACCAGATGGCGAGTGTGTCGCGCCGCGAGAGCCCACACCGCGAGGTGAGACCACGCTCGCCAACTCGCGATTCTCGGCACCGGACAGCCATCCCCGGGACCCGTCTCTTCTCTTTGGGATCCTGCCTGTGAGCTCGCAGAGGCCGAATTCGCCAGTGTGCACCTCCCCTCCTCGCCAAGCTGACGTGGTCGCGGGGGCGGGTCTGGGGACCATTCCCACCCCGGGATTCGAGCTCATCTTGCCGGGGGCTCGCGGCACAGGTCGCGGGAAGGATCTGAGGTTCATACCTCCCCGCACCTCCCTCGATCTGCCGAGCTCGTCTGGTCAGTCTTGCTTGACTTCTCGCCCCACGAGTTTTTTCTGCCTCTTTTTGCTGATACCTGTCTTCACAGCTCTTCCCAGTCAATCGGCTGCCGAGGAATCCTCGCGGGCAGCCCACTATTCTCCCCTCCCTTCCCCGAGCTCGCTGGACTCTTACCTGGGTCCTGAGGTGGATCAAGGCGAGTTGACGAGGAGGGAGGTCAAGCTCCTCAAAAAGTTGGTGTGCGGGCTGCGCGAGGTGCAGGGGGTCAACGAGACGCTGCAGCGCGACTACGCGCGTCTTGCTGACGAGGTGCGCCGTGGCCAAGCTGGCGAGCTGATGTCCCCCTCCCGGCTCCTGGACGAGATAGATGACGGTCTCTCGGTTGCGCAGAGGAATTCCAGAAGGATCCGCGAGCTGCTCCGCGCGCGGCAGCCTGGGGGGCGGGGGTCGCGAGGCCGGGGTAGGTAAGTGAGCGGCTCCTTTGCCGAGCCGACCGGCACTCGCATCCCGATGCCCTCCCTGCTTGCGCGTCCTGCTTTTTAAATCTGAACTTTATTTCTGTAATAAATAAATTTTAGAATATTCTTGATCCTGTTACTTAAATAAAATGTTGCAATGTTTGGCTTAGCCTTGGTTGGGATGCGCCGGAAGTCGGCGAGCTGGGATGGCGAGCTGGGGCAGCGAGCTGCGCTGATTGGACAGCCTGCCTCAGATTTCTTTTCCTATAAATAGCCCCCCTCACCTACCCCCGTACTGTGCCTTTATTGCTTTTTTCCCCTCCGTGCTTTTCCGTTTCCTGCTCGCGCTCTACCTCTGCTTCCGCGAACATGGGCAAGGCGAATCCAGATGCCGACGGCCGCTCCAAGTGCGCTCAGCACTTCATGGACCACTACTTCTTCGAGGGGCACACTAGCGAGGAGGAGCTCGCTGAGTTTGTGGCGGAGCGCGTGCCGCCGGGCTTTGAGGCTCGCAGGCCGAAACAGGGGGAGGCCATCAATACCTTTTACGAGGACGAGCTTGCCTTCCCCCTTTCACATTTCGAGGTGGGGTTACGCCTCCCCCTGTGGCCGGAGATCCGGCAAATCTTGAAATATTACGGAGCCGTGCCTGTGCAGCTGAATTCCAACGCCATCGCGATGATGGTGGCGTTCGCGAGTTACCTCCGACGGGAGAGGATCGAGTTCAGCCTGACGGTGTTCCGGAAGCTCTTCTCCTACAAGGCGACGCCGGACGGGGTCGCCTACTTCGGCGGCTCGCTAATCAAAGTTCGCGAGATCGCGAACAAGCACCACACCTGGATGACCAAGATCGCCTTCATCAAGGGCGATCTCGGCAACATCCCCTACTCGCCTCAGCAGAAGGGCGAGGAGGTGTACCGCCCGCCGGCCGTGTCCGACAACGATGCCGAACTCCACAAATACTTCCTTCATAAAGATTTCGAGGTCGCCTTCCTGCGGAGGGGCCTCGACGCGCTCCCCCCCGTTCTGCCCGGCGAAGGTATGCTTCCCTCCTCATCTTGCCGAGTTCGCCTACCCGCCGAACTCGCCATATTATTGCTAAATTCCGAACTTTTTCGGAGTGTTTTCCTGCAGGGGAGCGAATAATCTCCGTGAACCCGCCGTTCGCGGATCCGGGGCTCCATGCCGACCCTCTTGCTCGCGAGAAGGCGGCGGCGGCCTGCCGAGATGAGGCGGCCCTCTCGCAACCCTCTTCCAGCAAGAGGCGACCTGAGGACGCGGGATAGAACCCGCCATTTGGCCATCGACAAATGAAGAATATGCGGAGAGCCCTGCTGGCTCCGCGGGGGCAACAACAACAACAGCCCAGCCCCAAGTACATCAGCTCGTCGGCGACCCCTCCCGACGCGTCGCCGGAGAGCCCGCTGAAGGAGATAACCAGCAAGGGGCGGAAAGGTGGCGAGGGACCCTCTTCCACGGCGGCGATCTCCCCTCCTCCATCGGCGAAGAGGGCTGCCCGCGAGCGCGCGCCGCCGAAGCAACACCCCCTCTTCAACTTCGACGCGCGTTGGAAGGACTCGGCGGGCGAGCCCATGCTGCAGTGGGACGAGCTCGCTCATCGAGTCTCCGTCTCCACTCTGCACCCCTCCTGGCACGACCGCGAGCCTGCCACCGGTCACGCCTACGCCCTCGGCTTCGGCCTATATGGCCGGGAGGATGCGGAGGCCTACAAAAGGATGACCCTCCTGCAGCTCGGCCATGAGGGCCTTCAGTCCCACCTGCGGACCCTGGAGCTGCATCACATGCTGGCACGCCGCAGTTTTGCCCTCAGCCACCAACTCGAAAAGGCTGAGCAGGCTCGCGACCTCGCCAAGGATAAGGTCACCGACCAGGCGAGGCGGCTCGGCATAGCGGAGGGTTTACTCGCCCAAGCCGCCGGCGGGCTGGTAAGTGTCAAGCGCTGCTCTTCTTTTTTACTTAGAATATTTTGTGCTGCTGCTAAATGAACTTTTTTCCAGGATGCCAAGGCGGCGGGCGAGCTTCAGGCTCGCAACACCGAGCTGGGGGAGGAGGTCAGCCAGCTGTGCGCACTACTGGCCGCGGATGCCGAGGCTGCAGGGGAGCTCCACGCTCGCAACGCTGAGCAGGGGGAGGAGATCGGCCAGCTGCGCGCACGCCTTGCCGAGCTGGAGGGCGCGAACACGAAGCTGAAGGGGGAGAATCAGCACCTCCTCAGCGAGGTGCGTCGCCAGGCGGAGATCTTCTTCCCGCCTCACGACATCGACCCCACCCTCCCCTACAAGAGCCCGCGGATCTTTGGCGAGGCCGACCTCGTCGAGAGATTGCGGATCAACTCTATCCAAGCCACCGAGTGCACCCTCCAGATGATGAAGGATTCTGGGGTGCTGGTGGAGGGGTGCGAGGGGATCTCGGCTCGGGACCTGATGCCGAGCCTATTCCCGGCAACGCCGCCCAGCGAGAAGGAAGACAGCCTGGACGCGATGTTCGGGAAAAGCTTCAAGGATCCTTCGGGCGACGGCGAGGACCAGTCCGGCGGAGGGGGCGAGGCCCGAGGGTAGCCTGTATTTTTTTTCTTTTCTTCTCTTTTTTGTTTACTCGCCGAGGCGAGCCCCTGTAATTACTTTCTGTAAATAATAAAAGTTTTTGATCATACTCGTGCCACTTCCTTTTCTTTTCTTTACTTTCTTTGTTGAGCTCTAAATATATGCGAGTGTTTTCCCACGCGACCTCGCCGAGACAGGTTCCACGAGCACGGTAGTTATGAGGGCGCGCCCGCGAGTGGATGCGTTTTGAGTTTTTGCTGAGCCCCAAGCGGTTCGTGGCGAGTTGCTATCTGCCCTTGTCACGCCACCGCAACTCGCGCGCGAGCTATCCAGGTCGATCCCGAAGGAGAAAATTTTCCAAGTCAAACGGGTAAAGGGGGTGAGGTGGCCCGGCCTGGCTCGCCCTCCTTTGGCGAGGCCCGGGTCCGCGACCTACTCGCCAATGCCGAGCCGGGGATGACGAGTCCATACTCGCCCATGCAGAGTCCTCTGACCTGGCTTGCCTTTTTGATCATGTCGAGCTGGATTTGCCGAGCCCGAGCTCGCCTTGACAGAACCCCTCTCCCCTTGCTTCCTGGCACTCTGAGACTGACCTTTTCCCGGTAATCCCTAGGCCGACACCACCGAGTGACTTCCAACCCTGTCAGCTAGGTGAGATCCTGTCAGCGGGACTTGCTCGAGGCAAAGGATGACACCGAGTGACTTCCAGCCCTGCCAGCTAGGTGAGAGCCTGGCAGCGGGATCTGCTCGGGGTCCAAACACATTCCATCGAGTGACTTCCAGCCCTGTCAGCTAGGTGAGAGCTTGACAGCGGGATCTGCTCGAGGCCAAGGATGACACCGAGTGACTTCCAGCCCTGCCAGCTAGGTGAGAGCTTGGCAGCGGGATCTGCTCGGGGTCCAAACACATTCCATCGAGTGACTTCCAGCCCTGTCAGCTAGGTGAGAGCCTGACAGCGGGATCTGCTCGAGGCCAAGGATGACACCGAGTGACTTCTAGCCCTGCCAGCTAGGTGAGAGCCTGGCAGCGGGATCTGCTCGGGGTCCAAACACATTCCATCGAGTGACTTCCAGCCCTGTCAGCTAGGTGAGAGCCTGACAGCGGGATCTGCTCGAGGCCAAGGATGACACCGAGTGACTTCCAGCCCTGCCAGCTAGGTGAGAGCCTGGCAGCGGGATCTGCTCGGGGTCCAAACACATTCCATCGAGTGACTTCCAGCCCTGTCAGCTAGGTGAGAGCCTGACAGCGGGATCTGCTCGAGGCCAAGGATGACACCGAGTGACTTCCAGCCCTGCCAGCTAGGTGAGAGCCTGACAGCGGGATCTGCTCGGGGTCCAAACACATTCCATCGAGTGACTTCCAGCCCTGTCAGCTAGGTGAGAGCCTGACAACGGGATCTGCTCGAGGCCAAGGATGACACCGAGTGACTTCCAGCCCTGCCAGATAGGTGAGAGCCTGGCAGCGGGATCTGCTCGGGGTCCAAACACATTCCATCGAGTGACTTCCAGCCCTGTCAGCTAGGTGAGAGCCTGACAGCGGGATCTGCTCGAGGCCAAGGATGACACCGAGTGACTTCCAGCCCTGCCAGCTAGGTGAGAGCCTGGCAGCGGGATCTGCTCGGGGTCCAAACACATTCCATCGAGTGACTTCCAGCCCTGTCAGCTAGGTGAGAGTCTGACAGCGGGATCTGCTCGAGGCCAAGGATGACACCGAGTGACTTCCAGCCCTGCCAGCTAGGTGAGAGCCTGGCAGCGGGATCTGCTCGGGGTCCAAACACATTCCACTTTCTTATGCAACCTAGCAGTGACCATACTGGAGGGTTGAAGAAGTTCACTATAATCAAAGTATCGTTTACATGCTTCAGGGAAAAAATCGTTTTAGGTCGTCACCACTCCAGGTGAGACTCAGGGCCTCGCCCTCTACATTTTGGAGTCGATAGCCTCTTGACTTCAAAGCTTCCTTTACAATAAATGGTCCCTCCCAGCTGGGATTGAGCTTTCCCACGGACGCCGACCTCCCTGCTGCATCCACCTTCTTCAGCACCAAGTCCCCTTCCACGAATTGCTTGACCCTGACATGTTTGTCAAAGTACTTGACCATTCTTCTTTTTACCTCCTCTTGTCGGATGGCTGAAAGGTCCCTCAGCTCTTCCACCATGTCGAGGGGGAGCCTCAGCTCCTCCTCGTTATCCGTTCGCCATTCCTCTCGGCCCTCCTTGGCCGCAACGACTCGGGGTGTTTGTACTTCAAATTCGATGGGGAGCACTGCCTCGCACCCATGGGAGATCTTGAAGGGGGTCTCTCCAGTAGCCGTGTTGGGGGTGGTTCTCAGGGCCCAAAGAACCGCGGGAAGCTGCTCTACCCAGTTCCCCTTCAAATTCTCCACCTTTTTCTTCAGGAGATTGACGATGATCTTGTTCGCGGCCTCCACCTGTCCGTTGCTCCTGGGATGATGGACCGAGGCGAACCTGAGGTCGATCCCAAGCTGTTCGCAAAAGCTGGTGAATTCGGCGCTGGCGAACTGGGGCCCGTTGTCCGTGACGATGGCTTGGGGCAGCCCATGGCGACAGATGATCTCCCCCCAAACAAAGTTCCTGATCACCTGGGAGGTCACCTTGGCCAGCGCCTTCACCTCCATCCACTTTGAGAAGTAGTCAATCATTACTAGGAGGAACCTTCTCTGACCACTGGCTTGGGGGAATGGTCCAACCAAATCCATTCCCCAGATTGCGAAGGGCCATGGGGCCGTGATACTTCTGAGTCGCTGGGCCGGCTGTAGCTGAAGAGGGGCAAACAACTGGCACTTATGACATCTTCTGGCGAACTCTGCGGCGTCTCGGCTCAGGGTGGGCCAGAAATACCCTTGCCTGACTATCCTCCCTTCCAGGGTCCGGCTCCCGGAGTGACTCCCACATTCCCCGGAGTGGACTTCCTCCAAAATCCTTCGTACTTCTCCCTCGGTCACGCAGCGGGCTAGCATCCCTGAGAGGGTTTTCCTGTATAGCTGCCCGTCTTGGAGGAGGTAGTATGATGACTTGTGCCTCAGTTTCTTCTTATCTACCCCCTCCGGATACTCTCCCGTGGAGAGGAAAACCACAACTGGATCCATCCACGAAGCTTGTTGATCGATTTCCATGAGCTCTCCTTCTTCGATGGAGGGGCGGAACAGGTCGGTGATGGTGCCTCCCACCTGGGGACCATGTTTTGCTAGCTGATCGGCTTGTTCATTCTCTTCCCTGGGCACGTGTCGGATGGTGAAAGTTTGAAAAGTGCCAATGACCCCCTTCACCTTGGCCAAGTACGATCGCAGGGTGGGCTCCCTTGCCTCGAACTCCCCGTTGATCTGGGAAGCTACTACCATGGAGTCAGTAAGAACCTTCACATCCGACACCCCCAGCTCCCTGGCCAGGCGAAGCCCTGCTATCACGACCTCGTACTCGGCCTGGTTGTTGGTAATGGGAAAGTGTACCACCACTGTCTGCTCGATTCGGGTCCCTTGAGGGCTTTCTAGGATCACCCCCACTCCAAGGGAATGCCTCCCTGAGGCTCCATCCACCCTCACTTTCCAAGGAGTCGGGCGGGTGAGCTCTTCCTCCGCTACTTCAACCACGTAGTCGGCCAAGAAGTCGGCCATAGCTTGAGCCTTGATCGAGAGCCGCGGAACGAAGGAGACATCGAACTCGCTCAGTTCCACCGACCACTTAGCCAGCCTACCTGAATGCTCCACCCCCTCAAAGATGTTGCGGAGGGGATGGCCGGTCACTACTCGAATTGAGTGCGCCTGGAAGTAAGGTCGCAGCCTCCTGGCCGAGATGATTAGGGCAAAAGCTAGCTTCTCCAAAATCGGATACCTGAGCTCGGCCTTCCTCAGGACCCGGCTCACGTAATAAATAGGGAGCTGCCTCTTCCCCTCTTCACGAACCAAGACGGAGCTCAAGGCCTCCGCTCCGACCCCGAGATATAAGAACATGTTCTCCCCCTCCTTCGGCCCTTGGAGTAGCGGAGCCTGTGTCAACTGCACTTTGAGGGCCTGGAACGCCTCCTCGCACTCCTTGGTCCATTCAAACCTCTGACCAGCCCTTAGCGTTTTGAAGAAGGGGGAGCACTTCTCCCCTGCCCGTGAAAGGAAGCGACTCAGCCCTGCTAGCTTCCCCGTCAGCCGTTGGACCTCCTTTGCATTCCGCGGGGACCCCAGCTCCAAGATAGCCCTGACCTTATCTGGATTCGGCTCGACCCCCGCGGGGGTGAGGAGGTGCCCCAAGAACTTTCCCCTGCTGGCCCCGAAGACACATTTCAGGGGATTCAGCCGCATCTTGTATTTGCGCAGGGTGGTGAAGGTCTCTTCCAGGTCCCGGAGGTGGGAGTCCACATCTTGACTTTTGATCATGAGGTCATCTACATACACCTCCAAATTCATCCCCCTCTGCTCCTTGAAGACCCTATCCATCATTTTCTGGTAGGTTGCCCCAGCATTCTTCAGCCCGAAGGGCATCATCTTGTAGCAGTAGCATCCATCCCCTGTGATGAACGAGACATTCTTGATGTCCGGGGGGTGCATCCTGATCTGATGATAACCTGAAAAAGCATCTAAAAAACTCATTACAGAATAACCGACGGCTGAGTCAACCAGCGCGTCGATTCGAGACAAAGGATAACAGTCCTTAGGACAAACTTTATTAAGTAAGGAAAAATCGATACACATTCTCCATCGACCGTCTCCTTTTTTAACCATAACCACGTTGGAGACCCAGCCGGGGTACTGAATCTCAGACACGAAGCCGGCCTTGAGGAGTTTCGCCACCTCCTCCCTGATGGGCTCCGCCAGCTTGTCCGCAGTGGACCTCTTCTTCTGCTGAACGGGGCGTGTTCCCGGGTCCAAGTTGAGGCGGTGGCAGGCCACATCCGCGTCAACCCCCGACATCTCCGCGACGTTCCAAGCGAAGATGTCCACGTTCTTCTGGATGCACTCCAGCATCCTGCCTTGGTCCTCCGGGGTCAGCCCCCCGCTGACGCGAATCTTCTCCATCCTGCCCCCTCGAGTGAGCACCTCCAGCTCCACTACTTCCTCTGTCGCCTCCAGCCTGGATTGCTCCCCCCATCCCTCGGCGTCCCCTCCCTCCGGAACGGGGACCTCTACCTCCATCTCTTCCCCCACGGCCCTCACTTCAGCCACTTCCTCCAGGTCTCCTCCTGCCGCCTCCTCTGCGCAGTTCTTCACTTCCCGCTCCCTCTCTCCTGCTCCCGGCTCTGCCTCCTCCATCCTTCGCCCCATCTCTTCGGCTCCCTCCATCCAAGAGATGGTGTTCACCGCAGTGACATAGCACTCCCGCGCCACCTTTGGGTCCCCCCTGACCCTGACCTGAATCCCCTCGGCGTTGAATTTCAAGCATTGATGGAAAGACAAGGGGACGCAGCGGAAGGCGCTGATAAGGGGTCTCCCGAAAATGGCGCTGTAGCTGCTGGGGGCGTCCACGATGACGAACCTGCAGTTCCTGGACTGCCCCCCCAAGGTAACATGGAGGCCTACTCCTCCCTCCACTTCCTTCCTTTCTCCCGAAAACCCAAACAGGGGTCCATCTGAGGCCAGCACCCTCTTTGCCTCTACCTTCATCGTGTCAAACGCCTTTTTGAAGACGACGTTGACAGAGCTCCCGTTATCCACGAGGATCTGAGAGACAGTGAAATTTTCGATGGCTGCCTTGATGACCAGCGCATCGCAGAATGGGTCCTCGTGGTCGGGCATATCGCTCCTGGAGAAAGTGATCCTCTCTTCCGGGGGTGGGGTTTGGGACGTGGAGGCGACGCTTCGCCGGTACATGGTGTGGAGGCTTGCCTTGCGGGAAGCCTCGACCCCTACCCCCCCGTGGATCACTCCGATCCCTCCTCGGGTTCCTACATCCACCCGGTCTTCGCATCGATCCTCCTCCGCCCGAGGCAGGACCTCCTCAATCCTCACTTCTTGCCGACCTCCCTGCTGCTGCTGCTGCTGCTCCCTATTCCCTCTCATCTCGAGGAACTCCGGGCAGGTGGTCGTGGCATGCCCCTCTTCCTGATGGAAGTCGCAGTAGGGCAGCTCCACCCTGACCTCTCTTCTCCTCCTCCATGCCCCCCTCCTTGCTCCCAAGGCTATGGCCATGGCCTCCTCCTGATCGGGGAGCCGGGGCCTCTGGCCCTGCCTCCAGCCCGGGGGGTGGAACTGATCTTGCCTCCCTTGGTAGTGGTCCCTTCCGTAGTACCCTCTCTGTGGCCCCTGCCCCTGCCACTCAGGTCTCCATCCTAGCCGTCGGTCGGGCTCCTGACGCCCCCACCTCGGCTGCTGCTGCCCTTGGAGCTGCCTCTGCTCCCTCTGCCTGGGCTCTCCTCTCCTCTCCTCCTGTCCTCTCCCTCCCTTCGACTCCTTTTCCTCCTCAGTGGCCCACCTGGCTAGTTTCCTCGCGAATTCCGGGTTTGACGCCTCCCCGTCGACCTCTCGCGCCGCCCTCTCCATCAATTCCTCGTAGGAGAGGGGAGGAACTCTCTTTAGCTCCATTCGGAAGAAACCTTGCTGCAGGCCCAGGGTAAAGGCCATCATCAGACTATGGCCCGGCATCTCCTGGACCTGAGTAACTTCCTCCTGAAATCGGTCCACGTAGCTTCCCAACGTCTCGTTCACTCCCTGCTTAATGTGAAACAAAGACTCGGATTCCTTCTTCCTCTTCTTCGAGGTGGTGAATCTCAGCATGAACCCTTGGCGCAGGTCCTCGAAGCAGTAGATGGAGCTGGCCGGAAGCTGGTGGAACCACTCCCTTGCCTTCTCCCGGAGGGTGATGACGAAGAGTCGGCATTTGAATCCGTCCGACATCTGACGGATGGAGATCACATCCTCGAACCATTGGACATGCTGGACCGGGTCTCCCTTCCCGGTGTAGTAAGACATCTCGGGTTCCCTGAACCCATCTGGGACTGGAGCTGAGGAGACCAGCTCGCTGAAAGGACTGCCTCCCCCCACTGGGCGAGCTGGCGAGTCTCGCGAGCCCAGCTCGCCGAATCGGCCTCGGCCTGCCGAGCCGGGGAAGAGCTCGCGCCCGGGGAGCTCGCGCCCGGGGAGCTCGCGCCCGGGGAGCTCGCGCCCGGGAGCTCGCACCCCCGACCTTCCTCGGCCACCTCCTTCCCGGCTCGCCGGCCGGGAGCGTCCTCGCCCAAAGAGGGGGCGGCCGCGATCTGGGCTGCCGGAGTCGAGCACTCGGCCCGGGTGCCGAGTGCGAACTTGACGAGGCCCAGCACCTCGTTCCTGAAGTCTTCCAACATCCCCACCGTTGCGAGAGGCGGGGGGGGGGGGGGGGCGGTGAGTTCTGCCTGTCAGATCCTTGTCCTCCTGTCATTGAACTCGCGGAAGCTTTTCTGCACTGACCACTGTCCACGCTCACCGCACCAAAATGTTGAAACCGATTCCTCGACCTCTCGTGGAGTTCGCCCTTGGGGAAGGGGTGGTCTCGCACCTACTTTGATCCTGCAAGCAAAACAACAAAGAAGACGAGGTGACACATGCCCAAGGGCTCGGCGGGGGAGGTCCCACCACAAACCCGGAAGATCTCAGAGCGCTTCCCCTCCTTAGCCAGAAGCCGAGCTAAGGTACCCTCAGAAAGCACTTGAAGATTGGAGCAGGAGAGCACAGGGAAAAACCTGCTTTCTGGGGTACCCCTTGGGTCCTATTTATAGTTTTTGAAATCTGGACTGCCAATAACCAAAAGAACTGACCTGAAATTACCAGAAAATCTTTGGTTGTGTCTGCCAACAGCCAAACTCCGCTATTTTGAAGGGCTATGGGCAGACCAGCTGGGGCAAAACAGTAAAAAGTACCTCATACATCCAGGCGAGCTGGGGCGCTTTGACCACCTCGGCATGTTCTGCTCGCCTACTGCTGCCGAGCTCCACTGCGAGGACGCGAGTTGTGTCTCGCGCGGCGAATGCCGAGCTCGGGGTCGACGATCGTCGATCTCTGGTCGACGGATGCCGAGCTCGGGCTCGCCCCCTTTACTGCCGAGCTCGCCTATTGTCCTCAGCCCGATCTGCCTAGACCCTGGTGACCTTGCTCTCCGGACACGGGGTTGTACAACGGGGCTCTCCCAGGTGTCATAGGAACAAGACTATTCTTCTGGGGAAAAAGAATAATATCCTGCCCATGGTGATCGAAGGAGTGAGAGTTTCTCACACCATCATGAATGACGTGCCGACCATACTTCCATGATCGTCCTAGAAGAATGTGGCAGATATCGATGAAGGCGACATCACATAACACTGAATCACGATAAACGAGAACTCTACCTGACAACGATGAGTAATGGGTATAGTCAAAGGACTACTAACCCCGGATAGGTAGTACGGCTGCTCCAAGGGACGCGTCACGAGTCCTAACGTCTCTAGCATACGCTGAGAAACGTTGTTTTCCATACTAACACTGTCAATAATAATGGAACAAAAATGCTCCTGAATGCGGCGATAGTGCTGAAAATTTCCTTTCTCTGAGTATCATGCTCAGTGGTCTCGCCAAAGGAAACCAAACTAGAATGAAGAACACAGACTAGGTGCTCTGCCTGCTCGCCCTCGACCTCGATAACACTATCAGCCTCGAGCAGAGACTCAGGTTGGGAGTTACTAATGAAGACTCCATACTCAAGTTCACGCTCAGTGGTGGAATTAATCACGACAACGAATTGGCGTCGCGGGCACTCGAGAGGATTTTTGCCCCGACTCCATACACTTGAAGCAACAAAATACTCCAGTGTTGGGCCGGGCTCCTATGGTCTCCTTACCCCGGGAGGGGCCAGGGTGAAGAGTCGTTGCCCCAGTAATGGCAAGAGGAGGGGGATCAAAAATACCAGATGTGGATGCAGTAGTGGTGGTACTCAAAGCGGGTCTATCAGTAGACCTCTGTCCAGATGTCCTCTTCTAGAGGGCCTCCACTCGACTTGCTCGGCTGGAGACCTCTCCCAGGTGCCGAAAATCATGAAGCTCTAGTTGGTCCCGTATCATAGCCCATTAAGGTAGCGGGCCACAACCATGTGATCTTCCTCCTTCAGCTCTAATCGTGACTGGAGAACAAGAAACTTGTTCGTGCACTCATCGATGGTCTGCTTGTCTTGCCGTAGGTTGTGATACCGACGATACATGGTCTGCATGAAATCACCAGGGACATACCTCTTGAGTTGAGCTTTGAACTCAACCCAGGTGGTGATAGGTGGTTGTACCATAGTGCACCACATCCGCTCGACCTGCCCCCACCATGTGAGTGCGGGGCCCTTTAGCTTCAAGGTAGCATACTCCACCTGCTGGTCGGCATGTGTGTGCTGCGAGCCGAGGAATCGCTCTAATCGGTTGCACCAGTCTAGACACACCAGACGGAGAGTGCGGCGACAATGGCTATTAGTTCGCCCATACGTTTACCTATGTATCCTAAATTCCCTTCTAGGTGCTCCATTCTTGATTCCATGAATTAATTTTGTAAACTCTTAACATAAAATTTTGGAAGCGCAAAATGCTCGGCTATCCCACAATAGGAGTGAGATATCTAGCAGCCACACCAAATTGATGTAATCCGGTGCTTCGTAAAATTTTAAATCTGATTTAAGAGTGAGCTTGGCACAAGATTAAACCCTTAGTACGTTAACACACATTCCTTAACTTAGGTGCAAGTGTTTCATCTCCCAAAGATGAGTGGCAATTTACTTTGATGCGGCAGAAACACAACTAAACCATAAGGAAAAGACACCACAATATGGTAAAACGACAAGAGATAATAGGAGCGAGGCACGCACTATACTTGGACTAATCACTTTGCTGAAACTAACTTTAATAAACTACTAGTAAAAGATTTGAGAGGAAAATGAGAGATCTCACCAGGTGCCTCAACGACGGCGTAAGAATTCCGTCCACGGGGTAGTCATGTCTCGACAAGAGGAAGCGATGAAGTGAGGGGTCGGGAGGTGGCACTGTGGGAGAGGAAATGGCAGGAGGTCGGATATGGGTGGAAGGAAGGGTCTGTGCGGGGAAAGGCGAGGAGGAAATAAGAGGTGGTGGAGGCACTGGGCGAGGGAAGCTGGTGGGGAAGAAAGCGGTGATGAGGTTGGCTGTAGGGGCGGTGGTTGAAGGAAATTCAGGGGAAGTAGAGGGCGGTGGTGAAACGGGACGGGGAAATTGGCGGGGGAAGAGAAATCAGACGGGGTAGGCTGTAAGGGAGGTGGAAGACGGGAGCGGAGGAGGGCGACGACGAGCACAAGAGCTGTGGAAGACCGGCGGGAACAACTTCACCTGGAGGCGGCGGTGCTAGGGCAGCCACTGGACGGAGGCGTCGGGAGTGGCTATCACGGGAACATGAGTGACAGGAGTGCTGGCAGGATTTTACCAAAAGAACACGATTTCTTTCAGTCGTTCCCTCAGCCACCGAATTAGGGCAACAAGCATGTGTATAAATAGGCTCTCCTCCCTCCCCTCAAATTACAATTAAATTTCAGATTTTAATTTCAGCAAAGCACAAATAAACCTACATCACATCTCAGTCCGCTTATTCTATGGCAAACCATTTCTTTTAAGGTCACGCGAGATGGTCACTTTCACGCACCTGGCCAAAATACCAAAAGTTCGCCCAAGAACAAAACACTGCATAGTTGCGACAAAAGAAAAGAAAAGTAAACAACATGAAAATAGTATAAAATGACTAAAGTGCCCGGGGCATGGTCACATCACGGAGGGTGTGAGAAGAGACTGCACGGTAACCGCGTTCGATGCTACCGAGGAGAAGAGTCCGCATGGGTCCTTGGCAAGTACCCGCCGTGGCTTCTTTGTCGAGCAGTTGAAGAGATTTCCATTAGAGCGCCTGACCCCTGTCGAACATTGTTGTGCGCACCCTTGCTAAATAGACATACAAATTATCGGATGGCGCCCGCGAGTGCTTTTGAGTGCTCGCCTGACTGTTTTGTGATCAGCGCTGGTAGATGTTGTCCGTCGTTGCAGGATTTGGGTTAACAACGCCCTTCCTCCACCCCAACAACAAGCCCCCATCCCCACCTCCACCGGCAAGCCCTTCATACACCTCCACTTCTAGCCGTACGCTGTCCCTTCACCCAAGCTACACCGCCAGCCACAAGCCCTTCCTCCTCCCCCCACCCAGTCGCAAGCCCCTCCTCTACCTCCAACTGCGCCCTCCACCTCATTCCCCCAGTCATGGCATAAGCTTGCCCCACTATTACAGTCTCCACCACTACCTCTTGGATCCACAACTACTGCCACCGCCAAATCCCTCTACTTACGAGTATCTTGTATTGTTTCTTATTATCATATTTTATTAAATATTGGAAGATTGCAGTATATTTGCGTGGGATTTGGTATTGTTGTGCTACTTGTTTGTTCTCGTTATTTTCATGCATTATCATTTGTGAAGGTTTTTGGCTGACCCTCGGTGCGTAGGGAAATGTGATTTGTTCATTCAATTGAAAATTATTGTGAATGTCATACAACACTACTAGCTAATTGCATCATATAGGATTTGGATTGCACAACTGACACCACTTACATAGGTCTGCATTAGCGTTGACTCACTTCCATAGCTTATCATGCATCATGTCTAATTGATCATAATATTTTATCTACAAATATAACACATCAAACTCGCTTTGGATGTCTTTTGCAAGCATTTCTATAACTATAACTAACACAAAGATTTGGACTCGATGGTAATTCTTCATGTATGCATGCTATGTTTTAGAATTCTTCATGTATGCATGCTATGTTTTAGAATTCTTCCATCACTCCACAAGCATTTCTTATAATAGGGGGTACTCGAACATGTAAATATCTTCAACATACATTTGAGACACATTTATTTCCTAATGCACATCAGATGAAATCTTGTAGTAATATGGTATATATATTTTAAAATCGATAAAAGTCATATGAAGAGCTTTTCATTACTTCATACTCTTTTGTACCATCTTTCTTAACACAAAAGTCACTTTCATTATAGATATTCTAGACATATTGTTAGAAAAACCTAATTAAGGGCCCATCTAGGGGCCCATTTTTCTCTCTTTTCTCTCTCTCTGTATTAATCCCACATCTTGGATTTGGATTTCTCTCCTTCCTCTTTTCCTATATAAATGTATTCATACTTGTAACTATTGATTCAAGAAGTATATACAAGGTTTGAGGCCTCTCTTTACATGGTATCAGAGCCATCGGTCTCCTCCTTGGGTTTACGATTTTCTGTTCGCGGGTTCTTGCGGTCTGTTCGCGGCTTCTCGCGGTCTCCCTCTTCCTAATCGCCCGAGCTCTTCTCTGGCAGTTTCCGGTCCTATTCGCGGCCTCTCCACGGTCTCTTTTACCTACCCGCCTTCCCGTACGTGGCTCCACTATTTCCCTCCTCCCTCCCTTCTCCTCTCATTTTATAGGCGCCCCCCGTAGACCCCGGTTTTTGGACAGCTCGTCGCGGTTTGCGCGGCCTGTTCTCCTAACCGCGGCCTTCCTTCTCGCGGTGTTCTTCTCCGCCCGGTTTGTCCCTCACCGCGGCTTGCGCGGTCTGCCATTGGTGGTCATCGCGACCTTGTTTCTCTCTGTTCGGGCTCCGCACCTTTGGTCGCGACCTCTCTGGTCACCGGTGTGCTTCACCGTGACCGTGCAGTTTCCTTCCTTCTCTCCGCTGCCGACTTCTTTCCTCCTCTCCACTTAGCCACATCCTGGTCGCGACTTTCCTTGTCGCTGGTGTGTCCGTCGAGACCATGCGACTACTTCCTCTGCCGACCTCTCTCTCTCTCTTCGGCCTCTTCCTTCCGTGCCGCTCGGTCTTCTCCTTCTTGCCGCCCGACCTACTTCTGCAGGTCGCCCGACCTTCTCTTCTTAGCCGCCCGACCTGCTTCTTTAGCCGCCCGACCCTCTCTGCCTAGCCCCCTGGCTTCCTTTTCTAGCCGCCCGACCTTCTCTACCAATCCGCCAGGCTTCTCTTGCTAGCCGCCCGACCTCTTCTGCTAGCCGCATGGCTTCCGACGCATCCACTGCTACTTCCACTCCGCCAGCCCGTGCAGCTGCTACAGCTTCCAAACTCCGTGATGAGCTACGAATAACTACCATTTCTCTGACTGGGAAACGAAATTTCGTCGAATGGGTACACTCTGTTTGCGGTGTTCTGCAAACCAAGGGTCTTCTTTACCACTTGACCCGAGTTTCCCCCGAGGCGCCCTCAGATGATTAGCTTCACGATGATGGTCGGGTCCAGTCCTGGCTCCTCAACTCTATGGACACTGAGCTGTACAGGATGATCATGTATCATGACACGACCAAGGCCATGTGGGAGGAGCTCCACTCCTTTTACTCTGGGCACAACAGTCTTCAGCACTTATATGATATTCTCTCCGACCTTCAGAAACTTGCTCCTGGTGCTCCCGACGATATGATCTCTTTCGTTGCCCATGCCAAGACCCTGGTCGAGGCTTGGATTTTCAACCTCGAACTACTGATCTAGCTACTCAACGGGCCCAGAAAGAGGCTGCCACCATCGCGATGATGATGTCCCGTGTTCCTCCACACCTGCATAGTGTTCGGGCCAAGATCCTCTCTTCCACGACGACTCCTTCGTTGTCTGATGTCTGCTCAATGCTGCTTAAAGTTACACCTCCTACTGAGGCTCCTCCCGGATTTGCACCGGCTCTTCTTTGACAGCCTTCCTTCCGACCCCTTCTCCTGCTCATGGATCTTCCACCCGAGGGGGGCAACCTCCGTCTCGGGGACGAGGACGTGGTGGTTGTTCTTCTATTAAATGCACATATTGTGGACGGGATGGTCATCTTGAGGCTACCTGTTATCGCAAACATGATTTACCTCCCTACCTTGCTGTTACTTCCTCTGCTACTCCTGCTCCCACTGGGGCTTCTGCCCAGGATCCGTCGTCCACTACCCGCCAAGATATAGACGAGCTCTGCACCCAACTCCACCAGCTACAGGGTGCCCTCGGCCGCTCCTCCGGCTCGGTTGCGTCTATCTCTGCGAAGGTATAACATGTCTCTCTCATAGCCCCCGCGGGATCATCGATTCCGACGCTACTCACCATATTACCTCCCAGAAGCCCCCCAGTATCTCCAGACGGCTCATCCTCCGTGTATCACTGTGGCCAATGATGACACCCTACCGGTCTCTGGCACCCCTGCTCTCCAGCTTACCCCGACCCTTTCGCTTTCCTCAGTTCTTCGTGTTCCGGGGTCTCCTTTCAATTTACTTTCTATTAGTCGCCTGACGCACGACCTTGATTGTTGCATAATCTTTTCTCCTTCTTCTTTTCTTATGCAGGATCGCCGTTCCCGGAGTATCATTGGTAAGGGGCAGCTGTTGAATGAGCTGTACATCTTGGATATCCCACCCACTCTTCTCTCCGCTGTCTCCACTGTCGATTGACATCGCCGCCTTGGGCATGCTCCCCTTCCGATTCTCAAGCGGGCTCTTCCCGATGTTCCTTTACGGGAGTTCTCTTGTGAATCTTGTATCTACGACAAACAACATCATTCTTCCTTCCCCCCTGCCTGTACCAGAAGTAGTATTCCTTTATCTTTAGTTCATTATGATGTATGAGGTCCTTATAAAGTTCTCAGTATCTTTGGATTTCGCTATTTTGTCACCTTTATTGATGATTACTCGCGTATTACGTGGCTATATTTATTGCATATCGTACTGAACTTACCTCTGTGTTTCGTGCTTTTTTAACTAAGATGCGTACGCAATTCGCCACCCCCCTCAAAGTCATCCACACTGATAATGCTCGCGAGTATACTGGTCACACCTTCTCCAATCTCTGCACCGAATTTGGAGTCATGCATCAAACTTCGTGTGCGTATACCCCTCAACAAAACGGGGTGGCCGAACGGAAGAATCGCCATCTTCTCGTTGTTGCTCGGTCCCTCATGTTTCAAATGCAGGTTCCGATCGAATATTGGAATTTTGCCGTCTCCACAGCCTGTCATCTCATCAACCGCCTACCCCCGTCTGTTCTTGACTTTGCCTCACCTATCCAACTCCTTTGTCCTTCCACCAACCCCACCTCTCTTTCCTCTATTTCTAATCCTAACACTGTGCAAGAGGCGCTTCAACACCCGGGGTGGCGGGAGGCCATGGACGATGAAATGCGGGCTCTCTGGGCTAACCGGACTTGGGATCTGGTTCCTCTTCCTGCAGGCCAATCCTGTGTTAGCTGCAAGTGGGTCTTTGTTATTAAACATGCGGCGGATGACACCGTTGAGCGTCTAAAGGCCCACCTCGTGTCCCAGAGTTTTACTCAGCAACATGACCTTGATTATGAGGAAACCTTCTCTCCGGTGGTCAAATTGAACACGGCCTGCGTTTTTCTCTCCTTGGATGTTAATCGTCATTGACCTCTTTATCAGCTGGATATTAATAACGCCTTCCTCAATGGCGATCTGCAGGAGACTGTTTATATGCACCAAACTCCCGGGTTTGAGACCACGGGGGAGTCTCGGGTCTGTCATCTTCGGAAATCTATTTATGCTCTCAAACAGTCCCCGCACGCTTGGTTTGAAAAATTCAGCAAGGTTGTTTGTGATATTGGCTTCATTCGGAGCTCGACTGACTTTTCTCTCTTCACCCGACACCGGTCAACCGGAACTGTGATCCTACTTGTCTATGTTGACGATATCCTCATTACTGGTGACGATACTACAAGGATACAACATATCAAACAACAGTTAAACTCCGCTTTTCAAACCAAAGATCTTGGCAACCTTCAGTATTTTCTTGGGCTTGAGGTTGCACGGCGCCCTGATGGTTTTGTGTTATTCCAAAGGAAGTATTATATGGACCTCCTTCATGATGCCAGCTATTCTGGATGCAAACATGCGGATACTCCTATGGACGCCAATCACAAGCTCTCGGCCCACAACTCTGACTCCGACAAGCTGCTTACAAATCCGGAATACTATAGACGCTTGGTTGGGAAGCTGATCTATCTTACGGTTATTCGACCAGACATCTCTTTTAACATGGGAGTCGTGAGTTGTTTTATGCATGCTCCTCGGACATCTCATCTTCAAGCTGTCGAGCGCATTCTTCGATATCTCAAGATCTCTCCAGGACAAGGACTTGTGTTACAAACCATCCACATCTCTATCTCTTGTCGCGTACTCTGACGCTGACTATGCAGGATCCATTGTTGATAGGCGTTCCACAACTGGTTTCTGTACCTACTTCGGTGGACATCTCATAACCTGACATAACAAGAAACAAACTGTGGTTGCTCGCTCTTCTGCTGAAGCCGAGTACCGGGCTATGGCTGCTGTCGTTTCCGAGTTAACCTGGCTTAAGAACCTTTTGGGAGACTTGGGTGTTCGTCTCTCATCACCGGCGACCCTATTTTGTGACAGTCAACCAACAATACATATTGCCAAGAATCCGATCTTTCACGAACACAAAACATATTGAACTTGTCTGTCACTTTATCCGGGAAAAGATACAGTCAAAGAAGATAAATTTGGAGCATGTTCCTGCTACAAACCAAGTTGCTGACATCTTGACTAAAGCTCTCTCCCGACCGCTATACTACTAGTTCTTATCCAAGCTTGGTGCCCACGACTTGTACGCTCCAGCTTGCGGGGGAGTGTTAGAAAAGCCTAATTAAGGGCCCATCTAGGGGCCCATTTTTCCCTCTTTTCTCTCTCTTTGTATTAGTCCCACATCTTTGATTGAGATTTCTCTCCTTCCTCTTTTCCTATATAAATGTATTCATACTTGTAACTATTGATTCAAGAAGTATATACAAGCTTTGAGGCCTCTCTTTACACATATAACCAAATTGATTATATGATATTGACATAATTTTCCTTAGCATAAGTTCCATAATATTTTCATATATCTTTTATTTGGCTCATAATTCAATTCTTTTATAAATACAACATTGAACATCTCCTTTTTTTCTCAAATATTGATACCAAATATTTTATTTCTAGTAACATCCTCTTAGTTTTAAATTTTTTATTAAAAAGATTTATCAATCAAACCATTCCAATATATCTCTTTGTTCTCCAAATCTGAATGTGTATTATGTCTATTTGCCTATAGAATTGTGTTTATTACAAAATGTTGTCCACTCAACTTGAACACTTGAACCAAACCATGCATGCAATGTGCTCTTAGTAGTATGTTTCTTCCTTTTTATTTTTTGTTGTGCATAGTTATTTTTTTCTTCAGTTGAAGATGTGTGATTTGGTTGTTAACTGTAGTATGATTGAATTTTGGCAACACCTTGCCATTGTAAAAGGGCTTAAAAATCGTCATAGATAAATGTGCAACCTGCTAAAATTTTAACTTCTAGTCTTGTTTTAATTTTTACTTATGTTTGAGGGTTATTTTTTCGGACCTCCTCTCCAAGTTTGCATACCCTTTGATCTGCAGCAAAAGGTTTCTCAGTTGGCACAACCACAATATCATATAATACAACAGCAGCGAACACAGCAACAGCATGCCATCTTGCCCCAGCAGCTCTCCTTCCCTCAACCCGATAACATATCTTTAGGTCTGCAGCAACAGGTTTCTCAATTGGTACAACAACTGGCACAGTTGGTGACTGTTCAACAACAACAGGCAGCTCTGTTACTTCAGCAGCAACAACATCTTCATCAATTGCTGCAGCTTCAACAGCAGCACCATGAGCAGCAGTCTCCACATGTTCCGGGCTTTACAATTTCAAAATCTTTGAAGGGATCACAGCCTATCATACCTGCTTCTGGGAAAAATATGACTCGTGAAATCTTAAGTCAAGGAATATGCGACATACTTCTTGGGGAGAGCACGATACAAGATTTGGTGTCACAGGTACTTGATGATTTGTTGTACTTTTCCACTTCATGCTTTAGTGCTTTACATTTGTAACATGGTATAGTATTCAATGCATTCTTTTGGTTGACTATGAATAATTATTTGTTCAATAATTAGGTTGTTTAACATGTTAGTTTTGATGCAATTTATAGAAGGTTCCTCATTTTAAACATGTTAAGTATTAATCATAGTGCCCGTTAACAATGGTTTAAGCACAGGTGGAATTTTTTTTATGATTCATGTGAGAAATTTAAAACAAGGTTTATTTTTGTTTTTGTCAAGTTATTAAAAGATTGACAAAAGTAAATTAATAATTTTAAAGATGCAAAGAAATAAACAAAATGAAATACCATAGCGTTCTAGAATACTTAAAAGGGTAAAATAGGGGAAAGAAAGCCATGAAGAACCCAATGTCAAGAGGACTGAATTTTTTTAGTAACTCAAGTAATGAGGTTGGGAAGAAGTGTTTTTTTTTGAATTGCGAGAGAAATCTGAATTACTGATATTTAGAAAGTATTCTGAAATATTTTTCTTGCTGTACACTTTATGTCGGTTGTTTTACTAATCCACAAAATATATGAGAAAAGCTAATGGTATGTCAGAAATTTGATCTTAACTAGATAACAAGAGGCTTGCTGCGGCTGCCAAATGCAGATCATGAGGAGACTACCAAATCTTTAACCCCAACAAAGAGAAGAAATTGAGGAGATAATATCTCGCTTCTTTTTCCATGGCCCAAGAGAACCTTTAAATAGAACTTTCTTCAAAATGACCATTTTGCATTTTTAGTAAATACTCTGACTAATTGCACGCACATAAATTAGAGGAGGCAAGATATACATTTTGAAGTTATTTTCTTACTTTAATTAACAACACACTCAACACAACACATAATCACCCATACTGCGGACAAGACGTCTCGACTGAGACCATAAATTCCTCCATTCCTGCAATTCAAGCTTTTGTCTTGAAGCTCGGAAGTGGTTTGGGACTCTAGAATTCTATGGTTCTTTCTCCCACTAGAGCTCTTTATAAAAAGTATCTAAGATAGAGGCTGTAATAGCCCCTATTTGTTGAAAACCACCACAATTTAAACATTTCATTTCATTTTAATTATCAGAGGCACACGATTAGAACATTTACCGTGCATAAAATAATTATCATTTCATGATAGAGTAGTAAAAGAAAAGTGCTGGAATAAAAGATCATTTCATTAACATTTTTTTACATGATACATAACAATCTCTATATATAGTATACAAAAGTTAGGGATTTCAACAAGGAAATGCAGCAACAAGTACAACACTATTGGTACAAATTTGTCACCCAATTTCCCACACTCAACGACCGGTTCGAGGAGTCCGGTGAAGAGATTTGAGACCGTAATCAACCAGTTACGAACTCGTGGGGCTTGACAAACGGATAACAGAGAAGAGGGTGCCAATAACAGCGAAGAACACCAGATTTACCCGTAGCGGTGAATACCACTTGTTGCGGGCAGCGTTTTTACACAAAGAACTATTACAAGGTGTAGAGAGAGCTCAAATTTTGTATGAATTGCTTGTCTAAATACAAAGAGAGAGTACAAATATATAGGAGGGAGAAAGAGAGGAGAAAAACCTATGCAAGGTGTGGGACTAAAGAGGAGAAGAAGGAAAACAAAAATGGGCCCAAATACGGGCCCTTACATGAGCTTTTCTAACACTCCCCTGCAAGATGGAGCGTACAAGTCGTATGCGTCAAACTTGGACAAGAAGTGATAGAAGAGGGTACTAGGTAGAGCCTTCGTAAGGACATCCACAACTTGTTCAGTACCCGGAACATGCTTCAGTTCGATCTTCTTCATGTGAACTTTCTCCTGGATGAAATGACAATCCACTTCAATATGCTTCGTTCTTTCGTGGAAGACCGGGTTCTTGGTTATATGTATGGCAGCTTGACTGTCACAAAGGAGGAGAGCCGGTGAAGAAAGCTTTACCCCAAGGTCAGCAAGAAGACTCTCAAGCCACACGAGTTCCGAAACCACAGATGCCATTGCCCGATATGCTGCTTCAACTGAGCATCGAGCAACCACCGCTTGTTTCTTGCTCCGCCAGGTAATCAGATGTCCTCCAAAATATGTGCAAAAACCGCTGGTTGATTGTCGATCATCGAGGGAACCCGCATAATCAGTTTCAGAATATGCCACTAATGTTGGAGTTGAAGATGAGGTTTTGTATACAAGTCTTTGGCCAGGAGCTGTTTTAAGGTATCAGAGAATTCGTTCAACGGTCTGGAAATGAGAGCTTCGAGGAGAATGCATATACCGACTGACGATACCAACAACAAAGTATATATCTAGTCTTATTAGCGTTAGGTAGATCAGTTTCCCAACAAGGCGACGATAATATTCCGGATTTTGAAGCAGAAGATCAGAATCCGAGGCCTGAGCACACAACTTGTGATTTACATCCATTGGAGTGTTCACAGGCTTACAGCTGGAGTAGCCTGCATCATGAAGGAGATCGAGGCAGTACTTTCGCTGAGAGAGGACAAGGCCATCTGGTCGTCTGGCAACCTCCAGACCCAAGAAGTACCGAAGATGCCCCAGATATTTTGTTTGAAATACAGAGCTCAGATGTTGTTTGACCGCCTGTATTCCAGTCGAGTCGTCTCCAGTAATGATGATGTTGTCAACGTATACCAATAGGAGAACCGTTCCCGTTGCCTGGTGGCGAGTTGATAACGAGAAATCTGTCGAGCTCCGAGTAAAGCCAATTTCCCGTAGGGCCTTACTAAACTTGTCAAATCATGTCCGAGGGGATTGTTTGAGACCATAGAGTGACTTCAGAAGACGACAAACCCGAGATTACCCCGTGGTCTCAAACCCGGGAGGTTGCTGCATGTAAACCGTTTCCTGGAGATCGCCATTCAGAAAGACATTCTTTATATCCAGTTGAAGTAAGGGCCACTGGCGATGCACAACCACGGAGATGAGGACACGAACCGTGTTGAGCTTGGCCACGAGAGAAAATGTTTCGTCATAGTCGAGACCTTGTTGTTGGGTGAAGCTGCGAGCCACCAGACGAGCTTTGAGTCTGTCAATGGTCCCATCAGGAGCATGCTTGATGACAAAGGCTCTGTTTGGCTCAGTGCAGCGACTGCAGAAGCAGTGGTGGAATAATCAGCTGTTTTGCAGAGTGATGGCAGAATCTGTTAAACTATTTGGATGAACAGGTTTTGCAGAGCTGTTTCAAACAGAAAAGCTGTTTAATCTGTTTGGCAACCGCCATCTGCATCCTCTTTGTTCTTCGAAGGGTTTATGACCATGCTGTTCTTCCTGTAGCTGCGGATCGGCGGCCAACCGACCACTTGGGCCCTGAAAGAGTATTCCCAAAGGCTTTAAGAACTGTTCCGTGAAATAATCAGTTATTTTGCATAATAATAGCAGAGTCTGTGAAGTACTGTTTTGTGAGGAGGAGAATAACAGAGAATGCTCTGTAGTGAATTCCCTTACCTGAAAAAATAGCTAATGAGACAATATAAGGGGAGAGCAGAAATCAGGAATGAAACAACAGTGAAGTTTGACGGGAGAGCAAAAATCTAGAACAAAAAATATGAGGGGAGAGCAAAAATCTGAAAAAAACTCTCCCAAGAGAAGAATGACCAGGAGAGCAGAAACAAAAAAAATATTGATCTCAGCTTTTTTTGAAAGAAAACGGGAAGGAGAAGAAATCAGGAAGATCAGAAATCAAGAGGAAATGTTCGGTCTGTACCTGCAGTGGAGGACAAGGCTCGCCGGCGTGTAGAAGGAGGCCGGTCACCGGAGAAGGATGGTCGGCGGTGGCCTGTCGCCGGAGAAGGAGGGCTGCAGGATTAGGCGGGGGTTTCGGTCGCGGAAAGTTTCGCAGCGGAAAAGGGCGGGGGAGACGCTAGTAAAATTTGCGCGAGAGAAGAAGCGCGAGAGACGGGAATAGCCGAGGAAGAAGCGCGATTTCACAGTCGTGAAAAATTTTCACGACTCCTAAACGTGCAAAAACGACGACTCGGCAGCGGTGGCTGTTTCCACCGTTGCATCCCTTTTTCTTGTTTGGCGGTGTGCAACCCTCAAAACGCCCCGCCAAACAAAGTCAAAGAATCATTTGCACCCAACCGGCTTTTGACCACGAGGAAGGGGTACCAGGGTCCAAGTCTTGTTTGCCCAGAGAGCAGCCATTTCCTCGTCCATGGCGGCGCGCCAGCCAGGATGTTGGAGAGCCTCCTGTACAGAGTTAGGAATAGAAACCGAGGGCAATGAAGTAGCAAATGTCCGAAGGTGGGGAGAGAGGCGATGCATGGAGACCAAGTTCGCCATCAGATGAGCTGTAGAGTCGGGCACCAGATCAGCAGGGCACGAAGAAGCCGAGGTCGAGGCCGACTGCATAGGGGCAACAGAACGAGGTGGGCGACGAGTGTATACATGGATAACATGCGGCTTGGAAGGAGCAGGAGCTGGGTCAGGAAGAACCTGTGGAAGAGGCGCAGTAACGGGGATGACAGGTCTTGGGAAGGATGGCGGTAGAGGGGTTGGTGGAAGATGAGTGAGGTAGAGGAGAGAAGAAAGGTTGATCCTCCAAGAAGTAACATCAACGGACACGGAGACCTTCCGGGTAACCGGAGAATAACACACATAGTCCTTCTGAGTACGGGAATAGCCGACAAAAATGTGTTTAGCCACCCGGGGATCCAACTTCTCCGTGGACGGACCCAGAAGGTGGACGAAGCTAGTGCATCCGAAGACCCTGGGTGTGAGAGGGAAGGCCGGAGCGAAGGGAAAGGGGAGGCTGAACGGAGTGACATGGTGGAGAACAGAGGAAGAGAGACAGTTGACGAGGAAACAAGCAGTGGAGAGCGCAAAGTTCCAGTAGACTTTGGGAACATGCATGTGAAGCATGAGAGAGAGGGCAACGTCGAGCAGGTGTCGGTTATTTCATTCGGCAACGCCGTTTTCCTGGGGGTGTAGGCACATGATGTTTGATGAATAATACCAAACTCTGCGCACAGATTTGCAAATTCTTGGCTAGTGTACTCGCGAGCATTATCGGTGCACAACGTTTTTATGGTAGTGGAGAATTTTGTACGAGTCTCTAGCACAAAAGCCCGAAACACGCGATAAAGCTCGGAGCGATCACGAAGTAAGTAAATCCACGTCGTGCGAGAGTAATCATCAATAAAGGTGATAAAGTAGCGATAATCAGAAATAGTAGTAATTTTGAAAGGACCCCAAACATCGGAGTGCAGTAAATCAAAAGGAGCTGAGCTCCGAGTACAATGTGCGAGAAAGGAAGAACGTGGTTGCTTACCGAAAATACAAGAATCACATTGAAAGGGAGGAAGAGATACATCAGGAAGCGCCTTCTTGAGGACCGGCAGAGGGGCATGCCCATGACGGCGATGCCAATCAACGGAGGAGACGGAGGAGAGGACGGTAGGAGAGGTATCGAGAAGTTAGAGCCCGTTTTGCAGTCGACCCCTACCAATGGTAGTCCGTGTCCGCCAATCCTGTATCAAAAAAACAGAAGAAGTGAATGTGACAGAGCAATTCATATCATTAGTAAGACGACCAACAAAAAGTAAATTAAACAGGGAGCCCGGAACATAAAGAGGCGAGCGAAGAGAGATGGAGTTGAGGGAGAGGTCAGCGCAGCAGGAGACCGGAAGAATCGCCCTATTAGCCACGGTGATACACTTCAGATGAGGAACATCCGAGTACTTGGGCGGCCGCAGCGAGGTGATGTGATGAGTGACACCCTAGTCCAAGATCTAACACGGACTGGAGGAAAAACAAGCAATACCTGCATTGGAGGCAGAGGCAACAGAAGCAGATGGAGGGCTGAACAACCCATGGAGTTGCTGCTGCTGGAGGCGAACGACCTCAAGGTCGGCACTGGTGGCAAAAGAGCCGTCAGCGACAACAGCAGCAGTCGAACAAGGAGAGTAGTCGTGTTTCTCGTAGCAAACTGCCTCAGTGTGGCCGTTCCGGCCGCAATAGGAACATTTCAGGCGGCCCCGACCACCACGCCCCCTTCCGCGGGAGCTCGAACATCCACCACGAGCAGAAGACGGTGGGAGAAGTAAGGGGGGAAGGGTCTGCTAGAGAAAGGCCTGAGAGAAGGGTGCAGGAGAATCCGGGGGCGGTGACACTCGAAGGAGCATAGAGCAAACATCAGATAAGGAAGGAGTAGTGGCCGAAGCCAGAACCCGAGCCCAGATACTCTGAAAGTGTGGCAGGACATGAGCCATCACCCTAACAATACAGACGACCTCCTTTTGAGCTCGCTGAGCAGCAAGATCAGTGGTATATGGCTGATGCTGGATCCAGGCCTCCGCAAGAGTCTTAGCACGAGCAACAAACGAGGTCATGTCCGCAGTCCCACCAGCGTCGAGAGCCTGAAGATCAGTAATAATGTCATAGAGGTGCTGGAGGCTGTCCTTGCCCGAGTATAAAGAGTGGAGCTCATCTCACATAGCGTTGGCCGTCTCATGATACATGACCATCTGGTAGGGCTCACCCTCCAGGGAATTGAGAAGCTCATCGCGGAGGTCAGGAGGAGCCGGGAGGTCTGCAGTGGGGTTAGCCGCCTGGCCGGTGGAGTCAACGGAGGAGCTCATAGAGACCGGAGAGGCCGCAACGAGCAGGAAAGGGCTCTGCGGGTTGACGAGGTTGCCGTGGGTTGGTGAGGTCGCCGCTGGTTGAAGAAGTCGTCGCGGGTTGACGAGGTCGCCACGGGTTGAGTAGGTCGCCGCGGGTTGATGAGGTCACCGCGGGAGAGCACTCTTGCACGACAAGCCCGCACGGTTACAAGAGAGGCCGCAACGGGTAGTCAAAGCGACAAGAGCAGCGTCGAGCAAGTGAGAGATAGGGAGGCCGCGACATGAGTGCGGAGACAAACCGCACGGTCACACTGAGCACACTAGCGGCTAGAGAAGGAACGACTAGAGAGGTCGGCGCGAACAGAAACAGAGAGAGGTCGCAGCGGTGAAGGAAAGACCGCTGGTTGAAGAAGTCGTCGCGGGTTGACGAGGTCGCCACGGGTTGAGAAGGTCGCCACGGGTTGATGAGGTTGCCGCGGGAGAGCACTCTTGCACGACAAGCCCGCACGGTTACAAGAGAGGCCGCAGCGGGTAGTCAAAGCGACAAGAGCATCGTCGAGCAAGAGAGAGATAGGGAGGCCGCGACATGAGTGCGGAGACACACCGCACGGTCACACTAAGCACACTAGCGGCCAGAGAAGGAACGACTAGAGAGGTCAGCGCGAACAGAAACAGAGAGAGGTCGCAGCGGTGAAGGAAAGACCGCGCGGGAAGACAAAGGGAGAAGGCACTCGAGCGGCAAGGAGAGCCAGCGAGAAGGAGAGGCCGCGAGAAGGAGAGGCCGCGAGAAGGAGAGGCCGTGAGAGCAGAACTCGAGCAACAAAGAGGTGGCAGCGGTTGGGAGAAACCGCGAGAAGAATAGGTCGCGAGTATGAGAACTCAAGCGTCAAAGAGATGGCATCGACTAGGAGAAGCCGCGAGAAGAATATCCCGCGAGTAGGTGAACTCGAGCGGGAAGACCAGGCAGCGGCTAGCGCGGGAAGACCGAGCGTCTAGCGAGACAAGGCGGGGCCCACCTGGCAGAGGGTGGAGAGCTATAAATAAGAGAGCCAGAGGAAGGGAGGAGGCCAGGAGAGAACGGGAGAACTGTCGCGGTTAGAAGAGAGAAGACCGCAGAGAGACCGGCGAGGAGAACCGGAGGACTACCCGCGGATAGAAAGCGGGTAGAGAAGGAGAGTCCGCAGAACAGGTTGCGGACAAGAGAGGGAGGAGGTCTGTGGATGGTTTAAAAATGGGAAACAGCTGGTGCCAGACCGAGAGCTCTGATACCATGTAGAGAGAGCTCAAATCTTGTATGTATTGTTTGTCTAAATACAAAGAGAGAGTACAAATATATAGGAGGGAGAAAGAGTGGAGAAAAACCTATACACGTCAGGATGCCTGCCGAGCCGCTTCTCGAGGTCACATACAAGCCATCTGAACCCGTATCATAGTGGAGGAAGGAGAAGAACGAGAAGAAGGAAAGGAGAACAGAGGCCAAACCTGGGGGAACGATCTCCTCAGGGCTGGCGAAGAGAGGCTCCGTCGTGAAGGCGACAGTCTCCAGGGCCGTAGACAGAAACTTATGGGGTAGTTTGCCGTCGAACGGGAGGCTAGTGCGTTCACAGGGGGTGCCCCTTCTTCTTTCCTGTGAACTAAGCTTTAACCTTGTCAAAGAATGAATTGTACTTACATTCCTTTGATTGCAGTGGACTATGAAGCACCGACACTTCAATATGCCCAGCGTGTCAGTGTCGGACTCTCCGACTCTCGTCCGACACTCCGGCACTCTCCGACACTCTCCGACACTCTACTCGCCATCTCTACTCCAGGCTCCGGCACTCTGTGATTTATTTATTTGTTGTTTTTCTGATTACTCTTATTGTTGTTTTGGTGGTGGTTCTATTATTAGAACTTTGTGTCTGTTTTTTATTTATTTTGTAGAATGTCTTCAATCAAGAGTAGTAATAGTGGTTTACAAGAGCCTATATGTATTGTTGATGATCCAAATAAACTATTATGGAGGTTTGTTAATTAGCTAGCTACTCATGGTGAGACGAGACAATTTGGTTTGGAAGTGCAGTTTTTGTGAGAAATGTTTTATAAGTTCATATACAAGAGTGATAACACATTTGTTAATGATTGGTGGAAAAATCTCAAGTAGTGATCTATTTGAAATGAAAAAACTAGAAGAGGTGAATGCTAGTATATTGAATCTTCCTCCTAAAAAGGTGCATTTACCCCCTTCTAGCATTTCAAGTATTGAAGGTGGATCTACTAATGAGGTGGATATTTTCTCTAGAAAAAAGCAGATTAAAAGTAGGGGAAAAAGTTTGCTTGAGAATGCATTTAACATGGATCAATGAGAACATTTAGATTATGAGATTGCTATAAAATATAAATATTTAATATACGTGTTCCAACATGTCGGAATATGGTATTTTTGAGAATTGACGAGTCACATGTCGGTGCAACATAGGCAGTGGACTCTCCTGCGGGCGCCTAGGCGGTTACCGTCTACAGGCTGCAAGAGGAGCTGAAAGCGGTGAAAAATGAGTTCTGGACGTCGCGCCAACGAATCGTCCGAAGGAGTTCTGGGAGCCTAGGCTGTTACCGTCTACAGGCTGCAGGAGGAGCTGAAAGCGGTGAAAAAGGAGTTGGACGTCGCGCACGTGAATCGTCCGATTGGAGATGGAGATGTTGACGAAGAGTATCGTGTGCGCTGCTGATGGCAGCCATCCACCCACGCCGCGGATCGTTCGGCGCCTGTCTCACAGAATCCGACGCACCCAGAAGATCTCATTCGGAAATACGCGAAGAAAGTTGGAGAGGATGTCTATACTGTGCACGCAACGGGCTCTAAGCTGAGCAAGTCCCTGGTGAGCGCGCATATCACGCTCGTCAAGATAACGACCGACTTAACATTCATACGGGTAGTGCGGGCTCCCTCTGAAGAAGCATAGACATTGAGTGTTGCGAGTAATTTTATGTTTGTAATAATAAGTCTGTTCTCTGCTTGGCGGGCATTCTGGACGTCGCGCGCGCGAATCGTCCGTCTGGAGATGGAGATGTTGAAGAAGAGTGTCGTGTGCGTTGTTGAAGGTAGCCATCCACCCACGCCGCGGATCGTCTCGGCGCCTGTCTCACAGAATCCGGTGCACCCGAAAGATCTCTTTCGGAAATACGTGAAGAAAGTTAGAGAGGATGTCTGCACTGTGCACGCATCAGGCGCTAAGCTGAACAAGTCTCTGGGAGCGCGCAAAGCGCGCTCGTCAAGATGACGACCGACTTAACATTCATACGGGTAGTGCGAGCTCCCTCTGAAGAAGCATAGACACTGAGTGTCGCGAGGAATTTTATGTTTGTAATAATAAGTCTGTTCTATGCTTGGCGGACATTCTAGGCCGAACACCATAAGCGTCTGACTTGTTATTTTGTGCTTCTATTTATTGATATTTGTGATGTGCGAATAATTTGTGATGATGTGTTATCGTCGTTTCACATTTCGAGGCAGGGGGATTATGCGTCTTCTATAAATAGGGCTGATTTTTCCCATTTATTGCGTGTAACCATGAGCGATTCAGAGGTTGAGCAAGCTCCTCCTGCAGGTGCGACACAGATCGATTGCGCGATCGTCTTCCTTAAATTTGAACCGTGTGCGCCCGCGATCTCTGACGAGGTGTTCACGACCTTTCTTACTAGTGACTGTGCTGATCCCAACTTTTACATCGTGCGACTTTCGTCGGTCCGAGAACACCTTCATACGGTGTTAGAAGACGAAAAAGTCCTCCCGTTCGAACACTTCGATGCGGGATGGACCCTCCCCATCTTCCTGGGGATGGTGGAGATCTTGAATATCTTTGGGATAATACCTGCACAGCTCTCCCCCAACTCCATTGTAGCTGTGTCTGCCTTTCTTACTCATCTGCTGTTGCAACGCGTCCGCTTCAGCCTGACCGTCTTTCGGAACCCCTTCCATGTGCTCGCTCATCCGCACGTTCACATGTACATAGGTTCCGACAAACTCCAGATCTTGAATTTACCGAACAAGGTCCACGGGTGGTTGCTGCAGTACACCATCTTCAAGGCATATTTTATTGGACTATGCACGTTCCCTGACGGGAGGAGATGATATTCAAGAAACTGCCACGATCAAGGAGGAGATTGTGAAATTCCTCAATTAGACTGCCCTTGATGTAGAGCACCACGACCCCTGCCAGGAGGTAGTTATGGACCTGGGCACCACACACTGCAAGTTACACAATCTATGGTATAACTGGTTACATACCTGCGGGTGTTAATGATTCCTTTCTCCTGCAGTCGTCCCGAGGGTTCCTTCCGAGAAGTCGTATGAACTTCCGGGCGAGGTGATGACCGCGTCTGAAAGAAGACCTGTTGGGTTTTCTCTACTTGAGTGGAACAACATATCAGATGTGTGTAGCGGAATAAATTTTACAAGAAAATTCTAAACAGTAACAGGACCTTGTGATAACCATGAATCAAAAAGTAAAAGAACATATACATGTGCGGGATCGAGACATAGTCGATCAAGATGCTCCAGAAAAACTCATTGTGCTGAATTGGGATCCTATTCCAAGTTGTCCTTGTCAGTTGAGTCCGAGAGCACAGAAGTAGATCTGCGCTTTTACGGGATATCCACACTAACGGGAGAAACGCCTCGCCGTTGCCGTACAAAGGCCTGCTGGAAGGATGATCGAAGCCTTCGTCTCCACGAACTGTGAGGTTCGCTTCCAGGAGAGGATCACCGGCGTTAGGACTCCGATTCGCAAAAGAATCGCTGTCGGGTTCGCCGCTTTGAACTCCTTAGAATAGGGTTCAAGAGAATCAGGGAGATTGAAAATCTTAACCCTAGAACTAAATATTATATCTATATATAGTATCTAGTGAATCGGGTTCAGCTAAAACAGGAATTACCCTTAAAAAAGCTGAATCGGGTTCAGGATTAAAATCAGAAGAACAAACTGTCAATACAGCTTCTAGTCGATTCAGCTAGACCATCTAGTCGAATCGGCTTGAAGTCAGGTCGAAGTTTTCCATGCTATTTGGTCGAATTCTTCCAGTTGAATCTGTTCAGTCAACACTGAACTTTATCTAGTTGAATCCTTCTAGTCGATCGGCTAGACTATCTAGTCGATCGACTTGAAGTCAGGTCGAATCCTTACAGACCATCTGGTCGAATCCTTACAGACCATCTGGTCAAATTCTTCCAATCGAATCTATCCATTCTCCCAATCAACCAAGTTTGGCTATACAGTAATATCATATATGAGTCGAGTCTTCCCGATCAAATATCCAATTTCTCGTATGTTATTATATGCGACCCCAAAAGCTCATATTACGTTGACATCGAGACTAACTCGTTGACTACTTTCAGATCAAAAAAACCCTAACAGGTGCGCCCTCGGTCGGAAAAGAGTTGTGTGAGCGGTCAGCCCCCGGGTGCTTCGGGGACCGGAGCGAGCACCTCCGCCACGCTGAGGCGAAGGTCCACGCGGACTGCTGCAAACGTAGGGGGCAGATACCCGCGCTTTCAGGTGACCGAAATTTTGCGAATCTCGATGGCAGCCCGCTAATGATCCGGGATGAGCACTCGGTCTCCCTCAACAATAACCTCCCTTCCTGAAAGGAGACGTGAGGGGCCACACAGCACACTTTCGTGGTCTCAACTGGCGTTATTGGTCGGGAGGACCTTCAGGAGGTGAGGGGGATCCCGTTGGAGCGGCTGGTTGCAGACAGCTTGAGGTCGCTGGCTAAAAACAACGCCTCCTGATACTCCTTGGAGGAGGCCCTAACAGAGAACGTGCGCCTACGACGACAACTTGAGTTATATCTACATTTAATCTGAAATTCACGCGTACCTTTGCGCGGTTCCCAACATCTTTACCTGTTTGCCAGGCGAGCTTGGCCATCGCAAATCCTAAGTTTGTGAGGGCGTCACTCAAAGTTGTAAAGTTCTCAGCGTAGTTCACCCTTGAACTTTTGCGGGAGTGCTGCACACTCAATGGTGAGTTCACGGGTATCGACTACGGCACCCTGTTCGAGGAGCATAGAAGAGTTGATATTCCGAACCTTGAAGACGAAGCTGTGGAGGAGCCTGCGGGCTCTGTCGGGGCGACCGTCAGTGATGAAGTAGAGCTCGGCTCCTTGACAACTGCAACTGTGTCAACCGGATACTCCCCTTCTGCGGAGTACTAGAGGATGAGGCGGAAAAAGGGGAGGAAACAGAGGCAGAGCTCGATGAGGATAGCGGATAGGGCTACCTTATTCTTTCCTTTTTTGTTTTTTGGATGAAGGTGTGACCTTTTTGTAGTCGTGCTCATCTTACGTTATAAATTTAAATTGAAGTAAAGAAAATGTTTCTTTTCACTCCGCATACATCCGTGAATGTTAATTCTGTCATCCTTTTTCACTTGTATTTTTCAATGACTTTTTGCATACCTTACTTTTTGACCTTTTCAGGCTTTAAGTTTTGCCAGTTGTCTCAATGCGCAACCCTTACTGGGTTAGGACCCTCATGCGATTAGTTGAATATCTGTGCCACCCCTGTCTAAGCGGTCGCTCGTGGGCGCATACCTATATCTAGCCATGTCGCGGGTGCTCATATTAACTACCACGAACATTGCTTTTTGCCAATGTTGTTGTGTTGCGTCTTGACGCGCATTCTCCCGGATGCCCGCCTCGAGTTTAGTTCGGTGCGTTTTGGATGCTGGAGCGCATGAGATGGAGGCATTCATTCTTCAGGTAATTGTTCAATATGTTGTGGTCGGATCCTTGCGGGTAAGAAAACGCTTGTGGTGCCTCCCTCTGCCCAAGATGCCTTTGTGGGTTATGGGTGTCCGAGGACAGAGCGCTCCTCCAAAAAGACATTCAGGGGGATTTTGCAACCACTGCCTCATCTGTGGGGTCCGTTGCCAGAGGTTATGGCTGTCAATCGGGCATATGAGATCTGCAGGGTTCTCCTTCGCAAGCAGAGTCTGGATACGCTCTCGGGATATGAAGCACCTGTAGCTCGGAGGTTGTCCTCGGAAAGACACAAGTAATGATAGCAACGCCCCAGTCGATGCGCTGATGGCTATCATGTTTCTGGCCTGCCACGTATGCCGGTCGTGAGTTTCTTGACGAGGGCAATTGTAGTGGTCTTAGGGCAGAGAAAGTAGCCTGCACCAGTAGAGAGGGTCCGAAGCTTAATGACCATAGCAAGAGACGTCCTGACACGTTCAAGGGGTTCCAAGCAAGTTCAAGTGGATCTCCGGGATGGAGGTGAAGGAACAAGTCAGGTTGGTTGTAGCTGAGTGGCCCGATTCGCGACATGGCGCTCTAGGAGCACCCTGAGGATCCCTTGCTAATGGAACGTTAGTAGCAGCATAGATAATTTTTGGTGTTCACGACTTATCTATATAAAATTTTTGTTTAAAAAAAGAGGGATGGATACCTCAACCTAAGAGTAATATCTTTTCAAGTCGTCACCGCTTTTGGTGTTAAGTATTTCTTCTCTTTCATGGGATTGCAATCGGTAGACGCCATTTTGAACCCTTCTTTGACGATGAAAGTTTCCACCCAGTTTGGGTTTAGCTTTCCTACTGAGGCTGACCTTCATACTGAGGCTGACCTTCCTGCCGCATCCACCTTTTTCATCATGAGGTCACTCTCGGCAAACTTCTTTACTCTTACGTGTTTGTCGAAATATTTGACCATTCTTCATTTGTCTTTTGCCTGCCTGATTATGGATTGATCTCTGAGTTCTTCGATGAGGTGAAGAATACATCTCACCTCCTTGTTGTTGCTTTCCATCCAACTTTCATCATTCTATTTGGAGAGGAGCACTCTAGGACTCATGGTGTCGAATTCTACCGGGATGAGGGCTTCAGAACCGTGTGCCAATTTGAAAGGCGTCTCCCCGGTTGCTGAGGAGGGAGTGGTTCTATGGGTCCACAACACCGCAGACAACTGCTCCGCCCAACGCTTGTTTTCTACTTTCTTTTTTAGTAGATTCAGAACCTGCTTGTTAGTTGCTTTCACTTGACCATTGTTGTGTGGGTGATGGACTGATGAAAACCGAAGCTCTATTCCAACCCGCTCACAGAAACTCACTTTTTCTAAGCTTGCAAATTGAGGGTCATTGTCGGTGAAGATGATTCGATGTCGACTTGCAATTTATCCCCATATAAGTTCTTGATCCCCTGGGTTGTTATCTTGGCTAGTATCTTGACCTCTATCCACTTGCTGAAGTAATCTATCATTACTAGGATGAACCGCCGTTGTAAACTTGCCATTGGAAAAGGACCGACCAGATCCATTCCCAGCCAGCGAACGACCATGGAATAGAGATGGATCTCAACAGCTATGCTGGCTGAGCTTGAAGGGGTGCTAACATTCGACACGTAAAACACTTTTTTTGCATATTCTTCGCAATCTTTCCTAAGAGTTGGCCAAAAATAGCCTTGACGAAGGATCCTTTTCTCTACATCTTTTTCTCTACGGTTCTGGCTCCCGGGTGAATGTCGCACTCCTCCTAATGCACTTCTTATAGGATTCTGTGAATCTCTTCTTCTGTTGTGCACCTAGGAATAGTGAACTGTCTTCAGCTTGAACCTTTTTTTGTCGTTTCCTAAAGGATGAACTTCTCCCGGGTCCATTCGATCTTTCTCCCTCCTCAGAGGGTTCTGAAGAAAGGGGCGCACTTATCTCCTGAGCGTGAGGTGAAGCGTTTGAGTCCTGCTACTCTTCCCTCCAATTGCTGGACTTCCTTCGGGTTCTTTGGAGACTGCATCTCTAGTACGACTTTTTCCTTATCTAGCTTAGGCTCCAGACCTTGAGCGGTGAGCAAGTGACCAAGAAAATTCCCTATGCCAGCCCGAAGACACACTTGGCCGGATTTAGCCTCACGTTATACTTACGAAGCCTAGCGAACATTGCTGTCAAATCTTTGACGTAATCTATCAGCTCATGGCTCTTGATAGGAAATTGTCAACAAAGATTTCTAAGTTACGACCCTGTTGCTGCTTGAACACGTGATCCATCATTCTTTGATACGTAGCACCGGCGTTCTTCAAGACGAATGGCATGACGCAATAGTAGTAACAACCCACAAGAGTGTCGACCAGAAAGTCTATCTGGGGCATGAGGTAGCAATCCTTGAGACATGCCTTGTTGAGCCTGGTGAAATCAACGTACAATCTCCACTTATTGTTGGCCTAGCAAACCATGACAGCGTTGGAGACCCATTTTGGATACTAGATGTCTCTGATGAAATTCGTCTCGATCAACCTAGAAACTTTTTCTCGGATGAGCTCAGCGAGAGTTGTGGCTACTGCTCACTTCTTCTACTTCACGGGCCTGAAGTCAGGACTGATGTTGAGGCGGTGACAGACAACGTCTGGGCTTATTCCGGGCTTGTTCGAGGTTGACCATTCGGAGATATCAATGTTGTTCAGGAGACATTAGATGAACAATGCTTTCCTTTCTTCTTCAATTCCGCATTGACGGAGATGGTTCTGTCTCCATCCCCTCCTAGTACTTGGACTTCTTGTATTTCCTGGACGGGCTCTAGATGGGTTCCACTCATTTAGGCTTCCGGTCGCTCGCGTGTACGCGCTACTGACTCACAAGTGTCCGCAAGTGACCGCTTGCCTTGGGGAGTTCACTTGCATTGGCTTTCTCGGGGTGGTTCTTGGCTGATTTTGCTGCCCTATCCTGCGTGTCAGACGGTTTCGCCGGTAGCTTGATCTGAAGGTTGTGTCCTCGAACTATTTGTTCAAATTTTGTCACCCAAATTTACACACTCAACGACCAGTTCGGGAGTCCGGTGAAGAGATTGGAGACTACAACCAACCAGTTACTAAGCCGAGGGGGCTTGGCGAGGAGAACAAAAAAGAGGGTGCCGCTAGCAGTGACGAACAACAGATCTACCCGCACCGGCGAATACTACTTCCTGCGGCAGTGTTATGACAGCATGACACAAAGAACTATTACAAGTTAATACAAAAGTGTGCGATGGAAATAGAAGGCAACCGAGAGACAGAACTTGGCAACCACACCTACAATTGGGTAGATTCTTACCCAAGTTCCGTGCCCCTCTCGAGCATCCCTGGCCCTCTATTTATACTTGAGGGTAGGCTGCCCGGCCGGTTGAGGACATTTAATGCATCATTAAATGCGCAACTACCCAGATACACAAAGTATCGGGTAGCGGGAGGAGAGAGAAGAACCGCACAGACGCTACAAGTAGCAAATGTGCATGCTCTAACTGGCCAAAGAGGAGAGGGATCTGTGCGGGCTTTGAAGGTTGCCCGCCACAGTCTCTCTACAGAGTTGCTGAAGAAACGCTGGTAGATCGTGTGGATCCTTGGAGTGTAGCCGTCCACGTCCTCAAAGGTGGGAGCACGCGGGCTCGTGGACATTGCCCGTGGATCCTGCTAAGTGTCCGCCTGGAATTTTGCGACCAACATCGAGGGATATTGGCTGTGGTCCCAAGATTTGCCAATTTGGGTTAACAAACACGCTAACATCTAATATATATACATCACACATAAATGCAACTAATCCACATAAAATAAAACTTGAAACTCTCGTGTGGCTAGTCCGGATCCTTGCAACTCTCCTGATGCATATCAAGTATATCGAGCACAACTACTGTCAGCTTTACCCAAAGGCGATACTTCTTTTTTATTTGCACTTTTTTCCTCTCATGGATGTCGGGGGCCTCATTGCACACAAATAAGTGTTGGCAACAATTTATAAATAAGGAAAGTACATCGTTTTCTTTAATTTTTTAAAAAGATCGTTTTTTGTTTCATCATTCATTATATGCATTTTATCAATCACTGTATTATCATTAATTGTGTGCATTTCATCACATTGTATCATCATTTATTATCTTTTTGAATTTCTTCATTTGGGCAATGTTAAGAATAAATTGTATTCATTCATTACATGTCTTTTGTTTAACACACTCAAATTCTTTCAGATTCAGGGCTATCATCTAGCTTGCTGTCCAATCAGGATGCCTGAATCTAGTAACATTCATAATGAGAGGACATTCACACCCCGCCTTCACGTGTTGGATTAACTCTTAACAAAACCCTAGCATCAATGCTTCAGTGATATCATATTCATTAGCAAAATCAATAGAAGTACAGAAGTAAGAACTCACCACAATCTTTCCTTTTCCTTTTCCTTTGTCCTTTCGGGGATCGCTATCCCTTCCTCCACGGGATGCCATGTCCCACAAAAATTATTGCGTATTAAAGTGTAAAGACTGTGTAAAGACTTAAAACATCATACATTCATTTTTCCAAATCTTTCCCGCTTATGTGCGGGTGGCATTTATGTGGGTTTGTAAGCCCTAATGTCTTTAAGTTGGTGGATACACAACGTTTACATACTAATGTGCGCATGTCGAGACATTTAAGGCATTATTTTTCGTGTTTCAAATGTTACCACCATAATTTTCTATTTTTATACATCAAATCCCTAAAATCAGCCATTTTCTAAATCCTCGTACGGTTGCACTAATAGGAATTGGCCTAAAAGAAGATAATTAAGACTACTGCAAATCCCCTTCCTCTTTAAGCCCTCCTTTCCAATAGAGCCTTTTTTTCCTAACCCAAATTAATCATCGACCATCTACAATGAATCAGAAGCAAATAAATATGTATAAGATTCCAATTAATTGCACCGATCAGCCTCACTTTTGCTCTAATATTCGACTTTAGCCGATTTAAGACAATAAAATAATTTGAAGCATTCAAATTAAGACGCAATCCAGCTGCCTACCTCATTTTAAACCATTGAAAATGTATAGAAATGTTGTTTTAATTTTGGCGGTTATATGCTCTGATTGGCGACCTCCGCAGCTTTTGCTTGCCACTCCACCAGAGCTAAACATCTGCCAAGCTTGTCTGTCGAGCTCCAGTCCAGTCCGCTTCTTGTCGGACTCCGCGGATAGAGTCGCTATCCGCCCAGTTACCTTTTGGGATCCAAATGCCGACTGAGCATAAGCTGGCCTGGCAGACCGCCACTTCTGTTCGCTTAGTCCGCGTGATTAGACAGCCCTAGCCTCCAAAGAACAAGCCGTCTGCAATAGCTTTGCTGACCTGGCTATCCGCCAGTCCTGTCCGCATAGTCCGCGCGGACAGGTCGCCCAAGTCGTCCAATCACCCACTTTCACTTCACCATTTTCAACACTATCTAGTAGAGAGCTAGACTAGACCAACTTCTCCAAAACTCAGATCAATAGATCTTATAGCTCAGATCCCTTCCTGGATCTTATACCTCAGAGTTGGTTCTAATCCTACAACTCAGACATTCTCAGTCATACCTTAGAGACAACAAACAAGTCTCCTACTTCATGTTCATAAGCAAGCTCTACCTTAGACTTTATAACTCAGACCTACCTTAGATTCTATACAAAAATCCTACCTCATAATTAGGAAAAATTCCTACACTCAAATCTCAAAGTGATCTTACAACAGAGATTGTTAAAGTGTTTGTTTTACAAAGACTCAAGAATATATGATCCAGAGCCTTCTTCTTTGCCAGTTTCACCAAACAACTACATTTCACCCACAACAACAAGATGTGATCTTCTGACTTGGAATTGGTTGTACTATGCTGAATACTTGTACAAATTTTGTTTTTCTTCTAGTTTCTGAATGAATGATGTGAATATTATGGAGCTTGAAGATGACAAATCCGTTTCCTTCTCATCTAGCAAATCCTCTAAGCAAAATTAGCAGCAAGAATGATCTTTAGATTTAAAGAGAGATGTGCTAATTTTATTTCTTGCAGAGAACTTCTTCCTTAGTTTCTAAAAGCTTATAGCCGGTGGCAGCACCTTTTTTGATTTAGGGTTTAGAGAGATATTCATAACAAGGTTCTCAAAAAGTTCCAGCCCTGGCTTTTATATCTGACCAACAACAACAACTATAATCTCTTATTTTAGAAAACGACATGGCCATCTTTAACAATTATATATTCCCAAGAATACGTATCAGAAGAATGCAACAGTTTTCATCTTTTAGTGCACAATTGGCATCAATTTGAATAATGCATGATGTCAGCAGAATGTCTTCATGCCTTTGTTAGATCCCTAGTTGGATTTGGGTTACGTTCACTAATTAGGATGTCTGACCGACAATGTATAGCCAGAGTCATGTTTTGAGTTCTAGAGTTTAGGCTAAGTCATTAGGTTCAAACCTTACATGGACAAGCTAGCAGAAGACCTCAGATTGACTCAAGACTTAGAAGATTCCAATTAATTGCAACATCAAGAGTAATCGACGCATCATCAATATCCAATCAGAGCTACTCAGAGTTTTTCTCCTTCAACAACTCAAAGCTACTCAGACTTATTAACTCAGAGTTACGTCGACTTATGAAAACCAAGTTGCATCGACTTCCCAAAGTATATACACTCTGATTTCTTCTCCACTTCTCAGAGTTGCGTCAAGTTGTATTCGATTCTATGTCAAATACTCTCCAAAGCTAAGATAGATCTTTTCCATGATATTCTCAACCCAAACAGGGAAATGATCTCTTAGCCGTTATAGCTCGTTTCATGAAAGAATTGATGGCCCTTGGAACTTGATTTGACAAAGAATAGATGAATTTTATTTGTCAGCATTAATTATTCAGAAGAAGACAATTGGAAAGAATTTAAATTCCTTTCAGTCGAGTATTTGCCAAAGTATTATAAAAGAGAACTTTATTCTATCAACATGTATAGAAGATACAGAAACATATATATATATATATATATATATATATATATATATATATATATATAGATACAAAAAATCCAGAAAGTTTTTGATGCGGATCGGAGACGCGGACACATAGCAGAGGACGAGTTTGGGCCCGTTCGAGGCCGATTGGCTACCTACCATATATGGCGTCTCCGGATCGATGATCCGACTCCGCGGATGCGTCCAGATTTTTCTTTATATGTTTTTTCGTATATAACTTTTGTATTTTCAGTTATTATTTTCTGTAATCGGGCACCTGACACTTCCCCAATCATAGTCGTTGATGTCAAGGTGTCATAATGGTTTTAGTATAAATAAGAGTGTGGCGTCTGTCATTTGGTTCATTGCAGATTTTGAAGAGAAGAATTCCAGAATTCGGCGCTCTCCACGGTGCCGACTCTGTGGAACCCTAAGTGACGTCTCCTATGCAGTTTCCTTCATCCCCAAGGTATCTTATCCCTAACCTTCATTTTCCCCCTGCTAAACCCTAAACTGAAACCCTTTTCCAGTCGTCGGCCTGCTATCTTGTCCATTTCGCCCAGATAAAAAAAAAATAAAACAACCACCACCCACCCTGCCATTCACTGATAAACCACTGGATCATCTCCAGCCCGCCCCCAGCCCTCACACCTGCTGGTTTTACCTATTCCTGAAGCCGCATCCCTCCCATAACTCATTTTCCTTGACCCAAACCTCCCACCAACACATCCTCAAGCCTTACACCAGCCCTTCCAACCCAGATCAGTCCCTACAACTCAGATCCCTTTCTAAACAGTCAAATCCAACTTATGTACTGCCGTTTCAGCCACTGGTTCCTCTTTGAATCATCCTGATTGTGTCGCACATCTCCGGATCTGCTCTCCTACACCAGCTGTCATGCTTTGTGAGTTGTTATTTGTTGTATGAATCTTGTTTTTTTCAATATTAAAATTTGATGATGTGATTTCATATTTATTTGGATAAATGACATCGCAGAATTTTGTTCTAGATATCTTATTATTTGGAAGAATTATTCGCCACGCATTTTCCTTTGACCCTTCACGCAGAAGAAAACCTATGTTTGCTTTGCCCTAAAGAATTATTTTGTTATTGCTAAATTCATATGCATGTGCTTTAATCATTTATTATCTGATTTTGATTTATCTGTCGAGCTTTGCATGCATGTCCTATAGTGTTCAATGGTATTATATTTACTTTTCCCGACACTTCACTTGGGATGACATGTTAGTCGCGTAATCACGTGGCCTACCCTACATCAATTGTTCTACTGGCCTCTCACTTCTCGTTTTCTTTTCTCTTTGGATAATCTTCAATCCCGAAGAACTTCTATAGCTGCAAGAAATCTTCTACACACTTAGAAGATAATCACAATAGCAGATCCTCACTACTCTTAAGGAACAACTCTCATTCTTTTCTACATGGAAGCTGGAAGCTGCTCCTCACAGTTTGCAAGAATCTATGTAGTGCTTCCCAAAAATATTTCTCCAGATATTGTTGAAGGGAGAAAACCCAGTCGTAACTTTGAAAGGAGAAAACCCAGCGGTAACTTTATTTCAATCAGATCACAATGAGTCTTGAGAATCTCTCTTTAAAGAATTCAATTTTGGTTCTAAGAGTCTCCTGTTAAAAGACTCGGTGATGCAGTGACAAGTCGACTCGGGGTGGGCTCGCTCTAAATGCAGCCCTAAATGCGATGTAATGCAAGAGCAGTCCGCTAAAACTACAACAAGTAATTAATTATTATAAGTTTAACAACAGGTGTACTTGCAGTCACAATTAATTAATTAAATGCGAACCAAATATTAAAATTGCAAACAAAAGAGGCGCAAATACTTTTAAGCTTTCACAGAATAAATCCCTCAAATAGCACAACAAACAAACTAGTAGAAAAGTAACATGAATCGACCACGGTACAAGTTGCCAAAATAAACAACAAGAAAAGTGACTCTTACCATAATTTATGCGTGCAAGCGGTAGAAATAGCGAATGTGGAGGGAAATCAAGGTTGCTGCAATTTAGGAAGAGCCGGGGAAGAAGTGTTGATCGATTAGTGGCATGGGCAGGAGTTGGGAGGGGATCTAACTAATGGGATTTCACCAAACAGTGATATAGGACTTCTGGCTTGTTGGGGGGATGAGATTAATGGAGGTTGTGGAAATCTGGGAGTAGGGGAATAAGCGCGGGGGGGGGGGGGGGGGGGTTAATGGAATGGAGAGGGGCCGACGGGGTGCTGGGTGATGCCAGGGAAGGGACCGGCGGGATGCAGGGAAGGGACCGGCGGGATGCATGGAAGGGACGACGGGATTGGGGTTGGAAAGTGGGCCTAGGTTAATGAGAGAGTGGTGGTCGGGGTTGGCGACGGGAAGATTGGGATGTAGGGTCGGGCTCTGCTTCTCGGAGAGGGGAGACGGAAGGTTGGGTTTGTTGGTTCTTACGACGCCCTTAGAGGGGGGGGGGGTGAATAAGGGTTAATTAAAATTCTTCTCCTAATAAAATACTTAGACAAATTCTTACAGAAATTAATAAAATTTATTCACAACCAAGTATTCATATTAATTACTTGGATATTGATGAGAAAATTGAAATGCAATTTTATTTCATAAGTGATAAAAATCATAATACAAAGAATACAATGATTCCAATAAAGCTTGAAATCGAGGTTGTGATGAAAAAGATCTTCTTTTGAATTCACCGGTCCTTCTACCAAAGACCGACCGACTATAGCGTATCTTTCCCTAGATCTTGCTACTACCTCCCCTAGTTCTTCCCAAGATCTAGATGTAACATACACGGCCGCGATTTCCACCTAAGCCATGCAAGGACTTAGACACCGCACGCAAGACGATGATTCACCTCTAAGCCACACAAGGACTTAGACGCCGCACGCAAGACGACGATTTCCTCATAAGCCACACATGGACCCAGACATCACGCACAAGACGACGATTTCTCTAACGATTACAAAGATGATAAGATAAGTTACGAAATATAAATTTAGAATAAAAATTCACTCAAGTTGAAGCTCTGAAGGCGACGTTGAATCCTTGCAAAGATTTTCTGAGATACTGCGCACGAACTGTCTCTTCTTCGCTCTTGAACGTTCTTGGGAAAATGAGAGTTTTCTGAATGCTGAAGCTCTCTGGATGGAATGCATTGGAAATAATACCTCAGGTAATGAAATTAGTTATCTCCACAGAATAATTTAGCCTTTTTATATTTTTGAGAGATCGCCCGACGATAGTGGCTATCGCCCACCAGCGATATCATTTCCAGCTGCCACGTGTCCCATGATTCTGAGGTTTCCACGGGATGATTCGATCGTTGAGCTTTCGCCGGCGATAGTGGCTATCGCCCCGCGATATCTCCTCTTCGTCCGAAGCTTTCCCAGACTGTAGACCAACGTCGTCCTCTTTCCGAAAAGTGGTGGAACGTCCCGTAACTCTTCCAGGATTGAAAGTTATAGCCGTTTTAATATTCAGCAACCAACACTCACCTTTTTGCTATTTCTAAAGTGTCCTCTCCCTTGGGTCATACCTCATGACGAGGTCTTGTGTCCTCATTCAACTTGTACAACCTGCACACTATAAACACACAAAAGACTAGATCAAATAGATTACGGTATTTGTTATTCTCAAACCAAGTAATGCAGAATCCATGCTTCTACAAACTCCCTTTTTGATAATAACAAATGCCTATATGAGAAATTAGTGAGTTTAAAAACATTTGTGTTTATAAATATGCACGATAAAAGATATGCATACATAACAGGTTTATAGTATGAAAGATTTAGTATAATAATGCATACTCTTTCTATATGAATGTTTCTCTACATAAGTGTTCCCTATATATGTTACTCTCCCTAAATATATTATCTAGTTCACTAGATTTTTCAATTTATTCTCCCCTTTTGTTATTAGCAAAAGTGGGTAGGGATGAATGTATACCTTTTAAATATGAGTAGGGATAACTTATTTGAAGAATAGTCATGATCGAGCAATGAATAAAGTATGCAACTCCTATAGGATTACCCCCCTACATAGATTCTTCCTATAAAATTTTATTGTACTCCCTCTCAATAATTAGATTTAAGCAATTTATTCTCTCCTTTTGCCAATATCAAAAGAGGGTTTAGGTGATTGTATGCAATAAGAATTAATGTATTCTATGTAGAGAAGAAAAGTATGATGCAATTATAAAGCTTGTCAAATATCATTTGTTAAAAAAACATGATGGAACATAAAGTATTAAGCAATATAGTTGAAATGATTTAGTAAACATTTTTATTTCAATATACCACTTGTTGAAAAATTAGTCATGAAAGATTGCAAGTAATAATCACATCCAACACTTTAAAGTATACATTTTTCTTTTAAGATACCACATGTTCAAAAAATAAATAGTCATGATTAGGCACAAGTGGTAAGCATAGAAAATATAATAAACACTCAAAGAAACATCTTTTTAAAAATAAGATCATATAAAGGATAAAGAGTTTTAGCCTGATATGAAGATGTTTTCAACAAAAATCAAAGAGATGTTATTTCATTGAAATTGCGCAAACATGATTACAAAATATCAAAAAAAGATACAAAGCTAAAATGTAATAAAATGTCTTTCAAGTAAATGAAAACATTAAAGCGGCCATGCTTTGCTATCTAGTGCATTTACTTAAGTTTGTAGAGAATTGTGTAAATATGCATTAGGATACAATTCTCATGAGTAGAAGTTTTATATGAGATAATGATGTGTACAAAAGTGATTTGATAAAATACACAAATGTATTAATCAGAACACATGACATATATAATAAAATAACACAACATTAAAATACACAAATAAAGTTACTTTCACAATATTTCAATGTACATATATAAAAAGTACAACTACCAAGATGCTTCGCCCACACAATGCTTATTAAGACTTATCAGGGATCAGTTGGTGATGAGCATTCGCAAGAGAATGCTTTATCAAGGAGGTCGGGGGATCGAGCCCCGGCCTCAACAACCTATCAGCTCTGTTGTGAGGCCGGGGATGGGTTGCGGTGTACGGCCCGCGGGCCTGATAAAGCCACCTGGTGGACTCCAGGTGGGCCCCCTGGTGGACTCCAGGGTGGCAGGCAGGTGAACTTGTCCCGCATCATTTGCTAAGTCCACAGGCGTTGAGTGAGGCAAGCTCACTCAACGCCATGTGATATTGCGTTGACTAATTCTCAAAGGAAGTGTTCTTCTTGACACAGAAATTTGGTCAAGTCCAAATGCGTTGATTGCTTTTACTTTCGTCGAGCTGAGCTCTGAGTTCGTCGAACTGAGCTCTGAGTTCGTCGAACTGAGCTTTCACTTTTCGTCGAGCTGAACTCTGAGTTCGTCGTACTGAGGATTTCTGGAATACACCTTCAGAAAGTAAAATATGACCCGAGTCTCATTCCTAAGTGGCTTGCTCACTCAACGCTCTCAACGCCCCCAACGTCATAAGACAGAAAATGTTTCTAAGTATTTTGGCGTTCAGTGAACCATACTCACTTAACGCCTAATGACTGAAACTTTATTCCAAGTGTTTTGGCGTTGAGTGAAGCTAACTCACTCAACTCCTGATGCCAAAATTTTTTTCCAATTGTTTTGACGTTGAGTGAAGGTTGTTCACTCAACGCCTACTGACTGTGATAATTTTCTAAGTGTTTTGGCATTGAGTGGTACTTACTCACTCAACGCCTAGTGACAATTTATGCCTAAGTCTTTTGGCGTTGAGTGATGGTCATTCACTCAACGCCTGCGCTACTGATGCTTGATTTTGTCTAAGTCTAGAGATGGTGACGTCAGCAAAGTAAACAAAGTCAACGCAGGTTCAAAATATTGCAGGAATGCCGCAGAATTGCGTTAATGGCGCCGCAGCCAGTTGGTCTCCCTTTTGGGGAAAAGGAAAGAAATTTTCCAGCATTAATGGCAGGGCCCACACACGGAATATAGCCGTTGATCAGCGTGATATAAAAAGGATAGATTGGCTGATTCAAAAGTAATCAATCAAAAATCGAGTAATCGAAAAAAACATCGAGAAGAGAAGCAATTAGGGTTTTCTGTAGTTGCAATCTTGCGGCTGGACGACGTCTTCTTCCTCGTTTTCTTGTCGAGCCAGAAGAACAAGTTCAGATCAGTGAACCTGAACGCTAAAAGTGTTAGTTGCTGCAATATTCATTTGCGACAGCAAGATCGGGGTTGACTCATGAAAGAGAAGAAGCTGAGTTTTCTGTAAGTTGCTTCCAGAACAAGTCGTGCTTCAATTGAAGATTTCTTTCTCAACTTGTTGCTGTGAAGAAGCAGATAGGGCTGATATCTGCTCAGTCCCGGAAGACAGACACAAAGAACTTTCTCTAGTGTCTGAGTGTTTCAACTCTGTATATTTCTCTGTAAGATCCATTCTTGGATCTGAATGTAGGATTCTTTAGGGAATCTGAGTGTAGGCCTGTGCTATAAAGGCCGAGGTAGGATCTGTTGTAGATCTGAGAGTAGGATTCTCGTTAGAATCTGAGTGGTAAGGCTTAGTGCCTGAGGGTAGGCCCGCGTTATAAAGGCCGAGGTAGGATCCAGTTAGGATCTGAGTGGTAGGGCTTAGTGCCCGAGTTGTAGGTCTTGGATAAGACTGAGTGATCCTGCGAGATCGTGCTGTAAGCTCTTAAGGAGCTGAGGAATTGGTGAAGCGCCTTGTCTAACACACTGTTAGAAAGGCGGAGAGGGACAATGGACGTACCCAAGATTGGGGAACCACTATAAAAATATCTCAGTCGTCTGTGATTGTTCTTGAAAGCACAAATCAATTAATCACTAAGCACAAGAAATCAGATATAGGTCAAAGTATTTAAAAAAGAAGGCCTAAAATCTATTCACCTCCCTATAGGTATTTAGTTGACATTGAAAACAAGACTTTCAAGTATCAAACATAAAACATTACTCATACTTAAAGGCATGCTAAATAATTCTACACATGTTGTATACATTCAATTTCATTCCATATAACAAGATAATAATCAAGACATGACATAAACTACAATGTTTTATGAAACTTGAAAATTAAATTAAATATTGTATTTAATATTTAATAGATATAATTAATCATCCTGACAATGACATTGAATAATTAATAGTTTTTATAATTTTTCTAAACATTCAAAACTAGAGGTGCAACTCGGATCGGTTCAGTTCGGTTCCCCTTAGAACCAAGAACTGATCCGTATAGGTTCGGTTCCAATTTTTTTAACCGGAACCGACCCACGGTTCTAAAATATAGAACCGGAACCGAACCGGAAATATCGGTTCGGTTCTCCATTTTTTAAATTCACTCGGGCATCCCGCAAACATTTGCATAATTTCTTATTTCTCATTTAATTGTATTTACCAAAAATCTCTCACCAGAAAGTATTATGAGAGAATAAGCTAAATATTATGTATAATATAGTCTATTTTGTGTATAGTATCTTACTATCTTCTATGTATTATCATCTCATATAAATAAATCATTTTCCCATATTGATTTATAGCAAAAATCTCCACTTACATGGTATTGGTGGCAACCAAAATAAGGCATGAGATGATAAATATATACCAGCAAAATTTATGAATGGGTAATACTTAACTTAGAAAACTACTATATAATAGCTAGAAATCCAGAAATCACAGAAACTTATAATGTCAACACCACTACATAATTTGAGACAAAATTAAGAGTTATCCGGGTCCCAAGGAGCCCCCCCTTTTTCCTCAGAGACCGGTCCCGGACTGGGACTGGTAAAAGACCCGTCCCAGACCGGGACCGGTAAAAGACCGGTCAAAAGACCGGTCTGGGACAGGAACTGGGACTGAGAGGCGCTGAGTGCACTCAGCGCCTGAGTGCCTCAGGCGTCGAGTGCACTCAGCGCCTTTACGATGATGGCGTGGTGCACCGTGCACTGATGCCTAATAAAAAAACTAAAAAAGTATTCAAATATACAGTTCGGGTCGGTTCTCTGGTACCCGACCACAGGACCCAAGAACCGAACCGAACCGTTGGATCTTTTTTTTAAGAACCATAACCGAACCGACCAACGTGGGAACCGACCCGAACCGTCCAGTTCGGATCGGTTTCGGCCCGGTTCTCGGTTCTTCGGATACTTTTGCACAGGCCCATTCAAAACAATAAAAAAACATATTTTTGTTTTTTTGGAATTGTTTTGTAATTTTGTATTTGATTTTTAAATATTTTAAAATAAAATAGATTTTCTGAAAAACACAGAAGTATATTTAAAGCTCATCAGTATAAAGATCTTCTATGCCAGAGAAGTGAAAAAAGAAATGAAAAAATAATTATTTTTAAATACTTATGTTTTTCAAAATCAATAAATTACAACTAAAGATAATATGAAAAACATAAGATACATATATTCAAACTAATATGCATGACATAAATAATCATAAAGTGAAAAATAATGTTCATGCAATGAATATGATATGAGTATTTCCTAGATTTTACTACCCAAACTATATTTATACACCCGAGCCCCATACTAAGTGATGGATGGGCATGAGAAGCTGCTGCACATATGCCGTATATTAGTGTGTTAATCCCATATGCTTATAAAAGACGACACTCAACCTAGCACACTCTTTCTCCCCGGTGCCTTGCAAGGCCCCACTGGAATCCTCCCTAGTTAACTAAGTTAAGGACAAGACATGACTTAGAGGTTAGGTCTCTAATGCACACAATTCTACACCCTCGCTAATGTGAGACAAACTATGGGTAAATAATCATGGATATACTAAGCGTTTAAGCATAATGATGAATTCACAAACTATGACTTTTATTTAAGATTGATTTTTAATTATAGTTCATTTTAAAGTCACATAGTTATTATGAATTTAACTTTTAATCTTTCAACTTTTATTTTTTTTTTAAAAAGATTAATTCTAAGGTCTAGATAAAAGTGAAACGCATGCATACAATAGTGAAACATATCAATACACCAAAGTGACCAAACATTATATCAATATCTAATAATATGATTCATAATTTCTAAGTGTTGTAGAGATAATCAATTTAGGATTAATTCTTGGTAGATAATGAATTATGATATATGAATAGAGTGAATTTAGGAATAAGATATCAACTAGTCATAACTGATAATAGTGGTGTATATGTAATTCATATTCATCTTTTTTAATTAATTTAAAATGAAGCTTGTAAGGTGAATAATATATATAATTCTTTTATCTTAATTAAATTCATTTTTGAAAATAATTTCATTATTCTTGTTAATATCACTTAAGAGATTCAATGTTTAATTTATAATGATATTATAAGATAATTATAGGCAATGAATTTAATAAGTATGGATGTTAGAAAAGATAGATAGACCACTTGAAATTTTAAAATAATATGACTTGTTATTTAATTTCATTCAATTTGATTTATTAGAGAATTTATACTTAATATGTGAAAGACATATCACAAAATATATAAAGTGACCATAATAATTGTTGGCTCAAAAGAAAATACAAAATAAATTAAATAATAATAGTAATAAAAATATTAACCACATCGTGAAATAGATTATGAATATTCCATTTTGATTTATTTCTACTTCACGCAATATGTGTATACTAATGAATAAGTGATTTAGGTATCCAAAAGGAACCAGTGTGACGGTTCATTTGAATACCCAAATGTAGCGTGCTTACTTATGGGGAGTTATAAATGAATGAACCCTTTTAGGAGGAGTTAATGTTTTATTTTTAATTTTGGGTCTCCATTCATACCTCGGTTTAATATGTTTCAAATTTTCATAGTCATGAAATTGAGGCTTAAATGATAATGGTTTTTGAAAACATTTTTATTGGAAATTTGTGAACATTTAATTTTATGTTGGGAGAAGATGTACTTTGTAAATCATGGTGATAATTCTTTATTTTTAATCTTAAGATTATGTGTAGCTTTATTATAAGCGAGTGTGCTATTTTTAAGAATTGAAGTTATAGAATTTATACGAGTTTCATAATTATTTCCTAAATCTTCAAATGTTTCATCCATTTCCTTAATTTCAATTTTATATTTTTTGCACATAGCACAATCACTTTTCAAAAAGTAAATATCTAAACATAATTTTTCATTTTGTTCTTTTATAAAAGAAAGCTATTTTTTAAATACCTTGACTTTTTCTTTAAATATATTACAATCAATACAAGATGTAGCAATTTCATCTGAAGAGCAAAAAGGAGAATTAGATATCAATTTTTGTTTCTACATATCTTGTACTTGTTCCATTCATGCAGATGGAGAATCATAAGTTTTTAAAGAAATTTTCAAATTTCATAACTTGTAGAAAACGTATAAATTAGTTTAAAAATATTTTGATCAAATCACAAAATAAACCGTTTAATAATTTAGCATTTAAAATCATTTCATTTTTATTTAGTTTGTTTGGGGGCTATTCAATAGTAATATTCCAATTTTTTCATCTAAAGACTTTAGAATTTTTTATTAGAATTTTCCACCCTTTATAATTTTCACCCATAAATAATGGTGGTGTTAAAGATTTTTCATTTCATAAAATTTCATCCCCTCTAGTGGAAGCGAGATCATGAAGCGCCATTATTCCCGATTGTGAAGCCATTTTAGAATAACTTAGCTCTGATACCAAGTGTTGGATATTACATCCCCTTAGGGGGGGGGAGAATAAGGGTTAATTAAGATTCTTCTCCTAATAAAATAGAGACAAATTCTTACAGAAATTAATAAAATTTCTTCACAACCAAGTATTCATAATAATCACTTAGATATTGATGAAAAAAATGAAATGCAATTTTATTTCATAAGTGATAAAAATCACAATACAAAGAATACAATGATTCCAATAAAGCTTGAAATCGAGGCTGTGATGAAAAAGATCTTTTGAATTCACCGGTCCTTTTACCAAGGACTGGCCGGGTATAGCGTATCTCTCCCTAGATCCTGCTACTAGCCTCCCCCTAGATCTTCCCAAGATCTAGACGCTACGCACAAGGCCGCAATTTCCACCTAAGCCACGCAAGGACTTAAACACCGCACGCAAGACCGTGATTCACCCCTACGCCACATAAGGACTTAGACGCCGCACACAAGATGACGATTTCCTCCTAAGCCACACATAGACCTAGACGCCATGCATAACACGGTGATTTCTCTACCGATTATAAAGATGATAAGATAAGTTACAAAATAGAAATTCAGAATAAAAACTCCCTCAAGATGAAGCTCTGAAGACGACATTGAATCCTTGCAAAGATTGCCTGAGATGCTGGCGCACGAACCATCTTTTCTTCGCCCTTGAGCGTTCTTGGGAAAATGAGAGTTTTCTGAATGTGAAGCTCTCTGGATGGAATGCACAAGAAATAATACTCCAGGTAATGAAATTAGTTATCTCCACAGAAGAATTCAACCTTTTTATGTTTTTGAGATATCGCCCGACGATAGTGGCTATCGCCTGCCAGCTATATCATTTCCAGCTGCCACGTGTCCCATGATTCTGAGGTTTCCGCGACATGATTCAATCGTGGGTCTATCGCCGACGATAGTGGTTATCGCCCCGCGATATCTCCTCTTTGTCCGAAACTTTTCCAGACTGTAGACCAACGTCGTCCTCTTTCCAAAAAGTGGTGGAACGTCCCGTAACTCTTCCCAGATTGAAATTTATATCCGTTTTAATATTTAGCAACCAACACTCGTCTTTTTACTATTTCTGAAGTGTCCATTCCCTTGGGTCATGCCCCATGACGATGTCTCGTGTCCTCATTCAACATGTACAACCTGCACACTATAAACACACAAAAAATTAGATCAAATACATTACGGTATTTGTTATTTTCAAATCAAGAGATGCGGAATGCATGCTCCAACAATCTCCTCCTTTTGATAATAACAAATACCTATATGAGAAATTAGTAAGTTTAAAAACATTTATGTTTATAGATATGCACGATAAAAGATATGCATACATGACAGGTTTATAACGTGAAAGATTTAGTGTAATAATGCATACTCTTTCTATATGAATGTTTCCTTACATAAGTGTTCTTTGTATATGTTACTCTCCCTAAATATATTATCTAGTTCACTAGATTTCTCAATTTATTCTTCCCCTTTTGTTATTAGCAAAAGTGAGTAGGGATGAATGTATACCTTTTAAATATGAGTAGAGATAAGTTATTTGAAGAATAGTCATGATCGATCAATGAATAAAGTATGCAACTCCTATATGATTACTCCCCCTACATAGATTTTTCCTATAAAATTTTAATGTACTCCCCCTCAATAATTAGATTTAAGCAATTTATTCTCCCCTTTTGGCAGTGTCAAAAGAGAGTTTAGGTAAGTGTATGCAATAAGAATTAAATGGTATACATTGCACGCAAGACGGTGATTTCTCCTAAGCCACACCAATAACAGTAGTGTCTATGGGAACAAGTATGACACCTACAACAAAGTCAATGCTAGCCTCATGAACCTCCCATGGGAGTAATGACTCATCAAGAGGCTTATCTGGAGATTCAACGATGAAGTCATTAATAATGAGATGATCCTCCAAATAAGTATCACTGATAGAGGTCGTGTCCTCGTAAATGGGTGAGACAGTCACTATGAAGTCAGCACGATGCTCTCGGCTCTCAGTAGTGATGTGGCTTGAAATAGAGACAGGGTATGGTAGGAAGATTCCCGACTCAAGTGTGGGTCACTCAGTATTGTGTCGATAGACGAACCCCTAACCAAAGGAGAGACTATGTCTAAGTGAACTGCAGAGGATGAATATGACATCACAGTGTCATCAGGTCGCTCGTCCTCACTCATGTGACCACTCACTGGTCATACTAATACCGCTCTCTACCTGTACCATAGGATCATGATCAGATTCAACTACAAGATCACATGCACACCGAGTCTCGTCAAAAGAGGAAGTAGCAAAATTAGGTGCCAGGTCTCTCATATCAGTGGGAGCACTACCCGTCACATTGGTGGCTTGACCTAAATCCCTAGGCTTTCTTCCTAATGTAGATCTTATGTGATAAGTTGATGATGTGCCGACCCAGCTCATGGGATAGCAGAATATGGGCTATAATAGATGCCAGCTGTGAAAAGGAGATCGCCACCGATGCTCTCCTGGGTATGCTCAAATTATATGAGCTATTGCTAAAGATAAGGGCAAAAGAAGTTGTGCAAAAAAAGACTCCTCCATCAACGGAGAAATCAATAGCCCTAAAAGCAAAGGAAGATGAAGGCTCATCAGTGGATGATGGGGTCATAAGCCTCATGTCTAGAAAATTCAAGAAATGGTTTAGAGCTGAAGGCTTCAGTAGTAGAGAAAAAGAGCACTCAAAACCCTGGTTTCAGAACTCCAACTAAGGAGATTATTTGTTATTGTTGCAGGAAACCTCGACATATTGTTCCAGAATGTCCCGAGAATGTAAAGGACTGCAGTAAGTGAGGTGATTAAAAGAAAAGCTTTGGTCCTAAGAAGAAATATGTGAAGAAAGGAAGATGTTTCATGACTGAAACCTAAGAGTAATTCTGAAGAGGACCACTTAGAAGATGAAGAAGAAGGCACAAGAATGATTGCTCTCATGACCACAGAAGATTTTGATATAAAACTTTCTCAAGAGAAAGAAGAGGTAACCTTGTTTGATAAAATTTATTTCAATTCAGATGAGTTTAAATTATTTTTCAAGGACATGTGTCTTGAGCAAGAGAAGGCTGAGAAAGAGATTGAATCTCTAAATAAAGAGGTTATTGCTCTAAAACAATTAATGTTCTAAGCAGAAATTTAAGAATTAAGATGTGAAATAACTACTCTGACTAGATATATTGTAATCCTGACGGTAGAAAATTCTAACCTTCGAGAGTCTCTCAAAAAGGCGAAGGAATTTGAGGATTGTCTCAATGACAGAAGCAATAATTTTAAGGATATTATTGAAAATCTCAATATGAGATTTAAACACTTGGGCTTGAGTGTTAATGCCTTAGCTGCTTAGGGTACCTCCGACACACCTACCTGTGAGGTTTGTTAAACCAAACAACAACTATGACATGTATTCGATGAGTTGTGTCGATTAGTATTCAATGCATACTCTGAATACTTATGATTATTCTAATTAGAGTTCTAATATTTCTAGAGGAAATTGCATTAGGACCATCATTAATTTTGTTTATATTTTTCTTAATTCTTGAATAATTGCAATAACTTTCAACTTTGAAGATTTAGAGCAAGATGAACCTATTTCGGATGAAGAAGTCAAGTCTTGTTAATCATGAGATTTTATGAAAGAAACTCAATACATGTTAAAATAAGTGAAGTAGTGGTTGAGTTTCAGTTCCTAGCGGATGTTATCGGTAAGCTGATTCTATGTAGATCAATGACATATAATTCTGTCTTTGGAGAACAATTATACATCACGGTGGAACTGGTATTAAGAAAGCAATGTAATTGGGGACTGTTAATGTACAAGCAGATTGAACAAATGATAACTCTTCCAACTATCCATCATGATAGAGTATTAAGTGTCTTTTTATGATGTTGTATCAACATGTTTGTCTTTCCAAGGACTCGTATGCCATAAGAAAGAAGATTAATAAAGGCACACTACTTTAAATCAAAGAAAACAGTATCCGAAGTAGAATCGACTTCCAGTCAAGATTCATCATCTGGATCAATATTCTCGTAACTCTCACAAACTTTGTTTAATTCTCAATCCTCCGGGGGTGTCATTGCTTCATCCATAAATTAATTATTGAAGGGAATAATGCCAACCTGTTGAGCAGGCTCTCTGGAGGTGTAGTTCTTAGGGGGAGGACATGACCGATAATTAAGGCAAAAAGTGATACTCACTGTGGGAGGACATAAGAAAGATTAAAAAGATAAGGAGGAATAACTAATGATTGCATACTTTGAGAAAGTGATCCAACTTTCTGTTTTTTTTTCTTGGACAGTATTCCTGGTGATTGAACAATTTTCTCGTCTAATGGTTCATTTCTGTCAATACTCTATTATGGAATTTGAAATATTATTGGTTACTAACTTTTTTAGAAATTAACAACTTCTGGTACATCAGTTATTCAGATTGATCTTTTCTTGCATAAAAACAATAGTACAGAGGCATATTGTGTGAAAGCTGAATGAATGTTCTTCTTTTATGTATTTTGTATTTTCTTTTACTTTCTTTTCTCCATGTAAACTCATTTATAAAATTTATAAAATTTTATATCAAATAAAGAGAGATTCTTGGGAAAAACCTCTTGATTTTGTATATCAAATTAAATATGTGATCTAGGAATGCCTTATAAATGTATATAAAGACTATAAATGTGTGTTGGCAATAAAAGCTGCCAGAATTGAAGGATGAAAAGACTCGGTGGTTCTAAGAATCTCCTTAACAAATGATTCAATTGTGGTTATAAGAGTCTCCTTATCCAAAGACTTAACAATGTTTAGTGATTGCTCCGTAGCTTAGAATTTGTTTAATGCATAATCTTTATTGCCATTTACATAATCTGCGACATGTACTGTGATCGATTGTGTTAAAGGATTTTAAATTTCTATTCACCCTCTCTAGAGTCTAGAGTAATTCTTAGTTATTATTTTGAACTTTCACGGTGGACGAGGTTTGTCGAGAGCGCCGTGGTTTCTCAGAGGACTTGGCGTCTTGGCCCTACTGATACTCGTAAGCCTGATCGAGATTCTTTCTCGTGGGAGGAGTGAGATCACGACGAGGTAGGTCTACTGCGTCTCTCCGGGGATGAAGTATCCCGGGGATCACCCGAGAGATCATCATAATAATGTGGGGGTGGTGTCTGACCTTTTGGTACATTTAACTGATTAAGTCTAGTGCAACTCTAGCCCGTCATCCTAATGATGTCAAACTGGGCTCCTATATGCTCCAATCGATCAAGTACATGTTTGTCGAACTCGACGGATGTCATGTCCGAATTTGAACTGGTACCCGATCGTCAGTGAGGTTTTGGTTAGACATAGATCAGAATAACATACTACTACGTACCATGTGATGTGGTTCAACCTGCATGCATTTCTTATTGGTCGCGGGATGACCATATCCCCCATGTCTTAGATGCGGCAATGGCTTGGAGGATGCATGTAGTTAGGTCTCTTAAAGGGTTCTTAAAGCAGGTATTAACACTGTGAACAAAATTTTTGATGCTAAAGGGGTTGTTTGAGGAATGTGCTTGCTCTTCGACTTTATTGGGGATCCTTGGGCAACTTCTGCATCGGCCCACTCGTACATTGTTGTCTTGATAACTACCACAAGTAAGATAGTGTAACCACACCTTTGATGGGGGAAGTCAAGCATGGCTTAGGATGAGTTGAGTTCGTGAAATTCCAATGAATCATTTAGGTTTTGTCCTTTTAGTTAGAGTCGTGCGTTCAAATGTAGCTTGATGCCTACCAGTGTTCCAAGGGGACACCTCATTGGCGATTCAATCTAGGGTGCCTCATTTTGCTACCTTGCTCATTTAAAAAAGGTGGAGGATGTCTTGGAGTGGGTAGCTTGTCTTTTTTATTGTCATAAATCATGAATTTAGAGTTGTTAATAAAGATGTCGACTGTTGTGCTTTCTTAGCGGTTGAAATGTGGATTTCTTTTACTTCAACGTAGATCTTCTCAATGAGCTTAAGGTGTGTGCGATTGATGATCAAGCGAGTCTCTTGTATGAAAGAACCATTGATCTTTAGTAGATATCGTCTATCAAAATAGTACCAAACAAAATACAATGGAAGTTACTCAAGATTATTTATGTACTTTATATTTAACACCTCAGGTAACACTTGTCAAAAAAAGAATAGAAATTGATAATTCAGTAAGATGATCTAATAGCTTTTTGTCAAATAATTTATATTTAATCGATCCTTTTAGTGCTATTTTTTCTCCTAATTTAATCTTGTACTGCAATTTTTATTGTCAATCTACGTACAACTCATGACTTTGATATCAACTATAAAAGTTTTTTTTGTTTATTTTTGTTTTTCTTCATCTGCACAAAAAACTATTACTTAAGTTTGTGCTGATATGGTTGTTTGACTGCAGATTTATGGTCATCTGAACAAAAAATGACTCAAACTGGTAATTATGAAGCTTTTAATTTTTTAATCCTTACTATTGTTTTGCTTCATCTTTATTGGGCAACACTGACAACCTTTTATGATGGAATTTAAAACTACTAGCTTTGAGACTTAGACTCTGTTTGGCGCGGTGGTGGCGTTCGTGAACGCGGTGGTTATGAACCATCGTTTGTTACCGCCCGACCTCCCCTAAAGAACTTCATCCTATTATGCTTAAAACTAGTTTTTTTTTCTTGGTGGGAGTTATAATCATTGTCATGCCTAACATACATTCTATAATTGTGGCATTTTTGTCCAAACTCACCGGAGCAAAAGCACCGCGCGTTTGGCATATTTTATAATTGTGGTCATGAATGCGTTGGTTATGAACTGTCATTCGTGAATGCCTGTTGTCAAAACCATATCAACACAAATAGTTTACGATATACCATTAGAGATCAACTAGAATTATTTGACTATAAGGATCTATGAGAGATCTCGAGCCGTTCACGTAGAGTAGAGTCTTAACAGAAGCAAACATCTGGAGTCAAGTCTATTGATAGGCCACGACCGACTTACACGTTCGTTCCAGATGACATGACTGCAAGACCCTCTCGACCGGCAGTACCCACGAGTACCCCATCACTCCCTGCCCCACCCTCTAGAGGCAAGGAGGTTATAGGCACTAGACCTCAACCTGGGACGTTTCGATGTTTTAAGTTGATCAGAACCTGAGTATGCGGTCTTTCTTAGTGATTCCCAGACTGATCCGAACCCTGAGACTGAATTAGAGAGTGAGTGTGAACTTGAGGGAGATCAGCCCGAGCAGTTAGTATGCGTTTTCCAATATAGTCTCCTAACTATTAATCTCCCGCTGACGACGAATGGATGAGAAACAATATTTTCGTACCCCCACACGCATACAGGGGCAGTTCTGCTCCATCATATAGATAGTGGTAATATGAAAAACTTTGTTTCTCAACGCATGATTGATAAGTTGAAGACACAACCCTTAGGAAAATCCTATAATTTGTCATGGGTCATTAGCAGTACGACCATCCTTATCACACATCAAAGCCTCGTAGATTTTTCCATAAACAGTATATATCACGATGCGGTATGGTGCCCCTTCGACATAGACTTGACAGTCATAGGAGAAGTTACTACAATGAACATTATTTTGATGATAGTCTTGAGTACAAGTTTTGTATATTCGCCCCACCATTTGATGGTTTGTTGAGTCGCGAAGCCTTTAGCTATTGGCTCGTGAACATATGTCACTATCTAGATCACTTTAAGTTAATCAGTATATGTAACATCAAGTTTGCAAAGCTTAGTTTGCTAGGACATGTGAAAAAAAATTGGGATAACATTGAGTGGAGTATTGAGCGCGATCGTCTTCACTCCATCACTAGGTGGTTGAGATGAAGCATAGGTTATGTGATGCAAGACAGGTGTCACATGCGCCTGCCATCCCGGAGTCCCACCTGGGGTCCCACTATGGCGTCTCACCATGGAGGCTTTATCAGGTCTGCAGACTATACATCCCAACCCATCCCCGGCTCCACCACAGGGCCGATAGGTTGTCGAGGTCGAGGCTCGATCCCCCGACCTCCTTGATAAAGAGTCTTCAGCCATGCTGTGACGCCATGTGGTGAGCCATGTGTGTCCCACCTCTGAGCTGGCGGGCCGTGCTGGACGCCGGGGTGGGTGATTGTTGGGTTCAGCTTTCCTTCACTTGACCCGTGACGCTTTGCTACTTCCGTAGGGAAAAAAGTAGCGCCCTTTCCATTTGTTCGGGCTTTTGGAACAATTGGGTAAGCGCTTGATCCTACACTTCCTCTACTTGTTGTGTTGACTTAGATACTGTTCTAACCATCGAATCTCCCTTGAGCACTTATTCTTGAGAGCTTCACGATGAGGTAGTGATGAGTCATGTCCATAGTATGAATCGAGAGCCTAGTATTGACCATGTATTCGTTGCCTCATCTGTCACTGAGGACACTTGCGCTATATCGGGACCATATTTGAAGACTCATCGTATCTGCGATGATTTTTTATTATAATCATGGTGAGCCACTTGATGAATTTTCACTTTAGGGAGGCATTCTACACATCATAGTGTGGCATCCCAGTGCCAAAGTTTCAATACAGTCATCTGGATGTTTATTTATTATTTGACGAGTATTTCTACACCTCACCTAGGGAGTGACACATGATAAGGTGCTAAATGAATATACTAAGGCTATATGCGAATGCAAGTGCTTGTCCAGCAAAATCAATTTTGCAAAATAATATTTTCAGACCATATAACTTGATTTTTCACCATTGAATTAAAGCATTTAAAACAAGGCAACAAAGAGAGGTGCATGAGCGCAAGAATAAATACTAATAAAATGAGAAACTACAAAGACTAAAATAATTGAAACAAAACTTACAAACCACTATCTCTACAAGTTGAGAACATTTGCGAGACCCAATGGTAAAGAAACAAACACACACCTTGAATATCACGACTATTAAGAGGGGAGGGCTGGAGGCTCTTTGGGAGACTTGCCGAGGCTGATTTTCAGGGCTCAATAGCAGTGTGGGGGCTGTCCAGGAATAAAAACTGCAGTCAGGGAGAATCTGGATGATGGCATTCAACATTTGACAATTGAGGCTTGCTGTCCGGATGTCAAGACAGCAGCCGGGAAGTAGAGGTGACAGTATAGATGGCGTGGGCTTAGAGGAGATGAGGGGGGGGGGGGGGTGAAGGAATTTGTGGTTCCAGGTGCAAGGGTGCAGGGGATGGAAGTTAGGATTGGGTTGGTTGGGTTGGGCTTCAGGAGTGGTAGTTGTGAGCGGCTGGGCGAGGAAAAGATGAGAGGGGAAAGGGGTTATTTGTGGATCCACGTGGTGGTGTGATCACCAACGAGGCATCGTAAAAGATTTCCTAAGCTCATGTTTACGACTTTCGTCTAGTCATTCGTTTGCAGGTGGTAAACAAATGAAAATTGCAATGTCATGTCTGTCTTCTTCCAATGGGTCTTCCAAAAATAGCTCATGAATCGTACATCTTGATCCGAGACCATGGTCTTGGGAAATCCGTGAAGTCAAGAAATGTCCCAAAAGAATAGTGAAGCGATGTGAGACGCATCTGCCGTCTTGCTGCTTGCGATAAAGTGAGTTATTTTGGAAAACTGATCAATTACGACGAGTATGGAATCATGCTTTTGTAGGGTGCGTGGTAATCCTAACATGAAGTACATACTTATATCCACCCAAGGTTTGTGTGGTACTGGAAGTGGCGTATACAATCCCGTATTTTGTCGTGTTCCTTTAGCTATCTGGCATATGTAGCAGTGCCTGACAATTTGCGCAACATCCTTCTTGAGGGCCACTAATAGCGATCTTCCACTAAAGCGGTGGTCTTATCTCTGCCAAAGTGGTCTGCCGCACCACCGATATGCATCTCCCAAACCAAATGGTCTCAGAGTGAGGTGCTGAGAATGCACAAAAGTGTGCCGTGAAATAAATACCGGTCCACAATCAAATAATCAGGACGGTCCGCGGGTGGTTCCCGAGATAGAGCGGAGTATATCTCTGCAAAGTTTGTGACTGTCGCGTACTCGGCGGCCAAGTGCATTCGCTGGTTTGTTCTCAGCACATGCTTGGTGTTTGAGAACATAGTGGAAGTCCTGCATATACTCTATCCACTTGGCATGTCAGGCGTCATTCAACTTCTCATCGAAGTAAGAAACTTGATGACCTTCCTAATTGAGTACTCCTATTCATACGGTGGAGGCGTCACAAGAAACCTCGAAGGCTTGACCAAAATTAGGTAATCAGAGTATTGGAGTTGTAATCAATTTCTCCTTGATGTTTTCAAATGCCCGAATAGCGGTAGGTGTTCACTGAAAATCTTCCTTACGAAGGCAACTCGTATAGGGGGCCATGATGGTGCTAAATCCTCTGACAAAGCGTCTGTAAAATTGGTCAACCCATGGAAGCTTTGAGCCTCATGAATATTCATCGGAGTTCATACAAAAATGCGGAAGATTCGGCAGAGATGAACCAGAATAAGATCCATCACTTGTTGTATGTCTCGTAGAGGGGGTAGCTCGTCAGGCATAATGTCACTGTACTTATCTAGGAGATGTCGAACATCAGGATGGATGGACTCTAAGTTCAAAACGCTTTTCGTAGCCTGAGTAGTAGCAACGACATAAATGAGGAATGTGTCTAGGCTCTCCTAAGTAAACTCACTATGACGTAGCCTGGTCGCTTGTCGCTGGCCGCTGATCGCGTTTCCTCTCTCAGCTTGCTGTCTTTATCTTTGATCACTAGTCCCGAGCCTCTGTTTCTTCTCTCAGGTCGCTAGCTCTAGCTGCTGGTCTCTCTGCTTCTGTTCGCGGCCTTCCTCAGGCCACCACAGCTTCTGAAGACCGTTGTTGCTCTCAGACCGCTGCCCGTGTCTTTTTAAGCTTGCTCTCAGCCCGCCGATCTTCCTCTCAGCTTGCCAATCTTACTCTCAGTCCGCTGCTCTTACTCTTAGACCGTCATCGCTGATCTCTGACAACGGCTATTGTCTCCAGGTTGCCCAAGGTTGCTTTGCTTGCTTCCTCTCCTATTTCATGGATTCTACGGCTGCCTCCTCGCTCCCCGCCCGTACTACTGCTCCTCTCCCCGAGGTTTGTGATTAGGTGTGAATCACCACTATTTCTCTTAGTGGGAAGAACTTTGTTGTGTGGATGCATTTTGCCCGTCGGGTTTCTTCTGGGTCTCCTGCACCATTTGACTAAGGACACCCCTTCTGCACTCACTGATGACTGGCTTCGTGACGATGGTCGTGTTCAGACTTGGTTCCTCAACTCCCTGGATGGAGAACCTTACCGTATGACCATATATCATGAGACGGCCAAGACAATGTGAGATGAGCTCCATTCCCTTTACTCCTGCCAAGACAGTCTCCATCACTTGTCTGACATCATTACCGATCTTCAAGCTCTTGACTCAGATGATGCGGCTGACTTAACTTGCTTTGTTGCGCGTTACAAGACTCTGGCTGAGGCATGAATTCAGCATCAACCGCCTACTATTGATCTGGCCGGTCAGCGCACTCAAAATGAAGCTGTTGGTATTGTCATGATGATGGCTCGTGTTTCTCCTCACCTTCACAGTGTTCAGGCTCATATACTCTCTTCATCTACTATTCCCTCATTCTCTGATGTTTGCGCCGCACTGTTGAAGGTTACATCACCTCCTGAAGTCCCCGACCCTCCCTCATCGGCTCTTCTCCAACAACCTGCTGCCCACCTCTCTTTCCTCCCTCTTTCGAGGAGGTCGCTCAGGCTCTCGCGGGAGGGGTCGTAGTAGCCGGTTGAGACCCAAGTGTACCTACTGTAGTAAAATTGGACATCTTGAGGCAACTTCAGGGGTTGCTCAACCACTAGCTTGCCTCCGTTTCCTCCATCTTTAATGATGGTATCGCTCGTATCTCCACTAATCCACGCTGGATAGTGGAGTTAGGTGCTACTCACCATATTACTTCGCTCCAACCACCTCAGTACTTGGACTCTCCGCATCCCAAGTTTATCACAATAGCCAATGGTGACACCGCCTCTATCTCTGGCTCTGCTGATGTACCCCTCAACCCCTCTATTTCTCTTCGCTCGGTCCTTCATGTCTCCAGCTCTCCGTTTAATCTACTTTCTGTTAGTCGCCTCACTACCAATCTTGATTGCTCTGTCACATTCACTTCTTCTTTTATTGTGTAGGATCAACAGACACAAAGTATCATTGGTAAAGGACGACTGCACAACAGGCTCTACCTTCTTGATATCTCTCCTTTCATTCTCTCCGACGTCTCTTCTGCAGACTGACATCAGCGTCTTGGTCATGCTCCTCTTCAGCTCCTCGAAAGGCTCTTCCTGATATTCCTCTTCCTGTATTTACTTGTGATTCATCGTTACTCTTTCCCTCATTGTAACCAGAGCGTTGCTCCTTTTCATTTAGTCCATTCAGATATTTGGGGCCCGTACAAAATATCTAGTATGTCTGGTTATCACTACTTTATAATTTTTATTGATTATTCTCGTATGACATGGTTATACTTACTACGCGATCGTTCTGAGCTTACACGTGTGTTCCGTGCTTTTATTCTTGAGACACGTACACAATTTTCAAGCACAATTTAAACACTCCAAAATGATAATGCTCGTTAATACACTAGTCATGTGATTGATGATCTCTGCTCTGAGTTTGTGATCATTCATCAGATCACGTGTGCTTACTCCCCAACAGAATGGTGTGGCTGAGCGCAAAAATAGACATCTTCTTGATGTTGCTCGCTCACTCATGTTTCAAATGCAGGTTCCCCGGGCTTATTGGCACTTTGCCATTTCCACGACATGTTATCTCATCAACCGTCTCCCCTCCTCCGCCCTCAATCATGTCATTCCGTTTAGTCTTCTTTTCTCCTCCACACCGTCCTTCCCTCCCACGCCTCGGATATTTGGGTGTATCTGCTATGTTCATATACTTGGACCCTCCACTGACAATGTCGCTCCTCGGGCAACCAAACATATGTTCGTTGGTTACTCCTGTATTCAGAAAGGATATGTGTGTCACTCTCCCACCACTTGCAAGATCGTAGTTTCTGCTGATGTTATTTTTTTGGAGGACCAACCCTTTTTCTCCACTCCACCCCCACTTCCACCACCGTTATTACCACAACCTGTCATCCTAGTTACGTCTCCTCTCCGACCTCTCCTCCCAAACCCGGTTTCCGGTCCGCACAAACCACCTCTTATTAATGTCTATACCCGTCCTCCTCTTCTACCACCCCGCTGCAGTCGCCTTCCACCTCTGGCTTAGTGCGACCTGTTGATCCGGTTCCTGTGTCCACAGCTCAAACCATGGCAAATTATGTATCCTTACATCGCCTATCTCCGACACTTAAATTCTTTGCAACTTCATTATCCTCCATTTCTGTGCCTAACTCAGTGCAGGAGGCTCTCCAACATCCGGGATGGTGGGAGGCCATGGAAGAAGAAATGACTGCCCTCTGGGCTAACCAAACATGAGATCTGGTTTCTCTTCCTCCAGGACAGAGTTGTGTTGGATGTAAATGAGTCTTTATGATAATGCATGCTCCTGATGTGACGATTGATCTTCTCAAGGCCCGTCTTATGGCTCGTGTGTTTACTCAACAACAAGACCTCGACTTTGAAGAAACTTTCTCTCTGGTGGCCAAGCTCAATACGGTTCGTGTCCTACTCTCATTGACTGTCCATCGACACTAGCCCTTACATCAACTGGATATCAAAAATGCATTTATCAATGACGTCCTACAAGAAACAGTCTACATGCAACAACCTCCTGGGTTTGAGACCACGAGGGAGTCCCGAGTTTGTCACCTCAAGAAGTCAAGTTATGGTTTCAAACAATCTACTCGGTCATGGTTTGATAAATTCAGTAGGGTTGTCCGTGAAGTTTGTTTTACTCGGAGCTTAGCGTACTAATCTCTATTTACTCGTCATCAACCAACATGCAATGTTCTCCTCTTAGTTTATGTCGATTACATCCTAATCACGGGAGATGATTCAAAAGGAATACAAGTGATTAAGCAACACCTGAATTCTGTTTTTCAAACAAAAGATTTGTGGAATCGTCGGGACTTCTTTTTCCTAGAGATCGCAAGACGTTCTGATGACCTTGTTTTATCTCAACGAAAGTACTGTATCGACCTTATTCAGGATGCTGTCTACTCTGGATGCATGCCGATTGATACTCATATGAATGTCAATCACAAGCTTTGTGCTCATGCCGTTGACACCGATTTTATACTTCCAAATCCAGAATACGATCGACGTCTGGTTGGAAATTTGATTTACCTTACGGTTACAAGACTAGATATTTGAAAACAGCCCCTGATCAAGGGCTGGTGTACAAAATTTTTTCCTCCACTACTCCAACGTTGGTTGCGTATTCGAATGTTGATTATGCTTGCTCTCTGGATGATCGTCATTCCACCAGCGGGTTCTGTACATACTTCGGAGGTCACCTTGTTACCTAGCACAACAAGAAACAATCTGTGGTTGCTCGCTCTTCAACCAAAATTGAGTACCGTTTTATGGAATCTGGTGTTTCTGAGCTCACATGGCTAGAACATTTCCTATGTGATTTCAGAGTCAAACTTTCCTCACCAGCTACTTTAATTTGTGGCAGCCAAGCGGCTATACACATAGCTAAGAATCTTGTTTTCCATGAACGGACGAAACACATTGAAGTTGACCGTCACTTCATTCGGGAAAAAGTTCAAATGAAGAAGCTAGAGTTGAAACATGTTTTGGCTACTGTTCTAGTTGATGATCTCCTCACGACGGACCTACCTTGTGTTCTATATCTTCAGTTCTTGTCCAAGTTGGGTGCTTACTGCTTGTACGCTCCAGCTTACGGGGGAGTGTTTGAAGAAAATCTTGTAAATGCCCATCTTAGGCCCTCTTCCTCCTTTGTTTTAGTCCCACATTTTGTATGAGGATCTTTCTAACCCTTTCTCTTCCTATATAAGTGTACAAATGCTTGCATTTATGTATTGAAAAAAGATTAATAAAATTTCCAGATTTTCTCTCAATATTTTGGGCGTTTTTCTACACCTTATAAAAAGGATCGCATCGTCGTGATGGTTAGTGTAATTGAGGAAGAGAGCTGAATGGAGGGAAACAAAATCAAGTTTGCAGTAGTACTTGAAAAGCTATAACATTCTTAATATATATTTTGTAATTTTGTGTGTAGGAAAATTGAAATTGAATGGAGGTTTAAAATTTGAATCAGATGAGAGAAGTGGCATCTCAGTGGATGGTAAGTGATGCAGCAAACAGGTTGGAAGTAATTCAGCTTATGCATTTGATGGTAACATCTTTGCCTACTTCAGAGCATTGTCAATCTACCCTTTTGGAGTCGTAGTACATCTGCATGGTCAGGTTGTTGAAGTCCCAAGTAATGAGTTCCGACGTGCGGAGACAACACACGCACATAACAATGTCAAAGCTGTCTAGGTTGACCACCAGAAGATCTATCTTGAAGGGTCGGTTATGGATCATCAAAGGCACGCGACGACACACCATGCTTTGGTTGTTGGTCACAGAAACTTGAAGCTGGGAGCGGGAGGTGATGGGCAGTTGTAGTGTGGCCGCGGTCATGCGGCAGATGAAGTTGTGTGTACTGCCCGAGTCCATAAGGGCTATCAGGAGGTACCCGCCACTTGGATGGGGTGGTGCAACATATTGCCTCCCGGGGGGCCGGCAATCGCATGGACGGAGATCTCTGGTGGCTCTGAATCGGGGTCTTCACCGTCATCATTCGACGGGTCGTCCACCTCAATCCAGAAGAGACGCTTGCAATGGTGAGTGGGCCCAAATAAATCGTTCCAGTTGAAGCAGAGTCTCTTGGAGCGTCGAACAACCATCTCCGCATTTGAGAGGCGCCGACCGAATGGTGTTTTAGGTGGTTCACTTGGCTTGGCAGGTGGGGTGGACTAGGAGAAGTGGGGTGGCACCCGAAAGGCCGACATATGGTTCCAGCGAGGTGGATGTTGTCGGTCCAGAAGGATGCGACGTTCGCACGTCCGGGCGATGTTCATCGTTGTAGTCAAATCGGGAGGATCTTGAAATTAGACGTCGAGGCGAAGCCGCTCGTGCAGACCGGCTGTGGATATGGAGACCTATTGATCCAGACGAACTATTGGAGCGCGGGCGAGCAAGAGCTGAAAGCGGTCAAGATTGTCCTCTAGAATGCCCGTTTGACAAAGGCCGATGATGTCGCCGAGGAGGTTGCCGCGAAGCGTGGGCCCGAAGCAGATCCTGCACGCCGTCTTGAACTCATGTCATTGGAGGTATGGGCGTTCGCGTTGTAGTTGAGAGAACCAAATCTGGGCAGCCCCATTGAGGTGGAAGGAGGCGATCCTCGTCGGTGGTCCGTTGGTTGGAGAGGAAAAGATCACATTTGGTGAGCCATGATAAGGGATATTCGCGTCCGTCGAAGACCAGAGCTTCCAGTTTGGCTGGTCAGTTGCTGAGCGGCGGTGGCGTTCGGGGCTGGTTCGGCGATTAGGGCGAGAGAGGGGAGAGAACTCGGGGAGAGAAAGAAGATGAGAAATTTTAGAAAATACTTTTTGCTGCCTTGTCCGGTACCCCCACATGGGTATAAGTAAGAAAGTCATATCAAGGATAAATTTTGAAAAATGAAAGGTTGCATGCCCCTCACTTGGGCTTTAACATGCGGGAACACTACGCGACAAATTTATGAGATAATGCTACCGAAAAATAACGATCACGTCCCCGTGTTGGTGTGGCGCCGTTGGTTGGTGCGCCCACAATGAGTGTCCTGTGCCGCGCCTGCTACTGGTCCGATGCCCGGTAATGGATTAGTAACACAAGGATCGTGAATTTAGATGGTCTCCTATATGTACAAATGATTCAAACCGAGAAAAAGCGAAGCAAGGAATTGAAAAAGAAAGATCATGTCTGCTCTTCCACATGATCTAAGAAAAGACATCTTCTCTCTGAGTCTTTTTCTTCTCTCTTCTCCCTCGATCTGTTAATGAATGTTGTTAGGCCCAAGAACAAAAAAAAAGCGCTGATTGACATTCTATCTTCTTCTCTTTAAGAACAGTCGATCAATAATAAATCAATATAGATTATTAAATTCAAAGATCCTTTCGGAGCTTGTCGAAGAAAAAATCTCAATTGTGAAAATTCTGATACTTTCATCCATTCAAAAGAGTTTTGTGAATTCCTCTCCAATGAATCCAGTTGTTATAAGAGTTTTCTTATCAAAAGGCTCAGTGGTTTTATGACTCTTTATCAATAGACTCAGTGGTTCTAAGAAATTTCTTATCAAAAAAATTAGTTGTGATTCTGAGAGTCTCCTTATTAAAATACCATCACTTTTTGGCGATCTCTTGCCAATGGTAGAAGAGAAAACGTACCTAGATATGAGCAACCTCTATAAAATATTTGTGTCGCCTGGATGATTGCTCTATAGCTTAGAATTTTTTTATAGTACAATATTTATTGTTGTTTACATGATTCGTGGCATATATTGTAATTGATTTTGCTAAAAGATTTTAAATCTTTATTTACCCACTATAAAGTATTTATCTGTTATTATTCTGAATTTTCAGGGGGGACAAGGTTCGTTGAGAGGGCGTGTATTTCTTATTGACCGCGAGATGACCATATCCCCCTTGTCCTAGATGTGGCAATGGCTCGAAGGATGTCTGTTTTTAGATCAGTTGGATACCAACAGCAAATGATATATCTGGTCTTAAATGTGTTTAGCTGCCCGGGTATCCAACTTGTCTGTCGACAGACCCAGAAGGTGGACGAAGCAGGTGCAGTCAAAGACCCTGGGTGTGAGAGGGAAGGCCAGAGCGGAGGGAAAGAGGAGGCTGAACAGAGTGGCTTGGTGGAGAACAGAGGAAGGGAGACGGTTGATGAGGAAACAAACAGTGGAGACCGCAAAGTTCCAGTGGACTTTGAGAACATGCATGTGAAGCATGAGGGACCGGGCAACATCGAGCAGGTGGCAGTTCTTCCATTCGGCAACACCGTTTTGCTTGGTGGTGTGGGCACATGATGTTTGATGAATAATACCGTACTCCGCGCATAAATTTACAAATTCGTGGCTAGTGTAGTCGCGAGCATTATCGGTGCACAACGTTTTTTTGGTATTGGAGAATTGCGTACAAGTCTCTAGCACAAAAGCCCTAAACACGCAAGGAAGCCCAGAGCTATCACAAAGTAAGTAAAGCCACGTCGTGCGAGAGTAATTATCAATAAAGGTGATAAAGTAGCGATAATCAAAAATACTAGTAATTTTGAAAGGAAACCAAACATCGAAGTGCAGTAAATCAAAAGGAGCCGAGCTCCGAGTACAATGTGCGGGAAAGGAAGAACGCGGCTGCTTATCGAAAATACAAGAATCACACTGAAAGGGAGGAAGAGATACATCAGGAAGCGCCTTCTGGAGGACTGGCAGAGGGGCATGCCCATGACGGCGACGCTAATCAATGGAGGAGAGGACGGTAGTAGAGGTATCGAGAAGGTAGAGCCCGTTTTGCAGTCAACTCATACCAATGGTAGTTCACGTCCGCCGATCCTATATCAAAAAATCAGAAGAGGTGAATGTGACAGAGCAATCCATATCATTAGTAAGACGACCAACATAAAGTAAATTAAACGGGGAGCCCGAAACATAAAGAGACGAGCGAAGAGAGATGAAGGAGTTGAGGAAGAGGTCAGCGCAACAGGAGACCGGAAGAATCGCCCCATTAGCCACAGTGATACACTTCGGATGAGGAGCATCCGAGTACTTGGGCGGTCGCAGCGAGGTGATGTGATGAGTGACACCCGAGTCCAAGATCCAGCGCGGACTGGAGGAAAAACAAGCAATACCTGCATTGAAAGCAGAGGCAACAGAAGCAGATGGAGGGCTGAGCAGCCCATGGAGTTGCTATAGCTGGAGGCGAACGACCTCAAGGTCGGCACTTGTGGCAGAAGTGCCGTCAGCGGCAACAACAGCAGTCGGACAAGGAGGGTAGCCATGATTCTTGTAGCAAACTGCCTCAGTGTGGCCGTCCCGGCCGCAATAGGAACACTTCGGGCGGCCCCGACCACCATGCCCCCTTCCACGGGAGCTCGAACATCCACCACGAGCAGAAGGCAGTGGGGGAAGTAAGAGGGGAAGGGTCTGCTGGAGAAAGGCTGGAGAGGAGGGTGCAGTAAAATCCGGTGGCGGTGACACTCGAAGAAGCATAGGGCAAACATCAGATAACGAAGGAGTAGTGGTCGAAGCCAGAACCCGAGCCCGGATACTCTGAAGGTGTGGCGGGACACGAGTAATCACCATAGCAATGCAGACGACCTCCTTTTGAGCTCGCGGAGCAGCAAGATCAGTGGTAGATGACTAATGCTGGATCCAGGCCTCCGCAAGAGTTTTAGCACGAGCAACAAATGAGGTCATATCCGCAGTCCCGCCAGCGTCAAGAGCCTGAAGATCGGTAATAATGTCATAGAGGTGCTGGAGGCTGTCCTTGCCCGAGTATTAGGAGTGGAGCTCATCCCACATAGCGTTGGCCGTCTCATAATACGTAACCATCTGTTAGGGCTCACCCTCCAGGGAATTGAGGAGCTCATCGCAGAGGTCAGGAGGAGGAGCCGGGCGGTCTGCAGAGGCGTTAGCCGCCTGGCCGGTGGAGTCAACGGAGGAGCTCATAGAGACCAGAGAGGCCGCAACGAGCAGGAAAGGGCGCTGCGGGTTGACGAGGTCGCCGCGGGTTGACGAGGTCGCCACAGGTTGCGGAGGTCGTCACGGGCTGAAGAAGTCGTCGCGGGTTGACGAGGTCGCCACAGGTTGAGGAGGTCGTCACGGGTTGAAGAGGTCGCCGCGGGAGAGCACTCTTGCATGACAAGCTCACGCGGTTACAAGAGAGACCGCAACGGGTAGTCAAAGCGACAAGAGCAGCGGCGAGCAAGAGAGAGATAGGGAGGCCGCGACCTGAGTGCAACGACACAAACCGCATGGTCACAGTGAGCACACTAGCAGCCAGAGATGGAGCGAGTAGAGAGGTTGGCGCGAACAGAAACAGAGAGAGGTCGCAGCGGTGAAGGAAAGACCGCGCAGGAAGACAAAGGGAGAAGGCACTCGAGTGGCAAGGAGAGCCAGCGAGAAGGAGAGGCCGCGAGAGGAGAACTCGAGCGGCAAAGAGATGGCAGCGGCTAGGAGGAGCCGCGAGAAGAATAGGCTGCGAGTTGGAGAACTTGAGCGGCAAAGAGATGACAGTGGCTAGGAGAAGCCGCGGGAAGAATAGGCCGCGGGTAGGAGAACTCGAGCGGCAAGACCAGGCAGCGGCTAGCGCGGGAAGTCCGAGCGACTAGCGAGAGAAGGCGGGGCCCACCTGGCAGAGGGTGGAGAGCTATAAATAAGAGAGCCAGAGAGAGGGAGGAGGCCAGGAGAGAACGGAAGAATTGACGCGGTTAGAAGAGAGGAGACCACAGGGATACCAGCGAGGAAAACCAGAGGATTACCTGCGGATAGAAAGCATGTAAAGAAGGAGAGTCCGCAGAACAGGTTGCAGACAGGAGAGGGAGGCGGTCTGTGGGCGGTTAAAAAATAGGAAACCGCTGGTACCGGACCGAGAGCTCTGATACCATGTAGAGAGAGCTCAAATCTTGTATGTATTGTTTGTCTAAATACAAAGAGAGAGTACAAATATATAGGAGGGAGAAAGAGAGGAGGAAAACCTATACAAGGTGTGGGACTAAAGAGGACAAGAAGGAAAACAAAAATGGGCCCAAATACAGGCCCTTACATGGGCTTTTCTAACACAAGGTAATTCAAGAGTGTGCGCTGGAAATAAAAGGAAACCGAGAGACAGAACTTGCAACCGCGCCTACAACAAGGTAGATTCTGACACAAGTTCTGTGTCCCTCTCGAGCATTTTTGGCTCTCTATTTATACTTGAGGGTAGGCTGCCGACCGGTTGATAACATTTAATGCAACATTAAATGCGCAGCTACCGCAGGCACACAAAGCGTTGGGGAGTGGGAGGAGAGAGAATAACTGTGTGGATGCTACATGCAGTAACCACACGTGCTATTACTTACCAAAGTGGAGAGGGATTCGTGCACGCTCTGAATTGTACCCGTCGTGGCCTCTCTACGGAGTTGTTGAAGAAACACCAAGGAGATTGCGTGGATCCTTGGAGTGTAGTTTTGCGCATCCTCGCCGGGGGGAACACGCAGGCTATTTGAAATGGAAAAAATAGAAGAGGTGAATGCTAGAATATCGAGTCTTCCTCCTAAAAAGGTGCATTTACCCCATTCTAGCATTTCAAGTATTGAAGGTGGATCTACTAATGCGGTGAATATTTTCTCTAAAAAAGCAAATTAAAAGTAGGGAAAAAGTTTGCTTGAGAATGCATTTAACATGGATCACTGGGAACATTTAGATTATGAGATTGCTATAAAATATACATATTTAATATACGTGTCCCAACGTGTCAGAATATGGTATTTTTGAGAAATGACAAGTCACGTGTCGTGACTTGTCGCGTGTCGGTGCAACATAGGCAGTGGACTCTCCTGCGGGCGCCTAGGCTATTACCGTCTACAGGCTGCAGGAGCTGGAAGCGGTGAAAAAGGAGTTCTGGACGTCGCGCGCGCGAATCGTCCTATTGGAGATGGAGATGTTGAAGAAGAGTGTCGTGTGCGCTGCTGAAGGCATCCATCCGCCCACACCGTGGATTGTTCGGCGCCTGTTCTCACAGAATCTGGAGCACCCGGAAGATCTCTTTCGGAAATACGCGAAGAAAGTTGGAGAGGATGTCTGCACTGTGCACGCAACGGGCTCTAAGCTGAACAAGTCCCTGGTGAGCGCGCATAGCACGCTCGTCAAGATAACGACCGACTTAACATTCATACGGGTTGTGCGGGCTCCCTCTGAAGAAGCATAGACATTAAGTGTTGCGAGGAATTTTTTGTTTGAAATAATAAGTCCGTTCTATGCTTGGCAGGCATTCTGGACATCGTGCGCGTGAATCGTCTGTTTGGAGATGGAGATGTTGAAGAAGAGTGTTGTGTGCGCTGCTGAAGGCAGCCATCCGCCCACGCCGCGGATCGTCTCGGATCCTGTCTCACAGAATTCGGTGCACCCGGAGGATCTCTTTCGGATACACACGAAGAAAGTTAGAGAGGATGTCTGCACTGTGCACGCATCGGGCGCTAAGCTGAACAAGTCCCTGGTGAGCTCTCATAGCGCGCTCGTCAAGATGACGACCGACTTAACATTCATACGGGTAGTGCGAGCTCCATCTGAAGAAGCATAGACACTGAGTGTTGCGAGGAATTTTATGTTTGTAATAATAAGTCTGTTCTCTGCTTGGCGTGCATTCTAGGCCGAACCAATAAGCGTCTGACTTGTAATTTTGTGCTTCTATTTATTGATATTTGTGATGTTGTGCGAATAATTTTTCCTTGACTATAAGTATGTGCGCGCGCTGAACTCCCTGCAAGGACGATACCTGGTGAAGTGGTTAAACCTGGCGCACACCACGAGAAGCATCATTACCGTCGTTTCGCATTTCGAGGCAGGGGGATTATGCGTCTTCTATAAATAGGGCTGATTTTTCCCATTTATTGCGTGCAACCATGAGCGATTTAGAGGTTGAGCTTGCTCCTCTTGCAGGTGCGACACAAATCGATTGCGCGATCGTCTTCCTTAAATGTGAACCGCGTGCGCCCGCGATCTCTGACGAGGTGTTCACTACCTTTCTTACTAGTGTCTGTGTTGATCCTAACCTTTACACCGGACGACTTTCGTCTGTCGGAGAACACCTTTATACGGTGTTAGAAGACGAAAAAGTCCTCCCGTTCGAACACTTCGATGCGGGATGGACCCTCCCCATCTTCCCGGGGATGGTGGAGATCTTGAATATCTTTGGGATAATACCTGCGCAGCTCTCCCCCAACTCCATTGTAACAGTGTCTGCCTTTCTTACTCATCTGTTGTTGCAACGCGTCCGCTTCAGCTTGACTGTCTTTCGGAACCTCTTCCATGTGCTCGCTCATCTGCATGGTCACATGTACATAGGTTCCGACAAACTCCAGATCTTGAATTTACCGAACAAGGTCCACAAGTGGTTGCCGCAGTACATCATCTTCAAGGCATATTTTATTGGACTAAGCACGTTCCCTGACGGGAGGAGGTGATATTCAAGAAATTGCCACGGACAAGGAGGAGATTGTGAAATTACTCAATTAGACTGCGCCTTTACGGGATATCCACACTAACGGGAGAAACGCCTCGCCCTTGTCGCACAAAGGCAGGATGGAAGGATGATCGAGGCATTCGTCTCGACGAACTGTTAGGTTTGCTTCCAGGAGATGATCACCGGCGTTAGGACTCCGATTCGCAAAAGGACTGTTGTCGGGTTCGCCGCTCTGAACTCTTCAGAATAGGGTTCAGGAGAATCAGTGAGATTGAAAATCATAACCCGAGAACTAAATATTATATCTATATATAGTATCTAGTGAACCAGGTTCAGCTACAACGGGAATTACCCTTAGAAAAACTGAATCGGGTTCAGGATTAAAATCTGAAGAACAAACTGTCAATACAGCTTCTAGTCGATTCAGCTAGCATCTAGTCGAATCAGCTTGAAGTCAGGTCGAATTCTTCCATACAATTTGGTCGAATTCTTCCAGTTGAATATGTCCAATCAACACTGAACTTTATCTAGTTGAATCCTTCTAGTCGATCGGCCAGACTATCTAGTCGATCGGCTTGAAGTCGGGTCGAATCCTTACAAACCATCTGGTCGAATTCTTCCTATCGAATCTATCCATTCTCCCAATCAACCAAGTTTGGTTATACACTCATATCCTATATGAGTCGAGTCACCCCGATCAAATATCCAATTTCTTGTATGTTATTATGTGCGACCCCATAAGCTCATATTACGTTGACAGCGAGACTAACTCGTTGACTATTCCCTAAACCCTAACATGTGCGCTCTCGGTCGGAAAAGGGTTGTGTGAGCGGTCAGCCCCCGGTTGCTTCGGGGACCGGAGCGAGCACCTCCGCCACGCTGAGGCGAAGGTCCACACGGACTGCTGCAAACGTAGGGGGCGGAGACCCGCGATTTCAGGTGCCTGAAATTTGGCGGATCTCGACGGCAGCCCGCTGATGATCCGTGATGAGCACTCGGTATCCCTCAACAATAACCTCCCCTCCTTGAAGGAGACGTGAGGGGCCACACAGCGCACTTTGGCGGTCTCAACTGGCTTTATTGGTCGGGAGGACCTTTAGGAGGTGAGGGGGATCCCGTTGGAGCGGCTGGTTGCGGACAACTTGAGGTCATTGGCTAACAACAGCGCCTCCTGACACTACCTGGAGGAGGCACTAACAGAGAACGTGCGCATGCGAGGGCAACTTGAGTTATATCTAGATTTAATATGAAATTCACGCGTACCTTTGCGCGGTTCCCAACATCGTTACTTGTTTGCCAGGCGAGCTTGACCATCACAAATCCTAAGTTTGTGAGGGCGTCACTCAAAGTTGTAAAGGTCTCATCGGAGTTCACCCTTGACCTTTTGCGGGAGTGCCGGCGCACTCAAGGGTGAGTTCACGGGTATCGACTATGGCGCCCTATTCGAGGAGCATAGAAGAGTTAATATTCTGAACCTTGAAGACGAAGCTGCGGAGGAGCCTGCGGGCTCAGGCGGGGCTACCGTTAGTGATGAAGTAGAGCTCGGCTCCTTGGCAACTACAACTGTGTCAACCAGATACTCCCCTTTTGTGGAGTCCTAGCGGATGAGGCGGAAAAAGGGGAAGAAACAGAGGCAGAGATCAATGAAGATAGCGGATAGGGCTACCTTATTCTTTCTTTTTTGTTTTTTGGATGAAGGCGTTACCTTTTTGTAGTCACGCTCATCTTACGTTATAAACTTAAATTGAAGTAAAGAAAATGTTTCTTTTCACTCCGCATACATCCGCGAATGTTAATTCTATCATCCTTTTTCACTTATATTTTTCAATGACTTTTTGCATACTTTACTTTTTGACCTTTTTCAGGCTTTAAGCTTTGCCTGTTGTCTCAGTGCGCAACCCTTACTGGTTTAGGACCCTCATGCCTCAGGTAACTCTATTTATGGAACACTAGGAGGGTCTTGACATGTGTTGTGATCCTGGCGATGGTAATCTCTATATGGTTCTTGAGGGTCGACTAGACGGTAGTTCCTAACATATTCAGATTGTGTTCGTGGGTGTGCGTGGGACCTACGAACATGCAGTTGTGATCGCACGTATCCAAACTCAGAATCCTCAATTAGAGGAGATGTGTAACGACGACGACCTGAATGATACTCCACTTTATCATCATAAAGTCGCGGAGAGGTGTAATGATGGTAACGTGAGGAACTCTCGTCGTGGTGATCGCCTCTAACATAATTGAGTTGCGTCGTGGGGTCGGTATAATCTCTAGGGGTGGTGTGCGATGAACGATAATAATCATCATGATAACTTGCAGGTTTCTCTAATCGGGCTCTATGCGATCGTCCATAGGTGGACTCGGGATCCCTAAATAGAGGAGACGAACGACGTCTATAACTAGACATATATGAACCTAAAGACTATAAAACCTACCACTACACATATAAATGTGGCCCAAACTTGCCTCTGATACCAATTTGATACAGTTACAGGTCGACTCGGGGTGGACTCCCTCTAAATGCAACCTTAAATGTGATGCAGTGCAAGAGCGGTCCACTAAAATTACAACAAGTAATTAATTATTAAAAGTTTAACAACATGTGCACTTGCAGTTGCAATTAATTAATTAACGACAAACCAAATATTAATTTTCCAAGCAAAAGAGGCGCACATATTAAGCATTCACAGAATAAATCCTGCAAGTAGCACAACGAACGAACTAATAGCAAATAACATAGAATCCACCACAATACAAGCTGCCAAAATAAACAACAAGAAAAGAAGCGTCTTTTACCGCAATTTACGCGTGCATGCAGCAATAATAACGAATGTGGAGGGCAATCAAGTTTGCTGCAATTAAGGAAGAGTCAGGGAAGAAGTGCTGATCGAGTAGTGACACGGGCAGGAGTTGGGAGGGGATCTGACTAATTGGATTTCACCGAACAGTTATATAGGACTTCTGACTTGTTGGGGGGGAGGATTAGATTAATGGAGGTGGTGGAGATCTGGGAGTAGGGGAATAAGCAGGGGGGTTGGTTTAGTGGAGTGGAGAGGGGCCGACGGGGTGCAGGGTTGTGCTAGGGAAGGGACCGACAGGATGCAGGGAAGGGACGACGGGACTGGGCTTGGAAAGTGGGCCTAGGTTAACGAGAGAGTGGTGGTCGGGGCGGGCGGCGGGGAGATTGGGATGTAGGGTCGGACTCTGCTTCTCGGAGAGTGGAGGAAGAAGGTTGGGTGGACTGGTAGGAGGCAGTGAGGGGCTTAGGCGGTGGGGGGCTTACTGAAGAGGGTGAGGGAGGCAGAGGAGGGGTTGCCTAGAGTCGCACCAGGAGAGGGGAAGGGATCGGCGTCAAACCGGAAGAAGGGACGTTGGTTTTGCGCCGAACAATGACCAGGACGGTTCCCATATTTCAGAAACCTTCAATCCCCCTTCCCGAACCGCCGTCTACCCATATATATAATCCTAAATAAAAACTGTCACGGTAAAACTAACAATTTAAAGAAAACCACCCGATCGGACGACTCAAACCGTCTGGACTGATCGAGGGCAAATACAACTTATAATATAAAAAGTAATATATGATCTTGACTCGGATCGCCTGTCGGGGCAGCAGATCACTGCCTCCTGCGGGAATACACGTGTGTCGATCGTGCCGCGCCGTCACTCGGTGGTTGAGAGACCTTTTGAAAATCTCAAGTTGTGATTGTTAGACACTATCAAAAGACCTTGGTTAAAAGACTCAACATTGAGTTTGTGGAATGCTGCTGTGGCAAAAAAGTAGATGTACCCAATTTTGGGGGAACGGCTATAAAACTCTCTTTTATGTTGCTATTTTTCGTGTTTTTCTGTGTGTTTTTATTTTCTTGTGATTATATTGTTCATTAATTCTATGGTTATGATATAATCTAGGTGTTTTGTGAGTCTGAGAAAACCAGTGAAACAACCATTTTAAAATTTAAATACTATATTCACCCTCTCTAGAGTACTTCTCAAGAGATCAACTTATCTTTCAATTGGTGAGCGAGGTTGATCAGAAAAGGCTAACACCTTGATCAACAAGATTTTTGAGAACTTAATCACTTGAAAAAAGTTTATATTTCAAACATGAACATATCACAAGTCAGACATTATGCATCTTCAAGACCTCTTGTCTGTAATCAAAATAAACTTTTTTTATGGAACTCCAAAATTAAACTATATATGAATTTTATTGATAAAGATATCTTTTACTTTATTTTGACAAGTTCCGTGATTCCATCTAGGTTGGACACTATTGGAAAGTTGGTGCCCATTCCTAAGGCTGAATGGTCAGATACCGACAAAAAAGCGATCCAATAATGTTAAAGCTAGGAGCATTATTGTCGCTACAATGTCTGATGATATCTTTTAGAAAATTGCAGATATCTAATCTGCTAAGGAGATATGAGATTCCCTCACAAGAATGGTAAATAAATCTTCTGATGAAAGGAAAAATAAGAGATCCTCTCTCATCTCCCAATATGAAATTAAAAAAAAGAATTGAAGAAACTATAGATGATATGTACGCCAAATTCAATAATATAGTGAGCTAAAAGGCCTAGAAAAGGGATCTCAGTTACTGAGATCAATGATAAGTTGATGATGTGCCTACCCAACTCATGGGATAGCAAAATATGGGCTATAAGAGAAGCCAGCTGTCAAAAGGAGATCGCCACCGATGCTCTCCTGGATAAGCTCAAATTATATGAGCTATTGCTAAAGACAAGGGCGGAAGAAGTTGTGCAAAAATAGACTCCTCCATCAACGGAGAAATCAATAGCCCTAAAAGCAAAGGAAGATGAAGGCTCATCAGTGGATGATGAGGTCATAAGCCTCATGGCTAGAAAATTCAAGAAATGGTTTAGAGCTGAAGGCTCCAGTAGAAGAGAAAAAGAGCACTCAAAGCCCAGGTTTCCGAACTCTAGCTAAGGAGATTATTTGTTATTCTTGCAGGAAAGCTTGACATATTGTTCCAGAATGTCCCAAGAATGTAAAGGATTGCAGTAAGTGAGGTGATTAAAAGAAAAGCTATGGTCCTAAAAATAAATATGTGAAAAAAGGAAGATGTTTCATGGCTGAAACCTAAGAGTAATTCTGAAGAGGACAAGTTAGAAGATGAAGAAGGCACAAGAATGATTGCTCTCATGACCATAGAAGATTTTGATACAAAACTTTCCCAAGAGGAAGAAGAGGTAACCTTGTTTGATAGAGTTTATTTCAATTCAGATGAGTTTAAATTATTTTTCAAGGACATGTTTCTTGAGCAAGAGAAGGCTGAGAAAGAGATTGAATCTCTAAATAAAGAGGTTATTGATCTAAAACAATAAATGTTCTGAGCATAAATTTAAGAATTAAGATGTGAAATAACTACTCTGAATAGATATATAGTAATCCTGAAGGTAGAAAATTCTAACCTTCGAGTGTCTCTCAAAAAGGCAAAGGAATTTGAGGATTGTCTCAATGACAAAAGCAATAATCTTAAGGATATTATTGAAAATCTCAATATGAGATTTATACACTTGGGCTTGAGTGCTAATGCCTTAGCTGCTTAGGGTACCTCCGACACACCTACATGTGGGGTTTGTTAAACCAAACAACAACTATGACATGTATTCGATGAGTTGTGTCGATTAGTATTCAATGCATACTCTGAATGAATGTTCTTCTTTTATGTATTTTGTAATTTCTTTTACTTTCTTTTCTCCATGTAAACTCATTTATAAAATTTATAAAATTTTATATCAAATAAAGAGAGATTCTTGGGAAAAACCTCTTGATTTTATATATCAGATTAAATATGTGATCTAGGAATGCCTTATAAATGTATATAAAGACTATAAATGTGTGTTGGAAATAAAAGCTGCCAGAATTGAAGGATGAAAAGACTCGGTGGTTCTAAGAATCTTCTTATCAAATGATTCAGTTGTGGTTATAAGAGTCTCCTTATCCAAAGACTTAACAAAGTTTAGTGATTTCCTATCAGCGGTAGAAGAGTGGACGTACCCAAATTTGGGAAGCCTCTATAAAATATTTGTGTTGCCTGGATGATTGCTAGGTAGCTTAGAATTTGTTTAATGCATAATCTTTATTGCCATTTACATAATCTGCGTCATGTACTGTGATCGATTGTGTTAAAAGATTTTAAATTTCTATTCACCCTCTCTAGAGTCTAGAGTAATTCTTAGTTATTATTTTGAACTTTCACGGTGGACGAGGTTTGTCAAGAGGGCGGTGGCTTCTCAGGGGACTAGGCGTATTGCCCATACTGATACTCGTAATCCTGATCGGGATTCTTTCTCGCGGGAGGAGTGATATCACGACGAGGTAGGTCGAGCACGTCTCTCCGGGGGTGATGAAGTATCTCGGGGATCAACCGAGAGATCATAATGTGGGGGTGGTGTCTGACCTTTTGGTACATTTAACTGATTAAGTCTAGTGCAACTCTAGCAATGTCATCCCCATAATGTCAAACTGGGTACCTATATGCTCAAATCGATCAAGTACATGTTTCTCGAAGTCGACGGATGTCATGTCCGAATTTGAGCTGGTACCCGATCGTCAGTGAGGTTTTGGTCAAACATAGATCAGAATAACATACTACTACGTACCATGTGATGTGGTTCAACCTCCATGCATTTCGTATTGGTCGCAGGATGACCATATCCCCCATGTCTTAGATGTGGCAATGGCTTGGAGGATGCATGTAGTTAGGTCTCTTAAAGCGTTCTTAAAGTAGGTATTAACACTGTGGACGAAATCTGTAATGCTAAAGGGGTTGTTTGAGGAATGTGCCTGCTCTTCGACTTTACTGGGGATCCTTGGGCAACTTTTGCATCGGCCCACTCGTACATTATTGTCTTGATAACTACCACAAGTAATATGGTGTAACCACACCTTTGATGGGGGTAGGCAAGCATGGCCTAGGATGAGTTGAGTTCGTGGAATTCCAATGAATCATTTAGGTTTTGTCCTTTTAGTTAGAGTCGTGCGTTCAAATGTAGCTTGATGCCTACCAGTGTTCCAAGGAGACACCTCATTGGCGATTCAATCCAGGGTGCCTCATTTTGCTACCTTGCTCATTTAAAAAAGGTGGAGGATGTCTTGCAGTGGGTAGCTGGTCTTTTTTATTGTCATAAATCATGAATTTAGAGTTGTTAATAAATATGCCGACTGTTGTGCTGTCTTAGCAGCGGTTGAGATGAGGATTTCTTCTACTTCAACGTAGATCTTCTTAGTGAGCTTAAGGGGTGTGCGATTGATGATCAAGCGGGTCTCTTGTATGAAAGAAACATTGATCTTTAGTAGATATCGTCTATCAAAATAGTACCAAACAAAATATAATGGAAGTTACTCAAGATTATTTGTGTACTTTATATTTAACACCTCAGGTAACACTTGTCAAAAAAGAATAGAAATTGATAATTCAGTAAGATGATCTAATAGCTTTTTGTCAAATAATTTATATTTAATCGATCCTTTTAGTGCTATTTTTCTCCTAATTATCCTGTATTGCATTTTTTATTTTCAATCTACATACAACTCATGACTTTGATATCAACTGTAAAAGTTTTTTGTTTATTTTTGTTTTTCTTCATCTGCACAAAAAACTATTACTTAAGTTTGTGCTGATATGGTTGTTTGACTGCAGGTTTATGGTCATCTGAACCAAAAACGACTCAAACTGGTAATTATGAAGCTTTTAATTTTTTAATTATTACTATTGTTTTGCTTCATCTTTATTGGGCAACACTGACAACCTTTTATGATGGAATTTAAAACTACTAGCTTTGAGACTTAGCCTCTGTTTGGCGCGGTGGTGGCGGTCGTGAACGCGGTGGTTGTGAACCGTTGTTTGTTACCGCCCGACCTCACCTAAAGTACTTCATCCTTTTATGCTTAAAACTAGTTTTTTTTCTTGGTGGGGGTTATAATCATTGTCATGCCTAACATACATTCTATAGTTGTCGCATATTTGTCCAAACTCACCGAAGCAAAAGCACCGCGCGTTTGGCATATTTTAGCAGTGGTGGTCATGAATGCGTTGTTTATGAACCGTCATTCGTGATTGCCCGTTGTCAAAACCATATCAGCACAAACTGTTTACGATATGCCATTAGAGATCAACTAGAATTATTTAACTATAAGGATCTAGGAGAGATCTCGAGTCGTTCACGTAGAGTCGAGTCTTAATAGAAGCAGACATCTGGAGTCCAGTCTACTGATAGACCTCGACCGACTCACACGTTCGTTCCTGCTGACAGGACTGCAGGACCCTCTCAACCGGCACTACCCACGAGTACCCCATCACTCCCTGCCCCACCCTCTAAAGGCAAGGATGTTATAGGCACTAGACTCAGCCTGGGATGTTTCGATGTTTTAAGTTGATCAGAACCTGAGAATGGGGTCTTCCTAAGTGATTCCCAGACTGACCCGACCCGTGAGACCGAGTTAGAGAGCGAGTGCGAACTTGAGGGAGAGCAGCCCGAGCAGTTAGTATGCGTTCTCCAACATAGTATCCTAACTCCTAAGTCTCCCGCTGACGATGAATGGATGAGAAACGATATTTTTTGTACCACCGCACACATACATGGGCAGTTCTGCTCCATCATCATAGATAGTGGTAATATGAATAACTTTGTTTCTCAACGCATGGTTGATAAGTTGAAGATACAACCCTTAGGAAAATTCTATAATTTGTCATGGGTCACTAGCAGTACGACCATCCCTATCACACATCAAAGCCTCGTAGAGTTTTCCATAAACAGTATATATCAGGATGCGGTATGGTGTCATGTTGCTACTATCGAGGTTTGTCACATCCTATTAGGACGACCTTGACAGTACGATTGACGCGTTGTTCACGACAGTGTAAAGAACTCTCACTCCTTCGAGCGCAATGGGTGCAAGATTGTTCTTCTTTCCTAGAAGAATAGTCTTGTCCCTAAAGCCCCAGAGAGGATTTCACACCCTTCTATCACTGTTCCGTGATATCCTTCCCCTCCGCCATCATGTTACTGACTGAGTCCCAATTCCAGGAGGAGATAAAGGATAGTGAGGTCGTCTATATGTTGTCTAATATCGATTCTACTCCCATTACGTTAGACATCCCTAGTACCATACGACCTCTCATTGGCGAGTTCTCTGAGATTATGTTGTAGGAGTTGCCCGATCGACTACCCTCGATGAGAGATATGCAACACTGCATCGACCTCAATCTCAGAAGTTAGCTTACCTCATTATCGCATGAGTCTGTAAGAGCATGCGGGGCTACATAGGAAGGTGACCGACCTGATATCAAAGGGTCACGTTAGAGAGAGTATGAGCTTGTGCACCGTCCCCGCACTTCTAGTTCCTAAGAAAGATGGGACATGACGTATGCTTGTGGACAGTCGAGCGATTAATAAAATCACGATCAAATATCGCTTTCCGATCCCCCGATTGGATGACATGCTAGATATGCTTAGTGGATCCCGTATATTTTCGAAGATTGGCTTAAAAAGTGGATACCAGCAGAATCGAATTCATCCTGGGGATGAATGAAAGGTTGTGTTTAAGACTAGGGAAGGATTATACGAGTGACTGATGATGCTTTTTGTGCTCTCCAATGCTCGCAGCACATTTATGTGAGTGATGAATCAAGTGCTTAGAGCACTCATAGTAGTTTGCGTAGTGATGTACTTTGATTATATCTTGATCTATAGTCTTGATCCTGATCAACACCAGATTCATCTTAGGCAGGTCTTAGAGATCCGACGTGAAAATAAATTATATATATATTTGAAGAAGTGCACGTTTATGATTGATAGCCTGACCTTAGGATATATCGTTTTTCTGAGGACATTAGAGTTAATAGAGAGGTCAAGGCGATAGAATCATGGCTTAACCCTAGGACGATTACTGAGTCTCGAAGATTTCATGGGTAGCATCATTTTATCGGAGGTTTATTCGGAACTTTAGCACCTTGATAGCACCTGTGACCGATTGTTTGAAAAAAGGTTTGTTTATTTGGACTGAAGAAGCTGAGCTTGCGTTTATATTAGTCAAAGAGAGACTCACGAGTGCACCCATATTAGCGCTGTTTGATTTTGATAAATTTTTTGAGGTGGACCTTGATGCTTCGATTATAGGAATTGGCGCGGTTTTGAGTCAGGATGGTCGACCTATAACATTCTTTAGTGAGAAACTGAACGAGGCAAAGTCGAGATATTCCACCTATGACAGAGAGTTTTACACTGTCGTCCAGGCTCATCGCCATTGGAGACACTACATGATTCAGCGCGAGTTCGTGCTGAATATCGATCACGAGCTATTAAAGCATTTGTGCCCCAAAAAGTGATCAGGCGTCATGCCAAGTGGGTTGCTTACCTGCAGGAGTTTTCTTTTCACTTGAAGCACAAATCCGAAGTCACGAATCGAGTAGTCGATGCACTTAGTTGTCACACCCATTTACTAGTTACACTGCAGTCTTGCATTACTGACTTGGATTCACATTGCGATTTATACGTCACTGATCCTTTCTTCCGCGACATTTGGATCTCATGTCAGCATAGTGGGACTGATCCTACTGCGCGGTATGTAGTGAATGATGGATATCTGATTAGGCGTTGTACCACATGTGAGCTGTATAAGGGGCATGCTCAAAACAATAGATTATACACTCCCTTACCGATACCTGAGCGACCGTGGGACGACATCTCGATGGACTTCGTAGTAGGGCTTCCTCGCACTCAAAAGAAGGTAGATTCTATCTTTGTAGTGGTCTATCGATTTTCTAAAATGACACATTTTATTCCGCGTAGGAAAATCTCTAGTGTCGTACACGTCACAGAGATATTTTTTTGAGAGATAGTGCGTCTACATAGCATTCCCAAGTCTATTACGTCTGATAGGGATACTCGATTTATGAGTTATTTTTTGAAAACGCTCTGGAACCGACTGAGTACTAAACTTGAGTTTAGTAGCTCGTATCTCCCTCAGACCGACGGACAGATGGAGGTCGTTAATCAGAGTTTGGGGAATTTTCTTAGATGTTTAACTGGGAAAGTCTGGCACAATGAGACCTTGCACGTGCACAAGCCGAGTTTGCATACAGTAGTTTTAAAAATCGCTCCGCCGATAAATCTCCTTTCGAGATTGTGTTTGGTTTTTCCATCCCCCTCCTGCTTGACCACAACAACTCTCTTCCGTATCACGAACGTATTTCATTCGATGCGCAAGCCCATATTGAGTCTTTGAAATAAATGCATATGATTATTATTAATAAATTGCGAGCAACTTCTGAAACTTATAATGCCATGGCCAATCGTCATCGTCAGGAATTATATTTTTTAGATGGCGATTGGATATATGCTTATTTCACGAAGCAAATGTTTACATCAGGGACATATCATAAGCTACAACAAAGGAAGTTTGGCCCGTTTCAGGTTCGGAGGCGCATCGGAGATAATGCCTATCTGCTCGATATGCCTGTTGAGTTTGGTACTTCCCCGATCTTCAATGCAGTCAATCTCACACCTTTCTATGGAGAGCTGCCGGTTTCCAGCCTGATGCCACCATCAACAACACCGGACATTCCACTTTATCTAGCACCAGCGCCGACACCCGCTACAGAGGAGATCAATCAGGTTCTCGAGATTCAGGAGTTCCTTACTCGCCACGCGATTTATCAGCGTTCCTTGGTTTCTTGGCAAAGAAGAGACCTCGGCGACAGTTCATGGATTACTGCCACTGAGTTGCAGAGGACGTCTTGATCTTTCTGTCATCAACTTTTGTGAATTCTCGTCGGGGTCGAGCTCTGTTAACCCCGGGGGAATTGATGCATCCACATCCTGAAGTCGTTATTTCCGTTATTTCTTTTCTTATTGTCATATCGTTATGCTATTCCGTATTTGTGTTATTTCTTTTTAAGTTCGCCTCACCGAGTTGACCGTTCGGTGAGACCCTAAATAAAATAAACGGTCGGGTAATTTAGGGAGCTAGGACGTAAAAGGCAGTCCAATTAACTTAATTTAAGCGCATAAGAGTAAAAGGCAACATTTTATTCCTATATCAATCAACATGTAATGGAATCGGTTTCACATGTCAAGATAAAATCATTCCATAAAAAAATAATCAATTGAGCCTTAATGTTTTAAAAGAGGCGTGAACAGGAAAAAGAACTCGTCCGTGAAATTGAGAGAACGAAATCGATTTGTTCTCTCTTCCTTCGGTACAACCCCACACCGCCGCCCCTGTCCGCTTCGACGCCCAGCACCTTCGTCATTTCCGTCAGACGAAACCGGCGAGCACTTTCAGCTAGACACCGTCGACCTCGATCCCTTCTTCCGGTGTCTAGGAGCCCTCACGAACTGCGGCATGACTTCCCCTTCGCCGTATACTGCCTTCCGCCGCCGACTTCACGTCTGTTTGGGGACACCGTCTGCTACAGCCTTCTCGCCCGACATCCAGAGGGATTCGATCCAGCTCGACAGAGAGGGTTCTTCTCTTCCCGCGAGCTTACGACCTGGAGGATCGATTCCAATTATAGCTTTGCGTATCGACTGGGTAAAATCCTCAAGACCTGCTCCTTTTCAGTAGTTTAATACTTATGCGCTCTAAAATTAATTGATTGGACTTGCCTCAAACGTTCGCGCTGCCTTGTTACCGTTATTTCATAAATTGTTGTATGCAAATTTCGGCTCAAGAATGCTAGTTTTCGTGCAACTGTCTCCGAACATTTAAGAACTTCTTTCAAATAACATTTTACGAATTTTCAAAAGTCCGACGTCACTTTTTTTAAAAAAAGATTTTCTGCACGCTAAAACTCGGATCCGCTCTCTCGGATCGCTTAGGTTACATCATCAAGTTATAAAGAAAAATTATTGCAATGTTAAAATTCTTTTGTACGTAGTGTTCACCCTTTAGCTTTTGATAGGACCGTCTTGCGTCAGATTGATATTAAAATGTGGTTTAGACTTAGTTTAGAAAATGCGGGACTAGAACTTATATGTTCCACCTATGTCATATCATAGTAGCAATTGCTACTCTAATCCTCTATTTGAGGAACCCGAGTCAACCTATTTCTTTAATCCCCTAATTGATGAACACGTGTCCACTATTATTCAAACCCATAGAGTTCCTTCAGGAAGATCGACATATTATTGACAATTGTGATGATTATCCCCCTCCTCAATCCATTGCTCACAGAGATCATGTTGCCCCTTTGACATAGACTTGACAGTCATAGGAGAAGTTACTACAATGAACATTATTTTGATGATAGTCTTGAGTACAAGTTTTGTAGAGTCGCCCCACCATTTGATGGTTTGTTGAGTCGTGAAGGCTTTATCTAATGGCTCGTGAACATATGTCACTATCTAGATCACTTTAAGTTAATCAATGAGTGTAACATCAAGTTTGCAAAGCTTAGGTTGCAAGGACATGCAAAAAAAATATTGGGATAACATTGAGTGGAGTATTGAGCGAGATCGTCTTCACTCCATCACTAGGTGGTTGAGATGAAGCGTAGGTTATGTGATGCAAGACAGACGTCACATGTGCCTGCCACCCTGGAGTCCCACCAGGTGTCCCACTATGGCGTCTCACCATGGAGGCTTTAGCAGGTCCGCGGACCATACATCCCAACCTATCCCCGGCTCCACCACAAGGCCGATAGTTTGTTGAGGTTGAGGCTCGATCCCCCGACCTCCTTGATAAAGTGTCTTCAGCCATGGTGTGACGCCATGTGGTGAGCCATGTGTGTCCCACCTCTGAGCTGGCGGGTCGTGCTGGATGTCGGGGTGGTGATTGTTGGGTTTAGCTTTCTTTCACTTGACCCGTTACGCTTTGCTACTTCCGTAGGGAAAAAAGTAGAGCCCTTTCCATTTGTTTGGGCTTTTGGAACAATTGGGTAAGCGCTTGATCCTACACTTCCCCTACTTGTTGTGTTGACTTAGATACTGCTCTGACCATCAACTCACCCTTGAGCACTTATTCTTCAGAGCTTCACGACGAGGTAGTGATGAGTCATGTCCATAGTATGAATCGAGAGCCTAGTATTGACCATGTATTCGTTGCCTCATCTATCACTGGGGAAACTTGCACTATATCGAGACCATATTTCAAGACTCATCGTATCTGCGATGATTTTTTATTATAATCATGGTGAGCCACTTGATGAATTTTCACTTTTGGGAGGCATTCTACACATCATAGTGTGGCATCCCAGTGCCAAAGTTTCAATACAGTCTATCTGGATGTTTATTTCTTATTTGATGAGTATTTCTACACCTCACCTAGGGAGTGACACATGATAAGGTGCTAAATGAATATACTAAGGTTATATGCGAATGCAAATGCTTGTCCAACAAAATCAATTTTGCAAAATAATATTTTCTGACTTTTTCACCATTGAATTAAAGCATTTTAAACAAGGCAACAAAGGTGCATGAGCGCAAGAATAAATACTAAAAAAATGAGAAATTGCAAAGACTAAAATAATTGAAGCAAAACTTACAAACCACTATCTCTACAAGTTGAGAACATTCGCGAGACCCAATGGTAAAGAAACACACACCTTGAATATCACGACTATTAAGAGGGGAGGGCTGGAGGCTCTTTGGGAGACTTGCCGAGGCTGATTTTCAGGGCTCAATAGCAGTGTGGGCGCTGTCCAGCAATAAAAACTGCAGTCAGGGAGAATCTGGATGATGGCATTCAGCATTTGACAATTGAGGCTTGCTGTCTGGATGTCAAGACAGCAACTGGGTAGTAGTGGTGACAGTATAGATGGCGTGGGCTTAGAGAAGATGAGGGGGATGAAGGAATTTGTGGTTCCACGTGCAAGGGTGCAGGGGATGGAAGTTAGGATTTGGTTGGTTGGGTTGGGCTTCAGGAGAGGTAGTTGTGAGCGGCTGGGCGAGGAAAAGATGAGAGGGGAAAGGGGTTATTTGTGGATCCACGTGAGCTAGTACTAGGGGACGAGTAGAGGAGTGGTGTTAGGGTAAAAAAAGGGACGTGGGATGAGGGAAGGGGGCCGGCCAGCACAAGTGGGGGAGCGGGGTTGGTTTTCCTTAAAGTTGGAATTAAATTCCTAAAATTAAGGAGAGTGGAAATATGAGGTAGGGGGGAGTTTTGGAAGTTATGGGGGAGTGGAGGTGGTGACTAGCGGCTGGTGGTGGCCGTAGGTGGTGCTGGGCGCCAGTATTATTTTCCGGCAATCGCCGGAATATGTAAAATGATAGGAAATTGACGGGGATTGGGTGGGAGATCACCGGAGGTGACTGGAAATGTTTTCTGGTGATCGCCAGAGTAATTTAATGGAGGTCTAAGGGTTGTTTTGTGTTGTTTGGTGGCTGATTTTTTAGGAGGGATGGGACTGGGCATTAGGTGGCCAGTTGGGCTTGTGGAGGGGAGGGGGAAGAGGAGTGGAGGGGAGATAGGGCGGTGGCCAACTTTTGGAGGGAAGGAAGGTGGAGGCCGGCTGCTGTTGGAGGGGTGCTATAGGGGTGGCCGGCTGTTGGAGGGGAGATGTGGTGGTGGCCAGCTGTTGGGGGGGGATGTGGTGGTGGCCGGCTGTTGGAGGGAGGAGGAAGTGAATAGTAGTTGTTATGGAGTGGGGTGGGGGTGGAGATATGGTTTGGCCGACCACCTTGTTAGGGGAATAAAGGATTTGGCTTCACACTCGGAGTCTGCTTCTGCATCGAAGTGATCAAGAATTGGGCTTCTAAATTCCATTCTTTAATGCCCCTAGAGAGAGCCATCATCCTCTATTTATAACTTTTCTTGGGAACACCGAACGACTATGATTGACCGACACTCCTAAAAAAAGTACAACTCAAAATGAAATACAGCAAGAGACAAAAATACTATAAACGACGAGCCCCTCGAAATGAGCGGTCTCAATCGTTACTGCGCTCGAGGTCGCCGGGAGTAGACCCGAACGGGTCAGGCGGGCTACTCCCCATCAACTCCCCCCATCTCAGAATCATTCATCTCCGTGGAATGAAGATGATCATAAAGTCGTCGTAGGGAGGGGGCGCGTTTCTCGAGCTCTGCGACTGATATCCAGGTATCATCGGTGATGTGGCGGCCCTGCCAATTGACCAGATAGAGAACTCTTTCTGGTGTTGTAGAAAGCTCTTGGGCCACGATCTCCGTAATGATGTCAAATGGGCTGGCGGACGAAGAAGGAACTGGTGAGGAAGGACCTGCTGATGACGTCGGGACTGCTGTAGACTATGGAATTGCCGAAGACAATGGAACTGCAGATGACGATGGAACTACTGATGACGATGGGTCTGCCGAAGGTGGTGGAACTGCTGTCGACGAACGAGGTGCGGGAACGGGAGAAGCTGAATGATCTGTTGGTGCCGAGGAGTCGAGTAGGAAAGGAAGCTGGGTGGTAGGCGAAGACTGCTGTTGAAGCAGTGAGGCGGAAGGAGATTGTGGTGGAGACTGGGGATGAAGTGGAGCTGTGGATGTAGATGGAGCTGAGTGGATGTAGTGGTAGAGGGCGAAGGGTGTATGTAGTCATGCACCTCAAAGTATGGAGTCAAATCTTCAGCATTGATGGTGAAATCCTCATACCTGATAGAGCCAAGAATATCTAGCTCATAAGCATTTGCTCCAATTCGTTTCAGCACAGTGTAAGGACCCATTTGCTTAGCGTTCAATTTCCGAGCATTTCCTTTCGGGAACCTCTCAACGTGTATACGAACCATCACTTGTTCTCCTTCTTTAAAGCTTTTCATTCTCCTGTGGCTATCAACATACAATTTATAAATATCGTTATTGCAAGAAATCTTTCGTCGGACCGACTCATGCGTGCTGTGTAAATGTCTAATGAAGGACTTAGCTAACTCACTAGGACGTGACTCTATAGGTAGGGGAATAAATCTATCAGCTTCCTAGGCTCATAAGCTAAGACTACCTGAAATGGACTCAATCCTGTAGTCCTATTCACCGAACTATTAAATGCAAACTCCGCCATGGGTAACACCGAGTTCCAAGAGGTGGTGTGATCACCAACGAGGCATCGTAAAAGATTTCCTAAGCTCATGTTTACGACTTTCATCCAGTCATTCGTTTGCAGGTGGTAAACAAATGAAAATTGCAATGTCATGTCTATCTTCTTCCAATGGGTCTTCCAAAAATAGCTCATTAATTGTAAATCTTGATCCGAGATCATGGTCTTGGGAAGGCCGTGAAGTCAAAAAATGTCCCAAAAGAATAGTGAAGCGATGTGAGACGCATCTGTCATCTTGCTGCATGCGATAAAGTGAGTTATTTTGGAAAACTGATCAATTACGACGAGTATGGAATCGTGCTTCTGTAGGGTGTGTGGTAATCCTAGCATGAAGTCCATACTTATATCCACCCAAGGTTTGTGTGGTACTGGCAGTGGCGTATACAATCTCATATTTTGCCGTGTTCCTTTAGCAGTCTCGCAGATGTAGCTGTGCTTGACAATTTGCGCAGTATCCTTCTTGAGGGAGGGCTAGTAATAGCGATCTTCCACTAAAGCGGTGGTCTTATCCCTGCCAAAGTGGCCTGCCACACCACCGACATGCATCTCCCAAACCAATGGTCTCGGAGTGAGGTGCTGAGAATGCACAAAAGTGTGCCGTGAAATAAATACCAGTCCTCAATCAAATAATCAGGACGGTCCACAGGTGGTTCCCGAGATAGAGCGGAGTATATCTCTGCAAAGTTTGTGACTGTCGCATACTCGGCGGCCAAGTGCATCCGTTGGTTTGTTCTCAGCACATGTTCGGTGTTTAAGAACATAGTGGAAGTCCTGCATATACTTTATCCACTTGGCATGTCGGGCGTCATTCAACTTCTCACTAAAGTAAGAAACTGGATGACCTTCCTGATTGAGTACTCCTATTCCTACGGTGGAGGCGTCACAAGAAACCTCGAAGGCTCGACCAAAATTAGGTAATCAGAGTATTGGAGTTGTAATAAATTTCTCCTTGATATTTTGAAATGCTCGAGTGGCGGTAGGTGTCCACTGAAAATCTTCCTTACGAAGGCAACTCGTATAGGGGGCCATGATGGTGCTAAATCCTCTGACAAAGCGTCTATAAAATTGGGCAACCCATGGAAGCTTCGAGCCTCATGGCATGCCTTCTCGTTCTAATGCCTCTGTTGTTGTCGATACTTCTTTTTTCATTCGTGCTGATCTTGATGCAGTGTGCCTCCATCTCTGGCAACTTCAGGGGTTGCTCAACCACCAGCTTGCCTTTGTTACCTCCATCTTTAATGAAAGTATCGCTTGTACCTCCACTAGTCCACGCTGGATAGTGGAGTTAGGTGCTACTCACCATTTCACTTCGCTCCAACCACCTCAGTACTTGGACTCTCCGCATCCCAAGTTTATCACAATAGCCAATGGTGACACTGCCCCAGTCTCCGGCTCTGCTGATGTACCCCTCAACCTCTCTATTTCTCTTCGCTCGGTCTTTCATGTCCCCAGCTCTCCGTTTAATCTACTTTCTGTTTGTCGCTTCACTGCCAATCTTGATTGCTCTGTAACATTCACCTCTTCTTTTAATGTGTAGGATCGACAGACGCAAAGTATCATTCGTATAAAGGATGACTGCACAACCGGCTCTACCTTCTTGGTATCTCTCCTTTCATTCTCTTCTCCGTCTCTTCTGCAGACTGGCATCAGTATCTTAGTCATGCTCCTCTTCTGGTCCTCATGAAGGCTCTTCCGGATATTCCTCTTCCTGTATTTACTTGTGATTCATGTATTTTGGGCAAACAACATCGTTCCTGTTTCCCTCCTCATTGTAACCGGAGCGTTGCTCCTTTTCATTTAGTCCATTCAGATATTTGAGGCCCGTACAAAATATCTAGTATGTCTGGTTATCGCTGCTTTATAACTTTTATAGATTATTCTCGTATGACATGGTTATACTTACTACGTGATCACTCTGAGCCTCCACGTGTGTTCCACGCTTTTATTCTTTAGACACACAATTTTCCAACACAATTTAAACACTCTGAAATGATAATGCTCGTGAATACACTAGTCATGTGTTTGATGATCTCTGCTCTGAGTTTGTGATCATTCATCAGACCACGTGTGCTTACTCCCCAACAAAATGGTGTGGCTAAGCGCAAAAAAAGACATCTGCTTGATGTTGCTCGCTCACTCATATTTCAAATGCAGGTTTCCCGGGCTTATTAACACTTTGTTGTTTCCACGACGTGTTATCTCATCAACCGTCTCCACTCCTCCGTCCTCAATCATGTCATTCCCTTTAGTCTTCTTTTCCACTCCACACCGCCCTTCCCTCCCACGCCCCACTTCCCTTCTACTCCACCCCCACTTCCACCACCGTTATTACCACAACCTGTCATCTCAGTTACGTCTCCTCTCCTACCTCTCCTCCCAAACCCGGTTTTCGGTCCGCACAAACCACCTCTTATTCGTGTCTATGCTCGTCCTCTTCTACCGCCCCGATGCATGCGCCTTCCACCTCTGGCATAGTGCGACCTGTTGATCTGGTTCCTGTCTCCACGGCTCATCCCATGGCAAATTATGTATCCTTACATCGCCTATCTCCGGCACTTGAATTCTTTGCAACTTCATTATCCTCCATCTCTGTGCCTAACTCAGTGCAGGAGGCTCTCCAACATACGGGATGACGGGCGGTCATGGAAGAAGAAATGACTGCTCTCTGGGGCTAACCAAACATGAGATCTAGTTTCTCTTCCTCCAGGACAGAGTTGTATTGGATGTAAATGAGTTTTTGTGATAAAGCGTGCTCCTGATGTGACGATTGACCTTCTCAAGGCCCGTCTTGTGGCTCGTGTGTTTACTCAACAACCAGGTCTCGACTATGAAGAAACTTTCTCTCTGGTGGCCACGGGGGAGGCTACATGCAACAACCTCCTCGGTTTGAGACCACGAGGGAGTCCTGAGTTTGTCACCTCAAGAAGTCAATTTATGGTCTCAAACAATCTACTCGGACATGGTTTGATAAATTACGTAGGGTTGTCCATGAAGTTGGTTTTACTCGGATCTCGACGGACTAATCTCTATTTACTCGTCATCAATTAACATGCAATGTTCTCCTCTTAGTTTATATCGATTACATCCTAATCACGGGAGATGATTCAAAGAGAATACAAGTGATTAAACAACACCTGAATTCTGTTTTTCAAACAAAAGATCCGTGAAATCATCGACACTTTTTTGGCCTAGAGATCGCAAGACGTTCTGATGGTCTTGTTGTCTTATCTCAACGAAAGTACTGTATCGACGTTCTTCAGGATGCTGACTACTCTGGATGCAAGCCGATTGAACTATGGATGTCAATCACAAGCTTTGTGCTCATGCCTCTGACACCGATTTTCTCCTTCCAAATCCAAAATACTATCGACGTTTGGTTGGAAATTTGATTTACCTTACAGTTACAAGACTAGACATCTCCTTTGTTGTTGGGGTTGACAGCCGAATATGTATTCTCCTCGGATGTCACACTTACAGGTTGTCGAACACATCCTAAGATATTTGAAAGCAGTCCCAGGTCAAGGGCTGGTATACAAAACTTTTCCTCCTCTACTCCAACGTTGGTTGCGTATTCGGATGTTGATTATGCTGGCTCTCTGGATGATCGTCGTTCCACCACCAGATTTTGTACATACTTCGGAGGTCACCTTGTTACTTATCGCAGCAAGAAACAATCTGTGGTTGCTCGCTCTTCAACCAAAGTTGAGTACTGCTTTATGGCATCTGGTGTATCTGAGCTCACATGGCTAGAACGTTTCCTTTCTGATTTCAGAGTCAAACTTTCCTCACCAGCTACTTTAATTTGTGACAGTCAAGCGGCTATACCATGGTTGTCAAGATTTCGATTTTGCTCGTAAGATCGGACGATCTTACGAGTTTTACGGGGAAAACGAGTCATGAGCTATGCTGGATCGGGCTCCCTGCAGAAACGCAAGGATCAACGTTTATGATCGTAGGATCGTGCGATCCTACGATCATTTTCGATCCCATCATTTTAATCTCGCGCATTATTTCTTCCCAATCCCGCATTCTAGGTCATCCCCGATCCCGTCGCAGCCCGTGCTCCCGCAGCAGACGCTCCCACCGTCGCCGCACTGCAGGTTCTTCTTCTTCTTCTTTTTCTTTCTTCCCGTCGCAGTCGGTGCTCCGGCAGCAGGCGCTCCTCTTCTCATTATTTCTTCCCACGGTGCATAGAAAGAATGACGGAGGGAAATCTAGATGAAATTACAAAAATTGATAGCCAGTTTGAAGATTTTAAGAATATGAGGCAATTTTTTGGATCAATAGTTGCCAAAGCTGGAGTTAATATCAAAACTCCAGCGGCATGGTGAGATTCATATGGGGAGGAACATCCAGAGCTTCAGAAATTTGCTCTTCGTGTGCTAAGTTTGACATGTAGTTCCTCTGGATGTGAGAAGAACTGGAGTGCCTTTGAAATGATATAATTTAAAAAATAAGAAATCTTTTATATGTTGCATTTAAATTATGTTATGTATATTAACTTATTTGATTTTTTTAGGTGCACACAGAGAAGAAATCGCTTAAAGCAAAAGACCATGAATGATGTCATCTTTGTGATGACAAATTCAAGATTGGGCAAAATGAAAAAAAGGAGTACGAATAATTTCAATTTTGATGATATCCCTTCAGATGATGAGTGGATTGATGAAGATGAAGATGAAGATAATCTGAATGATCTTGGGGGCACTTATGAAGTAGATGCTCCAAATTTAGCGGAGTTGGATACTCCTGATTTTATTGAAGAACTTGCTGCAACCGCAGGAGAGGAATAAGAGCAAGTGATGGTTGAAGGAGAGGAAGATGCTTTTGGGGAAAATTTGAATTTTGACTTGAGTGATTTTATTTAAAGTTGAATTGAACACTTTTGAGTTTGTCTTTTTGGAATATTATATTTTGATGTGATGGTATGACATGCAACTATGCATTAATTACAATGTATTTTATATTAATATTTGTCGAATGTTGATTGTTACATATTTCTCATGCTTTTGTTTTACATTTTTTTGATGCTTTTGTTTTATAAAAATAATTCTTCCAATGTGTATAATTTTTAAAATTTTTTATTATAATACGATCTCGCGATCCGTGTCGAACCTACGTTTTACGATCTTAGGGATGCCTCCCGATCCTAAGATCTCGATCTTCACAACCTTGGGCTATACATAGCTAAGAATCCTGTTTTCCATGAACGGACGAAACACATTGAAGTTGACCGTCACTTCATTCGGGAAAAGGTTCAAATGAAGAAGCTAGAGTAGAAACATGTTCATCCACTTTGCATTTAAATCCTTTTGCTTAAGAAATCAACAAACGTCGAGAAGTAATCAACATTTTTATATACTTATGTTGAATTCTCCCTGAATGACAGTTAAGAAAGTTGAGAAGATTGAGATTATGATTGTATTTCAAATCCAGTTGTTGATGCTCCATTTAAAGATAGAGAATAATAAATCAGAGATAAAAGATGGAAAATGCAAATTAAGGTGTTATGTGTCGCGGATGAGGAGCGAGTATTTCGGCGAGCCGGAGGAGCTTCCAGTTTGGCAGGTCGGTTGCTGAGCGGCGGCGGCGTACGGGGCTGGTTTGGCGATTAGTGCGAGAGAGAGGGGGTGAGAACTCCGGGAGAGAGAGATAAGATGAGAAATTTTAGAAATTACTTTTTGCTGCCTTGTCCGGTACCCCCACATGGTTATAAGAAAGAAAAGTCACATCAAGGATAAATTATGAAAAATAAAAGGTTGTTTGCCCCCACTTTGGCTTAAACCCGTGGGAACTCTACGCGGTAAATTTATGAGATAATGCTACGGAAAACTAACGAGCACGTCCTCGTGCCGCTGTTGCGCCGTTGGTAAGTGCGCCCCCAATGCTGGTTCAGCGCCGCGCCTGCTACTGATCTAGTGTCTGGTAATGGATCCATAACATCTCCTTTCTCGTCGAAAGACAACTTGTCCTCAAGCTGAGGGGTGATGGACACGATTGGTTCCCGTGGTGTCTCGCCGTATAACCGCTTGAGTTGCGAGACATGGAAAACATCATGGATGCGTGCCTCCAGTGGTAGGTGGAGGTGGTAAGCGACCTCACCAATGCAGTGGATGATGCGGAAAGGGCCGTAAAATCGGGGTCCCAACTTGGTGGTGGAAGTGGCGGTCGCAGTGTTGATTGGCGGTAGGGACGACGCTTGGGCCATAGCCATTCGTCGATCGCGAAGGAGACATCGCTGTGGCCACGATTGTGTGCTGTCTCCATGCGATTCTCGGTGGAGAGAAGCCGGTCTCGATCAAGAATCTCCCACTCTACCAGATCTAGCGTGGCGAGACCGTGTCCGTATGTGGGTAGCTTGGGTTGGTCGCGGCCATAAATCAATCGGAATGATGTAGTCTGGAGATTCGAATGATAAGAAGTGTTGTAGCAGTATTCGATCCACGGTAGCCATGTCTCCCAATCCTTGGGGTGCTCCCCCGTTAAGCAGCGTAGGTACATTTCCACCGCGCGGTTGACAACCTCTGTTTCTCCATTCGATTGAGGGTGATATGCGGAGGAGAACGCCAATTTGGTCCCGCGCGAGGTGAATAGCTCTTTCCAAAAACGACTGGTAAAGACCTTGTCGCGATCGGACATAATGCTTTCCGGTAGGCCATGTAAGCGAAAGACGTCGGTGAAGAAGAGATTGGCCACGCGTTCCGCGATAAGGGGCCGAGGTAGGGGAATAAAATGCGCCACTTTGAAAATCTATCAACCTTGACCATCAATACAGATTTGTCTTTGCTGCGTGGAAGTCCCTCTATGAAATCCATAGAAATGTCGACCCAAATTTGAGTAGGAACTGGTAACGGTTGAAGGAGCCTGACCGGTAACAAGTTAGCAGATTTCTGTTGTTGATAAACAACGCAAGTGGCGATAAAGTCTTTGACTTGATGACGCAAGTCCTTCCAATTAAATTCGGCATGTATGCTGTGGAGTCTTGTGGACGCCTTCATGAGCACAGTTGTGGGTATCCGCCAAAATGGAGGTAATGTGTGGGGAAGTTGGCGGCAGGTAGACCCGGTTCTGATAGAGGATGAGGCCGTTATGAGCGGTCCTCCTTGGAGGTAAAAGTCCGTTCTGGGCCCGTTTGAGCTGCTCGACGAGAGAGGGGAGCGAATGATGTCGTCTCGGATGAACTCCAAGAGAGAGGCGGTCGGTCTGGAGATGTGGCAAAAGGTGGCGGACTCGTCCGGGTGCCGGCGGGGCAGGGCGTCCGCGGCCTTGTTGAGGGTGTCCGCCTTGTATTTGACGGTGAAATCAAACCCAAGTAACTTGCTTACTCACCGTTGTTGCGGCACTGTTGTCAAACGCTGCTCCAGGAGATATTTCAAGCGATAGTGGTCGGTCCGAATCACAAATGAGCGGCCCCATAAGTATTGTCGCCAATGCTTGACGACTTTGGCTAGGCAGATCAGTTCCAACTCGTAGGCCGGTAACTTTCGGTGGTAGAGTGCGGTGCGCCGACTGAAGTATGCGAGAGGGTGTCCGTGCTGTTGAAAAACTGCGCCGCAGCCCAAGGCCGAGGCGTCACATTCAATATAAAAAGGCTCATGTTAGTCAGGCAATTGCAGTACCGGGGCTGAGACTAAGGCGGCCTGGAGTGCTTCAAAAGCCTTATGTGTGGCGTCCTCCCAAGTGAAAATCGTGCGCCGCAGGAGAGCCAAGAGCGGTTCAGCTATTGAACTATATCCGCGAATGAACCGCTGTTTGTAACCTATGAGCCCCAAGAAAGCCCGGAGGTCGCGTTGCGACTAAGGAACCGACCACGATGCGATCCCTTGGAGTTTGTTCGGGTCGGCCGACACCCCGTGTTCATGTACCACATGACCGAGGTAGGTGACGCTGGTCCGTCCGAATGAACACTTCGACTCCTTGAGGACAAGATGGCGGCGACGGATTAAAGTGAGCACTTCACGGACATGTTGGATATGCTCTGGCCAAGTCTTCCTCCTTTACAAATTTTCGGAGAACAGGGTGGAATACCTCGTTCATGTGGGACTGGAAGGTGGAGGGCGCGTTGGTCAAGCCGAACGGCATGACGAGAAACTCGAAGTGTCCATGGTGCGTCCGGAAGGCGGTCTTCTCGACATCCGTTGGTGCCATGCACACTTGGTGGTATCCGGAATATAAGTCAAGCTTCGAGAAGAAACGCATGTCATGCAACTTGTCGAGGAGTTCCTCAACCACGAGAATGAGAAATTTATCTTTGACGGTCTTGGCATTTAATTCCCGGTAATAGACACAGAAACACCATGTATTATCCTTCTTATGTACCAAAAGGGCCGGCGATGAAAATGGAGAGACGCTCCGGAGAATCAGCCCCTGTTGGAGCATGACAGAGCATTGACACTCAATTTCGTCTTTCTGCAGCAACGGATAGCGGTATGGGCTCATGACCACTTACACCACTTCTGGGAGAAGATAAATACGGTGGTCCTGCGGTCTATGCGGCGACAGTGTTGTCGGTATGGTGAAGGTGCCCCCGAACTCCTGCAAGAGTTGAGGGAGGTCGCGATCACCCTTTCCGTCCTGAATCTCCAGGCCGTGCATCAAGACGGATTGCGGTGTCGAGGTGGGCGCCAAACACTGTCAATCTACCCTTTTGGAGTCATAGTACCTCTGCATGGTCAGGTTGTTGAAGTCCCAAGTAATGGGTCCCAACGTGCGGTGCCAACGCACTCCCAGAACAATGTCAAAGCTGTCTAGGTCGACCACCAGAAGATCTATCTGGAAGGGTCGGTCATGGATCGTCAAAGGCACGCGACGACACAGGCCCGGGCGCACCTTGCTTTGGTTGTTGGCCATAGAAACTTGAAGCTGGCGGCGGGAGGTGATGGGAAGTTGTAGTGTGGCCGCGGTCATGCGGCGGATGAAGTTTTGTGTACTGCCCGAGTCCAGATGGGCTATCAGGGAAGTACCCGCCACTTGGATGGGTGGGGCAACATATTGCCTCCCGGGGGCCGGCAATCGCATGGATGGAGATCTCTGGTGGCTCGGAATCAGGGTCTTCGCCGTCATCATTCGACGGGTCGTCCACCTCAATCCAGAAGAGACGCTTGTAATGGTGAGTGGACCCAAATAAATCGTCTCAGTTGAAGCTGAGTCCCTTGGAGCGTCGGTCGGCCATCTTCGCATTTGAGTTGCGCCGACCGAATGGTGTTTTAGGTGGTTCACTTGTTTTGGCAGGTGGGTTGGACCGGGAGAAGTGGGGTGGCACCCGAAAGGCCGACATATGGTTCCGGCGAGGTGGATGTTGTCGGTCCAGAAGGATGCGACGTTCGCACGTCCGGGCGATGTTCATCGTTGTAGTCAGGTCGGGAGGATCTTGAAATTCGACGTCGAGGCGAAGCCGCTCGTGCAAACCGGCTGTGGTTATGGAGACCTATTGATCCAGGCGAACTGTTGGAGCGCGGGCGAGCAAGAGCTGAAAGCGGTCAAGATTGTCCTCTAGAGTTCCCGTTTGACGAAGGCCGATGAGGTCGCAGAGGAGTTTGCTGCGGAGCGTGGGCCCGAAGCGGAGCATGCACGCCGTCTTGAACTCATGCCATTGGAGGTATGGGCGTTCGCGTTGTAGTTGTGAGAACCAAATCTGGGCAGCCCCATTAAGGTGGAAAGAGGGGATCCTCGTCGGTGGTCTGTTGGTTGGAGAAGAAAAGATCACATTTGGTGAGCCATGATAAGGGATATTCGCGTCCGTCGAAGACCGGAGCTTCCAGTTTGGCGGGTCAGTTGCTGAGCGGCGGCGGCGTGCGGGGCTGGTTCAGTGATTAGGGCGAGAAAGGGGAGAGAACTCGGGGAGAGATAGAAGATGAGAAATTTTAGAAATTACTTTTTGCTGCCTTGTCCGGTACCCCCACACGGGTATAAGTAAGAAAGTCACATCAAGGATAAATTCTGAAAAATGAAAGGTTGCATGTCCCTCACTTGGGCTTTAACATGCGGGAACACTATGCGACAAATTTATGAGATAATGCTACCGAAAAATAACGATCACGTCCCCATGTCGGTGTGGCGCCATTGGTAGGTGCGCCCCCAATGCGGGTCCGGTGCCGCACCTGCTACCGGTCCGATGCCCGATAATGGGTCGGTAACACAAGGATCGTGAATTCAGATGATCTCCTATATGTACAAATTATTCAAACCGAGAAAATGCGAAGCAAGGAATTGAAAAAGAAAGATCATTTCTGCTCTTCCTCATGATCTAAGAAAAGACATCTCTCTGTCTTTTTCTTTTCTCTTCTCTCTCGATCTGATAATGAATGTTGTTAGCTTCAAGAACAAAAAAAAGCGTTGATTGACATTCTGTCTTCTTCTCTTTAAGAACAATCGATCAATAGTAAATCAATATAGATTATTAAATTTAAAGATCCTTTCGGAGCTTGTCGAAGAAAAAATCTCATTGTGGAAAAGTCTGATACTTTCATCCATTCAAAAGAGTTTTGTGAATCCCTGTCCAATGAATCCAGTTATTATAAGAGTTTTCTTATCAAAAGACTCGATGGTTTTATGAGTCTCTTTATCAAAAGACTCAGTGGTTCTAAGAAATTTCTTATCAAAAGAATTAGTTGTGGTTCTGAGAGTCTCCTTATTAAAATACCATCACTTTTTGACGATCTCTTGCCAATGGTAGAAGAGAGGACGTACTTAGATATGAGCAACCTTTATAAAATATTTGTGTCGTCTGGATGAATGCTCTGTAGCTTAGAATTCTTTATAGTATAATATTTATTGTTGTTTACATGATTCGTGACATATATTGTAATTGATTTTGCTAAAAGATTTTAAATCTTTATTTACCCACTATTGAGTATTTATCGGTTATTTTTCCGAATTTTCAGGGGGGACAAGGTTCGTCGAGAGGGCGTGTATTTCTTATTGACTGCGAGATGACCATATCCCCCTTGTCCTAGGTGTGGCAATGGCTCGAAGGATGTCGGTTTTTAGATCAGTTGGATAACAACAACAAAGGATATATCTGGTTTTGTTACCGTTAGGTAGATCAGTTTCCCAACAAGGCGACGGTAGTATTCCCTATTTTTAAGCAGAAGATCATAATCTGAGGCTGGAGCACACAGCTTGTGATTTACATCCATTGGAGTGTTCACAGGCTTATAGTCGTAGTAGCCTGTATTATGAAGGAGATCGAGGAAGTACTTTCGCTGAGAGAGGACAAGACCATCTGGTCGTCTGGCAACCTCCAGACCCAAGAAGTACCGAAGGTGCCCCAGATATTTTGTTTGAAATATGGAGCTCAGATGTTGTTTGACCGCCTGTATTCCGTTCGAGTCGTCTCCAGTAATGATGATGTCGTCAACGTATACCAATAGGAGAACCGTTCCCGTTGTCTGGTGGCGAGTGAATAACGAGAAATCTGCCGAGCTCTGAGTAAAGCTAATTTCCCGTAGGGCCTTACTAAACTTGTCAAACCATGCCCGAGGGGATTGTTTGAGACCATAGAGTGACTTCAGAAGACAAACTCGAGACTCCCCCGTTGTCTCAAACCCGGGAGGTTGCTGCATGTAAACTGTTTCCTGGAGATCGCCATTCAGAAAGGCCATAGAGCTCTAGAAGAGCTTCGGAAATGCCATAGAAACCGTTTCCTGCATGCAAACCCGAGACTCTCTAGAAGAAGGAAGCCATACATTTTCTCCTGTGGCAACAACCAAACTGAACATCTTGTCCAATGTTTCTTCAAGCTCGGGCGGTATTCCACCAAAACGGAATTCATTCGCATTCAGGATCATCTATTACTTGAAAGGGGAGTAAAAATTAATGCAACTTCAGACCAAACAAAACTATGTTACTTGGTAAAAATAAAATCAAGGAAAATTCTAACCTCAATACGTTCTTTCCACCAATCATCAGACGCGTCTATTGTCCGTTTAGTAGGATTCCAACCAAGACCGGTCTCACCTCTTTTTAGTTCACGCCATAATTTCCAATCGCGCTTCAGTTGATCCCATTTATTTTTCATCTCTGCGCGACAGTAGTCCAAACATGTGTGCTCCTTGAAGTTTTTCACCAAATTGTTCCAACCTTCTGTTATGCGTCATTATTATGCAATATGTGTCGTATTGTGTCGTATCGTATTATGAGGTGTCAATCATGTTGTTGTATCTTTATTATCATTTCATTATGTTAGGTGAGAGTTAGGAGATTGTTAGGTGAGAGTTAGGCGATTATCATGTGAGTCATCATTACGTGCAGCCTATATAAAGGCATGTGGGGGTATGTATGAGGTAAGCAAGAAAGTATTTTAATTCTCATCTTCGATTGTGAGATCTTGGTGACTCTCTCCTCCGATGAGCAACCCCGCTTAGGCAGCCGCGATCACGGCTCCGTAGTATCCCGCCATCATCTCCACCACCATCATCTCTACATCCGGCCACCTCCGATCATCTCCGTCGACCTCTCCTCCGGGCAACATTCCAAGGCCCGTAACAACTTGGTATCAGAGGAAAACCTTCTCCTCGTCCGCTGTTTCCGTCGAGCCAAAACTTCTCCTCGACCGACGCCTCGTCCCCTGCTTTCTGCTGACGCCACTATTTCCCCGTCTAGTCGCAGGCGACTCACCGACGAAAACCACTATTTTTGTTTCCTGCTCGAGCACCGACCCGCCTGGAAACTGCCGTTTTCATTTCCTGCTCCAGTGCCGACCCGCCTGGGCTGCTCTAGCGCCGACCCGCCTGGACTGCTCCAGCGCCGACCCGCATGGACTGCTCCAGCGCCGCTGCCGACTGTGCTCGCCATCGCCGTTCCAGAGCTGCCTCTCCCTGCTTCCCTCGAGCCGCCTGGTTCTACCTGCTTCCCTCGAGCCTCCTGCGCTCTGCTTTTCATCGAAGCCCATTCCGCCGCCCTATGCCATCATATTTATTCCATTTCCTTTAATCTGTGGTCCCCTCTTTTAATTTCATTCTCTTTCTTTCGGTGGACCCCACCATCCTTCCTCCTTTACTTATTTAACGAGCCCTGCTCCCGGTCCCTATTTCTCTACATCTCTTGTGTTATTTCTTAATTCCCCAGCCACGTTCTCCTAATAATTTCCAGCAGGCCCCTCTATTTTGGCGCCAATATTGGGTGCCACCGGGGATCTCGTGGTCATTCCCAGCAAGCTGACTCGGCGCAATCCAACCGCCCGGTCACCCGCTCCTCTTCTCGCTCCTCATCCCGCACTATGGGCGACTCCTCTGAACAACTCAATCAAATTATGTCCATGCTACATGACCTCCTGGAGCAACATGCTGCGCACACTGCTCTCGTTGACCGTCATTAGGAGGCCATTGCTGCGCTCGCCAAGCGCATCGATGATCTGGTAACCGCCCCGCCACATGATCATGCAAGAAGCAGTCAGGCACAACCACTTCTCCGCAATGCCCCACCGCCCCTGGCCGTCTGCGAACAGCCACCATCGGTCCTCGCGCGCCCCGACGCTGCAATTGTGTCGCGCTATACCAGATTAGAGTTTCCAACCTATGATGAGAAAAATGATCCCTTGAGCTGGCTTACCAAGTGTGAACAATTCTTCGGCCACCAACAAACTCCTGCAGCTAATCAAATCCATCTCGCATCTTTCCATATGCTCGACTCCGTTGTTTTATGGGCTTCTCGACTTCTGACCGACCGACCGAATCTAATTTGGGATGACTTCAAGCGGTTCTGCAACTTGCATTTCGGAACTCCTATTCTTAGTTACCCCCTCGGTGCACTCACGACTCTACGACAAACGGGTACCATAGACGAGTACATTGAACAATTTCAGCTTCTCTTAGCGCATGTCCCTCTTGCCCCGGATATGCATGTCAACATTTTCACCGCAGGACTTCGGGAGCGACTGCGTCTAGATGTAGAGTTTGAGGCCCCTCCGAACTTAGTGACTGCTATGAGCCTGGCCCGGCTCTGTGATCGTCGTCTCCAGCTGTCCCAAGAGGCATATCCACCTGCTACCGACATTGTTCCACAGGACCGACGCGAGGGTCCTCCAGCACCACAGGTCCGCCGCTTATCTCGGGCTGAGATGCTGCAACGCCGCGCGCAAGGATTGTGTTTCAATTGCGACGAATAGTACACTCGTGGCCACAGGTGCACCCGGTTTTTCTACCTACACGTTGAGGACCCTGACGACGAGGGCATCAGATAAAGCTTGAGGTCAAGCTTTTTTTGAAGGGCGGGTGAGATGTTATGTGTCGTTATAATGCGTCGTATTATGTCGTATCGTATTATGAGGTGTCAATCATGTTGTTGTATCTTTATTATCATTTAATTATGTTAGGTGAGAGTTAGTAGATTGTTAGGTGAGAGTTAGGAGATTATTAGGTGAGTCATCATTACGTGTAGCCTATATAAAGGCATGTGGGGGTATGTATGAGGTAAGCAAGAAAGTATTCTAATTCTCATCTTCCATTGTGAGATCTTGGTGTCTCTTTCCTCCGACGAGCAACCCCGCTAAGGCAGCCGCGGTCAAGGCTTCGTAGTATCTCACCATCATCTCCACCACCATCATCTCTACATCCGGCCACCTCCGATCATCTCCGTCGACCTCTCCTCTGGGCAACATTCCAAGCCCGTAACACCTTCCTTATTGAAATGGGTGATGAGTTTATTCCCTAAATCTATCTCTCGGATACAAAGATCACAAAATTGGAGAACATGTGATGTCTCCCAATTAGCAGAAATTCCGCCCTCTTTTGATTTGCCCATCTACGGGAAAATTAAGATCAATGCAAATGCCACCACTACAAATTAACTATAATAATACAATTGATACATCATGAACATAAGCATTTGGTTTGTGAAACAAAATAACTATAAACAACCTATAACTTGTCTAACCTCAGTATGTTTTTTGATATTTTTTGATAGTTAGTTCCCATTAGATATTTTTTGATGATCTAAAAAAACATATGCATAGAGGGCTTCACGGGGGAGCAACAAATCACAGTGAGAGTGATGCAAATTCCTTCCAAATTACAAATCACAAATGACTATTTCCACATGCTTAGCAAGAAGAAACACTCCTACCATAACATTCACAGCTGGCAACCAGCAACAATACATGATAATACCCAGATAATGATCAATCCTAAGGAGGAAGAAGACCCCCCTGAACGGATGATCCGCCCGCTGAGATAATACCCAGATAATGATCAACCCTAAAACAACAAGCTATTTAAACTATGAACCCGCTGAGAACCCTGCGCGCACCCGCTGAGATTGGGTCGCGCACCCGCTGAGACAGGGTCGCGCCCGCTGAGACAGAGTCGCACATCCGCTGAGACAGGGTCGCGCATCCGCTGAGACAGGGTCGCGCATCCGCTGAGACAAGGTCGCGCATCCGCTGAGACAGGGTCACACATCCGCTAAGACAGGGTCACACATCAGAGAGCAAAAATAACTATAAACAGTAAAAATCTGTCCTAATGCTAACAAAAATCGTGAAAAAAAGTTTCAAGAATAGCAGAGGGATGATAGCGCCATATCACAGTGAGGACAAAATTGATAATGCAGGAAGAAATCAGAAATGCCAGAAATGAGAAATAGTGTTTCGATCATTACCTGAAAAGGAGGAGGCTCGCCGGAGTGTAGGGGGAGGCTTTCACTGTGGAAAATGGAAAAGCAAAACAAATTTTCGCCTGTTCGCCGGAGGAGATAGAACGCCAGAGGAGCTGGAACGCCGACGGAGATGGAAACGCGATAGGATATGGAAACGCCGGAGGAGATGGAAACGCCGACGTGTAGGGAGTCGGGCAAAGAGGGCTTCATGGGAGAGCGCTGAACAGGTAGAAGGGGAATCACAGAAATAGGGCTTCACGGGGGAGGAAACATTATAGGCGAAATCGCTCTATTTCAGTCGCGAAATATTTTCGCGACTCGAAATCGCACAAATAGCGCGATTTCGCGCGTTGGCGATTTGCACTGGACATTCTAATTTTTTATTTGGCGCCGCGTTTTCAAAATCCACGACCCCCATGCTCAAAACGCTGTGCCAAACAAAGCCTAAAAGACCATCACTTTTTGGCGATCTCTTGCCAATGGTAGAGAGGACGTACTAGATATGAGCAACCTCTATAAAATATTTGTGTCGTCTGGATGAATGCTCTATAGTTTAGAATTTTTTTTATAGTATAATATTTATTGTTGTTTACGTGATTCGTGGCATATATTGTAAATGATTTTGCTAAAAGGTTTTAAATCTTTATTTACCCACTATAGAGTATTAATCAGTTATTATTCCAAATTTTCAGGGGGGACAAGGTTCGTCAAGAGGGTGTGTATTTCTTATTGACCGCAAGATGACCATGCCCCCCTTGCCCTAGATGTGGCAATGGCTCGAAGGATGTTTGTTTTTAGATCTTTTACAGGGTTCTTAAAGGTGTTAGCATTGTGAAATTTGTGAAGCTAAGGGGGTTGTTTGAGGAATGTGCTTGCTCCTCGACGGTATTGGGGATCCTACTATGGGAGACTTCTGCATCGGCCCAATCTTACACTCTTGTCTTGGTAACTCCCACAAATAGGATGGTGCAAGCACAACTTTGATGGGTGCAGTCAAGCATGGCTTGGGAGACACCTCGTTGGTGATTCAATAGATCCAGAGTGCCACATTATGCTACTATACTCATTTCAAATAGGTGGAGGATGTCATGGAGTGGGTAGGTAGTATTTTTGATTGTCAAAGGGCATGACTTTAGAGCTAAGAAGCACCGGTACAGGGTACTGGTACCGGGTACGATACGTACCCGGTACGACGGTACGGCAAAATTTTTAAAACAAGGATACAGGTACGTTATAATATGTTATAACAAATATATATATATATATATATATATATATATATATATATATATATATATATATATATATATATATATATACAAGTGCAATAAATAGTTCTCAAAACATTGAAACATCAAACATAAATTATAGCTTGAAGTACATGTACACAAATCAATGCAATATAACGTGAAATTTTCAAACATCGGCGGCGAAATAAGCATGCAAACTCATATGGCCGCTAATATAGCAACACAACGCTACAAAAAAACAAGCCCCGTCGGAGGCCAACCAAGCTTTTCGACGACCGGGCACATATGACCAAGCTCGACAACGGGAGCGACAAATTAAAAAGCGGACTCAAAATAGATAAAATTAAACTTAAGTCTTTTCAACAGTCTTTTTTTTCCTCTTACTGGTGGAGATCGTAAATTTGTTTTGAAGGTTTTGAATATCCGCACACCGGTCTTCAATTATTAAGTGTATTAGAGATTTTAAAATAAAAGATAAAATTTTAAGTATTTCTCCAATAATAATATGGCTATTAAATATTTGATTAATGATTTGGAACAGTTAGTCTACACACAAGATAGTTTAGTTTTATGAAAAATTATGTTATTAAAATACGTTTTGTTAATAACGGCAAAAACAAGATTTCAAAAAATTTGTTTCGTATTTTTGGGTCAATGATATGCATGTTCAATACACGTAATTGTAACAAAAACATTGACCAGTACGTCAGAAACGGGCATACTCGGTACAAAGACACAAATTAATTAATATTAGTAATGGAGGAAAAGTTTTTAAAATATTATACGCATATGTATGTTTTCTTGTGCTGCGGCTTTAAACCAATGGGTGTAGACAAAATTTTATAGAGGAAATTAATCCTTCTAATTTTCACTTCAAAATTTAATTCTAGCCTATATAATTATTACGATAGAACCACTTTTGTTTACTAAGAAAAAACAACGAACTAGAAAAAATGATTTATATAGCAAAACCCAGTTTCAAGATATCACAAATAGAAAATTTTGATATTTTAAAATGGTGGAAAATTAAATGTAATAATTATCCTATTTTGGCCTTATGGCCCGTGATTTACTAACCATCCAAGCAGAATGATGTTTTCTTTGCTAAGAGCGAAGGAGCCGTCCAAATGTATCCGCATAGAGGAGGAGACAACACGTGTATTGAAGACAGTGAGTCGTCGAGCTATCTTAAATCTGGGGAGCGCGGCGGAATAGGTATCAAGTATCGGATAATATAATTTCGTATCTGGTAATTTTGTAATTTGTATTTTGTAATTTGTATTATTTACGGTATAATAGTATTTAATTTAATTAAATCATTAAAATTAAAATATAATAATATAAAAAAATAATTAAAATAATTATTTTAAATAACCGGCCCGGTGCCTTCGGGGACCGGGTCCTTCCGGTCCCAGTCCCGGTTTTCAAAGGAAAAACCGGTCCGTGCTTCAGGACCGGTAGCCCAAAAGACCGGTTGCACAGGACCGGTAGAGTTGCTAATAACAAGAATAAATAGATGACATCAAACATAAATTATAGGCTGTACACAAATTGCAACATGTTTTTCAAACATTAAGTCATAAATATTACAAAAAAACATCTTATATGCGATAAAATTAAACTTAAGTTTTTCATCAGTCTTTTTTTTCCTCTTAGATCAAAATCTTCAATCTCCAGTTACTCTGGACACAAGTGTCGTTTTGTTATTTTTCTTAATTCAAGGTAACAAAAACATACCAGATCAGAAACATTCTCAAAGACACAACTTAAGCTTAAGAACCAACTTTTGGTACTATAGTGTCCTATCACAATATGTGTGTATTTTATATTTAGTACGGGTAGGTATCTTGGGTAACACTGCCTAGACAAAGAGTAAGAAGATAGAAAGATTGTGGAGATTCTCAGTAAGGGGTGTGTGTGTATTTTATATTTAGTACTGGGTAACACTTAGACAAATAAGAATAGAAATTGTAGATTCAGTAAGCTGATCTTCTACCAAGAAAGTACCCAACAAAATACAATGGAAGTTACACAGGATGATTTGTGTATTTTATATTTAACACCTCAGGTAACACTTAAAGACAGAAAAGAATAGAAATTGTGGATTCATTAAGATCAAATAGTTGGGCAAATGTTATTGTGGATGATGTCCTTCAACATTTTAAACAAAATATATGTAGATTTCCTTAAATTTCTTTTACTTTCTTTTGTTGCTTCAGGTATCTTTCCAACATGATAAATGACCAACAAATCTGAGATATTCATGGTCCCTAATATTTCTAAAACATTTTGTGTTGCTCAGGGGAATTAATTAGAATAAATCGTTAGACAAAATACAGCCGTGTGCTTTTTGATATTCTGTGGCTTGAAGTATCAGTTTTCATTATTAAGTTTATGCTTCAATTTGAATACATTCTAATCAAGAAAGAAGGAATGAGGAAACACTTGTTGCTATGAAATTATTCAATATTTTTACTGCTATAATCGCCAACTATTTGTGAGTAGAACATTGAAATATTCACGAACTATTTGGTCTGTGAACAAGAAAAATTGATGGATTCCTTAGGTGAGGTCGGACATTCACGAGTGACGATTCATAACCACTGCTTTCACAACCGCCATCGCCGTGCCAAACAAGCACTAATTGGGCTGTTCGTGCTGACGATAGCACAAAATCTAAATGCATTTTTCTAAAAAAACATATATGCTTTTCTTCTCTCTTGTATTGGGCTGTTTGTGCTTTCTCATATGAATGTTTTGGTTACAACTTTTTGGGTTTGGATTAATTCGAACTTCAGTCACCTTATCAGATTAAAATGTGGTTATATATGATCAAAAAGTAATCTCATATGAGCAAGAAAATATTGCAAAAAAATAACAGGGTGTGCTACAATGATTATTAATCTATCCTTTTACTGCTTTTTTTATTTTTTCCTTCGTATGCGCACAAAACTATTACTACTTACGTTTGTGATGATATGGTTTTTTGACTGCAGGCCCATGGTCTTCTGCACAAAAAACATCTCAAACGGGTAATTAAGAAGCTTTTAAACTTTTAACCCCTAATACTGTTTTGCTTCATGTTTATTCGCCAACATAAAAAGGAGCCTTGGCGCTACGTTTCATCCTTGTGGTGGGACTTTCCCGGGACCCTCGTTGCGGAGGGATGCTTTGGACACCTCATGACTTTGATATCAACTATAAAAGCTTTTTTGTTTATTTATATATTTCGTCATATCTTCCAAAGAAAATAGAGGTGGTCACATAGTTTTTTGATTTTTTTTTATGAAAAGCATCAAACTATTACTTATGTTTGTGCTGATGTGGTTGTTTGACTGCAGGTCCGCCTTCATCTGCACAACAAACGACTCAAACAGGTAATTAAGAAATATTTAAAATTTTGAGCCCTTAATACTGTTTTTGCTTCATGTTTATTGGCCAACATTGACAACATTTATGATGGAATAAAAACAACTAGCTTTAAAAATTAATGACCCTGCTATATTACTTATCTTTATTGACAAAGAAATATAAATTGCTTATTTTAAATTCAAATAATTTACTCTAGGATTTATTAATTTTTTTTATTAATTTTTTTACTACTATCATAAGGAAAAAATGGAATAGAAACTAAACCATAATGATAAAATTTGATGATTCTATTCATGTGGTAATTTTCACCTTGTAAATTTTATCATTCTTTATAAAAAGGATCACATTGTGGTTATGGTTTTTCTAATTGTGGAAGAGAAGCTTGAAACATTTCCTTGACATCTCTTGAGCCCCGTTTGGCATGGCGGTGACGGTAATGAACATGGTGATTATGAACTGTTGTTCGTGAATGTCCGACCTCACCTATGGAACTTCATTAAGTTTATGTTCAAAATTAGTCACTGTCATGCCAAACAACATTTTATGACGGTTTTGTTTTTGTCAAAACTTACCCGAGCAAAAATGTCGGGGCATACGGTGCCTTAGGCTTCGTTTGGGAGGACTTTTTTTCAACGGTCAAGCGGTCACGACCGCATGAATCAGGACTTTATTAAGGTCTGATTCATGCGGTCGTGACCGCTTGACCGGTGAAAATAAGTCCCCCCAAACGTAGCCTTAATCTATCAATGGAAATTAACATATTCAAATTTGTAGTAGTATGTGAAATGCTATAGCATTCTTAGTTTTATCGTCTCTAATGTTGTTTTAGGGAAGTTGATAATTGAATGGAAGTTTTAAATTGAATTAGGTGAGAGAATTGCAATCCCAATCGAAGATAAGTGATGCAGCAAACAGGATAAGTGATGCAGCAAACAGGCTGGAAGCAATTCAGCTTATAGATTTTTCGATGGTAAAATCAGAGCAGCGTTCTCCTCCTGCTGCCAGCTCCCATGTTTTGCAGAAATTACCACAATTTTAGCGATTACTCAGAGAGCAGCTTTCTCTCGGTGCTTCTCTGCTAAATTATTGTCTACAAAAAATCATTAAACCTCAGTTAAATTCTTCTGCTTACCTGTCCTACAAATTATGCCTAGTTTTTTTTCAGGTGCCCTTCATCTGAGGACTATTTGGTCTGCTAGATCATTTGCCACCATGTCCTAAAACATTTCTTGCTACAGTGGGGATGGTTGTCTGAAAAAAGGTAGGTAAAGTAGGAACATTTTAGCTCTTCTCTCATCCACAGTTCATCTGAATAATAATTGTTCAGTCCCTGTTATATAGCATATTTTGGCACACTTCATCTTATAATGTCTCTTAGTTTACACATTTGAGCCTATTTGTGTCTATAATATATTAAAAGAAAAAAAAATATCATTTGGTTAAACTTTCAATTTCTTATTTTACCTCTTTATTATAAAAGTTTCAATTTTTTAAAATTATGTATTTTTTATTTTATTTAAAAAAATGTTCTCTTCACGTCGCTCGCATATTCCCGTGCACACGACAAAAACTAGAGACATGCGAAGTATAGTGCTCTGGGATTTGCATTCGGTGGGAGTGTTGTCGTGCTGGGTAATGTTGTGGTTGCGGTTTTGTAGCGCGAGGCACTCGGAACGCACACGAGCCCCACACACACACGAGCCACACACACACGAGCCACACACACACACGTCACACACACGAGCCGCACACACCCACACACACGAGCCGCACACACACACGCACACACGCCGCACACACGCCGCACACACGCCGCACACACGCACACGCACACACGAGCCGCACACGCACACAGCACACACACGAGCCGCACACACACGAGCCGCACACGCACACGAGCCGCACACACACGAGCCGCACACACACGAGCCGTACACACATGAGCTGCACACACACACGAGCCGCACACACACACGAGCCGCACACACACGCGAGCCGTACACACGAGCCGCACACACGAGCCGCACACACACGAGCCGCACACACACGAGCCGTTAGATGAATAGTTCCCGGTCGCGCTGAGGTAATGTTGTGGCAGCGGTTTTGTCGTGCGAGAAGCCTTTGTGCACTGTTGTGGTTGGCCGTAGGGGCGGAGATTATTTAAAAATAGAGTTGCGTTTAGAGGACTCGTGTTACTTGTATAAAAAGAATTCCCTTAAATTTAGGCTGGTCCATCCTGGTGGTGTTGGATCAAAAAAAATTAGGTATGCGTCAATATTAATGTTTTCTACTATTTATTTTAGTAAACGTTTAGAATAAATATAAATTTATATGTAATCATGCACTCTCAGCCGCTCGAAGTAAACTTGGCTTGAAAATCAAGAGCGAGAATAGCTTGCACAAAATAGAGATAAAATGCCAAGGATGAAGAGAAATTGACCCATCATTTAGTCAATTTCAGGACCAAAGCATAGGGTATACTAAAATAGGTGAGATACCATGTTGAAGTTGTTGGAATGGGCTCTGCAGATCATCCATGTGATTTCTGCAGAAATCACTCTCTTGATCTCAGCAGAGACTGCAATGATCTCCATAGAGCCTGCGATGTTCTCCGTGGAGATCACCCAGATGGTCTCCGCTTCACATTCATTATGCATCAGTTCTTTACTCCAACATATGACTGAGTTTTCTGTTGAAAATCTCAACAGTAATTGTCGAGCAAACAGATTAATTTTTCAGCCAACAACACTTTGATGGTGTTCTCGACAACATTAGAAACAATTTTATGTTGCTTTCTTGTGCAACGAGGGTCAACGGAAGGGTCCCCCAAAACACGAACAATGTCAAGAGGATCTTATGTCTATGGCGGTCATTTCATGCCATCCAAACCGGTAAAAATACCCACTTTTCAAGAGTAAGACGATCACCTTGTGAGGTTAATCAACATCATCAAAATCAATGCCATTTATAAGTGGAAGCAAACCCAGAAAGAATATATGCATAAAATAAGCCATAGCTAGAGTTTATACAAAGAAGCTCGGGGTCATACATGCGACCCTAATCTGGTAGGAGCAAAAGTACACAAGTATCACACTAACACTAAAACCAGAAAGAAAATATATGCATAAAATAAGCCTTTGATGTTTTTTTAATATTTGCTTAAGTGATTTTTAATGATTTATGTAATTATAATGAATTTATAAATCAAATTAAGTATATTTTAATTAATTAAACATAGAAAGTAAAATAAAATAAAATGTGAATATGTTTCGATAGCCATAGTACAACGTCAATCGTAATCCCATGTTTTGTATTCGGCAAAATTTTTTGGGGTTGGTGCACGAGCGTCCAGAATTTTGCTTGAGTGGGGACACCATTTTACGACAATAGTATATAAATATGTATAACAATAATAATTAAAAGTTATTTGCTTTAAACAGTAATTTTAAAAATAAAACGAACTTTATATTAACAATAATGATACAAATTACGTAATCTCACATTTAAGTGTAAAAATAAGAGCTACAAACTTTTTGCTTATATTGGAAAACAACTTACTGGGAACAAAACAAACTCTTTAAGTGTCATACACTATAACAAAAATATTAGACCAAAAGCATTCTCTAGGAGATCAATCAAGCCTTTTTTTTGGCTCCACAACTTAATTCGACGTGTCTTCATATTTTAATAATAATCTATGATATATTCATTATCAATTCCATCAAAAACAGCTTTTTCTATATATACCAACAAACCGTTGTTCAACCATTGATCACTCATTTTATTTTGGAGTCGATTCTTCACATAAGTCATGACTGAAAATACTCTTTCAACACTAGCAGTTGCAACAAGTAAGATTAAAGCTAAGGTTAAAAGCAAATATACTAGTGAATAATTTTGTTTCTTCCAGTTTCCACCATCTTCTTAGCAAGATTGGAAATTCCATTCAGCATTAAAATCTCTTTATTCGATCTCATGTCAAAAATATATGTATCAAACTGGTCATGCAGTATTAAAACCTCCATTGGGGAAAAATCTTCAGGATAAAACTCTGCCAGACAAATCAACTTATACTTATCAAAACTCAAGAATGAGTTGGATGGAGTCAAACATGCTACACAAAGTAGTAACTCACTAGTCCCCTCGTCAAAACGAGTTTTGAGTTCTAGAAGTTGCATATCGATAACATTATAGAAAATCTCCACCTGATAATGATGCAAATTTATAATTATTGGAGCTTTACGCTTTTTTTTTCTTTAGCTATAAATCTCTCATTCATATTCAGAATAATAATTTCATTCTTTTCACAAAAAGTTGAAACAACTTCAAATAATGATTGTCAGCCATCATCCCTCATATGCTGCAGTCGTTTTTTTGATATTTCAACCAAAGAAATCACATTCATAATATCTTGATCATGTCTTTGAAGTGCCTGAGATAACTCAGAAGTAATAGCCAAAATTGTTCTCATCAAATGAAGAGTAAATGCAAATTCAAATGATTGCATTGATCCCAATAACATCCTTGCCATTGTCTGTTGATCTCCTTTTGGACCTTCCATTCTAACAATTTCAAGCACATCAATCACTGCTTCAAACATAGTAATCAAACTAACTAAAGTACCATAGTGTGAGCCTCAACGTGTATCACCTGGACTTTTAAGATTGGTTTCCTGATTTAAACCTTGTCCACCAGAAAGTTCTCCAACATTAAGTGCTTCAACAACTTTTGCAGCATGTTTGCCCCTAAGAATATCACGTCGTTTGGACGAAGCTCCAACAACATTCATTACATTATTAGTCACAAAGAACATCATTCCAATATCTTCATGATTCTTTGCTCTGCTACAAGAGCCAATTGTCAAAACACCAGACATAATATGCAGAAGGATTGTCTTTCAATATAAGTGCTTTTAAACCATTAAACTCCCCTTGCATTTTACTAGCTCCATTATATACTTGCTCCCTTAATTTTGAAATACTTAGACCAAGTCTAGAGAATAATTTTTTCACAGCTTCTTTGAGGGAAATAACACTAGTGCTAGAAACATGCTCAATACCCACAAAACGCTCAATAACATTCCCTTTTTGTCAACATAACGTATAACAACAGTCATTTGCTCCTTAACTGATATGTCACGGGCTTCATCGATTAAAATTGAAAAAAGTGCATCATCAATTTCTTCAACAATTACTTTGAGTGTCTCACTTGCAGCAGCTGTAACAGTGTCTTGTTGAACATCTGATGAAGTCAACTTCACATTTTGTGGAGCATTTCCGAATACGACAGCTTTTACTTCGTCGTTATGATCAGTAAGAAACTTCAAAAGTTCAAGATAATTACCTCGATTACTTGAATTTTCAGATTCATCATGACCATGAAATGCAATACCTTGTCTTAGAAGAAACCGTATACAATCTATGGCTGCATTCAACCGAATGAGATAATTATCCTCATCTTGTTTTGCTTATTTCTCAAACAATGTTTGAATATGCTGTCTTTGGTTTAATAAATCTTGACATTTTGTCACAGCTTGATTATGCGCACTATTAGAACCTCCAACATGAGATTAGAGTCTATCATTCTTTTTCCAATTTGAAAAGCTCTCACCAACAAAAGAATCATCACCCGCTTGATCTCCAATATCAGGCTTGAAAAGATTACAAAATGAGCAGTATGCAGAGTCTTGTGATGCACAATATTCTAACCATGAAAAATATAATCCAAACCAATTATTATTAAAACGTCGTAATTTCTTCCCAAATATCTTTTGAGGAAAGACATGGTCACGAGGCTGAGACGGTCCTGCAAGTAAATATGCCCTATGAACTTAGTCTTGATCATTTGGATTGTAATTAGTAATTCGAGGTCGCAATCCTGGATCCGTTGGAAGGTCTTTTATATTGACTTCCGCACGATGATCATTTGGACTGTAATTAGTAATTCGAGGTCGCAATCCTGGATCTGTTGGAAGGTCTTTTATATTTACTTCCGCACGATGATCTTTAGTGAAATATCTCTCCATGACTGTTAAAATGTCCAGTGGCCACCATCAGACTGCGCGGTCTGCCCGGTCAGACCGCCACTTCAACTTCAATAATTTCAACAATGAGGTTGTGGAGGATATGCATGTTAAGCTTTGTTCCATGTTAGTAATTATGTCTCTAACAGTTCTGTTTGATTCGATTTTTGATCAAAAACGAATCATGTGCATGGGATTCCAAAATAGAGAACAGAACCGAACCGCTAGCACCATTAGAACCAAACCGAACCTTTTCGCATGGTTCTGTTCGATTCGGTTTGAGTGATTTAAAATATCTATACTATATTCAAAGAAGTATGGTGGTCATATCATGTAACTCTGAGGACCATCAAAGTAAATCAGATCGTTAATTTCACTTGGCTTTCAAGATCATCCGTCCAATTTGAAGATGGCATATCATGGCCTTGCTATACTATGGTCAGCAATTAAAAGTGAAATATTAATAACAATAATGGCTTGATTAGTCTTGCTCAGCTATTATTCGTTCGTCAAAGAGCAAAATGAACCCCTTTATAATCAAAATAAGAATCTGCTTGGCAAATTAACGAATAATAGTTGTCATGCAATGCAAATTATGTGATGAATATAAAGTTCAATGACTTTAAGGCATCACATCTGAATCTGTATATGGCTGATGATGTGCATGTGCAAATGCAACATCAAACTACTTTTGAATGCAAATTTAATTAAACCTAATAAAAACAATGAACTGAATATTAATGTATGACATAAATTTCTCTTGAGCATTCTATCAAACATAGAAAGTGCAGATTAAACCACAGATGATTGTGACCTGAGAAGAATACATGAGGTAGAGCGGCATAAGCTCGTGGATGGAAATGGGGGAAAGATTATTACATGAGAAGAGGAGACCCACTGAGGAGAGATTGCTTCCTAGTCGGCAATCATAGGGCAAGTGATCTTTCCGGCACCTTTGGTGGTTATGGTCTGGACTTTCTGCTAATAGAGCATGCAAATGAAATGAGATGAGGAGTTGCAGAGTATTGGGTAATGAGATGGATGATGGATCAAAATGTGGGGATTACCTCTGAAGTTGTCTGAAACCTGTAGGTGAGTGGCTGTAGGCGGAAAATATATTCGCCTAAGGGGTCGTCTTTGCAAGTGGAGGAGAAGACGGAGTGGATGTATGTTTGCCTTCGTTGGTGGGTTGAATCAGGCGAAGATTTCTGGATGGGAGGTGAACAGGCGAAAAGAAAATTTGGATCGGGAGTGGTGTGCGGTAGATGTCAAGATTGCGGGAAGAGTTGAGGAGGAGGAGGCGAAAAGGCGCGAAGTTTTTTTGGGCGGGATCGACATTGTATGTTGAAATATGCCCGAGCTTTTCAATTTCCATCGCCGCATGATTGAGCGCAGGAATGAATTTTTTAGGTTGACACGGGACGGAGAGAGAACTTTATAAAGTTTCGCGTGTTTTTTCGGTGGATAGACATGATTGATTTTCACTTCTAATCGTGGGATGATATTGAAAGTTCAGTGTGCTTTGAAGAATATTATATTTTTTTATATAATAGGAGCATCTTCACACGGGCTACGCTCGTGCTCGATGCTCTCGAGCGGCTTTGACCACATACAGGCGTCCTTCGTCCGGCTTCGCACGGGCTTCGCGGTCGCCCGCCTCTCATGGGCTTTGCGGTCACCCGCCTTAGCCCGTGCTCGATGTGTCGCTACAGGCTTCGCTTGCATCAAAACGGGCTACAGTTCCCGCAACATATACATATGAGTACTCAAAATAACCACAAAAATAAAAATTATGATTATAATTTTTATTTTTTAAAAAAATATACGTTTTGCCGTAAAAATTTTAATTTCTCTCTAACTCTCTCTCTCCCTCTCTCACACATATAGCTTTAAGAATCCCATTAATTTCTTTTTCCCTCTCTCCCACTCTCTTTTCAATCTTTCTTTCTCTTTTTTCATCTAAAGGATGAGAATTAATATGCTATTTGATCAAACGGTTGAGGAGAATATTTGGTATGCTTGAAGATATGTATATTGATATATATATCGTATATATATATATATATATATATATCGTATATATATATATATATATATATATATATATATATATATATATATATATATATATATATATATATATATGCATAATGAATACAATCATTATAATTATTTGTATCAAAGTCACGATCAAGATCGATGCTATCATTAATATAAACACACTACAATCAAAAATTTGATCACTATCAAAAATATAGATATCATCAACTCAATTAAAGTTTATAATTAATTATATCTAGAGATTTGTTTATAAAAATTGTAATGAGACCACATAGGAGAGAGTTTGTAGCTACATATGTAGTATTTGATCTAGCTAATTATAAGAAGGTTTGGTTCCTATATATATAGAAAGTAATTAATCCTTATAATAAGTAATTATATATCAGAGCGTAGTGATCGAGAAGAAAGGAAGAGTAGTTCGGGGTCGGGGAGAGTAGCTAGCTAGATCGAGGAGTTGTCTATAGATCGAGATTGGCTATGAAAATTATACCCTAGATCATCAATGGATTTCCATGAATTCAGAAAATTCACATTATAACTTTTCTCATTTGGCGGGATCCAAGATTCAAACACATTTATGTACTCCAGAGTGGACTCTTTCTTAGAGTTGCACATAAAAACCGGTTGGGACCGGTCCGGTTGGGACGGACCGGTTGGGACCGGACCGTTGGACCGGACAGAGACTGGTCCAGTTAGGACCGGTCCGGTCCCGGACCGGTCCAGTGGTCCCTGACAGTCCCTCTTTTAAGGATAAAAACCGGTCCCGGACCGGGACCGGTAAAAGACCGGTCTTTTACCGGTCCCGGACCGGACCGGCTAAAAGAGTCGTTAAGGCTCTTTTAATAGAGCCGTTAAAAGAGTCCGCTCTTTAAAAGACCGGTCTTTTACCGTCCGGTCCGGGACCGGTTTTTACCCTTAAAAGAGGGACTGTCAGGGACCACTGGACCGGTCCGGGACCGGACCGGTCCTAACTGGGACAGTCTCTGTCCGGTCCCAACCGGTCCGGTCCCAACCGGTCCGGTCCCAACCGGTCCGGTCCCAACCGGACCGGTCCCAACCGGTTTTTATGTGCAACTCTAAGAAGGAGTCCACTCTGGGAGTACATAAATGTGTTTGAATCTTGGATCCCGCCAAATGAGAAAAGTTATAATGTGAATTTTCTGAATTCATGGAAAATCCATTGATGATCTAGGGTATAATTTTCATAGCCAATCTCGATCTATAGACAACTCCTCGATCTAGCTAGCTACTCTCCCCGACCCCGAACTACTCTTCCTTTCTTCTCGATCACTACGCTCTGATATATAATTACTTATTATAAGGATTAATTACTTTCTATATATATAGGAACCAAACCTTCTTATAATTAGCTAGATCAAATACTACATATGTAGCTACAAACTCTCTCCTATGTGGTCTCATTACAATTTTTATAAACAAATCTCTAGATATAATTAATTATAAACTTTAATTGAGTTGATGATATCTATATTTTTGATAGTGATCAAATTTTTGATTGTAGTGTGTTTATATTAATGATAGCATCGATCTTGATCGTGACTTTGATACAAATAATTATAATGATTGTATTCATTATGCATATATATATATATATATATATATATCAATATACATATCTTCAAGCATACCAAATATTTCTCCTCAACCGTTTGATCAAATAGCATATTAATTCTCATCCTTTAGATGAAAAAAAGAGAAAGAAAGATTGAAAAGAGAGTGGAAGAGAGAGAAAAAAGAAAATTAATGGGATTCTTAAAGCTATATGCGAGAGAGAGGGAGAGAGAGAGTTAGAGAGAAATTAAAATTTTTACGGCAAAACGTATATTTTTTTAAAAAATAAAAATTATAATCATAATTTTTATTTTTGTGGTTATTTTGAGTACTCGTGTGTATATGTTGCGGGAACTGTAGCCCGTTTTGATGCAAGCGAAGCCTATAGCGACACATCGAGCACGGGCTAAGGCGAGCGACCGCAAAGCCCATGCGAAGGCGGGCGACCGCGAAGCCCCTACGAAGCCGGACGAAGGACGTCTGTATGTGGTCAAAGCGCGCCCGAGAGCATCAAGCACGAGCGTAGCCCGTGTGAAGATGCTCCTATTATATAAAAGAATATAATATTCTTCAAAGCACAGTGAACTTTCAATATCATCCACACGATTAGAAGTGAAAATCAATCATGACTATCCACCGAAAAAACACGCGAAACTTTTATAAAGTTCTCTCTTCGTCCCGTGTCAACCTAAAAAATTCATTCCTGCGCTCAATCATGCGGCGATGGAAATTGAAAAGCTAGGGCATATTTTCAACATACAATGTCGATCCCGACCCCCAAAAAAAACTTCGCGCCTTTTCACCTCCTTCTCAACTCTTCCCGCAATCTTTGACATCTACCGCACACCACTCCCGATCCCAAATTTCTTTTCGCCTGTTCACCTCCCCATCCAGAAATCTTCGCCTGATTCAACCCACCAACGATGGTAAACATGCATCCGACTCCGTCTTCTCCTCCACTTGCAAAGACGACCCCTTAGGCGAATATATTTTCCGCCTACAGCCACTCACCTACAGGTTTCAGACAACTTCAGAGGTAATCCCCACATTTTGATCCATCATCCATCTCACTACCCAATACTCTGCAACTCCTCATCTCACTTTTTCATTTGCATGCTCTATTAGCAGAAAGTCCAGACCATAACCACCAAAGGTGCCGAAAAGATCACTTGCCCTATGATTGCCGACTAGGAAGCAGTCTCTCCTCAGTGGGTCTCCTCTTCTCAGGTAATAATCTTTCCCCGTTTCCATCCACGAGCTTATGCCGGCTCTACCTCATGTATTCCTCTCAGGTCACAATCATCTGTGGTTTAATCTGCACTTTCTATGTTTGATAGAATGCTCAAGAGAAGTTTATGTCATACATTAATATTCAGTTCATTGTTTTTATTAGGTTTAATTAAATTTGCATTCAAAAGTAGTTTGATGTTGCATTTGCACATGCACATCATCGGCCATATACAGATTCAAATGTGATGCCCTTAAAGTCATTGAACTTTATATTCATCACATAATTTGCATTGCATGACAACTATTATTCGTTAATTTGCCAAGCGGATTCTTATTTTGATTATAAAGGGGTTCATTTTGCTCTTTGACGAACGAATAATAGCTGAGCAAGACTAATCAAGCCATTATTGTTATTAATATTTCACTTTCATATTCTATTGATTATCATGGCCTCTTGCAAAAATACAGGGTAAGATTTGCCTATATTTCACCATTGAGATTTGACCCTTTTCGGACCCTTGTTGTGTGCATGGTGATACTTTGTGCACCGGACTGCCCTTTGTTCTTTTGACTGTCGTCATGTTAATATGGTTATATATAATATACAAATTTGTCTACAACTACAATTATGAATCACATTAATGTATTTGAAGAGCATCAGGGCTAGGAACACATGATTGGGCGGCGGGATTTCTCTCGATAGTAGTGTCGGGAAATGTTCCTTCCTTGCAGCGGTGGCGGAATCTTTTCTTTGGTCACACGGCGGGACGAAAGAACGGCGAATAGAAAATATTCCGAAAACCCTCTTTTTCAATCTTGACTCCAGCGGCGGAACATGAGAAGAGCGGTGGGACTAATTCCTCTTCCTCACTGATCGAGTGCTGACGGTATTGAAAGAAAACACGAAGAAATTTTGGAGCAGCAACGCACAAAAAATGCATAGATAAGAGAAAATTCGGGAGCGGTCATTCGAGCGATTAGGGCTTTACTTCAAGATTGTTAGGTCGCTCGAAGTATCCCGGTGGTGGTCAAAGTGGAGCTACCTTCCCGTTGCCCCCAGCTTGGGTATTATAGACAAAACCTAGGTTTAATACGGGTATCAGATATCCCGGTATCTGAACCAAACCGTTAAGCCTCCTTTTCAGGCTCAACCGTTCGTGACTTTGTCCAAGCCAGATCAAGACCAACAGCAATGCGAGCACACTCACTCTTCCGGGGAGGCAAAGTGCACACACACCCTTGTAAACGTGTGCGACACAGTGCACGCGCTTGCTCGCGCGACCCACAACGTAGGTCGCGCATGCCCAGACAACACACCGACGCGCGCGACAATGGTCGTGCGGGCCCACGTGCACTCTTGAGCCCCCTTGCACGCGCTCCACTTAAAGCGCGTTATCGCTGTCGCCGCCACCTTGCCGGCGATCCTGTCCGGGTCGTGGTGGAACACTAACAAAATGCTGCCATGATGAAGAATGATAAAAGGGATCTCACACTCATCCATCAAACATTGGATGAGAAGATGTTCAAGAAGGTTGTTAGCGGAACCATCTCCAAGCAAGCTTGGGAAAATCTCCAACATTTTTTCAAAGGAACTAAAAAATGAATAAGGCTAGTCCAAACAATAAGAGTCTTTGAGTATATGAAGAAATCCAAAACAGTTTCAGAATATAATATAACAATTTTGGTTATTCTCAAACAAATGAAACATTACAAAGATCAAAAAAAGGACAATCTAGTAGTTGGAAAGAAACTAAGGTCCGTGGAGTTCAAATTTGACTACATTGTATCCATTCATCAAAGAGTCCAAAATTTTGACTACGCTGTCATAATGGGTATACACGCGCTTGCTCGCGCGACGCACAACATAGGCCGCGCATGGCCAGACAACACACCTACGCACGCGACAATGGTCGTGCGGGCCCACGTGCACTCTTGCACCCCTTGCACGCGCTCCTCTTCCCGTTGTCGCTGTTGCCGCCACCTTGCCGACGATCCTGTCCGGGCCGCCCGAACTTCCCAGGGAGCTAGAGGGCATGCCCGTTATTTTTTAGAAATTGGTGATCCAGGTCTTCCCAGGGCATGACCAGCTTGTCGGCGACAAATCTTTTCTTCTATCGGATAGGATGGGCCTTTAGGTCGAGGTTGAGATGATGACACGCTACATATGCATTGATTCCTGACATGTCTGTCATGCTTCAGGTGAAGACGTCCATGTTCTACTGAACGCAGTCCAGGATCATCTTCTGGTCTTCCTGGCTAAGCTCCCCACTGATCTTCATCTTCTCCATCATACCATCTTGGGCCAAGACCTTCTTATCTATGACATTATATCAAAAACACCATCAGATTTAAAACTTTTAGTATTTTTGTTTCTTCACTTGCCAAGAAGATTGTCGCTAGCAGTAGCTGAAATAACACATTTATTATCACCAATCAGTCCATCAAGTGGCCGAAGTTCAACCTCCCTTTCCGACACTAAAAGAACTTCAGTTTCTTGAGCCATATCCGACTTTAAACTTTTACGTTTCCTCTTTTGACCAACTCTCAAGATACAACAACTTCATTTGAAAATACTAGAATGAAGGTTTTGTAGTGATTTAGGCTTTTTTGTTTTATATTGTATTTTTCATTTTCATTTTATATTCATTTTTCTATTATCATTTTTTAATTCAGGTGTGACCAACAATTTTCCTTTGTAAGTAGTAGAGTGAATCATTCAATTTTGTAAAACACAATCTCCTTCTCTGATTTATAATCTTTATTAATTGTGTTATTTTTTATATAGGTACCAATCCGATTTATTATTAACAATGGACAGAAAATGGAGGGGAGAGTTACGACATTCGAAGACTTATTTAGATGGCGTGAAATATTTGCTAGATTCATAATATTCATATACACCAATTGGTGAGAAGTGACCATGTCCTTGTAAAAAAGTGTGTAAATCTAAAGAAGTGGGATAGAGATGTGGTAGAGGGGCATCTTGTGTGGAATGGTATTATGGAGAACTACACAGAATGGATATATCATGGTGGACGTTTAATTAATAATGGAGTCTTACAAAATAATAATCGCCCTTTAATAATAGGATCTTTGAACCATACTAACAACTCTAGTGATCCGATGAATGAACTTCTGCATGTTGTTATTCCGAATTTAACAAACAATGAGAGTTTTTATGAACAAGAATTACTTTATGATGATATCGGCGTAAACACTTTTTGAGAATCCCCAAGCTCCCATTAATACAGATGCAGATAATCTATACACGACTCTCTTAGAGGAAAATAAGCCATTATGGGAAGGATGTCAAGAGTACACAAAACTATCCTTCTTATTGAATCTCCTGCATATTAAGATACTTGAAAATTAGAGTAATGTACATTTTGATATGTTGTTGAAAGTTCTACAAGGTGCAGTGTCAGACAGTTATACAAGGCCAAGAAAGTCACATCTAAATTGCACAAATATATTAAGTTCTAAAATGATTGTTTATTATTTTGGGACAACATAAAAATGACAATTCTTGCTTGGCATGGAAAGAATTTGATCAACGGAAAACACAAAGAGTTCTTATGAGAAGACAAATGATCCTTGAAAGAACAAAATTTCTTTGCAAGGAAACTTCGTTTAGGACTTGCTACTATGGATTTTGATCAACGCCACAAAGAGTCCATTCCTCAAAATATTCGTAGTGATCTTAGCAGCACACATAGTACGTTGGTCAATTATGCCAGTATATACAATGTGCCACCTTGGGAGTGCATGAAAAAAAGATCTATTATCATGTCGGGTTTGATACCCGGGCCAAAGATGTCAGGAAATAACATCGATGTGTATCTACAACCATTGATAAAAGAGTTGAATGAGTTATGAGAAGTGGGGGTAGAAGTTCTTGATCTTTTAGATGGGAAAAAATTTATACTACATGAAACACTATTATGGACTATTAGTGATTTTCCCGCGCTTGGTAATCTATCGAGATGTAACACACATTCCAAACTTGGATGTCCATCATGCGGGTTGGACACTCAATCATGTTGGCTAAAGAATAGTCAAAAAATTGTTTATCAGGCTCATCGTCGATTCTTGCCAGTTGATCATCCATATCGGAAAGCAAGAAAATTTGGTCGACATGAAATGCATATTTGTAGTAAAAAACCTCCTAATGGATGAAGAGTATCAGAGGAAACCCAACATATTCATGTTGTGTTTGGTATAGAAAATAATTCTGGAGGACCTGCTAAGTATTAGAAAAAAAGAAGTATATTTTTTGAACTTCCCTATTGGAAGACAAATTTGCTCCGTCATTGTCTTGATACGATGCATATAGAAAAAAAATGTGTGATATTATTTTGAACACTATATTGGGTGACCCGATCAAATCCAAGGATAATGTGCGCTCTAGAAGGGATTGCAAAGATCTCGTAATTCTAAAACATCTATGGATCCAAGAAAGAGATGATGACACCGAGATTATTCCTCCAGCTTGCTTCCCCATGAGTAAGATGGAGAAAGATATCTTTTTAGGAATGATAAAGTCATTACAAGTTTCTGATGGATATGCCTCCAATATATCACGTTGTGTTAAACTGAAGTAATGCAGAATACAAGGCTTAAAGAGCCATGATAATCACATTATAATGCATCAATTATTGTTGATTGGTTTACAATCAGAGTTACCAAGGCATATAGTGACATCATTGATGGAGGTTTTCATGTTCTTTTATGTTCCAAAAAACTAAATGTTTCTGATTTGTTGAAGATTGAAGATGGCATTATAGTGGCTTTATGTCAACTCAAAATAATTTCCCCCCCTTCATTCTTCACTGTAATGATTCATCTCATGGTTCATCTTTCACAAGAAGCTATTTTGGGTGGCCCAGTACAATTTAGATGGATGTATCCAATCGAGAGTGAACTTGGACATTATAAAAAATATGTACGAAATAGAGCAAAACTAGAAGGATCTATATCAGAGGGTTATATAGCGGAAGATACTTTAACATTTTGTTCTTGGTTCTTAGAAGGGAAAGAGACTCGATTTAATCGACCAAGTCGTAATATTGCAAATTCTACATCTCCAACTCTAGCATTTATGATGCTTCCACAAGTTGGGAGTGCAACAAGGGGCGCTGTCTTGAAGGCACTAGATCCAATTAGCCTTGTACAAGCTCATCGATATATTTTGTTCAACTGTGCAGAGCTTGAAATTTTTCGAAGGTAAGTTTTAATAAACTTTAAAACTATGTTAAAGGTTATATATTCTTGAAATATGCATTAATTAATATTTTTTTAATAGCGAACTTCAAGAAAAATTAAAGAATCGCCACCAACCCCAATGTATTGATGTGGACCGCATGGAAAATCTACTTCATAAAGAATTCTCAGAATGGTTTAAACAAAGAGTAAGAATCATCATATGCACGTAAAATAATTTGCGCATGTTTGTGCTCGTACCTAGATCTACAAATGAAGAATGATTATGAAATGAATTATGTTTCCATTTTATCATAATAGGTTAATCGTGATGGTGCAATTGTTGATGACCCTCAATTATGACAATTAGCCCTCAGACCAAACTTTATAGTTCGTAGCTACAAAGGATACAATATAAATGAGTTTTCATTTTGAATTGTAGGCAGTGAGATTCACAAGAGGACACAAAATAGTGGAGTTGAAGTTATGTCTAACCATGTTAGGCTTCAAGATGATATCAATTATTTTGGTAGAATAACTGAGATCATAGAGATGGATTACTTTGACTTTGCTAAAGTGATGCTTTTTAAATGTGATTGGGTTAATACTGCAAAGAATGTTGGTGTGAAGAAAGATTTATATGGGTTCACATTTGTTAATTTCACAAATTTGATACATACAGGAGCAACACTTGAACATGACCCGTATATCTTACCTTCTCAAGCAAGAATAATATATTATATTCATGATCCTAAACAATCAAATTGGGAATTGGTCATGAGGATGTTACCACGAGATGAGTATGAAATGGGAGAATTTGAAGCTGAAAGTGTTGATGATCATGAAAACTTCATTCAATTTATTAGTGATGACATACACAATATTCAAAATTTATATAGAGATGATGATGAAGACACCGAGATGGTTAGAATAGATGTTGAGCCTACAATTGTGCAAAGAGAAGTATAAATTCACGGTTGGGTTGCGAATATCGGTTTCAAAGAGAAGTATAAATCAAGATGTTGAGCATTGACATGTGTATTTATCCGTAATTCAAGAGTACCCTTATTTCTAGTCCCTCCCAAGTATCCATATGATGCTTCTAATTTACTAGTTCTACCCTCATCTCACCCTAGTTTTGTTTCCAACTAACTAGTTCCACTCCCAGTTCACAAGTTTACTTCCAGGCCCCTATTCATCATGCAGATATTTGACTCCAACTAACTAGTTTTGGGAGAATGACCATCCTTTGGTAAAACAAAATTAGTTTTGGGAGAATGTATTTTCTATAGTGGTATATACTAATTTCAGATAATTGATTTGGTTTGTCAAGATCTAATTTTTACGGTGGCAGAATGTTTTTTTTTTCAAGAAAGAAAAAATTAAAGTCCTGAAAACATCTTCATATGATTTTCATTTATCTTGAGAAGGCCGATCAGAGTTGCACCCCTATTGTCATAACCCATATTTTCTCCGTATTAAATAATACGTCAGAGTAAGAGAAAATACGCGACGTGATGCCACGCCGTGTAGGGGACAACTGCAGACGTTCAGGCAACCATGTCCTCACATTTACTTTGATGGAAGAGCCTTATGTTTTAAGTTAAAAACATATTTAAGTTCTTGAGTTTACTGATTGTGTCCCTCGGTCGGGTGGAACAACTAGTCCATAGGTGAGAAAATTATAGATTTACGCAGCGGGAAATATTAAGCTTGATTCGTTTATTAACCTATATGAGAATGAGCACATAGTATAAAATGCAATGAGAAATGACTTCTAAATTTAGTATAAATAAAAGAGATTTTTTATAGCACTTCAAAGTAGTGTATTTTACAGTTTAAAAGTTATGTCATGCACACATTTCAGTATGCAACTTTGTATACTTAAAAGTAACTACATGTATTCTAACATAAAACTTTCCCAGAGAGCAAGTATAAACAAACAATAAGTAACAGCAGTAAAAGTAACAAGTAAACTGTCATAAGAAGTCTAATACTATGGACATCAACAACTAACACAAACCCATAAAGAAACAATCATGTCTAACAAAACAACTACCTCAACACTCTGAGGTGGAAACAAATGGTCGCAGCAACTCGCAGCATCGAAAGCATAACTCTGTCAGCTAAACCTATTACTGCTCTGAACCTGAGGCATTCAAAAGAAGAACACCTCAGAAGCAAGCTACATGTGGTGCAAAAGAGTAAAAGGAAGACCAACAAACCTCAAAGTGAACGAGGGACAACAAATCGACTGCAACAAAAGTCAGTAGCAAAGCAACAGAAACAAAATAGTAAATCTAGCTGAGTAAGAAAGGCTAATCACAACAACTGGACAGAACAGAGTGTCAAACATCAAAGTTCATATATTCATCCTTCTTTATTATTCATGTTGTTCATCATTTTAAATGAGACTGATCAACTCAACAGGAAAGAGTACTGTGTCGGGAAAAAGGTCCACAACACGCACAAACTTAGCCAAAAAGGGCACTATGCCGAGGGATAAACCTCAACGCGCACAGACCAACAACTAAGGTAATGTGTCAGGGATGAAGGTCCAGAACGCGCACAAACTCAATCATAAGGCACTATGCCGAGGGAGAAACCCCAACGCGCACAGAGTTTCTTTTATTCAACATATTAATATATGCAGAGTTTCTTTTATTCAACATAGACTAACGAGACTAACGGTCAACAGACTATAAATTGACTCTTAATGAAGCCAACACTTCAAATGGACACTTATCAACGGGGACTTACCCGACGAGATTTCAAAGAGGGTCAACAAATGATTTGGACTGCATAAGGACATTGCAAGGTTAAGCAAGGTGAGGTACGATCAAAACAACGAGACGCACGAGGTGTTGCAAAGATCAAAATGACTCGATAGTTAAAGTGACACGACAACTACATTTTTTTACCAAATCTACGGGATAAAATTTGAGAGAAATGGTTCTAGGTGAAACACATGTCATAATCCCAGACAATTAACTAGCAATTCGAGGATAAGGTTAACTTAAACATATCAAATCTAAGAAATATGACTAAAATTTGGGAGAAAAGAGCAAGAGGGAGGGCAAGAACACCACTTGTCTCGATTTTAGTTAATATTTCTTGGTGCAAGAAATAGGTTCGGCGACATAATGGCTTTCCCTTTGTCGGGCATTAACTTCATCACGCCGTTATTGAGGTGATGTGTAAATTGGTGGTCTTCCTCTTGGTCGAGACGGTCCCGGGGCTACATATGTTGTTCTTTGGTTTGCTTCGGTTGTGGTGTAGCTTTCATTTGCCACGGCATGTAGTGGATGATGTTGATGTTCACTTGCGTTGATCACATTTTCTTGGTTTGTGGTTGACATCTAAAGTTGATTAAAATAAGAGAGAAAGTGCTAGAAATATTCCAAAAATACAACTCTTAAATCCAAATATAGTTAAACCCCTATTTTTGAAACCAAATATTAAAGCTAATAAAATTTTCTCATCAAAACAAAATCTTCGACTATGATGCAAGGAAAGTAATAACTAAAAATAGAGATACACAAGAACTTTATAATTGAATAAAGAAAAAGGCAGAGGAAGTTAGCATCTAGTGTAACATGTTGCAATAAGTGAACATTGAATTTCATCGTATCTGAAATGATTGGAGGAAAAAGATGTACTCTCAAATCTGTTGCTGAATTCTTATCACCAATCACAATGCGAGCATGTTGAATGTATTAGTATAGTATTGCATTAGCATAAAAATGGTTGATGGGAGAAATTCATTAAATGAAATTTAATCTGAGAAAAGAAATGAAATCAAATACAAAATAACTTGCCAAGTACAGTTATAGACCAAACAGTCAGTGAGATTGGAAAATGAGTCAAAATTAGAGGAGGTTGAGTTGTCTCGCCCTGTGCAAAGGAAGAAAGCGGCGTGTTATTATACTCACAGACCTTAAGCAGATGTTTTAAAATGAAATCTGAAATAGTGTTTATTTTTAAGCAGATGTTTAGGCTGCAAAAAATCTCGTCAAGCATTGAGATATGTGTTGTAGAACTTTGCAAGTAAAAACAGAACAAAAAATTGATTCAACAAATCAAGTCAAACTTGAAGCCATTGTGCCCCGCGCGACGGTACCCTGGCCGCGACGGTACCTTGGCTCCCCAGCGCTCACGAATGTAAGTGACCCGCATCGAAGATCAGAGGCACAAAGACCGGCATCGAAGATCACAGGCACAAATGGATCATAAACCATTGTTTCTCTTCTTCCAACTCCTGATAACTGTCTTTGCAACCATACTGATGATTGCTTTGCTTAACAAGTGATAAACTTGATGCAGATTCATTCTACACTCTAGTCTGAACTATGTAGATGGGCATAAGCTAGATTGAATTATCTTTCAGGCAAGTGCACCTATCAATCATAGTATAAGAGAAATCTACATCTCGTGTCGTATTCCACGGGGCTTTTTCAAGCATTCGTACTCACCCTCACTTTATTATCATACCTATAATTAAAAGTGATTTCTAACCTAAATTAACCTAACTATGACTATTTGGATAAATCAACATTGGAAGATTGAACATGATAACAACCCGAAAGCTTATGAGCAATTACATGAAAATATTCATTCATTCACTCAATTCTATTTAATCATGAAAGCATAAGACTATCAAATTTGTTGTATTGTAAAGGGTAAATATTTATCAAATTCTCTCTCGAGCAATTCAAAATCTAAATCTAAGTTAGTAAATTCTATCGAACAATTTACAATACTCAAATTTGCATTAAATAAAACACCCTATCTATTACATAAATCCATGAAATTATATCTCTAAAATATCATGAATTCATTTATTCGTATTCCAATTATCTAAATAACATATCTCTCGATCATGAAATTCGAATTATAAAGAGATCTCACACCAAAATATGAACATGTAAATTTCATCACAAACATCCAATTTCTCAATCTAGAGATTTGCAATTCATGCAAGACAAATAAGCAATTCATAATTAGGATAAAACTCTTTATTTGTAAGCCTACATACGAATAAAATACTACAAATTTGATGTAAACAATGCGAGACATGATTAACAAATTGTTCCAAATTAAAGTTCATGCAAAATAAAAGATAAATCAAGATGAATCACCAAGAGAAGGGAAGATTAAAAGGGATTAATGAAAGAATAAAAGCATACAAAAATACCCTTCAAATCCTCCTTCTGGATGCTCCACTTCGTTCTCCGGAATACTCCTAATGCAGAAATGATCCAAAAGTCCTTCTCTAATTTTTCTACAGGAATTATATAGTCCCTTTGCAAACAAGTCGGACACGGGTTCCAACACGGCCGTGTGTCATGTCGTGTTGATGGTTCCTAGGCGGTTCCTCACGAACAGGCGTGTCTGGTAGTGGGCCGTGTCAGATGACACGGGTACTGACACGGCCGTGTTGTTCTTCACGTTCTTCAGACACGAGTTGGTCGGCAGTCGTGTTCAAATATGACACGGGTAGGCACACGGGTGTGTTCCTACCCGTGTGAGTCTCTGTATCCTGCGTCCAATTTCTTCAGCTCCAAGGTACATAGGACACGAGTATTAACATGGTCGTGTGTCCACCCGTGTGCGCCAAATTTTTGTCCCGTCATCAGCCATGTTGACTCCGTGAACTCTCCTGTTTGCTCCAAGACTTTTAGTTCCATTGGTTAGCGCTACCTGCATATAAAAGTGAAGGAATAAATTAGATAGCTCAATATAAGGAATAACAAAAATCCTAATTGTGCTCTCCTAATCATGATAAGACAATTCTTTGACTTTTCTCGCGAAATTACTACAAAAGGAGGTAGAAATAGTAGACACGATTACAATTATGATAGTAAAAAGCCTATCATAATCACACTCATCAAATACCACCAGACTTAGATGTTTGCTTGTCTCTAAGCAAACTAATTCAAACACTTGAGTTACCAATAAATAATTTTGCATCCGCACACTGGTTGCTATGAATTTAAGAGAACTTTGATGATGTAATCGCATAGGAAATAGTTTAGCAGACTTTTTTAAATATAACGTAATCTTAAAATTCTTCCAATATATTTGTTAACTATCTCTCACTCATTTTTAGAAATAAGAGTATAGTCATCTATAACAAATATGAGGAGAAAATAACAATCTCAATAAGATACGTATTAGTATTTCAAAACTTATAAGTACCCATATTGACGGTCACGAGCTTACTCTTTTTACATCCTCTCCACGGCACTAGTTAGACTCAGTAAGGTCGGATCTTTAGGACTTGTATGGTGGTGTAGCCTTTTTAGCTTAGGATAGAAGATTATAGGCAAGGTAATCAAAGATAAATGTGATGGGTTTTCTACACCTAAATCACGATTGAGCGTTTTGTTGGTATATACCTTAACATACATCGGTGTTAGAAAAGCACCCCCAGACTTTGCAATTATCATACTTCTCATATTTGTTTTTTGAAAGATACTCCAAACTTTTATTTTTCTTAACCAAGGGGCCATAGTAGGGATCATTCCGAGTGGGTGCAAGTATACACACACTCAGGCCACATATCACTATGTCTTCTTTTTTTTTGGCTTTGGGTTCATAGTAGGGATCATTCCAAGTGGGTGCAAATATACACGCACTCAGACCACATATCACTATGAACAAACTCATTCCAAGAAGGTCTCAATGATAGGTGTGCTAATATGTAAGGATTTGGCCTTGGTGACTTTTGGTGGTAGAGCATCAAAAGGATGTGGATTAAGTTCAAATTGGGTGTGCAAGGGTATCATGTTAAAGGTTTTGGGTTTACAAGGCTCAAGCTATCCAATAGGGGGCCTAAGTCATTTCCGTCCTTACTAATTAACCTATGTAATATTTTGAGGATCGCTAGAGGATAAGTTCTTGACATCAATAGAGAGTACTTTTCATTTTGATTCTCTAATATCAAATTATAAAAAAATATTACACTCATCGACTCACATTATTATAGATAAGTATATTTTTTAAAATAGAGTGATTGATAGTTAATAATATAGATGATTAATCTTAAAAGTAAATTATATAGAGAAAATTAAGCTAATGAATTTCTATACTTAATTAGGAATCAACAAAGTTGAACATTCTATGAGTCTACATCAATTCATTTTAATCAGCGTGCGAAGTTAAATTAGATAGTTATAATCTCAAATGAATGAATTAATGAGAGCTTAAAGGATCAAAAAAAAATTTTAGGGGGGGTATAACAAACTTGAGTATTATGATAGCCAAATTAGAATCAATTGTAACCACGTGAACAGCCATTCCACCCCCAGACTTAAAATTTGCAATGTCCTCAGTGCAATGTAAATAGCGGACATAGAGTAATTTCACGAAGAAATAAAAAAAAAACTGCTATCATGAAAAGTAGAAGATCACAGTAATGAAACAGGAGCTGCAATGAAATACACTAATATACAATAGTTGAAAAAACTAAAATACACTGATATAAAGAAATAGTACAAGACACATACATAAAGACAACACGACATAGAGACACGTCAGAAGTATGCGGGTTGGTTGGTCTCATCGTCAGGGAAGGAAGGTGGGGCAGGAGCTACCGGCTGGCGAGGAGCGATCCCTAGGTGGTCCCTGATCTATAGGAGGAGGGCCTCGGTCCGCTGCTGCGACTCCTCAATATGTTGTAGGCGTGGCGAGAGCTCGGTGTCGAAGAACTGTCGGAACTCCCGTGAATACCGTGAATAAGGTGGAGGGGGAGCAGTAGAAGACTCGCCATTATCATACGTGGAATGGGGCGGAGGTACCAAAGGCACATCGAGGTCGGGATCCACCTCGTCATCACTGTCGTCCTGCGCTTGCGGCCCATGTCTCGCAATAGAATATGTGACGCCTCCCCGTCCCTGACGGGCAGTGACGAGGCGGAGGGATCGAAGGCTGGCCATCGTGATGGGCACGGTCTTCGCGACCACTGTCATCGGGGGAGGGCTGATAATATGCCCATGTTCTTCACCAAGCGAGTGATGTAGGGTGCTACACAGATAGACCCTATGCGGGGGGTATCAGCCTGGTGGAGAATGAACTGGGTCAGTAGGAAGCCGAGGTGCAGAGGATAATGTGACGACATGCTATAGAGGTACAGTAGGTCCTGTCGACTGACAACGCCGGAGCTTTCGCCCCGGCCGCTCAAAGTATGGCTCAGGAGATGGTGAATGTAATGGAGGGCGGGTGAAACCAACTTAGAGGCCTTAGATCGCTTGGCCTCATAGGGGCTAGTGTCAAAAGAAATCCGGCGCCAGATACCGCCGGCAAGATCGCGAGAGGGGAGGTCGAAATGGAGCTCGGGGTAGGCAGCACTAAAGAGGAATGAATCCTCATACACCCCTAGATACTGGGTGAACTGGAGCATGGTGAGTGTATAAAAGGTGTCGCCTACTCGAAACGAAATTACCCCCTCGTGCGCGTGCGGTGTATCAATGAAGTTAGACCGAAAATTGAAATAGAACGAGGACAGGAACTCTAACGTGAGTTCCTTAAAACCTAACTCCTCTATGGCAAAAAACCGCTCCCAACCCGTTACAGAGATTAATTCCCTTACATCCCTCGCTAAGTTTATTTCCTCGAGAACACTTCAGTCAATCGTGCGGATATCTTGATATTTTTTAGACTGGAGGCGATTATAGCGGTTAATGTGTGCTGGGTCGGTGAATACTAGCGGGGCAGCGACATCACACCTCTCCGTTGACACTTGCAACTCCGGTCGGCGACGGCGACCGCCTTGGCTTCGTCCAGATGACATGATCAAGGAGGAGGGAATGCGAGTAAAGGGTGCGAGATTTGGAGACAAAAACTCCAACTTGAACTCAGGCCGTGGAGAGAAATGGTGTTGGGAGGAAGATCTGAATTTAGGAAATGAGCAGGAAAAAGATGACACGGCCCCCAATTTAAAGAGTTCGAACACGGGTACGCACACGGGCGTGTGCGTACCCGTGTTGAGGAATCTCGGCCTCGTGAAACACGGGCTGTGGGGGGGCCGTGCGGTCAAACTGACAGGAGACAGCTCGACAGGCAGACACGGGCCACGACACGGCCATTTGTGGACCCGTGTCTGATATGGCACAGCGCATTGACAATACACGGGTTGGTAGGTGACACACGACACGGCCGTGTGTCATCCGACACGGGCGTGTCGAATGTCTCGACACAGCGGTCTTGACGATCGTCGAGCGAAGAGACACGGCTAGACACACGGGTTGGTGTGAACTCGTGTTGTTCTCGGGATGAAATCTCCCTTTTCCGGAATTAATTTACACGGCTGGGCCTGAGGCTGTGTCGAGTACACGGACACCCACACGGGCGTGTGGTGACCCGTGTGCATCTCCAAAATTCAAATTTTTCCTAGGGTTAATTTAATTACAAAAAAAATTTTTGTTCTTTCCTATAACTTAAATTTTTTTTATAACTATCCTTATACTAGAAATTTTAAAACTTATGAACATTACTAGATTTTTCTTAATCCTAATCTAGACGGAGGCAGGTTTTTTAACGAGTGAAGTCTTTAGGGAGCTCACCATAATAAGGCTTCAGTCGGTGTCCATTAACCTTAAAATCTTCCTTCTCAGGGTGAGTTAGCTCGACTGTGCCGTAGGGAAAGACTTTTTTAACCTTAAAGGGTCCGGACCACCTAGACCTTAATTTTCCAGGGAATAAACGCAGTCTGGAATTAAAAAGGAGAACTTGGTACCTTTTTGGAATGTCTTGGGTTTGCGAAGGTGACGATCATGAAATAGCTTGGTCTTCTCCTTATAAATCCCGGAGTTCTCATAGGCCATAGTTCTCCACTTATCTAATTCGTTAAGTTGAAGCTTCTGTTTCTCTCCTATAGAACTAGTGTCAAAGTTCAAAGAACGTATTGCCCAATACGACTTGTGTTCTAATTTTATAGGTATGTGACAAGATTTACCATAGACTAATCTAAAAAGGGTGGTCCCTATAGGTGTTTTGAAGGCGGTCCTATAAGCCCACAAACAATCGTCTAGTTTCCTAGACCATTGTTTCATATTCCCTTATATATATTTTTGTATGATCCTCTTAAGCTGTCTATTGGAAACTTCAACTTGACCACTAGTTTGTGGATGATAACGAGTGGCTATCCTATGTGTAACTCCATATTTTTTCAATACTTTATTTAGCTGTAAATTACAGAAATGTGAACCCCTATCGCTAATAAGTGCACGTGGCGTGCCAAATCGTGTAAAAAGGGATTTTAAAATCGGATTACTACCATACTATCATTAGTAGGCAAAGCTTGTGCTTCAACCCACTTCGATACATAATCTACAGCTACTAAAATATATTTATTCCCAAAGGAAACTGGAAATGGTCCCATAAAATCAATACCTCATACATCGAATATTTCACATTCAAGAATAAATTTTTGTGGCATTTCATGTAATTTAGAAATATTACCTGCTTTCTGACAGTAATCACATGAAAGCACATACCTTTGGGCATCCCTGAATAGAAGGGGCCAATAATAACTGGAATCAAGAACCTTTTTCGCAGAGCGATTCGCTCCATAGTGACCACCGGCAGACCCTGAATGACACTGCTCCAAAATCTTTCAACCCTCCTCTACTGATACATACCTTCGTATAATAAAATCTGCACATATCCGAAAAAGAAAGGGGTCCTCCGAGAAATAATATTTCAAGTCAGAGAAAAATTTCTTTTTCTACTGATATGAAAATCCCTTTGGAAGGACCTTAGCCACAAGATAGTTTGCATAGTCTGCAAACCATGGATAATTAAGATGTATATTTGTAGATACAGCAAATAGCGATTCCTCAGGAAATGTATCAGAAATTTTAGATTCATCTAACATTGATCGTAGTGGATTTTCTAAACGTGAAAGATGGTTTGATGCTAAATTTTCTGCTCCTCGTTTATCCCTAATTTCTAAATCAAATTCTTGCAACAGAAGAACCCAATGGATTAAACGAGGCTTTGGTTCCGCTTTGGCTAGCAAATATCTAAGGGCAGAGTGATCCGTGTATACTACCACTTTGGACAATGTTAAATATGATCTAAATTTATCGAAGGCGAATACCACTGCTAGGAGTTCTTTTTCGGTAGTCGTATAATTCTCTTGTGTATTATTAAGTGTTTTGCTATCATAATATATAGGGTGAAAATGTTTGTTTCGGCGTTGTCCTAAAACAGCTCCTACCACAAAACTGCTAGCGTCACACATGATCTCAAATGGTTGACTAAAATCAGGCGCGATCATAATAGGAGAATTAATTAATTTCTCTTTTAAGAACTCAAAGGCATGTAAACACTCTTGTTCAAAAATAAAAGGTGTGTCTTTTTCTAAAAGCCTTGTAAGTGGTTTAGCTATTTTAGAGAAGTCCTTAATAAACCGGTGGTAAAATCCCGCGTGTCCTAAGAAACTTCTCACTGCCTTAACGGAGGTTGGTGGTGGTAATTTCTCTATGGTCTCTATTTTCGCTCTATCAACTTGAATTACTTGGCTTGAGATTTTATGGCCAAGTACTAACTTTTCTTGTACCATGAAATGACACTTCTCTCAACTAAGCGCTAGGTTTGTCTCCTGACACCTCCTAAGAACTTTCTCTAAATTATCCAAACATAGATCAAATGAGTCGCCAAAAACAGAAAAATCATCCATGAACACTTTCACGATATCTTCAACATACTCGTTAAAGATGGCTAGCATGCACCTTTGAAATGTGGCATGTGCATTACATAACCCGAAAGGCATACGTCTATAGGCAAAAGTACCGAATGAGCAAGTAAATGTTGTTTTCTCTTGGTCTTCTGGTGCTATAGGAATTTGGAAGAATTCAGAAAGTCCATCTAGAAAACAATAATAAGAATGTCCTGATAAGCGTTCTAATATCTGGTCAATGAAAGAAAGAAGGAAATGGTCTTTTCTAGTGGCATCATTTAATTTCCTATAGTCAATACAGACACGCCAACATGTTACTATTCGCGTTGGAATTAATTCATTCTTATCATTTGCTACCACTGTCAGACCACCGTTCTTAGGAACTACTTGGACAGCACTAACCCATGAACTATCCGAAATAGGGTATATAATACTAGCATCTAATAACTTAACAATCTCAGCCTTAACTACCTCTTTCATATTAGGATTTAGCCTACATTGCGGTTGAATAGAAGATTTATAGTTTTCTTCCAAAAGGATTTTGTGAGTGCAAAAACTAGGATTAATACCTTTTATATCAGATATTTGACATGTTATTGCACCTTTACATTTTTTCAACACAGTTATTAATTTAGTTTTTTCAATGTTTGAAAGATTAGAGGATATAATAACTGGGTAAGAAGAATTAGTTCCTAAGAAAGCATACTCAAGATGATCCGGTAGTTTTTTTAGTTCTACTATTGGTGAATTCTTAGTATTATTCTTAAGAGCTTCATAATCTCCTTGAGTAATCAAACTATATTCAGTCGTTTTATTCATCGAAACACAATTATCTAGAAAAAATAAATGTTCAGTAATGTCTTTATTTTTTTTCTTCTAGAAAACAGTTAGTAATACAAATTTCTAAAGGATCTTTACAATAAAAATTGAAATTTATAAAAGTCATAAAATCATCAACACCATGAGAAAAATAGCAATAATCATCATTATCTAAAGATTGTTTCATAGTATTGCCAATTTGAAAAGTAATTTTATCTTCCCCTACTCGCAAGACTAATTTACCATCAAAAAACATCAATAAGCGCTCTAGATGTAGCTAGAAATGGACAACCTAGTATGAGTGGTACTTCGATATTTTCATTCATATCTAGAATAACAAAATTAGCAGGAAATATAAACTTATCTACCTTAACCAATACATCCTCTATTATTCCTCTAGGATACTTAACCGATCGATCCGCTAATTGAATACTCATTCTAGTCGGGCAAAGTTCTTCTAACCCTAGTTTCAGATATAGTTTATAAGACATTAAATTTATACTTGCTCCTAAATCTGCTAAAGCTTTATTGACTTGTAAATCTCCGATTAAACATGGAATTGAAAATGAATCGGGATCCTTAAGTTTTTGTGCTAATTTATTTTGCAAAATAGCAGAATATTCTTCACTAAGTGTGACTAAAGATAATTCTTCTATTTTCCTTTTATTAGAAATTAAATCCTTAAGAAATTTTGCATACTTGGGCATTTGAATAATTTCAGAAAAAGATAAATTGACATGAAATTGCTTAAACATAGATAAAAATTTATCATTCTGCGCATCCATGCGCTCCTTGTTAAGCTTTGCTGGGTATGGTATTGTTGGTTGGTACTCCATCGGTTACACGTTTATCTCGCTTGATCCTTCGCCGCTAGACTCCATTTGGGGTGCTTCCTTCGCAGGCCTTGGGTCTTGTAACTCCTTTTTGCTCCTCAATTGAATGGCTTTTGCATGCTCCCTTGGATTTATCTCAGTGTTCCCCGGAAGTGTTCCTTGCTGCCTTTCAGAAACCATCCTTGCAAGCTGACCAATCTGATTCTCCAAATTCCGAATTGAACCCTCTTGATTCCGAAAGGCTACATCGGTAGTTTGCATGAACTTGGTAAGCACATCTTCCAATGTAGGCTTCCTTGGTTCCGGCTGTGGTTGTTGTCCAAACATGGGTTGTTTCCATTGATTTCCTTGTCCTCCCTAAGAGAAATTGGGGTGGTTCCTCCATCCAGGATTATATGTAGAACTATATGGGTTGTTGGCTTGATTGAAAGGATGTCTAATATTGTTGTCCATATAGTCAACATGCTCTTGAACTTGAGGTTCACAACCAGGCATTCTACTGCATGAAGGGTCCCATTGTTGAGGTGTCATGGAGGGTGATGCTAAGGCAAGGTTATCCATCTTTTGGTGAAGCTTCTCCACTTGAATAGCTAAGGCGGTGACGACATCCACTTCATAAATTTCTGCGGGCTTGTTAGGCTTTTGTCTTACGGTAGTCCATTGGTAATTATTCATAGCCATATCTTCTATCAACTGCTGAGCCGCTTCAGGTGTCTTGTTGTTCAAAGTGCCTCCACAAGCCGCATCAATCATCTGTTTAGTGGCCGGATTGAGACCATTGTAGAAGGTCTGAATCTGAAGCCATGAAGGTAGAGCATGGTGGGGACATCTCCTCAAAAGATCTTTGAATCGTTCTCATGTGTCGTACAACGATTCAGATTTCATTTGAATAAACGTAGAGATGTCATTCCTTAACTTCGCAGTCTTTGCCAGTGGGAAATACTTCATCAGAAACTTCTCAACCATCATGTCACAAGTAGTGATCGACCCTCTAGGTAGTGAGTTCAACCATTGCTTTGTCTTATGCCTTAAAAAAATGGAAACAATCTCAATCGAATGGCATCGTTGGAAACACCATTGATCTTGAGTGTGTCACATATCTCCAGGAATCCGGCCAAGTTGGTGTTAGGATCCTCATCTTGCAAGCCATCATACTGGACATACTGTTGAACCATTTGTATCACACTAGGCTTCAATTCGAAGTTATTGGTAGCTATCGGTGGTCTAACAATGCTTGACCCAGTTCCTTGGAGATTAGGTCTAGCAAAGTCAGACATGGTTTGCTCATTTTGGTTGGCCATGGTGTATAAGTTTTTTGGATGATTCTCTCCTTGATTCACTGTCTCCTCTTTTGATAGTCCGTTTGAAATGTCTGTGGTATTAATTCCCACGTCCCTTAGGTTAGTGTTATGGATAAGTCGCTCAGGTTCAGGATGAAATGGTGCTAGCCCAGAATTTTTGCCCCTGGTCATAGACTAACAGACTACAAAACAGAAATTAAGCGATATAATTATTCAAATACTAATCTACAACTATTTATTACTAAACAAAAATTGGTAGATTAATAAAATTTAGACTTTCGAAATATTGAAAACGTCTCCGGCAACGTCGCCAAAAACTTGATGATTGCTTTGCTTAACAAGTGATAAACTTGATGCGGATTCATTCTACACTCTAGTCTGAACTATGTAGATGGGCATAAGCTAGATTGAATTATCTTTCAGTCAAGTGCACCTATCAATCATAGTATAAGAGAAATCTACATCTCGTGTTGTATTCCACGGGGCCTTTTCAAGCATTCGTACTCACCCTCACTTTATTATCATACATATAATTAAAAGTGATTTCTAACATAAATTAACCTAACTATAACTATTTGGATAAATCAACATTGGAAGATTGAACATGATAACAACTCGAAAGCTTATGAGCAATTACATGAAAATATTCATTCATTCACTCAATTTTATTTAATCATGAAAGCATAAGACTATCAAATTTGTTGTATTGTAAAAGGTAAATATTTATCAAATTCTCTCTCGAGCAATTCAAAATCTAAATCTAAGTTAGTAAATTTTCTCTCGAACAATTTACAATACTCAAATTTGCATTAAATAAAACACTGTATCTATTACATAAATCCATGAAATCTTGTCTCTAAAATATCATGAATTCATTTATTCGTATTCCAATTCTCCAAATAACATATCTCTCGATCATGAAATTCGAATTATAAAGAGATCTCACACCAAAATATGAACATGTAAATTTCATCACAAACATCCAATTTCTCAATCTAGAGATTTGCAATTCATGCAAGACAAATAAACAATTCATAATTAGGATAAAGCTCTTTTTTGTAAGCCTACATACGAATAAAATACTACAAATTTGATGTAAACAATGCGAGACATAATTAACAAATTGTTCCAAATTAAAGTTCATGCAAAATAAAAGATAAATCAAGATGAATCACCAAGAGAAGGGAAGATTAAAAGGGATTAATGAAAGAATAAAAGCATACAAAAATACCCTTCAAATCCTCCTCCTGGATGCTCCACTTCGTTCTTCAGAATACTCCTAATGCAGAAATGATCCAAAAGTCCTTCTCTAATTTTTCTACAGGAATTATATAGTCCCTTTGCAAACAGGTCGGACACGGGTTCCAACACGGTCGTGTGTCATGCCGTGTTGACGGTTCCTAGGCGGTTCCTCACGAACATGTGTGTCTGGTAGTGGGTCGTGTCAGATGACACGGGTACTGACACGACCGTGTTGTTCTTCACGTTCTTCAGACACGGGTTGGTCGGCAGTCGTGTTCAAATATGACACGGGTAGGCACACGGGCGTGTTCCTACCCGTGTGAGTATCTGTCTCCTGCGTCCAATTTCTTCAGCTCCAGGGTACATAGGACACGGGTATTAACATGGTCGTGTGTCCACCCGTGTGCGCCAAATTTTTGTCCTGTCATCAGCCATGTTGACTCCGTGAACTCCCATGTTTGCTCCAAGACTTTTAGTTTCATTGGTTAGCGCTACCTGCATATAAAAGTGAAAGAATAAATTAGATAGCTAAATATAAGGAATAACAAAAATCCTAACTGTGCTCTCCTAATCATGATAAGATAATTCTTTGACTTTTCTCGCGAAATTACTACAAAAGGAGGTAGAAATAGTAGACATGATTACAATTATAATAGTAAAAAGCCTATCATAATCGCACTCATCACAAACAAATATAGGGGAGACACCAAAGCTTACGGCCTCAGAGCAACACAATATGAGCCACCGACAGTTGAGAGGATTGGAATTTACCAGAATATAATTATATATGTTGAATAACTCAGAAGAAACAACAGGTAGGTCTATGTCATATCCCATTTCTAAAAAAAATAGCATTATATTTCTGTTTTAATTCAAGATTATCAAATTTCAGCTCTCATTCACTTAAAGCTTCTGGAAAATCGACACAGGAGAAGATGAACATTTCCTAAACCCCTTTCTTGATTTCAAATTTTTCATAATAAAAGCAACTAAGGAGAAGTTTGCAGTTAAATTACCAGGAAATGGAGGAAGAAAAATAGGATGGCAGGATAGAGCAAGGGTCGGCATCTCCCAGGTTTTGTTCTGCCTCCATCGGAACCCTATCTTTCAAAGATCTACTTTCATCTCAAGCCTTGCCGGTGGTCTTGGATCAGGAATGAGGAAGGAGGCGACGGTGCAGGAGGTCTATGAATAAGAAATTATATGCACCATGAATGTGTTTTCTATACACAGAGAACACCAAATGATCAGCATTTTAATGGAGCCAAAGACATTCGTAGAAAAATGAAATAAAACCTTAGTATCTCAGACCTTTAATTAACTAATAGTAGCATTTGCAAAGATCTCGATGAAGAGTTATGGAACCTTAAAGGATTTGAATCCAGTTTTTATATAAAGCCAAGAGAAAGCACATTTAAGAATTTCCTTGTATTGGGATCTAGCGAAAGTGTGCAGGCCAAAGTTCAATTCAAAAAATGTAATATATTTAAATATACTATGTCTATAGTTCCAACCATGAAAGGGCTTTGATCATCATCCATTGCATGAAATTGTTTTTGTAAGTTTCAAAATCATTGTACATGAAAATTCCAGGGCAAAGCATGTCCATAACGTTTCCCTCAATTTGACCTCAATTTGAAGTTGGAGACAAAATAAGCAAAAAAAAAAGTGGTAAAATGAGAACAAAGCATGTACTTAACGTTTCCCTAAATCTGATTTTTAAATAAATCTAAAACTTTAATCTGATTTTTAAAACTGAAATCTAAAACATAAATCTAAAACATAAATCAAAAACTGAAATTAAAAATAAAATTAAAACTGAAATCATAATGAAAAACAGAAATAGGATAAAACGATAGGCAACCTAAATCTGAAATTAAACATGAACAAAATCAGAAATCAAAAGTAAACCAAAGCTGCAATCAAAACTGTATTTATTAAATTTGAATTTAAAAATGATATCTATAACTGAATTAAACTGGAATTATAAACTGAAATTATATATGAAATTAAGTGAAAAATAAACTGAAATGTAAACTGCATTGAACACAGTTTCAGAAAAGGCCTGCAGGTGATTTCTTGCATACAACGAAGGATATACAAATTTCAAGACTATTCAGACCCTGTAAATTTGTAGTGACAAACATAATATAAATGAAATAAATGGAAGTTCAACAACTTTCTAACCCAAAATTCCTCCAAGAGTCCTTCAATCCCAATTAATCTACATCGTGTCTAACATAATATAAATGAAATAAATGTCATGTGCATAATAAAATATCATGTTCAAAAAGTTGTTTGAGTTGTAATCTTTTTTCCATCATAATGGAATGACTCTTGTGGTTTAAATTTATCAATACAGGACACTCAACAACCTAACAATCTCCAACAGAATGATTTTCACGGCGACATGGGTTTTGAGCTCCGGAAGACGGCGTTCTGAAATCGCGATGCGGAAGAGGGGTTCAGTGAGGAAGAGAGAGGAGGAGGTTCTAACCATCGTGGAAGGGACTTCGACGGTGCTTGAGCGGAGAGGAGGCGTACCGGAGTGGAGAGGCGGGCGAATGTTCTTTTTGCTTGGTCGGAGAGGCGTTCGGCTGGCGTCGAAAGGCGTGCAGAGATATCGCGGGCAGAGCGGAGAGATGTAAGCCAGCAGAGGATGGAGATTCACGCACGGAGGAGTTTGCCTGTGGCGAGTGGTCGATGGGGCCTCGCGCAGAGAAGAAGATCGTCGAAGACCTTGCGGCGGAGTCGGTGTGCGATGCTCTAAAGCAGATGAGGAGGAAGAATATCACTGGAGGAGCGGCGTTGGTATAGCGATGGATATGCGGAGGTGCGATGCCCTAGGAAGCGGAGGAGGGGATATCGCGGGCTGCGATATTTTGGATGCGTGAGTTTTTAGGGTTAGGTAGCGGAAGCCTGCGGATTATTTAGCTAGGCATGACTGCAATCCGACGGTTGAAGATAGGGGGAGTGAGATGAAGGGGTTGGATGACTCCAATGTTTTATTTAGTTAGGCATGTTGGAGGGTTTTGATATTTCTTTTTAATATAGTATATATATATATATCAATGATATAGATTATTGTGAATATTGTGAAGGTGCCATGTTTTTCTTTTTACAACTAGCGGTAGTGCACGGGTAACCTTGGTGTCGGCTGAGATACAATGTGTTTAGTTTTGGTTCGAGAGGAAAAAAAGAATCAATGCCCACTTTGCTATATTAGTTGAATTTTGAAAGATGATTTAGCTAGATATCTCATTTTTGAGAAGCTAGTTTTAGCTCTCGTTATTCAGCTCGAATGTTCGGACTTTATTTATAGGCTCATGCCATTTAGGTGATCACAACTATAACACATTGTGCTTGTGGGACTCATTCTTTAATCAACATTTATTTGTTCATAGTTTTATGCATGCTTTATGATTTAAAAAAATCATGCAAGTTAGATTAAAAATTTAATTATTTGATGGGCTTGTTTCAAAACCATGACCACCTAAGTTTTTTTTGTATAATATTAAACTATTAATTATATTTTATTATTTATAATATATTATTAAAATGTGTGTATAATTTGACTCCAATTTCAAAGGCGGCCCGGACCCGGCTTGAGCCTATTTTGCCGAGTAGAAATTTTTTTGTACGTATACATATCTGTGAGAGAAAATCCGGTCATAAAATCGTAAAATCAACTGTGGTTGATCAGTTTTCAATACGAGCATTTTTTAAACGGAAGATCTGAATCGTTGAAATCACGGATTATACGGCCGAAATTGATCGCGCACTGAACAATAATACATGCGTATACCTATCAAAAAAATTTACTATGACAAAAGCCCAACACAAATAAAGCCAGGAACCCATGGGGGCCCGCCAAACTTTATTTGCATGAATTCTTTATATGAAACTTTTTTATTCGTGCAGAACTCATTTCAGCTGGCTTTTGTCACGTGGTCATCGGTAAGTTTACAATTCACACCACATTAATTTTAATTTAACATAATAATTCAAATATTATTTAAAAGATTATAATTTTTCCATACAATTATATTAAATTCTTAATTGCAGTACAAATTTGGGTTCCAATCTTGCTTTCACAGAGAAAGAGAAGAGTTCTACTTGAGCTTTGCCGGAGGCATTCTTGTACAGTTTTTGTGTGCATATATAACTCTACCTTTATATTCGTTAGTCAATCAGGTACACTCTTGCAAATACCCCACTCCTTTAAATTATATTTATTATTTTAATATTAAATGTTATTGCCTTAAGGATAATACATATATTCTTTGATAAAACAAATTAAATTTCCATAAATTTTTTAAATGTGATAAATATGTAGAGAAATAAATTTACATCTAAATTTTATAAGACATTTATGCCTTAATGCCGCTGATCATATTTAATAATGACTTATAAAATTGCTATAGTTTATTTTAAAATAAATTATTTTTTCACTCATTTAAAAAATCAACTTTCTTAACAAAATGGTTTCTAAATTTGAAGGGTACTAAGGCTTCATTTAATTCAGCGTTTTCAGACGGCGCTTGTAGCAAATGCTGAGACGACGAGTAACCAAATGAAGCTCCGTCTCTGTTCGCACCATTTGCACCCGCAGCAAGGAGGAACGAAGCCTAAATCTACTTATCTTTTCATTATATATTAGTTTAACTTTTATTTTCCAAAACACTAGTAATATAACACGAAATTATTTAACTTTATTTATAAAATTAAATTAATTTTATTGGAAAATAGTCTTAATAATGAATTTTAAAATTTAAATTAATTTTAAAGAAAAAAAATAGCAGAAAAATCAGATCACGCCGGTTCGGTCGGTTGAACCAATTAAGCATCCAATTTAGACCATCCAAAAACTGGCTTACATCAAAACCACCCAAAACCTATTTCATCGGGCGGGTTAACCGCCAACCCATTAACCTAAGGGTGTTTTGAAAGCACGCTCAATTTTAATACAAGCTTTAAATTTGGAAAATTGTTGTGTGCATTACACTTTTGGCTATGTACAATTTTTTGTTAGACACACTGCACCACACTAAGTGCACAGAAAACTGTTAGATACATCACAAATATTATTAATAACAAATAATTCTCAATATCAAATGTACCCACCGTTTGTATCATTTCATCCAAAAATCAAGTAATATGTGGCCGAAACAAATTGAAAATATAGGCGGCGCTGTACAACCCGTATTCGTCGAGAGTGGGTCCTACCACAGCCAAGTCAGCAGAGGTCAAGGTCAACAAGTCAAGGCAGAAGTCAAAGTCAGCATTCAAGATCGTGGAAGGTCTGTGCGAGCATAGGCGAGCTCCCCTCGCATACTCGCCAGGTAGGCGAGTAGGCGAGATACTCGCCCAATCCTTGCGAGTTCTCCTGGAAGTCGTCTGGTCGCCAGGGGGTGGGGTATAAATATGACCCTCCCCCTCTCCCCTTGCATTTGCCTATAAATAGGACCCCAGGTGTACGAGAGAAAAGGAGAGAAAAATCCTCGGCAGGATACTCGCGCGCTTCAGTTTCAGGATACTAGCTAAATCTTTGGATTCCTTTTCCTTGGAGATCAAGTTGCGACCTTGCGAGCTTGCAAGCTAGCTTCTCTCGTACCCAGTTCGGTCATCCTTGGTTGAGAAGGGGCTGCTCCTTTCGAGCATCCGGGTACGTGGTGGGTCCTTCCTGCCGCAACATCTGGGGTTCTGTTTGACCTGTTTCTTTGTGCTAGTCTTCTCTGCCGTCTTACCTAGCTTCTGAGCCAGTAACCTTAGGCAGTTTCGGTCCGAATTCTGAGGTTAAGATTTTCCTGCTTCAACACTTGATGCGGTGAGCGTGGATCGCAGCTAAGGAGGAAAGTTTGGAAGTTGAGGAAGATGGTCATAGGTGGCGAGCAAGGAGAGTTGGTCGGCAACTCGGCATTAGGAGGAGACGCCGCGCGAGGTGGCGAGTTTGTAACAGTGGCCGCGTTTGAAGAGTTCGCGAGAAAGATCGAGCAAACCATTCTTACTGGTTTCGCTCAGCGCCTAGAGGTCACGGCGACTTCTCCTCGTCGCCTGACGCCGCTAGAAGAGGAAGCGCCGCCGAGGCGAGCTGGAAAGGAGCCCGCTTGTGCAAGGGAAGAGCGACCAACGCAGTCGCGGCTTTATCCGGCGAGCAGCCAGGGGGTCCGTTTTCGGGATCCAATGTCGCCGGCGAGATTCAGAGATACTCGCCAATGCAACGAGTATGACGTTTATAGCGAGGATGAAACTCGTCACCGCCAGGGAGGGAGGAGCCCCTTCTGTGACGAGATCCTCGCCGCTCCAGTTCCAGAAGGGTTCCAGGAACTCATTCTTACTTACTACTCCGGCAGAGACGATTCTGTCAGACACCTCCAATGGTTTGAGGACGTCGTCTCCATTCGCAATATGTCTGACGCCTTCAAGTGCATGTTCTTCTCCATCACCCTCAAGGGAAATGCTCGGGATTGGTTCCATCAACTACCGACAGGGTCCGTGTACTACTTCTCAGATTTGCGTCGGGGCCTTATGGCACGGTTCGCGACTTCGAAGAAGAGGAAGAAGGAAGCGACAGCACTCTTCAAGATCGTCCAAGGGCAACACGAGAGTTTGGGACACTACATCGACCGCTTTCAAGAGGAAATTTTGGAGGTAGAGGAGGTGGACAGTTTTACCTTGATGGTGGCCCTCAAGTCCGGGTTGAAGCAAGGTTTGTTCAGTCTGGAGATGAGGTCCAATCCCCCGAGATCCTTCGAAGAGATGATCGAGAAGGCGAATACTTTTGTTCGCGGAGAAGAGAAGAACAAGGACTTTTTAGCAGACCGACTACTTGCCTCCCCTAGTCGACCTACACCACTCCAGTTGAGTAGGGCTCCTGAGAGCTGTCGACTCCAACAACGCTCAAGTCCTCGAGTGGTAGGTCCATGTAAGTCCAAGTCCCTGCACGAGCTCCTCTCCCGCATATTGGTCGCAGACCTCCTCGGGTGAGATCGAGTTCCTCGTGGGAATGATGTCGTAGTCCGAGATCTCTGTACGAGCTCCTCTCCTGCAGACCGACTACTTGTCTCCTCGAGTCGACCTACACCACTCCAGTTGAGTAGGGCTCCTGAGAGTTGTCGACTCCAACAACGCTCAAGTCCTCGAGTGGTAGGTCCATGCAAGTCCAAGTCCCTGCACGAGCTCCTCTCCCGCATATTGGTCGCAGACCTCCTCGAGTGAGATCGAGTTCCTCGCGGGAATGATGTCGTAGTCCGAGATCTCTGTACGAGCTCCTCTCCTGCAGACCGACTACTTGCCTCCCCGAGTCGACCTACACCACTCCAGTTGAGTAGGGCTCCTGAGAGCTGTCGACTCCAACAAACGCTCAAGTCCTCAAGTGGTAGGTCCATGTAATTCCAAGTCCCTGCACGAGCTCCTCTCCCGCATATTGGCCGCAGACCTCCTCGAGTGAGATCGCGTTCCTCGCGGGAATGATGTCGTAGTCCGAGATCTCTGTACGAGCTCCTCTCCTGCACACCGACTACTTGCCTCCCCGAGTCGACCTACACCACTTCAGTTGAGTAGGGCTCCTGAGAGCTGTCGACTCCAACAAACGCTCAAGTCCTCGAGTGGTAGGTCCCCGTAAGTCCAAGTAGCCGCACGAGCCATTCTCCCGCATATTGGCCGCAGACCTCCTCGAGTGAGATTGAGTTAGACTAAGTTTCTCGGAGGGATAGTGCGAGCAATAGTGGGGCGAGCATGCATGTAGGCAACTATGAACATGCGAGTATGGCATAGCAAAATGCGAGTATGGTCTGGCGAGTAGCTACGGGGCGAGTGCCAGGGTGCGAGTTACGAAGGACTACTACGGGCATGCGAGTATCAACTACGCGACTATCAACAATGTCGTCGTGCAAGCACATGTCGCGAGCACTCGTTCTCCCCGAGCCTATGAGTCTAGCGAATATCATCAACCAACCAGCATGCGAAAAGAAAAAAGGCGACAATGTGGTAATTCAAACTGGCATTGATACTTCAAAAATTTTACAAGTGTTGGTTACAAAAATTTCACTAGAGGCTATGTCAAGCGAGTATGAAGAATATCAGCGAGCAATTAGGACTCATCGTCGCCAGTATCTGGCCGATATTCCTCATCTCCAATGTCGGCGTCCTCTTCATCGCCGCTTTCCTCCTCGCCGCTACCGCTGGTGCTACTGCCGCCGCTGCTACCGCTGCTATCAGAGCCTGACGACGTCGGAGGCCGGCGATCTGGCGAGACCGTCTCGGCGAGCAACTCAGGGATGAGTTCGTCGACCGTGAACTCCTTCTCCCCTTCGTCGAGTTTCCCGCTAATCCTCAGCCTCGTGAGGACCACGTTACCTGCCGCACGGGCGATCTCGCGGCGGACGGACGACCTCTCTTCCCACAGGATGTGAGATCGCTTGATGGCGTAATGAGGATCGTCCTCTGGGCGCGGCTGAGGAGCAGAGGAACTCGCGCCGGCTTCTAAAATGGCCAGGCGAGATTCCATCTCGGCCGCGCGAATCTGGGCTGCCTCAAAATCAGCCCGAGCCTTGGCGAGTTCCGCCTCGTACTTAGAAAGCTTTTTGGCGGTCTCCATCTCGGCAGCCTGCGACAAACAACAAAGTCAGCCAAAGCACTCATGGGGACATCAACATCGCGCGTAAAGGGGACATACCTCATAATCTCGTCAGCGAGTGGATTCCATGCCGAGATTGATCGCCTTCTGACTGACGATCTTCAAGGCATGTGTCCTCTCCAGCATCCTCCTCGCCGCAAAGTGATTTAGCTCGACAGCTCGGGCGAGCGAGCAGGCCGCTTGCTGGGCGAGTTCCTGCTCGCTAAGATCCAGCATAGCCTCGGCGTCGTCACGCCCATACATCGCGTGGAGGACGGCGAAGGCCTCCCCCTTATCCTCCCCCTCCTCCGCCCAAGAGGGGAGGTTGGTGCTCAGCGTCACCAGATGCTCGTCCGGTGCCCAGGTCACCAGCGGACGACCATAGGCGTCCACCGCGTCCAACCCCAAGTTAAAATTGGGGTGGAAGTGGGGAAGGCGACCGTGGAGCGGCGAGTCCTGGTCGTCGAGATGCGGCGATGATATTTTTTGCTTCTTGGTCGCGGGACCCGGCGACCTGGCTTTGCCTTTGCCCTTGGCGAGTTTCTTCTTCTCGCCGATGTCAGCTGGCGAGTTGGGCTCAAGGAGCGAGGTGGCGACTCCTTTGGCTGGAGGAAGCGGCCTCGCCGGGAGCTCGTTCGGTTCTACAAAAGGCCGAGTAATGTAAGCAAGCGATTATTGCGGCGAGTACACTACCGACATTCCTTGCTAAGATTTACCTTCATTATAGTGAACCTCGAGCAGCGTGTTGACGTTTAGTCGCCAAAGGATGACATCAAACCGGCGACCTCGGAACGCGTCGACGAGTTGCTCGCGCACGCCTTCCAGTATCGGGGGAAGGAAGGCGACGTCAGCAGGCTGGTGCGGCCTTCCCTGGACGTCGCCGAAGTCGCCCTCGACGACGACTAGTTGCTCGCTCCACTTATGAACTTTGTTTGCCGTCCCCACCAGGGTGCAGACGTGGCTGCTGAAATAGACCACACCCTCGGCAGTCGCGGCGAAGGCGAATATCTTGCGGAATACGGAGAGATCAAAGATGATCCTCTCCTCGCGCAGGTAGCAAAGAAACCCCATGATGATGGCGACGCCGTTGGGGTTGATTTGCGCGGGGACTATGCCGAAGTATCGTAGGATATCGCAATACTCCGGCCATAGCGGAAGTCGCAGGCTGGCGTCGAAGTAGCGAAGAGGAAGGACAAGCGCGCCCTCGATAAAAGTGTTAAGTCGCTCACTGCTGTCCGGAAGTCTGGCCGAGTATCCCTCGGGAAGGAGTCTTTCCCTAAAGTTTTTTAAGTCGCGCACACTGGTGGTCGACTTCTTAAAAGCCGCATCCGCGAAGTTGGCGTCATGGGCTTGGCGGCGAGCACTGGCGTCGTCTCCCACCATCCTGCGACCTGTGAAGAAGAGAGAAATAAGTGCGAGGAGTAGAGCAAGGTCGCAGCACGCGAGCAGGAACAGATACTCGCGAGCTAGAGAATCAAAAGCGCAACAGCGTACTTATGTCCTACCTACCCCCTCTATTTATAGGCGCCGGGAGAGGGGGGGTATATCCTCCTTACGGTGAGTATTAAACCAAGTCGCGCATTAACAAGGAAGCCAGCTCCATTACGTAGGACGAGCAGAACACATAAAGCATTATCGCAACCTGCAATGTAAACGCGGCGCAGACAAGACAAGATATCGCACAAAGCAACACAATAAACCTATACGATAAAAACAAGAGATTCAAAATCGCTTATGACAATCAATAATAGTCCATTGAAACCGCGTTTGGCGAGTCCTGAATACAAAGAAGAAACTTCTAAGGCCTAGGCCTCTCTGGAGGATGTGGATGTCGTCCGGCCCAACCCATCTCGCGTGCTCGCCGGAAATGCTCCGTCGCTACCGCTATCGCGTCATCACCAAGCCGCAGCTGCTCCTCCATCCTCGACAACCTGCCAACAGAGCCCATACTCGCTCGCATGCCGGCGACCTCTTCAAGAACGAGCTGGAGGCGATGATTGTTAATCGCCAACTGACGGTCATTCTCCCTTACCATGTGGAAGCGGGATTCATAGCACTACAGCGTACTCTTGAGCTCTTCCATTTTCTCCATCCGCACTTCCAACGATGATATTCGGCGATGAGGCTCGCAGATCGCCAGCTGGTCAAACTTGCTCTCCAGCTCCAAGTAAGCGCGAGCAGCTGCACGGCGATATTCCATACCCGGCAGACCCATGGCGTCGATGAAGGCCTCCCCTGGAGTCGCCGACCGATCTGACATCAAACAAAAGTCGCTGGAATTAGACGTAGATACATAGCCGCCATGCGCACATCAATAGCGATACATACCGCTGCGAGGGGACCTGGATCGGCGAGGAGATCGAGATCGGCAAGAAGGGGATCCGCGCGCAGACTCATCTCGTCGGCTTGGCGATGGCCCACCAGCGAGCTCGGCTGCATTGCCTCGCCCGCGCCCCCCTTGTCCAAGGTCCACGTTCCTTGGCGGGAAGTAGCTCGGCCGCGGCTTTACCGGCTTAACGCCCGCGGGATGTGATGAAGAAGGCGGAGGGAGCGACGAACTCGCCGGTGGCGGAGGATTCTTCAGCGGAGGAGGCGGAGGAAGTCGCGTCGTGGTAACTTGAGAAGGCGCGATCAGAGGCGGTGGCGGCGGCAAGGATACGGTCACCGACTGGATGGTGGCGATGTTGGTAAGCGGCGGCGGCGGGGGTAAAGAGGAGCTCGCCTCAGGCAGAGAAGACCTCGTCGGAGGCAGCGCAGAACTCGCGGCGGGCGGGGCAGAACTTCTCACAGGCAACTCAGAACTCGCCGGGAGACCCTTGCTCGCCAGTGTCTTCCTCGGCGGAGGATTCTTCGACGACGGTTCCTTGCTCGTAGAGGGAACCGAGGCCTCGACCGTCTTTTTGGAACCGATATTTATCTGCACTGTGTGCGCGGTCTTTACTTGCCTCCCGGCGGGAAGGGCGACGAGCGGCACGGAGCTCAACGGGGCGACATTCAAAGCCGCGCCCAAACCCCCCGTGGGAGAATCTGCGAGTATCACGGTCCGGTTAGCAAGCAATAGAAACAACCGTCAGAATGGGAAATCATCTAGGCAAAAAGACAACCTCGCAGGTCGACGACTTCCACCGGCTGAGACGCCGAAGTGGAGGCGAGTTCCGGGGCCGTGGAAGTGGCGAGCTCAGGGATGCTAAGCGAGTCGAGGAGACTCGCATCAGAAACGGCGACATTGGGAATGTCGTCGAGTCCCAAGTCGCTAAGCAGCTGCTGCGTGCTGGTAGAGAGCACAGGTTATTGGTGGGGGGTGCAGGGCGAGAAAGGGGCGGCCGCGAGATATCATCGCCAGAGGCGGGTTTATTCTTGGACTTTTTTACCTTTTTTTCTCTTGAGGGGAGGTAAGTCGGCGACGACATCCTCTTCGCGCGGTCGCTTTGGTTTAGCGACTCCAATGGCGCTCGTCAACGCAGCAAGACTGTCACGAAGAATCTTCTCGGCATTCGACATTATGCGCGAGTTATGAAGAACCGGCTAAAGAACTAGGCCCCCCCTATTTATAGAGATCGGCCGGTCGCCAAAAGGGGTGAGCAACCCAGATACTCGGCAGTATAGCTCGCCGAATAAGTGTTGGATGTTTCTTTCTGAGCTCTGATGTCGCTCCGAAAGAGCGGGGATTGTGTACAACCCGTATTCGTCGAGAGTGGGTCCTACCACAGCCAAGTCAGCAGAGGTCAAGGTCAACAAGTCAAGGCAGAAGTCAAAGTCAGCATTCAAGATCGCGGAAGGTCTGTGCGAGCATATGCGAGCTCCCCTCGCATACTCGCCAGGTAGGCGAATAGGCGAGATATTCGCCCAATCCTTGCGAGTTCCCCTGGAAGTCGCCTGGTCGCCAGGGGGTGGGGTATAAATATGACCCCCCCTGCATTTGCCTATAAATAGGACCTCAGGGATACGAGAGAAAAGGAGAGAAAAATCCTCGGCAGGATACTCGCGCGCTTCAGTTTCAGGATACTAGCTAAATCTTTGGATTCCTTTTCTTTGGAGATCAAGTCGCGACCTTGCGAGCTTGCAAGCTAGCTTCTCTCGTACACAGTTCGGCCATCCTTGGTTGAGAAGGGGCTGCTCCTTTCGAGCATCCGGGTACGTGGTGGGTCCTTCCTGCCGCAACATCTGGGGTTCTGTTTGACCTGTTTCTTTGTGCTAGTTTTCTCTGTCGTCTTACCTAGCTTCCGAGCCAGTAACCTTAGGCAGTTTCGGTCTGAATTCTGAGGTTAGGATTTTCCTGGCTTCAACAAGCGCCAAATAAGGTTAAACAAAACCCTATCCGAAAATTGCAAGCTTGTGGGCGTCCTGCAAAGCCGGCGACGGGGTGATACTTGGTGGCAAACTTAACAGGGCAAGAGGCTTCCTGCGGTGCCAGAAACGACCATAGAGGCGTCTGTTAGAAAAAATTAAGGTGTCGCTACGCAAATTGTGTTATCGAAAATTTAGGATAAATACAAGATTACTCAATGTAGCGACGATGTAGAATGCATGATCGTCTTATTCAAAATCTACTAGTTTTTATTGTTGTGTAAAATAAATTATTAAAATTTCTAATTAATTGAACATTTCAAGAATACACAAATAAAGTTGAACCTGAATAAACGGTAACTGAAGTGCAAAAATTAATTTGTACCGTTCTTGAATTGAAATTCGCTCCACTATGACGGTTATCCGTAATGACTTGTGATGTGAAGTTCCTAATGAAGTCTGCCATCAGAGGATGAGAGGATCTTGCTAACATGCAAAAGTGTATCACTTATCTACATCAAAAGGAGTTAGCATAGCACGTGTACATAATTAATCACAAAATTAAATAACTTAAATAGGAGAAGCCCATACAGGAGTTATCAATTGGAAATAACTTAAATCCAATTAATTTCTCATATTAAATGAAAATTAAACTCCAAAATAAACTTATCACAAGGTTCGACCAGTCGCGCGAGTTAAATAACTTGCACTCGTATGAGTTCGAATAGACTCTAATTTTCGCATACGACTCTATCGAGACGTCTCGATGAATTGAGTCCATTTAACGGAAATTTTCTAACATCGGCGACATTGCGGTCGACAGCGGCAGCAAGGTTGGCGATGGATTCAGCGACTAGAGAGGCGGTCGGCACTCAGGCGGAACAAGCCCTCGACTGTTGTGCGCATAGGAAAAGGAGGAAACCCGAAAAACCCTATTATTTTCTAAATTTGCGATGCACATAATCAAAACTATAGTGCACATAACAATTTCCTAAATTATTTTTATTAAAATAAGAAGACTGGCACCTAACAGGATTCGAACCTACAACCTCCCGTATGAGCTTGCGTGGTTGCATACTACAAAAATAAACTTCATAATTTACATACCATAATGTTGTTCATATCAATTTTAATTTATAATAATTAATAATCTTATAAACTTTTATATATAAATAGAATATATAATTACAACTATACTATAGTAAAAGAGAACATACTTTCATCAAATATTTAACTGTGATTTTATATATTTTTATTACATAAAAAATTCTTTGATTTATGTATTTTTTTATTTTAAAAATATGATTTTATATAGACAAAATATCTTATAATAAAAATATGCTTTTCTCCGCGCTCGCAAACTCTTGTGCACATAAAAAAATAGATAACTGACGGAGTATAGCTCTTGGGGGTTTGCGAGCAACAAGAGCCCAGTCGTACCGGGACAATGTTGTGGTCACTATTGCGATCAAAATACTCTCGCGATTGACAGTAGGGACGGAGCCCGTGCCTCTCACTCGGAGTAGTGTGGGTGTGTGTGTGCCCGTATAATATATATATCTTATATATATTATACGGGCACCTATAAGGTGCGAGCTGTACGGGCAAGTGAATTTGGGGGTCAAGATGGTCTCAAAACGAAAAGTAATCAACATGAAAGTTGTAGATCTCGGCGAGATCTACAACTTTCATGTTGATCACTTTTTGATTTGGAGCCGATTTGGGCCTCGATTTGGGCCCCGAAATCGGGGGCAGCGGAACGGTTTACTGTAGCAGTTCCGCCTCCCCCGATTTTGGGGCCCAAATCGAGATCCAAATCGGCTCCAAATCAAAAAGTGATCAACATGAAAGTTGTTCGAATCGCCAAGATCTACAACTTTCATGTTGATCACTTTTCGTTTTGACACTATCTTGACCCCCAAAATCACTTGCCCGTACGCCCGCACCTAATGTATGCGGGCGAACATTAGGTGCGGGCGTACGGACAAGTGATTTTGAGGGTCAAGATGGTCTCAAAACGAAAAGTGATCAACATGAAAGTTGTAGATCTCGGCGAGACGAACAACTTTCATGTTGATCACTTTTTGATTTGGAGCCGATTTATACCTCGATTTGGGCCCCGAAATCGGGGGCGGCGGAACTGCTGCAGTAAACCGTTCCGCCGCCCCCGATTTCGGGGCCCAAATCGAGATCCAAGACGGCTTCACATGTAAACGTAGTCAACATGAAAGTTGTTCGTCTCGTCGAGATCTACAACTTTCATGTTGATCACATTTCGATTTGGGGCCATCTTGACCCCGAAAATGACTTGCCCGTATAACCCGTATATTATACTTGCCCGTATAATATATATACCCTATATATATATATATATATTTATTTATTAATTTGTATGAATATAATATAATAATTGTCTGTTTTTAATGGCATGTGAATGAAAAGATGGGATCCGGATCCTCTCCATTTCAAGTGAAATGGAGGGGATCCATTTCATGCTTTAGTGGACAAGATAAGTCCAAGAAATATCTAATGGACAAGCTTTTTTGATTAAAAAAAATATAAAAGGATTGAAAATGTTGAACCCGTTGGATGAAAAAGCAATCAATCATGGCCATGAAATGGATCCCCTCCATTTCAAGTGAAATGGAGAGGATCCTGATACTCAACGATGAGAGAAACCATCTTTAGTGACCGAGTGATGGTCGGTCTGAAGAACTGGCACAGCACGGCAAAGAAAAGCCTCTTCTCCAAAGAATCCGGCGACGGCGGCAACAGTCCCGCCACTCCCTCCGTCAGCCACCTGCCATTACTGGGGAGCCCCAAATCGGGCCAAAGCTCTAGGTGGACACATCATCATCCCCCACTGCCGTCAATTATTATGCCAAGCCCAACAGAAGCTGCTTCATCGTCTTCCTCCACTCCGGCGCCGGCGAGAACATCATCTAGAGTCGTGGAGAGTTATTTGTCAGCGCCGAGCCCGGGGCCCCGAGGTTTGTCGAGTTCTCGGACGTCGAGTGCGGCGGCGAGGTTTGAGTTTCCGACGAGAAGACGAGAGCTTGAGGAGATTCAGAAGGTGATAGAGGAAATGATGGGAGCAAGCCGCAGCTGCGGCGGTGGTTTTGAGGGAGGAGGGGAGATGTCTTTCAGGATGTGGTGGCAGCAAGAGATGACTTCTCCCATTGGCGACCGCCGGAGTTCCAAAACGGTCGCCTTTAGTGGAGTAGATGAAGAAAACAATTGAGTAATATTTGTGGAAATAAATTTGGTGATTGTTATCCGGAGATCGATTCTGACTATTCGCAGATTATTATTATTTGTGTTGAAAATTGTGAAGTGAAAGTGAGAGATTGATCGGGCAGACCGTGCTGCCCGGGCGGACTGATGGTGCGGCTTGGGCGGTCTGTTGTTTGCGGACTGATGTTGGCGACCAGCCAGGTTGGCTTGTTCCATGAAGTTCCTTGTGGATAGGGGTGTTTTCGCGGGTAGGGCGGACTCTTGTTGAGCTCGCGGAGTCCGCTTGTGGTGGACTGTGTTTGGAGATCGGGGTTGCCGCGTTGGCTCATGCCCTTGACCTCCGGTGATGCGGTTGGTGATTATCGGGTTCGCTTGATTGGCGAACTGACTTGAGAGCTGGCTCCTACAACTCGGAGATAAACACTCCTACAACTCGGAAAAAAACCTCTCCTACAACTCGGAAAAAAACCTCTCCTACAACTCGGAGTCAAAACTCCTACAACTCGGAGAAAACTCTCTTATAGCTCGGAGAAAACTCTCCTACAAAAGTAATGATATAACAGAACTAGATTAAGAAATAATCTTCTTTAGGCACCAAACAAGTGCACACTTCTTCAGATCTGAGCAACTGAAGCATCGTCCTTCACTTTTGATAGGTCTTGAAAACTCGAAGAAGAGACGTCTTGGGTAGATCTAAAAACGTAATCTTGATTCAACCTTAAGATCAATCGGCTTGAGAGATTAGAAGGCTTGAATCGAGACTTCTTAGATGATCGCTGATCGAAATCTAGAATCTGTCGGCCGCCGAGAAAGATCTGAGCGGAGTACGGCTCGACCGATCTTGTGATTTTAGAAAGTAAGAACTTAGATAATGACGATTAGGGTTGCGAGAAATCAACCCTCTTAATTTATACGGAATCATTTCAAACGGCTAAAACGAAAGTCACGGAAAGAGCTCCACGTGTCATGTGCATGGCCAAGCCCTGATTTGAAATTTGAACCGGAAAAACGCAGAGTCAATTCGTCGAACGGATAAAGTTTTGTTCGACGAACAACTATGCCTTATTCGACGAATTGCCTTGGAGAAAACTTGATTGAGCTCAAGTCCACTGAAAGATAATCGTTCGACGAATTCATCGAACCAAGAAAGTTGCTGCTCGATGAATTCGTTGAACCAGCTCATGGATCGTTCCATGAAAATACTTAGAAAACATGTATCCTGAGAGAGGACTTCACTTGGCGCTTAAAGAGAACCCAACACTCAACGCTTCACGAGCACACTCAGTGCTTAGAGCTGGGCGTTGAGTTCACTCGACGCTTTAGCCTTAGCGCTCGAGTTCACTCAGCACTTAGCGCTGGGCGTTGAGTTCACTCGACGCTTTTGCCTTAGAGCTCGAGTTCACTCAACGCTTAGTGTTGGGCGTTGAGTTCACTTGACGCTTTTGAATTAGCGCTCGAGTTCACTCAGCGCTTAGTGATGGGAGTTGAGTTCACTCGATGCTTTTGACTTAGCGCTCGAGTTCACTCAGCGCTAAGTCTCGGGCGCTGAGTTCACTCGACGCTTTTGACTTAGCGCTTGAGTTCACTCAGCGCTTAGTGCTGGGCGCTGAGATCACTCGATGCTTTTGACTTAGCGCTCGAGTTCACTCAGTACTTAGTGTTGGGCGCTGAGTTCACTCGACGCTTTTGATTTAGCGCTCGTGTTCACTCAGCGCTTAGCTCTTAGCACTCAGCACTTGAAACCGATCGACGAATTCGTCAAACCACTTCACAATTTGTTCGACGAATTGCCTTAGAGAGAAATTTCTGCCTACAACAACCAGCAACCAAGCACCCTTTCTCTTGCACAGAAGATGAAGTACACCTCATTTGAGAGATTACACATGGATCAACACAAAGTTCTACACAATGAGAAATTACATTGTATAGAATTGTACTACATGACCAATTGTAACCTGACAATGGTCCGTATTTAGCAATTTAACCTGTAATGTGCACACTTAAAGAAAAGGTCATCAAATACATCCTCAATTCAATTTAGTCAAGGACACTTCTCCAAATCTAAGTAATTGTGAATGCAATACCCAACAATCTCTCCCTATTTGAAAAAGTCAGAAACCCTTAGAGACTAAGTTGAATTGCTCATATAATTAATCAAAAAAATGAGCATGAATGAGCACCGCACAATAGAGTGATAAAAGGATAAAGAAAAGAAGAGAAACCTTTCTACTTAACCAATATGAATATAGTTAGAATAGAAAAAAAATATTAGCTTAAAGAAAGGTTATAGCTACAAAACAAAAATACTAGTCACGGGTTTTAATTCCTAGCTACCTTATCACTCTGCCTTTTAAAATAAGCTATGGGCTTGGGATAGTATTTGGGAGGAGGCTTGACTTGACTAGAAGAGGTCTGAGTGTGGAAGAAAGTCTCCTCTTTAATTCTACCTTCTCATACTCATGCCACTCATCTGTACTGTAATGTTCAGCAACACTTGCCCCATGCAGAGTAACTAGGTTGAACGTGTCCAGAATGATATTGTTAGAGATAGGGCTCCAGCATTTTGCAAATTCCTTTCTGGGTTTGCCGGAGTCATCCTTGTGTCTAGGTGCTGATCTGCTTGCACGTGCACCATACCCATATTTTCTTTTCTTTGACTGCTGAGCAGAACTTTCACAGAAGAAAGCCTCATCTTCTACATGAGGGGCTGCAGAGGGGTCAGCCCAGTAATGAGAGTCCTAAGCTGGGTCCAAAGTATCAAAGGCAGGAGGAGGAGGTACCAGAGAAGCTTGAGAGTGCGTTAAGAATTCACATCGCAGCCAGTCAGTGCAAGCCCAAACATATGAGTTGACCTCTTTAAATTGATTAGATACACTGCATTCCAACACATTCACCTTAGTCTCCAAATCCTTCTCCCCCTTTATGACTTCATCAAGAAGGGAGAGTTCAACACCCTGACTCTGAAAGATCTGGGCTGCCCTGTTATCAACATGACCAATGCTCTGGATAGAATGGTCAATGGCCTTGCCTCCAAAAGTGATCTGAGAGTCCAGATGAGGTTTGAGTTTTGCAATGTCAATCTTAACCTCAGCCATCTGTTTGTTCACATCAAAGTCTACCTCTTCCACCTTCTTTACCACAGTATCGAGTTTGGAGTCAAGCTGTGTGTGATGCTTTTGCCTAAAGAATGTGCCGGTCGGAGTGAGAAGAAGAGGTAACATTTGGCTGAATTGCAGACGGAGGCTGTAGAACTTGAGCAAAAACTTCTTAAGAGGAACTTGGGAGATCGTCCTGTGGGGAAACAAGAGAGTCATTCTTGCTTAGGAGCAGGAGAGGAAGGGTTAAGCCAAGTCCCAGAGCATCTTCATCTGAACTAACAGAGGTAACATCAACCACCGCAGAATCACCTGTGGTGCTATTTATTCTGAGGCAAAGAGCATTAACAACTCTATCAAGCTCTACCTGATTTGCCATCACAGACTTCACTGGCTCCCCCTCAACTTGAGCAGCAGTATGGGAGGGAACAGCAACCGGAGAGTCAACAATTTGAACAAAATCTGTTGGAATCGGAGTATTTTCAGCAAGGGCATATGAAACAATGTCAAAAACAGCAGGAACCTCAAAATCTGCATCTGGAAGAGCAAAATCTGCAACATCTGCAAGGTCTTCACCCAAAAGGAATTCCTGAGCAGAGTCAGTAGCCTTCTCTATATCATCAGACCGAACCGACTCCCCCTCAGTAACTTCAACCGGTGGAATAGTTACATCATGTGGAGGGAGAGGGGACAATAGGTCTTCTTCCACTTCGTCTCTAGGCAGAATTGGGTCTGGAGCATCTGCAGCAACTTCTGAATCTTGTACCTCTTCATATTCATCTGCTCTGTCCACGATATCATCCTTGATGACACCTGGTTTTGTGATCCTTCTAGCCCATTTGGAGAAAATGGCTATGCTGATTTTCTTTTGGTGGTTCAAAGTGGATCCAAATTTAAAATTGAAGATCTCTGCATTCAGCTGGTTGAGATAAAATGAGACGATGCGTCCGAAATTGGGGGCTGCCAAGCTAGACTTAATTTTATCAAATAGAACTTGTCCCCAGTCTATCTTTTTGCGGATAGACGGATACTAACAGTTTGAACATGTCACTAGACACGTAGTCATGGGACCCGGACTTACTGAGAAGAACTTTTCTGATGATGTTTGTCAACAGTTTACCTTCATCATTCATGGTCTTGTGTTTGATGATGGAAGAGAACTTCGGTAGGCCACAGAAGGATACTGCTCGCTGATAATCACTGTCAAGAAGATCATCGTCCTCTACAACTACTGGCAACTTGGTAAGAGAGGATGGCTTCATCTTGATCCGCAAGTCACCAATCTTGGATTTGAGAACACGGATTTTTTGGCATAAAGAGGCGTTCGAGAAGAATTCCAGGACTTCTCTATCCAGGATGCGACATTCAGTCTCAAGGACGAAAGATATACCAGCCATCTCTAGCATCAGAATGATGTTCCGGAACTCATCGGGTGCAGAGGAGAAGCCTCGTCGAACCAGTTCGCCACTGGAGAGGAGGATAGAGTTGCTTTTCTTAGACATGGCGAGAGAGTGAGAAGGCCGAATTGGAGGAGGCTAGGGCTGAGAGGGGCGGTGTCAAAGAAAGGTCATCGAACGGGAAAAAGGAAGAGTCGGCGAACGGGAATATGAAGAGTCGGCGAGAAATGTGTAAGGAAGCCGGTTTTAAAATAAGGGTTTGCAAAAGGAGTTATGACTAAACTACCCGAAGGTTTGCGTGAAGAACACTCTTAATCCTAAGAAGATAAAATCCACAGGTTCGACGAATTCTACTCTAACTAGAGGGCTATCAATAATAAAAAAAATGCCAAAACAGTATGTAATTAAACAGGAAAAAGAGTATAATGGTTAGAACTTCCCTTGATCTTTTATCATCTTCTATGATTCCTTGTTGAGCATTCCAAGTTCCATCTTGAAGTAGGAGAATTTGGTCTCATCCAGTGGCTTTGTGAAGATGTCTGCAATTTGCTTGTCCGTCGAGACATAATTGATGTTGATGTCCTTGTTCTCCATATGTTCCCGGATGAAGTGGTATATTAGCTCGATGTGCTTTATCCGACTGTTAAAGACTGCGTTGTTTGTGATTGCAATGTCACTGGAGGAGTCACAAAACATTGGAATATCTGTCAGCTTCAGATTGTAGTCTTCGAGCTGATTCTTAATCCACAGAAGCTGTGCGCAACAACTGTCCACAGAGATATACTCTGACTCAGCAGTGGAGATTGCCACACAATTTTGCTTCTTACTACTCCATGAGGCAAGCCTCTTCCCAAGGAACTAATATGTCTCCGGAGGTGCTTTTTCTGTCATTCTTGTTTCCTGCAAAATCTACATCTGAGAAACTAGTTAGTTCAAAGTCATTACTTCTTAAGTACCATAAGCTAAAGATTTGGTGTACCCTTAAGGTATCTCAGAATCCGCTTTACAGCAGCGTAGTGAGATTCCTTAGAGTTCCCCTGAAATCTAGCGCGCACACATGTTGAGAACATTATATCAGGCCTACTGACAGTAAGTTAGAGCAAAGATCCGATTATACTACTGTACTTGGTTTCATCAAAAAGCTTGCCTTTTGTTGGAACCAGCTTTCTGATCCCTCCTAACGTTCGAAACAGGATGCAGCCCACACTTACTCCCCCTGCGCTACCCTCCTGACGAGAGTCGGAGACCTGAAATCAGACCGAGGGGGCTCAGCTCGGAGGTCCCACCTCTTACCCGGAAGAACTGAAGGTCTTCCCCTCCCTAGCCAATGCTGAGCTAGGTTCCTGTGAGGAAAATAGTGGAAAGGTTCAACAACCACCTCTCAGGCACCTTTACCGGTCTATTTATAGGCTTCTGAATCTGATCTGCAAACAACACTTCTGAATAATCCTGAAAAGACCAAAACACTCTGGGCTGGGTCTGCCAACAGCCAAACTCCGCTGTTCTGGAGAGCTATATGCAGACCTCCAGGGGTAAAAATGTAAAATTACCTGGGGCATAAAGGTAAAAACCCCCCTTGGGGGTAAAAAGGTAAAGACACCTCTTTTCACATGTGGCGAGTGGGGAAAGATCCGTCAGGCCTAGAGAGGTCTCGCCTGGTGGGCCATCTCGCCCCACCAGGAGGTCTCGCCTAAAGAGGTCTCGCCTAAATCCGTGGGCTGTCCATACCTCTCGCCTCTTGCAGGTGGGCCTCCTCCCATCTCGCCAGTCCTCCTTCCTTGCTTGCTGGGTCACCTCTCGCGAGCCCAAGGTTGTACACCTTTCTCATCCTAGTCCAGATACATAGTGGAGCTTATAGGAGTCCTCATAGAGGTTGAGTTCTCCATTCCGAATTTCTTAAGTAACTCTTTAGTGAACTTTGTCTGAGAGATGAAGATTTCATCTTCATACTGCTTTACTTGAAGTTCTAAGAAATACTTTAGCTCTCTCATACTGTTCATTTCAAACTTCTCTTGCATAAGTTTAGAAAACTTTTTTCAAAAGTTGTCATCTGTAGAGCCGAAAATAATGTTGTTGACATAGATTTGCACTAGCAGAATCTTGTTTTTAACTTCCCTAAGAAATAATGTTTTATCTATCTTCCTCTTGTAAACTTGTTCTCAAAAAGAAAGCTAAATAGCATCTCATACCAAGCACGGGGAACTTGCTTGAGACCATACAAAGCTTTATTTAAAAAATAAACAAAATTAGGGTGAGTTGAATGAACAAAACCTGGGGGTTGTTCCACGTATATTTCTTCCTTCAAATTACCATTACAGAAGACTGACTTCACATCCATTTATTATACTGTGAATCCTTTGTGAGCAGCGTATGCGAGAAACAGCCTGATTGATTCAAGTCTGGCAACAGGAGCAAAAGTTTGATCCAAGTCGTTCCCTTCTTCTTGTCTGTAACCTTGAGCGACAAGTCTGACCTTGTTCTTGATGATTACACCATTCTCGTCCAGCTAGTTCCTGAATATCCACTTTGTGTCAATGATGTTCTGACCTTTTGCTCTTGGCACCAGCTCTCAAACCTTGCATCTTTCAAATTGGCTGAGCTCCTCTTACATTGACATAACCCAAGAAGCATCTTTGTTTGCGTCATCAAACTTCTTTGGCTCGATCTGTGAAAGAAAACTTAAGTGTAAAACCTCATTAGGTGTACCTTGACGTGTCATTACTCTGGCTTAGGATTTCCGATGATTTGGCCAATAGGGTGATCCCTTAAGTATTTGTGCTCTAGAGTTGGTGCAACACCATCTAGAGAGTCGGGCTCGTCCTGTATTTCATGGACTTCAAGTACTTCAGGAATCGGCCCAACCTGTTGTGGATGATCTTTCATCACCATTTCCTCTTCTACAAGTATATTAGGAGAAGGAACTTTGATGAATCCTGGTGCCTTATCTTTGACGGATTCTGCAATGCGAAGGTCTTCTAGCTTTGAACCTGCATTCTCAACAAAAATACTAGAAGAGCCACTATGGAGCATGCTCGTCTCGTCAAACACAACATTTATAGATTCTTCTACTATAAGTGTTTTCTTGTTAAAGATTCTATAAGCTCTTGTGTGACCACTATAGCCTACAAAAATTCCTTCGAAGCATTTTTCACTGAACTTAATTTTATAATATTTCTCATTTTTAAGTACGAAACATTTGCTACCAAAATTTTTAAAGTAGGAAATAGTTGGTTTCTTACCTTTCAAGAGTTCGTAAGGTGTCTTATCATGATTATTATTTATGAGTGCCCGATTTTGCACATGATAGACAGTGTTGACAGCTTCAGCCCAGAAGTATTCTGGTAGTGAAGAGTCATTCAACAACGTTCTACCAGCCTCTATGAGTGTTCTATTCTTTCTCTCAGCGACTTCATTTTGTTGTGCAGTACGAGTAGAGAAAAACTCATGAAAGATACCTAAATGTTCACACAATTCAGTCATGGCACCAGATTGAAATTTTGTTTCATGATCACTTCTGATTTTGACCACAGAGCAGTTTAATTCATTCTGTATTTGCCTGACAAAGTTCGTGAACGTATCAAAAGTATCTGATTTGTGTTTTAAAAAAGAATACTCATGCAAAATGAGAGTAATCATCAACAATTACCAATGTATAAGATTTATCTCCCAAACTTCGAATTTGCAATGGACCGAATAAGTCCATGTGAAGTGGGTGTAAACACTGAGATGTATCCTTAAGAATAATGATTTTAAAGGTAGACTTAGTCTACTTGCCCATTTGACATGCATGACACGGGCTCTCTTTAATGCACTTAATTCTGAGAGCATCACGGACCAAGTCCTTTGAAAATAGCATCGAAATAGTTTTGAAGCTTATGTGGGTTAACCTCTTGTGTCACTGATCACAGAGAGACATTATCTTTAGCTAAGAAACATACAGGAGTAGAGGAGACTAAGCAAAGAAAATTTAAACATAAAATATTCCTAGAACGAGCGCCTGATAGAACTGTCTCCAAATTTTTAGCGGACTTTATCAAACACTTGTCCTTACGGAATTCAACTATGTATCCCTTCTCACAGAGTTGGCTTATGTTTATCAAGTTATGTTGTAACCCCTGAACATAAGCAATATCGGTGAAAGAGACTACGTCATTCGAAATCATACCATAGCCTTTAGTAATACCTCTGTCAGAGCCGCCAAAAATGACTTTTGGACCGTCTTTGATTGGACTATAATCTTGAAGTAGGCTTCTTGTCCCGGTCATGTGCCGAGAGCATCTAGTGTCCAAATACTAGATAGGCATTTTATTGGCCTTTGGACATACCTGCAATCATAGATCATTTTACCTTAGGAACCCAATAAGATCTGAGTCCATGATTCCTTGTTAGCATACTCCCCCTACGAGTGTTAACATTACGAGTGGTCTGTCTCGCAAGGTTAACTTGAGGAGTTTTAATATTTCTGAAATTAAACCAACAATCCATAGCAAAGTGATCAACTTTGCGGTAGCACTAACAATCAAATCTGTTGTATCCTTTTCTAGCCTCCTGCTTGACCCTTTGAACGTGTGGTCTAGCAGGAGTGGCTAACTTAAATGTAGAAGGCTCGTGGTGACAACACTCACATGGCTTCTTCTTCTCAAATGGCTTTTCAACAACTGGTTTTTCAATTGGAGCTTTCTTTGTATTATGATCATGATCAAAAGGACCATAGCTCTGTAGAGTAATCTCCTCATAAGGTGCTTTAAAGACACTTGCACCGAAGTTATGGGGCCGAGTCCATCATTGGCATCTATCAACTGGCTCAACGTGAGTTGGTCGGGTTAGATGTCCATAGGAAGTTTCGAAGTCATACAAGTTAGAAGGGAATATCACTTTCTTGAACTTCATTTGACTTTCCGGAGCTTTACCTTTTGCTTCGGTGCTAGCTTTCATTGCAGCCTTATTTTTCTTTCTGGCCTTAGCTCTCCTAGAAGACTTACTGGAGCAGTCACATGGCCTAAGCCAGCTCCTTTAGCCTGAGCAGAGAATTTAGCTACAAGTGGAAGGATTGTCTTGGGCATGGAGAAACTTTCAACAAGTTTCTTTTCAGCGGCAAGTTGTCCTTCCAGCTTCTCGATGATGTTCTCCTTCAGGAGAAGGAGCTCGTGTGAACTGTTGTTATCATCATCCAGGGCGTGGAGTCCCTCTCTGAGTGAGTTCATTCTTGCAATTTTCCTCCCTCAGAGTGATCTCTATAGCCTTAAGAGATTTGATCTTCTTGACCTGAGTTCCTTGTTTCATACCTCAGTCAAGGATCTTAGGAACTTGTCATTAAGCTCTCCATTTGTGAATACCGGTCGTAGTTCTTTAGGCCGTTGGCGATATTGAAGAAGTTTTTGTATGTATCTGCAATTGTATCCTTTGGGTCTTGCTTGAAAGCCTCGTATCTCTGATTCAGAAGGGATATTCTATCATCCCTTACCTCTTCAGTGCTTTTCATCAGAACAATAAAATACTGCCACATTTCCTTGCTTGATTGGCAATATATCAGGTTCTGTAACATTGAATCATCGACTGTGCTTGCGATGATGTTATCGGCTTTCTTTTCTAGAGAGACAAGAACAATCTCATCTTTGTCAAGATCCATCAGTTTCTTTGGCACCATCTTCGCAGGGTCGATAGTAGAAGCAATAGTTGGAATGTATGGACCTTCCTCTACTATCATGAAGATACTGGGATCAACAACTTTCATGAAAAACTTAACTCTTTCCTTCCACATAGGAAAGTTAGCCTTGGTGCATACCGGAAGCTTTGCAGAATCCTTGGATCTGTCCATGCTTGAGAATCTCTAAAGCAACTAGATGTAGATCTATTCAAGGTGTGAACCTTTTAGAGAATAACTTCGCTCTGATACCAACTGAAAGTATCTAGTTGCTAACTAAATCACCTAGAGGGGGGTGAATTAGATTAGCGTCTTTTGCGAAATAAAAAATTTAAGCACGCACAAGCACAAACACAAGGATTTAGAGTGGTTGCCCAAGAATCCCATTTGCCTCGCCTAGCACCGGCTATTACCAAATCTCGGATTATAACAATCCTACACCTCGGGCAACGCTCAAACTCGAGATAAACACTCCTAAACTCGGAGAAAAACCTTCCTACACTCGGAGTCAAAACTCCTACAACTCTGAGAAAACTCTCCTACAACTCGGAGAAAACTCTTCTACATTATAACGGAACTAGACTTTTTTATGCACCAAACAAGTACTTCTTCATCTGAGCAACGAAGCACCATCCTTCACTTTTGATAGATCTTGAAAACTCGAAGAAGAGACGTCTGTAACTGAAAACTAATCTTTACTCAACCTTGAGATCAGTCGGCTTTAGAGATGGAAGGCTTGAATCGAGACTTCTTAGAAGAGAACTAGAATTTGTCGGCCTCCGAGAAATTGAGCGGAGTATGTCTCGGCCGATCTCGTGATGTAAGAACTGACAACAGTGTTAGGGTTAAGAGAAATCAACCAATTTATACAGAAAAACGGCTAGAACAGTCAAAGGAGCTGCACACAGCCCTGATTTGAAATTTGAACCGGAAAAACGCAGAGTTTAGAACGAATAAGTTTCGGACGAACAGCTACACAAATGCCTTTGAGAAAACTTGTAGTTGAAGTCCACTGGAAGACAGTCGTTCACGAATTTGTCGAACCAAGAAAGCTACGAATTTGTCGAACCAGCTCATGGTTTCTAGAAAACTTGTATCCTGAGAGAGGACTTCACTCAGTTAAAGAGATCGCACTCAACGCTCCACGAGGTGCGAGCTGGAAGATGTGCCTTGGCGCTCGAGAGCGCTTATGGGCGTTGAGTTCACTCGTTTTGCCTTATTCACTCAGCGCTAGTGTTGGGCATTGAGTTCAAGTTTTGACTGGCGGTTCACTCAGTGCGTGTGGGAAGGATAATGAGTTCACTCAGCGCTTAGTGCTGGACTCAAACTTAAGTTCACTCAAGTGTTGGGCACAAACTTAGTCTGTTACTGGGCGCTGAATCACGCTTTTGACTTAAAGTTCACAACGAGTCTCAACACTCAATGTCGACGAATAACTTCAAGGTGTTTGAAATTGCCTTGGAGAGAAATTTCTAAAGGCAACCAAGAACCCTTTCTCTTGCAACCATTTGAGAGATTACACATGAACAAAGTTCTACACAATGCATTATATAGAATATCTCAATGACAATCTGTACTTATCAATTTAACCTGTAATTGTAGTAAGCAAATTCAATTTAGTAAGGGTACTTCTACAAATTTAGGTAATTGTGGATGCAATACTCAATAGGTTTGCAATAGGGATGTCGGAGGAGGGCGAGCTGGAAGAGTGAGAGATGTGCCATCCTTACCAAGTGTGGCGGGCGTGTGGGAAGGGGAAAAGAAAACAGTGTTATTACTAGCAAATCATAAATGGATGTTAGCAAAACACAATAACGAGTTTCAAAAGTTGAAGTGAATACTAAACGCCTCAAAAAAATATTTTTTGACCTGCGAATAGCCATATTTGGTTTGCGGATAACAATCCCCATAAATATTTGATATTTGATCAATATTATTATTATGTTATACACACACACACAAGCTCGCATGCGCGCGTGTGAACATTCTCCGCACTCTTCCCCTTCAGGTGCTGATTATTGTGGAGTTTTTTTCGCACAAGGATTCTTTGTTTATGTCATAATGTATAGTATGTTGAAATTTGTGAAGTAAAAGTGGGTGAATGAAGCACTTGGACCTATCCGCGCGGACTACGCGGACAGGGTTGGCGGACTGCTAAGTCGGCAGGGATGTTGCAGGCGGTTTGCTCTGTAGCGGCCTGGGCGGTCTGTCCGCGCGGACTACGCGGACAGCAGTGGCGGTTAGCCAAGTCGGCTTGTGCTCAGCAGGCAGTTGGATCCCAGGAAGTAACCGGGCGGATAGAAACTCTATCCGCGGAGTCCGGCATGAATCGGACTGGAGAACTGGAGCTCGGCAGACCGGTTTGGCAGTTGCCTTGGTCTTACTCTGGTGTAGCGGCAAGTGGAAGCCGCGGAATCTGTCGGTCAGTGCGGACAGAAGCTGGAGGTCGCCCGGTATGGCGGGCTAGATCCAGTGTCCGCCAGTAGTTGCGGACTGGCCCTTGTGGCCAGTGGTGTGGACTTGGTTGGGTCTGAACCAAGTCCATGTTTGGCTCAGTCCGGGGAGATCGCGCAGTGGAGCGCGGACTGTTTCTCTCAGTCTGCCAAGCTCGACAGGAGTGTTGTTGCCTTGACTGCTAGCTTGAGGATATGCGGACTGGAGATTGCGTGTGCAAGCGTGCGGACTAGAGCTAGTGTCCGCTGAGTCCGGTTGAGCCTTGTGATGAGGCTATGGACTGAGGGATGCGGACTGAGGCAGTCAGCAGGAGTTGCGGACTGGAGAAGTCTGCTATGTGAGCAGACCAGTGCTGGTCCGCTGAGTTCGGTTATGCCTTATGTGGCTATGGATTCAGGGTTGCGGACTGGGCAATCTGCAGGGAAGCGGACTGGAGGTCTGCTGAGTTGCGGACTGGAGAAGTCTGCGGAACATGCGGACTGTGACAGTTTGCAGGAGTTGCGGACTGGAGGAGTTTGCTGTGAAAGCAGACTGGAGTGTTGTGTCCGCTGAGTCCGGCTGTGCCTTGGTGATTGAGGTAATGGACTCTGGTGTGCGGACTGAAGCGCTGTGTCCGCTGAGTCCGGTTGTGCCTTGGTGATTGAGGTAATGGACTCTGGTGTGCGGACTGAAGCGGTGTGTCTGCTGCGTCCGGCGTTTGCCTTATGGCAAAGCTTTGGATATGCGGGCTGATGCCTTGTCCGCGGATTGGCGGACATAGTTGTTGCAGAGTCCGGCTGTGGTGGTCCTGGCTTGGCCTCTGGCGGCAAGGCGGACTGGCGACTGTCAAGCCTTGGAGAAGCTATGGCGGACTGGCTATCTGCACAGGAGCGGCGAACTGGTGTGTGTATCCGCGGGGTTGCGGATACACTTGTTCTTGCTGCGGGATGTGGCGGTGATCCTATCGGCTAGGGCGGTGACCACACTCATCATCGTGTCTATAAATAGGACCCATGTCACATCAGAATAGGGGAGAGAGAACCGAAGTAAGTGAACAAAAATTTGAGCTCGCATAAGTTGCAGGCGGACTGCCTTTTGGAGTCCGCGCGGTTTGATTGAGTTGACCGGGTGTGCTGTGCAGGTTGTGCGGATAGCGCTGGAAAGCCAGGACTTGGCTCTGATTGCGGTCAGGGACAGTGCGGACTCTGCGGTTAAGCAACATGCGTTAAACAGCAGGTCGCGGACAGCGACTAGGCGGTTTTCTCTTTGGCAACTTGATTCGGGGTTCAAGAAGTCGCCTGCTTCAGGCGGACTGTTCCATTCGGCATCGCAGCTTGTGCGGTCTGGCGGCTAGGCGACCTCGCGGTCAGGCGGCCTGCAGATCGGCGGTGAAGAGCTAAGTATTGAAGAAGGGGTAGTCTGCGTGGCTTGGTTGCGGTTTTGCGACCAGGTGGTTTGAGCGGACTCCACAGCAGTAGACCGCGCGGCCTGGTGGTTGAGACCGCGCGGCTTGTATAGTTTTTTGTCTTTGTATCTGTCTCTGCTCTCCCTGTAGTGGTTTTGGCAAATCATGTCTCGCCATGTATGTCTTGCCTGGTAAAGAAGTTTGTTGTTGATCAATAAAGATATTTGTTTGCTGCATGTGTTGCTGGTTGTTACTGCTTTGTTGAGATAACCCCTGCTTTCTCCAAGATCCTGGAAAACGTTCAACATTATAAGTGGAGGTGTCCTCCGGTTTGTTGAGTACATGGTATCCGAGGAGGCCTCTGCGGGTTTGTTGAATTTTAACATGGTATCAAAGCGAGGTTGGAGTGGTCAAGCAGTGATCAATGGAAGTAGTTGCTCTTGTGAAGAGAAAACCAGTGGCAGAACCATGACAGCGGAAGATGCAAGTTGTCTTGGAATTGATCTTCTTACAGAGACGAATTTTGAAAGGTGGAAGTCTTGTATGAAGAACTTTCTTCTTGGCGAGAACCTTTGGGAGGTTGTATGCAAAGCAGGAGGACAAGAGGCTACTGCTGGCAATGCTGAAGAGATGAGAGCTTGGAAAAAGACAAATGCGAGAGCGGAGTCTATTCTCAGGCAGGTGATCTCATCAGAGCTCTTGGACTACATCAGTGGATGTGGGTCTGCTGCGGAGGTTTGAACTTCCCTTGTTAGGTTGTTCAGGAAGGAGGTGAAGGTTGCTGCAGAAGATGGTCCTTCTACTTCATATCAGGAAGATAGGAGTGTTTCTCCTAGGCGTGATAGGAAGAGGAAGGAAGGACCAAGGTGCTATAAATGCAAGCAGCATGGTCATCTCAGGAAGGAGTGCAAAGTTGTCTTGCTCTCAGCGAACGTTACTCAAGTTAGGAGGAAGGAGAAGAACATTGTTGGGTTATCAACAAGTTCTGGAGTTGATCAGATGAAGGCCAGTGATTGTGCAGCTATCTGGCATGAAAGACTAGGGGATGTAGAGATGGACAAGCTGAAAGCAATGGCGGAAAGAAGACTCGTAAGAAGCTTGCCTAGATTGACATCCTATGGCGTTGGTCAGGAGTGTGCGGGATGTCAGCAAAGTGAAGTTTATCGCTTCATGGTTGATAAGGCACAATCCAGATGTAAAGCACCATTGGCAGTTGTCCATTGTGCTTTGGTGGGACCGACCGTCTCAGCCAGTCTTGGAGGCAGGAGGTTCATGCTGATATTGGTTGACTATTCTAGGTATACATAGGTATACTTCATGAAGGAGAAGTCCAACATGTTTCGCTTGTTTGTGGAGTTCAAGAAGCTTGCGGAAGGCCAGCTTGGCCGGCGGATCAAGAAGTTGAGGACAAGCATCGGTGGTGAGTTTAGCTCAACCGAGTTCTCCAACTTTTGCAGGAAGCATGGGATCCGAAGGGAGCTGTCTTGTGAACATACTTCACAGCAAGGTGGTGTTGCAGATCAGATGATCCGTTTGTTGACGGAGACCTGCAAGTGTTGGCTTCTGTGCAAAAGCATTCTGAAGGCCTTTTGGGCGGAAGGGATGGCTTGTGCAGCTCATGTCATCAACCGGATGCCTCTTAGTCCGATCATTGTGAAGACTCCTTATGAGCTGATGTTCAGGGTGAAGCCCAGCGTGAAGCACCTTCGGGTGTTTGGATCTACCTGCTACATACACACTCTGGTTGCTCTCAAGACGAAGCTAGTCTTTGTTGGATATGATGAGCAGAGGAGATGGAGGTGTATGGATCCTGCGACGAAGAGATTCATCGTGTCAAGAGACGTTGTCTTCGATGAGTTGACGTCGTATTGGGTAGCTCTTATATGGAGCTAGAGATGAGCAGGTCAGATGGTGGGCTGAAGGAGGCTGCTGCTCAGGAAGCAAGGGAGCTGCCTGAGTCACCAGGAGCTCCAGGTTGTTCTAGCTCCGGGGCAAAGACGTCAGAGTCGGGAAGCAGGGGGAGCGATGCTCCAAGTTCTTCTGGCTCTAAGACGGAGGCTTCTGGTTTGAGAAGCAGGGTGAACGATGTTCCAGGTAGTTCTTGTTCAAGCGGGGAGACTTCTGGTTCAGGCAGCAGGGGGAGCATTGCTCCAAATGCTCCTAGTTCCAGTGAGGAGGCGTCTTGTTCAGGAAGCAAGGAGAGCATTGGTACGGGTTTGCCCGGGAACGGAGCTGGTTCAGGAAGAGCAGTGGAGGTGGTTAGCCATGATCAGGTTCTTTGGAGATCGAAGAGGATCAGTAAGCCACCAGCTAGATATAGCGAAGGGAACACGGCAGACTTGGTCCCATGTTTCTTTGTTAGCCCTCAGGTCGAGCGAGTATCTTTTAGCTGTGATGACCCCACTAGAATCAAGGAGGTGGTTGACATCAAGGCTGAAGAGGTGACATCTCTCAGAGGTAACAAGGCTTGGGCTTTTGTGCCCAAGGTAGTTGGTGATACTCCTATGATGCATGAGTGGAGGTTGAAGCTGATGAAGAAGGCAGAGGGAAGCATGACTCCTTTTGGGAGATGCTGGAGGGCTCCCTCATGGTCCATGGTATGCGGGGCGAGGACTATGTCTTGGACATTTCTTCGTAGATGCTATCAGAGAAACCAGGTGCAAGGTTACAGGAGCTGCTGGAGTTATTCACCACTTCTCACTTCAAGGAGTGTTGAAATTTGTGAAGTGAAAGTGGGTGAATGGAGCACTTGGACCTATCCGCGCGGACTACGCGGACAGGGTTGGCAGACTGCTAAGTCAGCAGGGATGTTGCAGACGGTTTGCTCTGTAGCGGCCTGGGCGGTCTGTCCGCGCGGACTACGCGGACAGCAGCGGCGCTTAGCCAGGTCGGCTTGTGCTCAGCAGGCAGTTGGATCCCAGGAAGTAACCGGGCGGATAGAAACTCTATCTGCGGAGTCCGGCATGAATCAGACTGGAGAACTGGAGCTCGGCAGACCGGTTTGGCAGTTGCCTTGGTCTTGCTCTGGTGTAGTGGCAAGTGGAAGCCGCGGAATCCTCCGGTCAGTGCGGACAGAAGCTGGAGGTCGTCCGGTATGGCGGGCTAGATCCAGTGTCCTCCAGTAGTTGCGGACTGACCCTTGTGTCCAGTGGTGTGGACTTGGTTGGGTCTGAACCAAGTCCATGTTTGGCTCAGTCCGGGGAGATCGCGCAGTGGAGCGCAGACTGTTTCTCTCAGTCCGCCAAGCTCGGCAGGAGTGTTGTTGCCTTGATTGCTAGCTTGAGGATATGCGGACTGGAGATTGCGTGCGCAAGCGTGCGGACTAGAGCTAGTGTCTGCTGAGTCCGGTTGAGCCTTGTGATGAGGCTATGGACTCAGGTATGCGTACTGAGGCAGTCAGCAGGAGTTGCGGACTGGAGAAGTCTGCTGTGTGAGCAGACCAGTGCTGGTCCGCTGAGTCCGGTTATGCCTTATGTGGCTATGGATTCAGGGTTGCGGACTGGGCAATCTGCAGGGAAGCAGACTGGAGGTCTGCTGAGTTGCGGACTGGAGAAGTCTGCGGGACATGCGAACTGTGACAGTTTGCAGGAGTTGCGGACTGGAGGAGTTTGCTGTGAAAGCAGACTGGAGCGTTGTGTCCGCTGAGTCCGGTTGTGCCTTAGTGATTGAGGTAATGGACTCTGGTGTGCGGACTGAAGCGCTGTGTCCGCTGAGTCCGGTTGTGCCTTGGTGATTGAGGTAATGGACTCTGGTGTGCGGACTGAAGCGGTGTGTCTGCTGCGTCCGGTGTTTGCCTTATGGCAAAGCTTTGGATATGCGGGCTGATGCCTTGTCCGCGGATTGGCGGACATAGCTGTTGCAGAGTCCGGCTGTGGTGGTCCTGGCTTGGCCTCTGGCGGCAAGGCGGACTGGCGACTGTCAGGCCTTGGAGAAGCTATGGCGGACTGGCTATCTGCACAGGAGCGGCGAACTGGTGTGTGTATCCGCGGGGTTGCGAATACACTTGTCCTTACTGCGGGATGTGGCAGTGATCCTATCGGCTAGGGCGGTGATCACACTCATCATCGTGTTTATAAATAGGACTCATGTCACATCAGAACAGGAGAGAGAGAACTGAAGTAAGTGAACAGTAATTTGAGCTCGCGTAAGTTGCGGGCGGACTGCCTTTTGGAGTCCGCGCGGTTTGATTGAGTTGACTGGGTGTGCTGTGCAGGTTGTGCGGATAGCGCTGGAAAGCCAGGACTTGGCTCTGATTGCGGTCAGGGACAGTGCGGACTCTGCAGTTAAGCAACAGGCGGTAAACAGCAGGTCGTGGATAGCGACTACGCGGTTTTCTCTTTGCCAACTTGGTTCGAGGTTCAAGAAGTCGCCTGCTTCAAGCGGACTGTTCCATTCGGCATCGCAGCGTGTGCGGTCTGGCGGCTAGGCGACCTCGCGGTCAGGTGGCCTGCAGATCGGCGGTGAAAAGCTAAGCATTGAAGAAGGGGTAGTCCGCGTGGCTTGGTTGCGGTTTTGCGACCAGGTGGTTTGAGCGGACTCCACAGCAGTAGACCGCGCGGCCTGGTGGTTGAGACCGCGCGGCTTGTATAGTTTTTTGTCTTTGTATCTGTCTCTGCTCTCCCTGTAGTGGTTTTGTCAAATCATGTCTCGTCATGTATGTCTCGCCTGGTAAAGAAGTTTGTGGTTGATCAATAAAGATATTTGTTTGCTGCATGTGTTGCTGGTTGTTACTGCTTTGTTGAGATAACCCCTGCTTTCTCCAAGATCCTGGAAAACGTTCAACATTATAAGTGGAGGTGTCGTCCTCCGGTTTGTTGAGTTTCAACATGGTATCCGAGGAGACCTCTGCGGGTTTGTTGAGTTTTAACATAGTATATATTTCATAGTACAGATTAGTGGGGAATCCGGATACTCTCTATTTTGAGTGAAATAGATAGTAGCTCTTTTGGTGCACATGCGCTTTATCAAGCAGGATATGTATGTGGTGAAGGGGACTATTGTTGAGGAAGACAGCTGCAATCTGATCAAGAACTGTGTGGAGAGG